>OX336389.2:318412393-319012393 GCA_946902985.2 Meconema thalassinum
ATATATATATATATATATATATATATATATATATATATATATATTTGATATGTCTGAGAACGATGGAAAAGGATCTCCTAGTGAGATTGAGAAACTTTATAAACTGCTTCAGGAACAGATGCAGATCCAAGATGCTCTTGCAGAGAGTATTAAAGGCTCTTAAAATGACCTTCAGTCCGGCAACAGAGACCTTAGAGCTAGGCAAAATCAAACGCAGACTAGTCTAGAACAAATGCAATCCAGTCAAAATCAAACGCAGACTAGTCTAGAACAAATGCAATTCAGTCAAAATCAAATGCAGACTAGTCTAGAACAAATGCAATCTAGTCAAAGTCAAATGCAGATTAGTATAAAACAAATGCAGAGCAGTCAAAGTCAAATGCAGAGTAGTCAAACAAAAATAGAAGCAGACATTTATAGCATTCAGTCGAAAATTGTTAAGGTTGAATCCAGTCAAACAAAAATAGGAGCAGACATTGATAACATTCAGTCGAAAATTGTTAAGGTTGAATCCAGTCAAAGTCAAATGCAGGCTAGTCAGAACCAGATGCAAACATGTCAAAATATTATTGAAGTTAAAGTCACTAATGTACAGGACGATGTAACTAACATCCAGTCTAAAGTTAGCATTGTAGAAGCTAATCAAAACCTTATGCAAATCCAGATTAATGAAATAGAGAAAACTAATAAAGATTTCCAAAAGGAAATTAAATTAGATTTAGATATCAGTAAACGGTTGGCAAAGGATAATTTGGAAGCTTTGCAACTACAATTCACTAACGACACTATCAATACTCAGGCTTCCATAGATCAATTGAGAACTAGAATGAATTCTTTTCGAGTTCAAGTCAGTGATCATAATAAATTAATGAAAGATGACTTTGACATAGATCTTAAAGCAATTGTTAAAGAAAACATAGACTTGTTAAGAAATGGTATGCTTAGGATTAATGAAGATTCTTTCAATGAGATGAAACAGGAAATGGAACAAAAACTTGCCACTAGCGAATTAAAAGCTACTAAAAAAATATTAGATGTGAGGGAGGATGTCGATAAGAAGATTACTGTTCTTCAAATTTCTCAAACAGATAATTTAACCAGTCTAGAAAATAAATTAAAGTCCATTGAGGTTAAGGTGGATCAGAACAAGATAGAACTGAACGAAGACAGGGAAAAGAAAACTTCGGAATTAAATGCAATTCGAGCACAATTAGAAACCATTAACCTTGGGGGGAATGTTAACGTAGAAAGTATTAAGGAGCAATTAAGGTCAAGCTGGAATAGCGACTTTCACGCTGCTTTAGATCAAATGGAACCTAGATTACAGGAAAGAGATGAAGCTTTGCCACATGAGTCTCCTGACATTGGGATTAGTCCTCAGTCTAGAGTTGCGGAACGGTTAGGTCCAACTCAACCCAATTTGACTCAGCCTCATTTCACGCAACTACAACCATATGGGTACACTTATCCTAACACTAACGTCAATACAGGAGGTTATATACACAGGCCTGTTGAAAGAGCGTCCAGCATCACTGTTATTAGAAATTTTGAGAACAAACCTCGCAAATTCAGTAATTTAGATGGGACTACCCCTCTCGAATTTATTCGTGGATTAAGGGATTACTTCGTGGAATCGCAGGTGCCACGCGAACGCGAACTTAGAGTAGTGGAGCGCTATTTGACTGATGCCCCACTTCAGTGGTATAAGGCGTTTAGGTACACCTTCAATAATTTCGAGGAGTTTGCTGACGCATTCATCAAAAGATTCTGGAGCATTGAAGTGCAACAGAATATAAGGTCAGATGTTTACTCGAGAAAGTATGCAAATACAGGTCCTACAAGCTACGCGGAGTACTTTGCGTGTCAGCTCTCGAAACTGCGGTTTCTGCAACCCCCGATGACCGAGGGTCAGTTAGTAGAAGCTATATCGCAGCAACTTCCCGTGGATGTCAGAAAGTCAATAATTTCATCAGGAGTGACTGACTTAGCCACGATGGACGACTTGCTACGTCGTTTGGACCACGTAAACGCAATGTCAACACCTATCATATCGCGTGCTAGTCGACAGGAGTCTAAAGGGATCAACACGGTAGTAATGAACCGAACCCAGCAAACGGATCAGGTCAGATCCGATCAGAGGAATCCGGAGAGGATAGGGCAAACTCGAAACCACTACCAAAAGGATGAGAGATACCAAAACCAGTATAGGGAATACACAGAACCACCGTGGCAGAGACGTTATGAGGAACGAAATTTCTATAGAAGGGACTACGGCAAGAACCGTAACAATTATCGTGATGCGCCTTATGACACTAATTACAGACCACGTCAGGGGTACAGCAGGTACAAGAACTATAGGACGGAAGAGTTTTATCGAAGGAGAGACCAGGAAAGGCTCAGAGGGGAGCAGGAAAAGTCCGATGGGGAAGGACGAAGAAAGAAAGAAAGATCATAGGAGAAAGGATACAATAAATGATGCTCATGCAAGTACTAGTCGCCAGGGTAGTAGAGAAATAACCCCAGAAAGAGATAAAGATAAAAGAAAAGGAGGAACAAGAAATTAGAGATAACAGGTAATTCTGCACTACCATTGGGATATACCAAGAAAGAGAGATAAGGAAGAGGCTAGAGAAACTGTAGCCGAGGAAACGTTCCGAATAGCTCGATGCTTTGGGAACAATTGTTATGAAGTCACCAGCATAGATGGAAGGGATATTATAGGTCGCTTCAATGCCAAGAACATGCGCAGATACTACAAGAAGTTAGTTTAACTCTGTATGTAGCCATGTATTGTAGCGGGAATATCTGGAATGATGAAATAAAAGTCGAGCCAACTTTTATTTGAGGTGTTAGGAGAGAGATGTACCGTTTTCTTTTATTCGGCCTGATTTACGGTACCTATACCTATGAAACGTTTTGCTAGCCCCTAACTGTTGGGAGAAAAATGTAACTGTTTACCTTTGCCTAAGCTATGTTGTTTTAATGGGCGCCAAGACCTCAACGCAATGTTGAAATCTAAATTTTTATTTAACAACGTCTAGCTCTGGCAGAACACATTCAAGACTCTATTCACTCAGATCGTGGTATGATTTGATCATTAACCCAACAAACAATTTTATCAGGAGAAGGAATTGGTCTATATCTAATGCTACCTACTGAAAGCAAAGATTGCATCGTAAAAGAAATGAATTTATTATATAAAACAAGTATAGCAAAATTAATAATAATAATAAGTTTAAAATTTAAATTGGAGCGTTGCGATTTTAATATTACCGATAGAAAATTACGTGAAAACGGAGTCTGATAAATTATTGATTTTACTCTTATTCCCAAGCTATGAAGTTACTGAAATATGAAAGATAAAACCAAGAGAAATGAGAGATTGCGTATTTCTGCGTCATTCGCGCTTACCATTGGAAATTGCCGAAACATTTCCCTCGTACTGGATGATGCTGTGAGCTTCCCACAGTCTCCTGGACGTCGACATCTTCGTCGATATTTGATGAGATTCTGGTAGATTAGATAATTCTATGGTCCGTACCTCGGACCCAAACACTCGTACAACCGCACTGGTTAAGTTTTACAAAAGTTAGTCCTCCAATCCACGGAACATCGGAGCGATTCCCACGTACAACCGTACTCGTTAAATTCTATACAGATTGTCGCTAACTCCACCGAACATCGGAGCCACTCGCACGCGCACCCATACTCGTCAAGTATTTCACAGATTGTCCTCGTTCCACGGCGCGTCGAAAGATATATGCACCCGCCGTTTCTCCACTCTTCATCCGACTTGTAGCTTGCGTGGTCCTCACTGATTGGCTGACCCACCACGCGATCTTCCCCTCCTCCGGGTCATTACACACGGCGCGGCGATGATGAAGTCGATTTCCGTTCCAACTATTCGCCTTTCCTGGACGCTGCGACCCAGGATTGCGTCATGCTTTCCGACAAGATTAAGCGTGTACTTGAATTCCCAGTGAGTCACGTCTCTCGATATACCCTAACTGACGAAAACTCCGTAAAATTCCGCAATCATATAATTTTCTATGATATTGTCGTTCGTAATAATTTGCTTGATAGCGTTTTCTAAGACATAGAAAACCTATCTGAATGCTAATAATTTTTATAAAATGCTCCGAAAATACCTTAATAATAATTATAATAAATTAATAATAATAATAAATTAACATGAAAAATTCTCTTGGTTGAACAATTTGCCGCGTAAATAAATATAGAATGGCTTCCTACTGACTTATGCCAGTTGCATAAAAAAACTCGAAAGACACGTTACATATTCGCCTCGGATCATCGGATGATTTACCGTGACGACGGTCCATTATCCGATTATCCCAGACACGTTAATAAACCCCATCCAAAATACATATTACATAAATGAAATCACCCTAAATTACAGATATATACACTCATAATTTTTCTTCACGCACTTTGCGTCAAAGTTAGTTGTCACTATGGATTGCACTTTGCAACCAGTCCAATGTTTTACATATAGAATAGTGTTCCACGGATATTTCCGCCTCTCAAATTTCTCTGTGTTGGAGAAATAGACATAATTAATGTGTGAGCACTATGTATTTATGATGTCATATCACACGCATTGAAGGTGTTCTGATATATTTATATCACCATAGAACTTCCTAATTTCACTGGAGGTCCCTTCCTTATGGTGAAATTTAATCTCACTTATCACTGAGCACACGATCACACTATTGTGGCAGCGCCTCGTGACCATAATACTTAATCTGTCTTGAAAGTAGATTAAATTAATATTGACTTCTGAAAAAAAAACAGTAAATGCACATTACATATAACACCAAATATTTCTGTGCCGTAATCGCCCTGTCTTGTTAAGTTGCCTAGACCATATTCTACTTAATACTAGTTCTCAACACAGACCATTTCTCCTGACACAAATAATACCTTTGTACAAATTACCTTAAATTACACACTTACAAATCTTACATGGCGAGGCCGTAAACAGAAATCACGTGTGCTGATATGTATGAGTTTCATGAAGGACTGTCTCGCATTCTGATGGCCCATCTTTTGCCTCGTGGACGCCTTAAGCAAAAATACCCTGTTCAAGCGCTCACCCATCTCTTGGAGGCAAATGGGAATTCACCAGCGCTACCAAATTCTGGCCTTGGTGTATCGAGACATTTTAGTGCTCAAGAGCATCCGACAATCCCGTCATATTTCCCTGTACCTTAAAAACTCTCATTTACTTACATACTACCCCCCTGTGCGACTTCTGATACGCCTGCCTGGAAGACCATCTCCTCCCACGCACCAAATACCACACTTACTCATTTGATAGGCTGGCTCGCCAGCTAAACACACTCACTTTATGACACATATTTTCGTAGACTATGTATATTATACGTCCCGTATAATCTGTTTCCCTAACTATCCTCCAGCACATATGCTGTTTTTCCAATACGTTTGGAAACTATAAATGTTCCTGCGTCACCTTCTTCCAACCTTGCAAGTGGCTCCCTTAAATGAACGTCATCACGTTGCTCTACCTAGCATATTTCTCAGTGTCTGTAACGATGCCCTGTTGCTACTGTCCACACATGCTAACCCTACTTTCCTCTCGTGTCACACCTCTACTTGACACTCTATAACCTAAAAATGTCACTTCTGACTGACAGAATGACGACCTAGACAGCTTCAAAGTGAACCCTGCCTGATCTAACTTCTGAAAAACTATATCTAAATGACCTAGATGCTCCTCAAAACTGCGTGAACTAATTACCATATCATCTATGTAAATGGTTACAAACTCTCCTGTGTCATCCCCTAATGCGATGTTTAAAGCCCTAATTAAAGCTGCTGAACTACTCTTTAACCCATAAGGTGTTCTACAAAATTGATAAAGGTTATATTTATGACTAAAAGCTGTAAATGGTCTATCTTCGTACATAAGTGGCACTTGCCAAAAACTGGAACTCAAATCTACACAAGTGAAATACTTCTTCCCCTCAAATGTTTGCATTAATTCCTCTATTGACATAGATTTCAGCTGATCTGAACTAATTCTACTGTTAACCAAACGAGCGTCTAAACAAATACGAACCGTGCCGTCGGTCTTGGGTACCGTGATCAAAGAATTAACATATGGACTGTTAGAGTGCTCAATAATCCCATCTTCAAGCATCTGGTTAATTTGTGCCTCAACTGCACTCTGATAAGCGAAAGGTACAGGATATCTATGTCCTGTGAATACTGACCTATCAATAACGTTCAATGAATGGGTATAGCAATTGGCCATACCAATGCGATCCTCAAAAACTCTCCTATTACACAAAAACACATCATAGAGCCGAACACATTGTTCCACCTCTATATTACCCTGAAATGCAGCATAACGTAACGAGTCCTCTAGACTTCCGTTCGTAATCACACTGCCCACAAAACATGGAGAACCCCGCTCTACGGCTGGCGATATCTCATTTAAAGTACAAATCACACCTACAATACTACTCCTCTGAATATGGTCATTGAACGCTACTTCTACTTCAGAATCTCCCCATTTAAATTTCAAACTCCCTACATCATAACATAAGTTACCAGACACTCTACTTAGCCACTCTGAACCCAAGATAACACTGAATACTAAATTTGGAATTACAAGGCAAATCTGCTTCTCTACATGATTATTAATTTTAATGTCTACTAAAACTTGCTTAGAAATTACTTTAGACCTTTTCCCAACAGCTGTGATAACAAAAGTGCTTTTAATTGGCATCTCCTCAAAATTTACTCCAGTTCCTTTCATTTTATCATAAAATGCACTACTTATGCAACTCTTCATACAACCACTATCAATTAAAACATCTGTGTACGCCTCGGACACGTTAAATTTAACTATGGGGCTCTTACTAACCACTTCCTGAATAATACCTTCATCATTTAGTTCATGTAATAATTCATTTCTCACATTTAGGTCATAGGGTTCCTGTATAATTGTATGGACAGGGCATGCTACAGACTGAGATTCTGACCTTACTTCGCAGCCTGGTTCGCGTTTAAAGAACCGCTACAGCTGGCCGTAGTACTAGTTACTACTACACTGGTCTGGTTGTTCTGAGTTGTGTTGTCATTGTTTGGCTGTATATTACTACCACTAGGCTGTCCTCTTCCTTGACCCCTATTCTGGTTGTAATTATTGTCATTATAATTTCTTCCTTGATTTCCCCTGAAATCATTGTTTCTCCCTTGATTTCCCCTATAATCATTGTTCCTCCCTTGATTTCCCCTGAAATGATTGTTCCTCCCTTGATACTGATTACCATAGCCATTTCCTCTGTTCTGATTTAGCTGATTATTATTATTTCTATTTTGAGCGTTGGCCCCTTCGCCACCGTTCCCTTGAACTTCCTGATGCCTGGCTTCATTAGGTCTATTATTTTTATTACCCTGGTTCCTATTGAAATTGTCCTCATAACCCCCTCTCCCTAGTGCATCAAATGTGCTTAACAAATTTTCTACTTGTGATATAGTCTTTACATTCTGGATACAAGCAGCCTCCTTGATCCTATAGGGAAAGTGCCTAAGTAGCAACCTCACCACATCACTTTCCTCCTTCAATCCATCCAGATATTTACACACTAATACCTGCCCTAAAAAGTATTCGGTCATGGTGGAGCTTCCTTTAGGGTTATATTTACCACACACTACTCCCTCACGATGCTGCGACTGAATAACCTCATTCCAGAACTTTTCACAGAATTTCATTTTAAAATCATTGATATCAGTAAACTTGTCTCTGTAGACAGCAAACCAATTCCTCGTTTCCCCCACAAACACTTGTTCTAAAATTTCAACTACCTGGCACCACTCAATACTACTATTTTCCAGCCTTTCCCCGAATTTATTTTCTATAGTGTTCATGAACTCCATTGGGCACCCCTGTCGATTGCTGAACTTACCCAGTTCTACCTCCCTGTGTGTGCTATTCACAAAAACTGGCCTATTCTGACTATTTTCTTGCCTGATCCTAGCTTTTAATTTTAACTCTAATTCTGCAATTTTCTCCTCAGCCTTCCTCTCAATACTGTTTACTGTTAATTTAATGTTTCCTTCTGATTCTTCTACTTTATCATATAGCTTTGCTTGTTTCTCCTCAATCTTGCTAATGCTCTCTCTATTACTCTCTCTTAAATCATTTACTTCTGCAACTATTTGTGAGTGGACTTTCTCAATTCTACCCCCCAGCTGTTCCTTAACCTCTTTAGTAGCTACCTGAATTTTGTCAATTTCTCCCCCCAATTGCTTTTTGACCTGCTGTGTTTCCAGTTGCACTAGTTCTTTTAAATTTTCAGCCTGTGTACTGATTCTAATTTCCAACTCATCCTGTACTTTTCCTAATTTTCTGTCTACATCTGCAATAATCTCTTTAGCCTTTTCTTCCATCACCCCCCTGATCTCACCTCTAATCAGTTCGAATTTGTCACTCATTTCCCTACTGTTTTGTTCTAATTTAGCATTTAAAGTTTCAGTACTCTCTCTATTTTCCTTACTGTTTTGTTCTAATCTGGCGTTTAAAGTTTCATTACTCTCTCTATTTTCCCTACTGTTTTGTTCTAATTTAGCATTTAAGGCATCTGTACTTTCTTTATTTTCATTACTGTTTTGTTCGAATTTAGCGTTGTTTTGTTCTAATTTTGCATTATTCTGTTCTAATTTTGCATTTAAGGCATCACTACTAACTTTGTTCTGATACATGAACTCGAGAAGTAAAGTTTTTAATTCTGGTTGGCCGCCTACACTCCCTGTTTCAGTATCGGGATTTACCTCCGCTACCCCGGTACTACCATCACTCGACATACTGCTCGTATCATCACTCTCCCGTTGATGACCACTACGTAACCTCATCTGTCTTTCTTTCTCATCCCCCATAATGATATACACTGATACAGACAAATAACCCCCAAAATACAGGCACAGAAATATATACCCTTCTCCTTCCACAAATGTTATTAGGTTTTCAGCCCCAAGTTGTCGGCGACAAATGAAACGTCTTGCTAGCCCCTAACTGTTGGGAGAAAAATGTAACTGTTTACCTTTGCCTAAGCTATGTTGTTTTAATGGGCGCCAAGACCTCAACGCAATGTTGAAATCTAAATTTGTATTTAACAACGTCTAGCTCTGGCAGAACACATTCAAGACTCTATTCACTCAGATCGTGGTATGATTTGATCATTAACCCAACAAACAATTGTATCAGGAGAAGGAATTGGTCTATATCTAATGCTACCTACTGAAAGCAAAGATTGCATCGTAAAAGAAATGAATTTATTATATAAAACAAGTATAGCAAAATTAATAATAATAATAAGTTTAAAATTTAAATTGGAGCGTTGCGATTTTAATATTACCGATAGAAAATTACGTGAAAACGGAGTCTGATAAATTATTGATTTTACTCTTATTCCCAAGCTATGAAGTTACTGAAATATGAAAGATAAAACCAAGAGAAATGAGAGATTGCGTATTTCTGCGTCATTCGCGCTTACCATTGGAAATTGCCGAAACATTTCCCTCGTACTGGATGATGCTGTGAGCTTCTCACAGTCTCCTGGACGTCGACATCTTCGTCGATATTTGATGAGATTCTGGTAGATTAGATAATTCTATCGTCCGTACCTCGGACCCAAACACTCGTACAACCGCACTGGTTAAGTTTTACAAAAGTTAGACCTCCAATCCACGGAACATCGGAGCGATTCCCGCGTACAACCGTACTCGTTAAATTCTATACAGATTGTCGCTAACTCCACCGAACATCGGAGCCACTCGCACGCGCACCCATACTCGTCAAGTATTTCACAGATTGTCCTCGTTCCACGGCGCGTCGAACGATATATGCACCCGCCGTTTCTCCACTCTTCATCCGACTTGTAGCTTGCGTGGTCCTCACTGATTGGCTGACCCACCACGCGATCTTCCCCTCCTCCGGGTCATTACACACGGCGCGGCGATGATGAAGTCGATTTCCGTTCCAACTATTCGCCTTTCCTGGACGCTGCGACCCAGGATTGCGTCATGCTTTCCGACAAGATTAAGCGTGTACTTGAATTCCCAGTGAGTCACGTCTCTCGATATACCCTAACTGACGAAAACTCCGTAAAATTCCGCAATCATATAATTTTCTATGATATTGTCGTTCGTAATAATTTGCTTGATAGCGTTTTCTAAGACATAGAAAACCTATCTGAATGCTAATAATTTTTATAAAATGCTCCGAAAATACCTTAATAATAATTATAATAAATTAATAATAATAATAAATTAACGTGAAAAATTCTCTTGGCTGAACAATTTGCCACGCAAATAAATATAGAATGGCTTCCTACTGACTTAGGCCAGTTGCATAAAAAAACCTCGAAAAACACGTTACACCTATACGAACCGCTACACCACACGGCAGGTTTTGACCTAGTTTTGACAGCGCGCACAACCATTTGATCGTTTGCTCAGCTGTTGTCTCATCAATAACCTTCGGAAGAGAGTGTTTCGCTTGTAGGCCGCGAGGATGCGCAGGTGTCCTTGAGCTGGCAGTAGTGG
Source organism: Meconema thalassinum (assembly GCA_946902985.2). Lineage (NCBI taxonomy): Eukaryota > Metazoa > Arthropoda > Insecta > Orthoptera > Tettigoniidae > Meconema > Meconema thalassinum. The sequence continues at coordinate 318,422,987 of OX336389.2, forward strand.
GAGATTGACATTTACATTTGAATTTTTATTTGGAAATGTGATACAGATATGATGTCAAGTATATACTGGAGTTCGATTTTACAGCAGAGAGGGACAATGCAGTCGTGTTTTTTAGTAATGGCATCTGTAACATCAAGAATATAGATTTATATATCGACCTGTCTCAGAGAGATCGTCTTGTCATGCGCAGTAGAGACAGTGCACGAGTTGCCTCCTGCAGGTCGACACAGGTGCGCGACTGACAGAACACGTTTCAACTCAGACGAATTCACGCCTAAGCAGGACTTGTATCGCAATGTTGTTTCGGCTGGAAGAAGTGTCTAGCTATTTTGAGTTCACGGCGGTGCTAGTTGACATTTTATGCATCGGGTGGTGACGGATTAAGGTCATTATTATAAAAGTTCAGTGTCGAATGAGAACTTCAGTCGTCAGAGCGCCTGGCATTGTATGCGGGCAGTATTCTGTTAGTGGAATCACTCTTTTCACGTGTTACGGAGCGAAATGCAGTGATACATAAAGGTGGCTTGTTTCTGAAGTATATACATACTGGGAAGGCGTGCTATCTTTTCTCACGCCAAGGCTATTGCAACTAAATATCAAGTACATTCCGAGTGAAGCTTTTTAACAATGTACAGTGCTTGGAAGTCCGAGGTGTTGGGGGAGATATTTAGAATGCATATAAGCATATTAGCCATGAGCGGCTAGGCATTTTAGTGTGGACATCGCTCTCCAAGCAAATGCAGCGGACGTCACGAGTAACCACAATGCATGTTTGCGAAGTGGATCATAGCATATTCGCGACGCGGGCTATTGGCTTGTGCAACATGAACTTTTGGTAACATGCAGCCGAAAATAACTCAGGCTACCGTCATGTGTTCACTTGCTTATCGAAATGTTGCATTCGCGCGCGTGTTGTATTTCCGAACCGGTCTGGAACTATTCCAAATACGGGCTAGGACAATTTCCGAGACGAGGAAGCAGTTCGTTTACTACCAGTGGACTTGGGACATTGGAGTAAGGGATCCCCAGCGCGTTCATTGGAAATTGGAATGGAACCGTGTAGTCCTGCTACACCATGGTGGAATCAGATGGTGGGCAACTTCACGCTCCATATTGCCTTCGAGAATCTCCAGCCAGGTAGAGAATCTACTTTTCATGTAGCGTTGCAAGGTAGATAGTCCAGTTTAAACACTTTGCCATCTATTTTCTTTTTTCATTTTGAGTAGTATGATTGTGGAGTGGAGTTTATGCATGGCTATTCCATGTCATGTGTGACTTCATTTTCAGTCGAGTTTAGGCCTGATTAACCAGGTGCACTCATTTCATAACATTTTATTATGAATTAATTGTTCATTTTTCAGCTTAATCTATTAAATTTAAATCCATTAAATGTATTCCGAACTTCTTGATTGTGAAGAACAGATCTTCGTAGGGGAAGAAATCTACGTTATGCTCATAGGGAATTGTTTTTTTTTTTTTTTCATCAGTATAGAATGTGGAGTTTGATCATTCTTTCAGAATGGGAATTTTCTTTTCTCTTGAGGGTAAGCGAGGTCATACTGCAATTCTAATGTGTCAACAGAATTTAACTGGAGTCGTTATCTGGATACATGCTGTAGATTCAGTTTGATTTTCGTGAATTCTCTTGAGGGGACATTTCTATTTTTGTCTGATCAACGTTAACGTTCGATTTTGTAGTCACGTGTACTTGGATACACCTCGTTAATTTTTATATTTATTAATATTGCTATAACTGAACTTTGATTCAGTATTTCGAGTTTTTCTTGTTTAGAACATTGCTTTAGAGAACTATTTGAAGAACAAGAATCTTTTAGGAGACAGATCCCAGGGATTAACTTTAAGGGGAAATGAATTCTTATGTGACTGTGAATACAACTCTGTAAGGCAAGCTTTTTGTGATCCAGTGCACTTGATTAAGTAGCCACTCATGTTAAATTTATGTTGCATTGGATTGAGAAATCATAATAATTAAGAAATACAGCTGATCATGTCTGATCATTAGTTATCGAATAAAATAATCACCATGTGGGTGATAGTGTGTGAAGAAACGTCAATGGGCGTGTTATATATTTACGGTGGTACTCGTTGAAGTACGTTCATATTAAAATGCTAGTAAAAGCATCATGTGTAACGCGATTATAAAATATAAACTTGGTAATGTTGGTGGTAATGCCCACCGTTTTCAGAAATCGAGGTCATGAGTGACCATTATTATGACAGTAATTCTTTTGTCAAGCCTCAGAGTTTGTTTTTGTGTGGCATCCCCATTTAATTAATTCTTCGGTTGTGCTCAGTTTATAAGATTTAGGCAATGCTAGATATGATTCACGATCGTTATATTTTAAATTCTGGATGAATTTAATTAAGTACATTCATACTGAAATATTATTGAATCTTTAGAGATTCTGAATTACGAATTTCACGTCTTTTTAGCTTGAGTGCTTGATTGATAAAAATACATTTTGAATACATTGCTAAGGCAATATGAGTTATGCAATTTCAATTTTGACAAAGCAGATAAGGAGTACAGAATTACATGTTTGGAAAGGCATTTACATCTGAGGGTGTAATAACATAAATATTGATTCCGCTGTAAATAAGTAAATATATATATATACAGGGTGCTTCAAAAAATGTATACACACTTTGAACTTTCATAGAAAATTTATTTACCGTTCTACAAAGTTAAATTTCAGGAAATTAGAAAGCTGAAAGTCCAATGTAAATGAAACATAAATAACAAATGTTAATACTGTTCAAATTGGCGACCTGCAGCATCAATACAATTCTGAGTAAGTTTTACGAGTCACCACTGATTCTGTACATCGTATCAAAACGTCCAATGAGATTTCTCTACACACAGCTTGAATCTTATTCCAAAGAATGTCTAGGTTACGTGGTTTACGTTTGTACACCTCATCTTTTACTGTGCCCCATAAGAAGAAATCCAGTGGTGTAAGGTCTGGAGAGCGTGCTGGAAACTCGATTGGCCCCCTGCGTCCTATCCACTGGCCCGGCAAATTTTGATCCAGGTAAGCTCGTACGTCCCTGTGATAGTGCGGCGGGGCACCATCTTGTTGAAAATAAAAATTATCATTACCGTATAATGCACGAATGGCAGGAATTATGGAATCAGCAAGCATTGTTAGGTAAGTTATACCAGTTACAGTTCCAAGACTGCCGTTGATGACTCATCACTTGTAGCTGTTCGAGGTCGACCTGAATGACCGTTATGCACATCACACACTGTTTCATGAACTTCGAATTTGTCTCGTATGCGTGTAATTGTTAATATTGAAGGTGGTTCTGTATCATACTCCCTTCTCCACTGTCTTTGAACTTCATTTACATTCTCAAACTTCCAGTACCACTTAATAACCTGCTTACGTTCTTCAAAACTCAAACGTACGTCCGCCATGTTGATATTACAAATTCCAACTGACAATATAACATAGAGGGACGATTATGCTGCCTCCTGGCGAAGAAATATAACATTAGCCTTGTAGAGCGGGAAAACTACGATAGTTTAAAGTGTGTATACATTTTTTGAAGCACCCTGTATATATATATCTGAAATAATTCACGTGTTCTTTAATGTTGGAATGGGTGGAAGAACCATTAAGGTGATTTATCTATTTTTTTTTTTTTTTTTGGTTTTTCTATTGTTCTCATGATTAACAATTTCTATTGAGGGTTAAATGCACTCTTGGTCCATGGGGACTGTTAATGCATTTATTGGCATGATTCTAGTGCCCAGTTTCTTTGTTTGTGTCCAGTCAAGGACAATTTGGTCTGACCTTCTGTCAGATTTCTTTTGAAATAAATATTTTGTCAGTTCTTTTAATCGCGTGATGTGATGATTTACAGAAGTATAAAGAGGTCGCATTAAGGGGGGCCACAGCTAGATATTTCTAGAGTTTCCCACACTCCTGAGAGGGTGTTTGCCCACGATTCTCGTGTTCTTAGAGCTGTTCGCTGTTATGCTTTGGTCGTGCTTAATGCCACCTCTGTTAGGTTTTACTGCACCCTATTACTCCTTTTCCCTGTTGGTAGGATTTGGGGACTTTTCTAAGCCCGGGGGGGGGGGGGGTTCAGGTCCTACGATCCAGCTACCATCGAGGGATTTCAACAGGTAAAGGGTAGGTATTTCGGGCACAGTACCTACTGTAAGGCCACGGCCGCCTCCTTCCCTATTCCTCGCCTATCCATCCCAATCTTCCATCCCTTCCCATCCCTCATGACGCCCCTGTTCGCTTTGCAGGTGAGGCCGCCTGGGCGAAGTGCTGATCACACCTCCCCCAGTTGTAACCATCCCGACCAGATTTTCCAAGCTCCAGGACACTGCCCATAGAGGCGGTAGTGGTGAGTTCCCTCGCAGAGTCCGTGGGAACCACCAACTTAGAGGGTAAATTGACTAAATAAAATAAATAAATAAATTATAAACTACAATTTCTTCAAAACACTCCCTTTTACAATAGATTAATATTTGTGCCAATAATACTATAAAATACCGGTGTATCAACAATTTCACGTGAGGTTTCTTCTATGTCAGATGTTACACATCATATGCGACTACTGTAAAGCTCGTTTTTTTTTATATATATATATATATATATATATATATATATGTTTTCAACCAACTCAAACTCCGTTCGACAGTACCGGTAGCTACAGAGGGAGGCAAATTTGCCAAAAGTTTGATAAGGGTATACAAGTTAGGGAAAAGGCTTTTGTCACACGTTTCAAAGGCACTTGTTGCTGTTCTTGGTATGTTCATAAGAGCAAAGGCACTGGGGAGTAATAAGAGGTTATGTTGTTACACATAAGATCAGAGCAAACTGATTGTCACACTGTTCACATCGCTCTACCATCGCCTTGCTTTGCAACGTTGCCATACCTCGCTTAGTAACAATAGTACATGATAAGTATGTGTATATTCGTTTTTAATGTCTTAATTCATAAGCAAATAATATATGTGACCAAGAGTTTAGTGCTTTTCAGTCGGTCAACACGAATGTACCCCAAAAAAGCTGGGTTATGCCCTAATCCTGAAATAAATTACACGAGATTCATAATACACTAGGATGACCAGTTTCAATCGTCAAGCGATCATCATCAGATCCATTACACTTAAGCTATAAAATCTATGTTTGAAAACACTGGTGAAAATATTTACAATATGTACAATTATTTAGTTGCAGTATGCAACTGTCGGTGTACGCTAAATGTAGTATATATGATGTTAGGTGAAATCCTAAACGGTGATAGAAATCCCCACAATGTAATATATGTGACAAAAATTTCGGGGGGAGGGGGGAGGGGGGAAGGGGGCCCCCATCCATGTATCCATCACCGTCCATCACGTTGCCATGGAAGAATATAATTTTCCCAAGGAGCAACAAAATAAACGGAAAGCCCCTAAAATTTAGTGACAATAGAAGGTTGGTAATAAAAGTTACCAAGTCCGGGCCCAAACACAAGAATAATTATGTAACGGACGGAACCGTGCATTGGAGTTTCTTAGGCCTGGATATTCGACAGAAGCTCTCATATCCCCCAGTATATGTGTGCGCCATTGAACTCTAGTGCGCTCATCAAATGGCAACTCCAGCTATCTGATATGACATCTAGCGGTAAAAATGAGAAACTTACCAAGTAGGATACATTTGTCACGTTGTGACTGTTTGTATGGTTTCTTGTATTGGTAAGTAGATCGTGGTAAATGGTTCGTGTCTTTATACACAAGTAATAAGTTTTACTCGTTGATAGAATTCAAAATGAGTAAAAGCAAAGTATATTGCTCAGTTTATGGCTGTAAGTCGATGTAAAGAGGGCTGCGGATATAACTTTTCATCACTTTCCAAAAGATGTAAATAGCAATAGCCGAAAGGTGATGATACCAAATAAATGCGGGCAACATGAGCGGGTTGGAATATAGTTGGCTTGGACGTTGTTGTTGAAGATGGGGAAGAAAGTGACGCCTTCAATGAGAGTGTGCTCTCTTCATTTTAGTGAAGACGACTTTATTTCTTCAGGTGGGTACTTTTTTCATGAGCAAGTAGGCAGTGTGATTTTTAAGAGGACTAATAATCCCCATTTACCTGTGACAGAAAAGCAGGATTGCTGAAACATGTTTGCAGGATTCTGATGCACCTGCCTTGCATGAACATTGAAACTGTTTAATTGTGAGCGTTCTCCTTTCAATTTCTCTTGTGACCACGTGTGACGGAGCGGATAAAGCCGACGTCTGGAGCACAAGAGCGTAAATTGACAAAACATTATCATCGTTGTGCACTCTTCCACATAACATGACATGTTTGGCAAATAATACTTCTTCTCCTTCCTTAAATTTCTAGAGTCTATGGTACAGTGAGCAAACTCAAATATAGCTTTTAAACGTAACAGCGCCTTGACTCGAACTGCACAAAAACAAATACCAGCAGACAACCTATGCTTGATAATATGCAATTGACACATATAAAATCCAGTGGAACACACAAATTGGATCACGTGTATCGCACAGTTATACATATATACAATTAAAAATAACACTGCCATCATTTTGGGGACCATGTTTACTGATCAATCAATCAATCGATTCAACCATTGTCTTCTGTCTTCAGCTTGTCTTTTCATCTCACAATAGGAACCACATCTTACGGTTTGTATCAATGCTTGAAGGAATTGCTTCCTAGGTCGTCCTCGTCCCTTCTTTCCTAAGGCCTTTCCTTCTAGTAGATTGGTTAGAAAGGAATTATGACGCACGGTGTGTCCAATGAATTTAGCTGTTCTTCTATGTACTGTTACCATCAGCTGTTTCCTTCCCTGGATTTCTCGCAGTATACTTTCGTTTGTTCTTTTCTCAGTCCAACTGACCTTTAGCATTCGCCTCCAGAACCACATCTCAAACGCTTCAAGCCGTTTCCTATCCTGTTCTCGAATTGTCCAAGATTCACATCCATATAAGAGTACGCTCCACACAAATGACATCACAAAATTTTTCCTAATCTCAATATCTAGATGTATATTGGTCAGAAGAGTTCTTTTGTTGCTGAATGCTTGTTTGGCAAGCGCTATTCTTCTTCTTATCTCTTTGCTGCAGCGGTTATCATTTGTGATTAAACTTCCGAGGTATGGGAAACTGGTGACTTGTTCCACTACTTTGTTAGCAAGCCTGATGTTGGTGTGATTTCGCTCAGGATGTTTACTTACAACTAATATTTTTGTCTTCTTCACGTTAATGTTTAGGTATAAATCTACTAAATATGATGACAGTATATTCAGCATCTTGGATAATTCCTTTTCTGAGTCTGCAACAACTGCTATATCATCTGCAAAGCGAATACAATGGATTTGTTGTCCATTTATTCTAATTCCTTTTGTGTTCGTTTTGAACTTATTTATAGCTTTTTCGATGAATACATTGAAGAGGTACGGTGAAAGGGGGCAACCCTGTCTTACTCCCTTCCTGATTTTTATTTCCTGACTGCTTCCTTAGATGTCTACTACTGTGGTATGATTTTCATAAAGTCTTAGTATCAGCCTCCTATCCTTCCAGTTTAATCCTGAAGATTTAATAATTTTGAAGAGATGGTCCCAACTTACATTATCAAAGGCCTTTTCAATATCTACAAATGCTATATTTGTGTTTCTATTCATCTCCATTCTTCTTTCTAATATTGTTCGTAGAGCCAAGATTGCTTCTCTTGTTCCCATTCCTTTCCTGAAACCAAACTGATTTGGGTCAATTTGGAAATCAAGTTTGTTATTTATTCTGGCTTTTAGTATTGACAATAAAATTTTAGATGCATGAGAGAGCAGTGTTATGGTTCTGTGTTCAGAGCATTCTGTACTAATTCCTTTCTTTGGTATCATAACTGTTCTGCTTTTGGCGAAGTCTTCAGGAATTTTGCCACTATCATAGCATCTGCAGATTGCATCATAAAGTAGGTCTTTCACTTTCTCACCCATGTTCTTTAGTAGTTCTCCCGGTATGTTATCTGGACCGCAAGCTTTATTGTCACTTATTCTTTCAATAGCTGATTCAAATTCTCTTCTTGTAATAGCAGGACCCTTATCATTTTCTTCTATATCATCTTCCGGTTCAATATACCATGTTTTATTAGATACATTCCCATCATATAGTTCTTCAAGATATTCTTTCCACCGCATACTGACTTCATCCGCATCTAATAAGATTTTCCCATTTTTATCCTTTATTATAGAACTTTTCACTTTCGGTTTCTGGTTTAAGGCTCTCTATAAGCCCCGTCAATTTTTCCCTCAGCAATATCATTTCCAATGTTCTTAGCTATCTCAGCCATCCATTCCTCTTTGGCTCTTCTACAAAGGGTTGTAATTTGATTTTTAACAATTCTATATTTTTCCTGACTTCTTATGGTATTTTCCCTCCTGTGCTGGTTTCTCTTTACTATCAGATCCAATATTTCTCTTATAATCCACGGTTTCGTTGGTTCCAAAATTCTTGTTCCCAGTGTTTCACGAGCTATATTTATCAAACCTTCTTTTATATCTTCCCATTTCGATTCTTCAAGTCTTATAGCCAGTTCATTCGTTTTGTGGGCGAAAATCACTTTATTGTTATAGTCCTTTAGTTTAGTCACATCCAGAGGTTTCGTTTTTCTATGTCGGTTCTTTTTCAGTTGGATATTGCATTTGGCCATGACTAGCCGATGATCACTGTCAATCTCTGATCCAGGGTAGCTATGGCTTGATTTAACTTGAGTGCGATATCTTCTCTTGACAAGTATATAATCATTCTGATAACGAGCAGTGTCACCCGGGGCTGTCCAAGTATATCTTCGCCGTAATGGTACTTCAAATAATGTGTTTGTCACGATCATATTGTACTGATCACAGAAGTCAAGTAATCTCTCTCCTCGTTTGTTCCTGATACCCAGTCCAAACTTCCCAATTCCTTCCCCATCTGGATGACTTCCAACAATAGCGTTAAAATCTCCCATAATTATTACATTATCTGATTCCTTTATCAGATTCCATATTTGGTCAATATGTTCGTACATTTCTTCAATTTCTTCATCTGAGCTGTTCGATGTGGGAAAGTACACTTGAATAACAACTATATTCCTGGGGCTTGTTTTGATTTTTACTACTATAATCCTTTCATTTACGTGATAGGTGTTCATCACATTTCTTGCCTATTTGCTTCTAAGCAGAAGTCCTACTCCATTACTTCCTCCTCTTGTGCTGCCACTGTAGATCATTCTGAAATCATCACTGTAGAAATCACCATTTCCTGGCCATCTGATTTCACACAGTCCCAGAACATCCATGTTTTTTTTTCATTCATGACATTATTGGCTTCTTCCAGTTTTCCTGCCTCTAGGAAGGTTATTACATTCCACGTTCTAATGTTCATCAATTCATTCTTTTGAGGATTTCGATGGATGGATGACGACCTGAGAAGCCTCCTTACTGATTATAACCGAAAAATAAAAAGTGTTCCACAGCAACCGCGTGTTAATATTGAGTATTTTTATCCTACTTATCCAGACCGACCGCAGCGCCCCAAGTGATAGTTTGAGTGAAGAAACTTCAACTTGGTGACTGGACGAAAAGTGCGAGCAGTGTTCATTGAATGGCCAAACGAACGAAGGATGAGTTGTGTCGTGATGGTGGGGTAATTTACATAATACATTTTGTCGGGCGATATGAAGAGAGTTTTTGCCGAATGTACTCAGTGACATTCGTGCCAAATTACGACGGTAATTTTGGGAGTGACGGATAATACAATTGACTTGTAGGCTCTTGAAAACACGGAGTTTGTAGTCCACGATAGCAAAGTCCAGGTCAATTTGCTTCTTTCAAGAACCGACCTATAATCTAAGATTTCTTTCTACAATTGATTGGTAGAGAGTGTGGTGAATCAAGCTGTAATATGTTGTTTTCGTCGTATTCCACAGGAGGAACTATACCGAAAAGTAAATTTGAGGTGAGATATTGTACTTTCCTTTATATTTTACCGCCCATTGGTAAGTAGGACTAACTTAACTTCGGTTCCCACCACCCAAAGTGCCCGAGTATTGGTAACCCCTCTCACCGGAGAGAAATGAAAAAATATCAAGCCGGGCTCAAGAGATATTGGGAACGAATAAAAGCATCGAAGAGGAACTAGCCATAAGTGCTCCCTAGTGGGCTTAAATCAATACCAAGTGCTACAACCTGTTGTTGTTTGAGTCTTCAGTCTATTGACTCCAGACAAAGGCTTTCAAAAATGTCTTCCTAATACATCTATATTCGATGTCAACAGATTCCTTTTTTGTAGAAAGGCTTTCCTTGCCTGAGCCAACCTACTTTTTATATCCTCTTTGCTTCGTCCATCACTAGTTATTTTGCTTCCTAAGTAACAGAAGTCTCCTACTTCCTTCAGCTTTTCACCTGCCAATTTGATGTCCATAGAGGTTTCTGATTTATTTCGTCTGCATTCCAGTATTTTTGTTTTACATTTATTAATTTTCATCATGTATTCATTCTGTAAGACGGAGTCCATACCATTCAAAAACTCATTCAAATCCTCAGGCATTTCGGCCAAGATGACGATGACATCAGCGAACCTCAGAGTTGAAATTATTTCTCCTTGAATCTTCACTCCCACTTTAAATTTTTCTACAATTTCCTTCATTGCTTGTTCAATGTAAAGATTGAAAAGTAAGGGTGATAAGTTGCAGCCTTGCCTTACACCTTTCTGAATACCAGCTTCTCTCTCATGTCCTTCAGCTCGAATGACTGCTGTCTGGTTTCTGTATATATTGTATATCGCCCTCCTATCCCTGTACTTTATTCCAATAGATTTCAAAATGTCAAACAATTTAGTCCAATCAACGTTATCAAAAGCCTTTTCTAAGTCTACAAATGCCATGAACATTCTCTTATTTTTCCTTATTCTACCTTCCAAAATCAGCCTAGCTTCACTTGTTCCTACATTTCTCCTGAAATCAAACTGGTCTTCACCCAACTCCATTTCTATCTGGCTTTCCATCCTCTTGTAAATTATTCTAGACAGGATTTTTGAAGCATGAGTAATCAAGCTGATTGTACGGTAATCTTCACATCTGTCGGCTCCCACTTTCTTTGGTATAGGGATAATAACATTCTTCTTGAAATCAGGGGGTACCTCACCTGTCTCATAAATCCTACACACCAAGTGAAATAACCTGATCAGACCTTCATCTCCTATGCAGCGTAGCAACTCAATCGGTATATCATCTATGCCTGGTGCTTTGTTCCTGCTTAAGTCCTCCAATGCTCTGTCAAATTCTGATCTCAATATTAAATCTCCTTTTGCATCCTCATCAATTTCCTCCTCCCTTTCCATTACATGACTCTCAATCTCCTTTCCCTTATACAAACACTCTATGTAAGCTTTCCATCTCTCAACCTTTTCTTCCCTATCTGTTAGAGGCTTTCCATTTGTGTCCTTAATAATATAGCACTTAGTGTTCTTTTCCCCAAAAGTATTCTTAATCTTTTGGTAAGCTGTGTCTACTTTTCCTAATTTCAGACAATTTTCTATACCTGCACATTTCTCTTTCAACCATTCTTCTTTCGCTTCCTTGCACTTCTTGTTAACCTCATTTCTCAGACGTCTGTATTCTGCTTTCCCCTTTTCATCTCTTACATTCTTGTGTTTCCGCCTTTCATCCATCAATTCTAGTATATCCTGAGTGATCCACGGTTTTCTGCCTATTCTTTCTTTCCTACCAATGTTTTCTTCTGCGGATTTTGTTATTTCATTCTTCAGAAGTGCCCATACGTCTGCAATTGAAGTTGGTTTAGGGTTTTTCATTAGTCCTTCCTTTATACTCTTCTTGAATCTTTCGTTTACATCCTTCACTTTCAGTCTGTCTATTGTCCACCCTTTTGGCTTTTGACTTTTCTTCAGTTTCTTCAACTTTAATCTGCATTTCATTACAACCAGATTGTGGTCAGAGTTTATGTTAGCACCGGGATATGTTTTACAATCCAAAATCTGGTATCGAAACCTCTGCTTGACCATAATGAAGTCGATTTGGTAACGCCCTGTATCTCCTGGTCTCATCCATGTGTAAATTCTTCTATTGTGGTTCTTGAATAAGGTGTTAGCTATGACCAACTCATGCTCGGTGCAGAATTCCATCAGCCTGCTTCCTCGATCATTCCTTTCACCTAATCCGAAATCTCCTACTATCTTCCCTTCTCTGCCTTTCCCTACCACAGCATTCCAATCTCCCATCACTATAACATTTTCATCACCCTTGATATACCTCAGAATTTAATCTATTTCTTCATAGACCATTTCAACATCTTCATCATCAGCTTGACTGGTAGGCATATAGACTTGTACCACTGTGGTGCACGTAGGCTTAGTATTGATTTTTGCTACAATAATCCGTTCACTATATTGCTCATATTATTCCACCTGCTGTCCAAGTTTCCTACTCAATATGAGACCAACCCCTGCTTGGCCATTGTTTGATTTAGTGCTAATGACCCTATAGTCACCGACCAAAAGTCCTGTTCTTCCTGCCAGTGCATTTCACTAATCCCAACCAAATCCAACCTCAACCTATCCATTTCCCTTTCTAAGTTTTCTAACCTTCCATCTCCTAGCAGACTTCTAACATTCCACGCTCCGATCCGTAGAATGTCAGATTCCCTCTGTCACTTCTGTGATGTTAACCCCCTCTCGAGTAGTCCCCACCCGGAGATCCGAACGGGGGACTAGTTTACCTCCGGATTGAAATTTTACAAGGGAGGAGGCCATCATCACATGTAATTATGCATAGAGAGGTGCATATCCTCGGGAATAGCATTACGGCTGTAGTTTCCCGTTGCTTTCAGCCGTGCAGCAGAACGCAGTGTAGCCATTTGTTGGCTTATATTATCAATATCTTAACCGTCTATAAGACAAGTAAAAAACTGATTTATTCTGAAAGGCTGCCTTTCAGAATAAGTAAGTTAAAGAGCAATTCTACTAACAAAAATACTAACCTTCTACTAACAATTAAGTACCAAAATTCTACTAACGAAAAATTACTCAAGTTCCACCAACAACAAGTACTACCACTAAAACAGTCCGTCACCAGGCACACTCGCATGCACCCTCACACATCACAGTCTAATGAAACAATGAACTATATCTAATAAACATGCAACTGCCACCAGACACACACACACATACCACAGTCTAATAGATGATGATGATAATTGTTGTACAGAAGATGATAAGCAGACCTGACTACATGGTCATTGGCCCAGATGATGATGATGAACAGACCTGACTACATGGTCATTGGCCCAGATGATGATAAACAGACCTGACTACAAGGTCATTGGCCCAGATGATGATAAACAGACCTGACTACATTGTCATTGGCCCAGATGATAATAAACAGACCTGACTACATGGTCATTGGCCCAGATGATAAACAAACCTGACTACTTGGTCATTGGCCCAGATGATGATGACAATAATTACAAAATGCAATTGAGATAGATTCAAAATACTCACAAAATGCAATTGAGAATCAAAATACTTGCAAAATGCCCACCACAAAAAATGCAATTTAGATTTAAAATTCTTGCAAAATGCAGTTTTGGTTGAAAATACTTACAAAATGCAATTGAAATTCAAAATACTCACTAAAATGCCCTGCTCCTACATTGAAAGACTTGCTAAAAAGAAATTTAGATTGTCAATCGTTACAACCTATGTGCTTTAATAACTCCGAATCGAGTGTAAGTCTTTGTTGGCTACCCGAAATTTTGATGGACCCTATCAATTTTCTAGTTTTTTACGTACGAAAATTGCAGCTGGACTAAAGCTTCATTCTATAAGAAGAAAGATAAAAATTGGGTAACAGTATACGAGAGTGGAACGTGCTGTTAAATTAGGCAAAATAGAATACTGAATGAATGAGTTAACTGTCCCAATTACTCGGAAGTAACAACTAGTTAATGATGTTGTGTTTATATGCTATCGAGGGCACTCAACCAGTAAAGCTGTTGGATCTTTTGTGAATGAAATAACCTGTTTTAAGTCTCAATTAGCAGAGTGGCCTAGTATGTGGTTCTGAAAGTGGGGATAACAACTTACTGTGGAATAGGAGTGGGCATCTTGGACATATCCTGAGTTGTGGTCCTCCTTGTGCTCAGTCAGCTAGAACTACTGTACCCAACTCACTTGTTTTGTTTCCTGAGGTGAAACTGAGGGTCCTTTATAAGTTAAGCTATTAACTTGCTTCACCTGTACTCTAAACCTGCTTAAAATGTCTTGAGCAAGCCTCGGACCTATGGGACTCCCATCTGCCAGATCAGGTACTCTTTGGAATCGAACTGGTATTCGATGGAACTGGCTGCGTGGCACAGCAGTAGCAATATTCTAGGGATTAGCGAAGTTCGTAACACTGAATGAGACTTCATCGCACAATAAAATTTTCTAAGGTACTGAAATTAGCCAAAATACCTTTTCTAGTGATGAAAAATGAATCAGGAAATGATGTAGTAATAGGCGATTACTCCTCCACTGTCCATAACCCACCCTCCGTTCCCTATTTAGAACATGACATATAGAGTAAAATTCCAGCTGTGTCCTCCATTATGCGCATGAATTATCATTGGCAACCCCGCGCTCACGGTACTACCGAAAAATTTGTTAAATCCAGACCAGTGGCTTTTGCCTAGACCAATAATTATTAGGTCGGACCGCGTTAGCCATACATACACCCCTGGTGTTTGTCACGTTTAATGGGGTAGTCGCGCATCAATAATCTTCTAGTAACTCGGAATGAATTAGTGTTTCTTGTAATAGTAAAATTTGTTGTATCCAGACCCATGGCTTTTGTCTAGACCAATAATTGGTAGGTAGCACGGCCCTTAGCCATATATACACCCGTGGTTTTCGTCATGCATAGTGGGGTACTCGCGCATCAATCATTATCCACATCAGACCTGTGCAATGTATTTTGTAGGCTATCCCACATGTTGGCAATTGGCGCGATGTCAATGTGTGCGCCTTTGTAACAGTTGAAGAGACCTCATGCGCTGTCGAACATGGCTGCCGTCATTAAATGAGCAATAAATACATACAAATGTTTACGTAATTTAGCACATTTCCGGTGCAGTAGTAACCAGGGTTAGTAATTTCAATGGTAGGCTAATGTCCCCCAGAAGATAAAACAAGGAAACTAGGAATGTAAAAGCTCCTTGTGCTCAGGCGACTGGGACTACCCAACTTACTTGATTGTTCCCTGGGGGTGAAACTGGTGGGGCCCTGTGTGAGTTAGCAACATGCTTCACTTGTACTTTCTAAACCTGCTAAAAATGTCGTGAGCAAGCCTCAAGACTTTCAAAAATTGACTTCAAACAAGGAACCTGGCAGACAGGAACAAACCAAACAATAATAGTAGAGTGCAAAACAAAATCATGGGAGGAATTTGGAGATAAATTAGAAACGTTAGGTCAAGCAGCAGGAAAACCTTTCTGGAATGTAAAAAGGAATCTTAGAAATGGAGGAAAAAGTGAAATGATTAGTGTTCTAGATAATTCGGGGAAACTCATTTTAGATACCATGGAAGCACTGGCAAGATGGCAGGAATACCTAGAAAACTTGCTAAATATTAATGGAGACTTATCTGGCAATATGGTATATTTTGAAATTATGCAGGAAGAAAGGACAGGAACAGGATCATGGTTAAGGAAGTAGAGAGGGTGGTAAATAAAACTACAATGTGCTCGCTGTAACATATTGTAATAAAAATTAGATAAATCGTAATTTCATGTAGATTCTGTTAAAATGAATCATAATGATATGATAATATCATTTAAATCGATAATCTGGTAGCAAAAATAATTGCCGAGACCTCGTGTTTCTCAGACCAAGACTCTATCTTCGCGGCTATTACAACCACGGAAATAATGAGTACATGACGGTTACTTATTTTCACATACCGGTAATATTATGGAAGTAATATTTTATGCTCCATTAATATTTTGCTTTTTTTCGATATTCTTCCTGCGTGAAATTGAGTTTTAAATTAGTTATGAATAGGCTTACTTGGCAGTAAAGGGAATGCGTACAGTGGTCCATGAAAGGCTAGTCCAGTTCCCATATCATAACTGCAATATGGGTTAATAACTGAATAGCTATTGTGCAGAAACATAATACCGGTATTGCCGACTAGTTACAATGTTTCATGTTAAAGCATATCATCATTTAAATACTGATACGAAGACAGAGACCATGTGGTTTGTGTTTCAATCAGTTGATACCAGAGTTCGCATGAGCGTTTACCGTTCAGCATTCAATTTTGACTAATCACATAACCCGTACTGTAGGCGTTTGTTGACATGCCATCAAGTAGTAGCTCGCCAAGTAACTTTGCATTGAAAAACATGTTTCGAAACCCGAAGGGATAAAAGTGTTGAGCTAAGTTACTCGGGGAGTGGATGCCCATCACTTTTATCCAGATATTGAAAAACAGACCCTAATACAGCCATCACAATTAACACCGGTTATCAGACAGATTCTACACACACCCAAAGTATACGGGGCTACATGACCGTGTTGTCGTAGCCCTAAAACTTAGGAACCAAGTCTTAACTAGACACTTTAAATTTATAAACACATTCGAACACAGGGTGTCAAGCGATACGGGAAATGCGGGAAATATACGGGAATTTTAGTTACCCGGGAGATATACGGGAAATTCGCACTTGATACGGGAAATCTTGAAAAGTCTCATAATGCCCGACTTCGTAGCTTCAGAACGCTCGACAGAGTCCTCCCGCTCAGCCTTCTATTTCGCGCTGCCACCCGCAATTTGCGCCACCGATAGAGCGCTAAGCGGTATGAGAGCCAACGTCGTATGCATGCTTTGCCTGGCCGACCCCCGGCCGTACCCTCTCTGCGCGGGGTTTCGCGCTCTGCACTCGTTGCTGACAATGACATACAGGAATCAGTCTGCATTGTTATTCACAGAGGAGACCAGTTGTTTTGTCGACCTGGGGTTCTCGACAAGAGCAGCCCTTAAAGAAGCTAACAGCTCAAGATCTCAGAAAATTCCAGACGCGGATGTGCTGCAATTTCGCACCAACTGCCGAAAATTGTACATTCGTATCCTATGGCTGAAAAAATCAAAGAGAGGTCACCTCTTGCTTACAAGATGACCCGTGCTATTTTCTGCATAGACCTTATAGGGGTCACTGAGACTCCTAAGTTGGCAGAAGTTAGGATCGTCATTGCCCTGGAAATTCTTTGTAATCAGAAGAATTTGCTTTGTGGTGCAATGTCTGACCGCATCAACAGCAGCTAGTCCGTGCTTCTGAGACTGCCCTCCGTCACTGCGCGTTTGAAGCAGTTCGACGGAAAAGAGCCACGGCTCGACGTGCTGTGGTCTGAATTAGTGGCTTCAGCACCTTCCTCAGTTCCTGCCAAAAACGATCTCACAAGCTTCATTAAAATGATACTGATTTTGTATCACAGCAATGCAGCTCTAGAGAGAAGTTTCTCCCTGAGCAAGGAGTGAATGATCGTCCATCACAAAGAAGCAAGTCTGATTGGCATGCATACCGTTGATGACGCTGTGATGGCAGCTGGTGGAATAGAAAAGATAACCGTGAGCAAGAGTCCATACTGCAGGAAACTCCTACGCCGTGTTAAAGGAAGCAAAACAGGTGCGAAGCCAGGAGGAAAAGGAAGCGACGGCTAAGGTGAAAGTCGAAAGAACTCCAGGAATTGGCAAAAAAAAAGAAGAAGATCTTGAACGACGCCCGTTCTGAAGCAGAGAAAATTGAAGAGCAGATAAGTTCCCTAGAGAAGCTTTAAATTAATAAATCCTTGATTATTGTTTGTTTTATCTTATTTTGTGTGACTTACGTTCCTAACCACAATCTAGTACCTATTGACAAAGTGACTTATTTTATTTTGTGTATAACTAGCCTACAGTTCCTATTCAGAAATTAGTACGGTTCATCTGTACCTTGCGATACACCGGCGTTTAGGGAATTTTTAGGGATCTCAGTGACGTCACCGTGATGTTACAGCACGTATCGATATTGACTCGCTTTGGTTGCCGGGAGTCACGGCACGTATCGATGTTGACTCCCTTTGATTGCTGGGAGTCAGCTGATTCGTACGTCAGTTTCGCGCGCGGTTCTGTCCGAAAAGGATGTCCATTTTTTTTTCACCGATTTGAGTTTTGTAACCGTAATTTGAACAATTATTTTTCCCTAAATAACCTATAGAGCAAGATTTTGATATTAGCAGTGTCGTGTGCTCGATTGTGTTGGGGATTTGTGATAAAATTGTTGAATTCCTGAAGTTGTTGCATTCAAATAAATTCCGTTACTTGTGATGTGAGGGAACGTGTGGTCGAAAATTAGTGCTTCTTCTTGTACATGTGGAATAATACGGCATTTGGGATCTATCGGTGAGTTTTTTACGTTGTTCATATATTTATTTTGGTTGTTGCATTTAATAGGAAAGTTGCACTGTAGTCTTCTAAAGCCAAAGACAATGCCATTTGTCTAAACGATAATATTACATCAGGAACGGTGTTGGGGAATACGCCTGTTAAAATAGTAATGGATGGGTAAAATTTAGACAAATTGGCATTTACATGAACACCTGCAAAATAGATATGACAGTGTTTTGTATTAGACCTATCGGCCTATAGGTCTTGTTTTTAGCCTACTTTTCACATTTTGCAAAAATGAGGAAAAAGTAGACTTATGAGATCGGGCAAATGTGTGTCTGTCCTTCTGTCTGTCCGTCTGGCTGGCTGTGTGCGTGTCCCCCCCTATCAACTCCTAAACGGCTGGAGCAATCGAAACAAAATTTGGTAGGAGTAAAGATCTGTACCTGAATACCTCACGGCCATATTTGAAAATGATGTCAGTGCTACCAACTGCTGAAAAATCGCAATTGAAATCTGAGCTCCATGTTGGATATCTTGGGAGGTATGAATGGGAGCTATTTCAAAAACGGCACACGTATAGATAATAATATTGCAGTTTAATTTCCAGGAGGCCATACATGGCAGTGTTGCCAAAATGATTATAAGCCTGCTGATAGGTCCATTTTTTAAATGCATATAACTTCTACACTATCAATTGGATTTCAACCAAATTTCATATGTGGTATGTGTACATAAACAGATATGACTGAGCGTATTCTTAAGAGCCACCAGGGCTGCCAACTGTTAATAAATGCTCTCAATTTATTTTATCCAAATACCATTATATCAGAAAGTATGCAAGCCGACAGCTTTAAACTATGCACACGTATAGTACCTGATTCTAGATTAATTTGGAGTATCTTATATATGTCAGTGCTACCAACATGATTCTAAGCCTGCTGAGAGGTCCAACTTTAAATATATGTAACTTCTATACTATCATTTGGATTTCAACCAAATTCCGTGTGTGATGTGTACCATAACAGATATGACTATGCCGATTCTTAAGAGTAACCAGGGCTGCCAACTGTTAATAAATACTGTCTCTATTTTTGTTACCCTAATATCAATATATCAGAAAATATGCAAGCCAATAGCTCTAAACTTTGCACACGTATAGTACCTGGCATTCTAGATTAATTTGGAGTAACTAATATAGGCCTACGCCAGTGCTGCCAACATGATTCTAAGCCTGCTGATAGTTCCAATTTTAAAATACATGTTACTTCTATACTAACAAATGGATTTCATCCAAAATTGGTACAACACGAGATCATAATATTTAATATTATTTCTGACCAACACATGCATGACATTGTTGCCAACATAATTTTACGCGCGCTGATAAATCCAAGGTCTAACTGCATGTATCCATTGGACTTCAACCAAATTTTGTATTCTGTACCTTAAGAGATGCAACTAACAATAGCCTATATTCAGTCACCAGGGCTGCCAACTGTACTGCTCTATTAGGCTACATTATATAAGGTATATTTCGAACTAATTAGGAATTTCGATATTACCAACTTAATTTCGTCATTATTCTAGATAGGTCTATATAAATAGGCAAGAATCTTAAATTTCAAGAAAAGTAGGCTCTTTAGTTCGTCACGGAACTTCTTGTTGACGTTTCATATAGTATGTCTGTGAGGCATTATTAAACAGTATGTTAAGGATTGTGATTTCTAATTGAGATACAAGTATTTGCAGCCAATATTGGAAAACATAAAAATACCAACCTAAAGGGTGGGGGTGGGGGGCACAGCCCCCCCCCAGCAAAGACAACATTATTGACCACAATGTTTTATAATGGCATTGTGTTTGTGTTCACGTATTTGCAGCCAACTTTGGAAAAAAAAGCTACACAAAACCATTTCATGCTATGTGGTGGGGTCAATAACATTATTAACCACAATGTTTTATAAGAATATTACAATGTGCCAGCAGCTAGGTTAATGTATTGATGCCAACCGGCGATTATTACAGACCGCGATCGTTTGTGCACGACTATATTATAAAAACAAATTGGCTGCTTTTGTGATGTTATCAACCACTTGATGAAATGCTTCTCTGGCAAAATTATGGGAAAAGCCTTGGTTATACATGGTGTCCAAAGTCAGGAATTTTGTTTTTGGTCAGGAAAAGTCAGGAAAAAGTGTGAAAAAATGGCGAAAAGTATTGGAAAGTCAGGAATTTTATATTAACCATACAGTATTTTGTGTTTTACAGTCATATTTTGATGTTACTAGTTCAACTAATCTCTGAAGATAAAAATCAATAACTCACTGGACATTATGGTAAGTTTCCATTTTTACAGTACAAACCTCCTTTACCTATTTTTTGTTTGTTTTTTTTTTTTTTTTTTGGTGTTGGCTTAGGGATGTGGCGACCGACCCCATCACCATAGTTTAGGTTATTAAGTACTTAAGTTATATGTTAGTTATTGTTATTTTAAGGGGTGGAACTAGGAGGTCATCTGCCCCCCATTAAGTACTTTGATTTATGTGTAATTGCATTATAATTTACCTTATTTTCTATTTTAAATGAATAAAGAAGCGAGCGTTGGGCAAATTCTGCAAATGAAAAATTATATAAATATTTTTGCACAATAAACCTTTTTTCCGATGTTACGATGACTTTGCGAGTCAGGAATTTTGTTGAAAAATAGTCAGGAAAATTGACATTGAAAATTCTGTGGACACCATGTTATAGGTTATGTTGGGTGGTGACAACTCAATAACAGAAATAAGCATTAAAAAACCTTCGAAACGCATTGTGTTTCGTCAGATGTAATTTATTTATTGGCCTAACTCAATTTGGCACGCCGTACATACGAAAATATTTTAATTTAGGGTTACATTTATGACATTTTAAAAATTCCGTTTCAGGATCTGTAATTCGCCTATATTGTTGAATTACAGATGACGTTATGCGTCGTAGTTAATTTAATTTTATATTTATAAGACATTGTATCGAAAGCCGTAATTGACCTGTATAGATCAATTAAAGATTTCGATGCAATGTTTTATTAATATGAAATTATAATAATTACGATGTGTATCGTCATCTGTAATTGACCTATATAGGCCAATTACAGAATTTGATGCGGAAATTGTAAATTATAACGTTAAATTGCGAAATTTTATTCCGCATCGGAATCGTTATTTGAGCTACAGGCCGGACGTTTATTTTAGACGAGTGAAAAATTTAATGGAAGCCTGGAGGCGAGTTACTACAGTACCTGTGTTGTTATCAGCTGCCCCAAGCGGTCCGATGATTGACAAAGCTCTTTCACACTACTCCTGAAGTACAGTCATTGGCAAATATAATGGTGTTCTGTTCGTAACTATGTAACTTGTACTTCCGCGTCGCACAATACTTTGGCGTGGACTGTACTGTCTGCTAAGTCTGGAATTCCATTACATCAGATCGGTGGTGACAAGTGTGAAGCGATAGGGTGAGAGAGTGAGAGTGTGTAGGCTCACCTGCAGGCTTCAAGGTCAAGGGCAATCGTCTAAAACAAACGTCCGGCCTGTATATAGGTAAATTATAGATTTCGATGCAATGCTTTTTATTTACGAAATGAAAATAATTACGATGTGTATCGGAATCTGTAATCAGTAGCGGATCCAAGCCATGCGGGACCCTGGGCGATATGATAAGGTGGGGCCCACAACAATAGGAAATTAAAAATTCAAATCAAATGGAAAATAGTTTTGTAATAATAATAAAAAAAGAATAGTTACAATACTTTGAATACACTACAGTACATTTTTTAATAGTATGAAAGAAACCTTTAAGCCCTCATGAAGAAGATTATGCAAACTATGAAATATTAAAATATTACTTTGTGACTTTTTTCCCGGCTAAAGTCTTCCATCATTTCACTTAAATCTAAACTTGCTAAACGGTCACGGAAGGTCATAGCTACACTGAAAAAAGAATATTATGAATTAACTTATAAATTAGTTTGAAAAGTATAATTAATTAATCAATTATATTTAAAACAATCCATGGCGCGGGGCCCTGGGCGGTCGCCCTCCCCTAGATCCGCCCCTGTCTGTAATTGATCTACATAGGCCAATTATATATTTCGATACGGAAATTTTAAATATATGACGTGAATTTGCGATTTTTTTATGTATCGGAATCTTTAATTGAGCTATATAGGTAAATTATAGTTTTCGATGCAATTTTATTTATTGACGAAATGAAAATAATTACAATGTGAATAGGAATATTTAATCGACATACCTAGGACAATTAAATATTTCGATACGGTACGGAAATTTTAAATTAATGACATGAATTTGCGATTTTTTTTATGTATCGGAATCTTTAATTGAGCTACATAGGTCAATTATAGATTTCGATGCATTGGTCGTTTCGAGGCTTTTTGTGTTTCCCCACCCAAAAACCCCTATTACCCAGGCTTTTCCCGTAAGCTTGCTAGAGGAGTATTTCGTGACGTCGTTGATGACGTCACGGAAGTCGCCATATTGTTTTAGGGGAATCTTATCCGCGGCTGGATCGCAATGTATAGTAGTCCCAAAAGAACTTAATCTCGTGCTGTGTATAACTGAAGTTCCTAGTAACAATCTTGTATTTGTCAAAGTGACTTATTTAATTTCGTTTTGCATTATTTTATTTTCTATTACTGTACCTACTTGGATAAAATAAATCTAAATTAAAAGGTATTCGCGGCGTGTCGCGTGTGGAATTTTACTGTTTTTAGCCTTTCCAGGGTCTTCTTTCGCAGGGAAGAAGCACATACCAAATTGTTTTAAAGTCCGTGTAAACACTCACTGCAAATGCGCCACACATGCAAAATTTTCAAAAACTACAAACAATATCTCACAGCTCTCGACATTTTACTATCAAACACCAGTCACCAACATGTGGCTACAAGATACACCACACAAGTGACAGAATTGTTCTCGTATGGGCAGGCATTGTTTCAGTCGCTTGTTAACCACTGTCTGTGTCGGGATTCCTTTCATTGTCATTGTTTCGTTACTTTTACTTCGCCGAAATTCGACCCGAAGACTTGCAGCATGTACAGCATATACAGAAAGAAAAACTGAAGACGGTCTGGATATCGCGGTGGATGAAATGATTATTAACCTTGACAATTCATTAAGCTCTGACTAACACAATTTATTTATTGCTGTCAGTTCGCTTGCGTCAATCGATAATAGAGCACAGGCTATTGTTTCCCGTCATTTTGTTCAAAATACCGTCTGGCATTTCAATAGCCTACAACTCGACAATATAAAACCACGGCAATAATATCGCCACAGAGCGGCTTGTTTGAGTACTCAGTGCTAAATATGTATTTACCTTAACTTAACTTTTGTATTATCACGGAAGCTAATATTAACCGTAGAGAGTCGCGATTCAGTGAGTGTAGCCTACATGGTGTTTATCTGTCGACTACTGTACTGGAAGCTGTGAACGACCTCCACTCTGTCTTGTTTCATGTTAAAGGATAATCATTGCATGGTGAGTGTGTTTATATGCATTAGCTGTAGAGTGTTTGCCCTCTTTGTCGTATTTATTTATTTATTGATTGAATTGAATACCGATGATAGATCCGGTGTGTAATTTATTTATTTATCCAAGTATCGTATTTCTCTGTTTGAATGTCCTCGGTGTCCTCAGGATCGTCTTTTAAAATATATTACGTATAATTGTACAGAAATCATGTCTGAAGTGTAGCACTGTGTATTATTCGAATCAGTTGATTTAAAACACTAAACTTGGCAACACAGCTCAGTTGTTCCAAGCTCCCGACATATCCTTCACGTTGTTTCCTTCGAAATGCAGTATATGGGTGAGAAGCTTGCTCAGTATTCTTACCGTGTGGCGGTTAGACGTAGGGTTTTGTTGTGTGGTGACCGTGGGTTGCGGAGAGGAAAAGCGGGGCAAAGTGACAGGAAGGCTGTCGGTACCGAATGCGCGGGATTAGCAATACTGCACTTGTCACACCTCCAATTTTACTATAAAAGTCGTGATCTAACAAGGGATAGTGGGTGGGTAACATCTATTACTACATGACCCCCAAAATTATTATTCATTATTACAAAGGGTATTTTGACTATTTTCAGTCGCCTTTTACCGGGCTCCTATACGCTGCCGAAGTGATGCGCCTAGCAACCGCATGGGCGCAGCCACATTGGACCCAAACAACTGGTTGCTAGGTTTTTTATACATAGGAAGCTGCATTAACGCTGCGCAGTGTCCTGAATTTTGTGGATAAAAATGTGTAATACGCGTGAAATAAGGCAAACGCCTCCCGTGAAGATCATCTACAGTGTTGGAGCTACAAAATAGAAGTGAAATTTTATGGATAAAGTACGAGAATTTTGCGAGATAGTATGAATAAAGTTGACCTCACTCCTGAGGCAAGAATTGCATGGCGGCTACTACAAATTATAAATATTTATCATTTAGTGGATAGAGTATATCTAATATGGAGAGATATTGAGGACATATATGTCACATAATGATTTTTTGGTTCATGTGGGGAGTGTAGTTGTAATTAAATATGGTTTGTACTCTTAAGTATTATAAACGACAACCTACATAACCTTACAGCTGATTCACTAACACCAATAAATTTTATCCTACAACTTTTCTGAGTTGTGATTTTTCACTTAATTTATTTAAGCAGTGAATTGTGTTTCCAAATAACAATTAGGCCTATCCCAGACTGAAAATTTCTGCCTAGATATTTTATTTTTTGCACTTTCAGAAAACAATTATCATGTATGCCTACCAGTAGCCTAGGCCTACACCCTACAACAAAGTTACAGTACCGTATAGTGAAATTATTCAAGCCAATGAACACTGCTTATTTCTGATGTGATGGAGTGGCAAGTCTTGTTGTGATTGTCAGGGACGTTTCGGTGCATTTGAAATGTGGTGTTACAGGAGAATGATGAAGATCAGATGGGTAGATAGGGTTACAAACATAGAGGTATTAAGACGAGTGGGAGAGGAGAGAAGTTTCTGGCGACTGCTAATGAAGAGAAGAGATAGGTTGGTAGGACACATACTAAGACACCCAGGAATAGCAAGCTTAGTTATGGAAGGAAGGGTCGAGGACAAGAACTGTAGGGGTAGACCAAGGTTAGAATATGTTAAACAGATTGCCTCAGATGTAGGGTGTGGTAGTTATGTAGAGATGAAACGATTAGCTCAGGACAGGGAGGCATGGAGAGCTGCATCAAACCAGTCAAAAGACTGAAGACTTAAACAACAACAACAACAAGAAATTAGGTGATGAGGATAATGGCGAACCAGGCTACCATGGCATTATGTCAAGATTGTTAGAAAATGTTTTGGTTGAACTATACCTTCCGATACACCAGCGTTTGGGGAATATTTAGGGAGAACAGTGACGTCACCGTGATCTCACAGATGGCGTATTGCTATCGGTCACGCTATTGGTTGGCTGACGTAGGCTACTCCCCTGCGATTCAACTTACATGCTCCTGCAGAAGTGTGGAAGTGTTTTTCTCCCCTACAATAGGCCTTTTTGTTATTGAGCAACTGAGTTTACTTGTAGTTTTAACAGGTCATTTTATCACAGGTTGTGGTGAATTATATAATACGGTACCAAATGGCAGGTAGGTGGTGTTGGTGGTTATTGAGGCCATTAGCCCCTAGCAGGATGTAGGCTGATTTTATTTAGTTCTGTTGGTCAAGTAATGAATTTGAATCCTGAAGGGGTGGGTAGCATAATTATTTTCTAGATAATGTTTTTGTTAGTATAGGCCTAACCAAGGAGCATGTAATAAGAGAGACGACACTCAATGCTAATTTTCTGGACGCTTATATTGGCTAGAATTTCGTAGAATTTCAGGTCCACGTGGCAATGTTTGGGCTACAATGGCTACCAATCTCGCATATAAAGTAACTACGATTGACTGTGATCATTACGAACGCACATTACTACGTTCGGAACCGATTTTTAGTGTCCGACATTGAATCAAAAGCATTCGTTATTGCACCTCAGGAGGCGATATCGTTCCAAAAATGAAATACCAAAGATGAGTTTTGATGTGACATGTTGGTATGACTTCCAAATCTACGAGAATTATTTTTCCATTTATTTGCCTATTTGAAAGCCTACCGTTGCTTTTAATACAATATAAATGTTCTTAATAATGACTAAAAGCTGTTAAAAATGATATAATCGCGAGTAATTAAGAGTTTGCTTCATTATACCATCATAACCTCAAAACATTCGTAACCCCTCCTCGCCCCCAACCATGCTGCACTTTATTCACCAGTAATGTAGCTGTAATGAAATGCTATGTTCATATATTTCATTCTCCCATAAATTCTACCCCCACCTCCTCTACTGCATGAGATCAATATAGCCTCAATATTCTATACAGTAATGTGGATTCAGGATGAGGAGTAGGTTTCGAGGAATGATAATTACTTTGTGAAAGACAGATTTCATTTATTTGAATACCGCTTTCTGCATGTTTACATTTTGTCTTTTACATTTGATTGTGCAGCTGAAAACAACCTTCAGAGATGTGAATACCAATGGTTAAGCTCGTTGAGAACACAAACACATGAGATCTTGAACGTGGTCAGTACGCTACTTGGATGGTTGATGGCACGCTGTTTTAAGCCACCCGACCGCCAACTCCAGCCTCGGAAACCCTCTTTGGAAAACTGGACCAGCCCCGGGTGGAAGATTAACTGCAAATGTCCAAAGCACAAGTCGAAGCAAAAATTAAATTTCAATGTAGGCCTACACAGATAAATGCAATGCATGTAGTAGTATTATTGCAAATCAAGACCACATATATGCAAATGGTCGGTAATCCACCTTCCAATATAGCAGAGGCAGAGTGGGGGAATGTTTGTTTGCAGTAGGACTGTGAAGAGGAGCAGCACACGTGAGTTGCTCTTCTGCCCAGTCCTAGTGTAGGCTGGGCGCCTGATACTTGTTTCATTTATTACCCCTTATCTTCATGAAGCTAGAGAAGGTCTCAAATGACGAATGTGATAAAGCTGAAACAGAAAAGTTTGGCCAGGGGTCTCTTATAGTTCAGAAGTTTTCAACACTGTAGCACGACCACTTTTAACACAAGTTGTTTTGTTGTTGCTTTTATCATTCGAGGGGCTTGGACATGGTGGTCATTGAGACCCATGTACTTAGATGTGTGTATTATTTTACGATAACATGTTGTAATATGGCGACTGTATTAATAATATATTTATTACAGCCAATGGCCAAAGCAAACAAAATAGGAAATATAACTACATAACTAGTCACAACAAATTTCCTTCAAGGACTTATTCCTCTTCATGCAAGTAGCAAGGTGATAACGCTCACATGTTTTCTCACAGAGAGAACAAACACAGTTTATATCAGGTGTGTGAAACTGTAATGTGCGGCAAACTCTGTGGTGAAAACCATGTACCGCATATCGGGTAACAAGAAGACGCAATTCGTGATTGGCAACTGACCACTCTCTGTTTATCATAGCGTCAGTAGAGTAAAAATCGCTCCAAATCTCTGCTTTCTTCTGATGATGCTCTCGCAACAGTTCTTGATATGGTGACTGTATTAGTGTGTCTTTGTACTTTAGGTGAGGATTGGGAGGCAGCCGTGGCCATAAATAAGGAACCATCGTGGCATTTGCCTGCAGTAGACGTGGTAAACCACTTCCAAGATCGCCTAGTTGGGAATCGAATCCACCTCGCCTCAGGATTGCCACATGAGGCTTAGCATACCCCGTTTCAGACCTCAGATCAGAATTACTTTTATGGGCAGGGCCAGGAAACGAACCCAGACCTCTGGGGAAAGAACCGAGAATGCTAGCCACTACACGAGGTGGTCAAACAAGAATTGTGTCCAGGCATGTATCTAGGCCTAATGGGTAATACTAGGGAGTTGTGTGTCTACAAGGTATAGGGGAGCTGAAAACATGGTAGCCTTACTTCCTGGAACTACAAACTGTCATTCACTCATTGAGAACAGTTTCCAGCTAGACTGTAAAGAACCCATTACAGATTTGGGTGCTATTCAGCACCTAGAACAAATACTAGGTACTGAACTCCATTGCCATGCACAGGAATACAATGCTTACTTTCTTACATATTTCGAGTGATCAAGCTAAGAGAACTTTAACCTTCAGTGTAAGAAAAATGTCCCTACGATGCCGTAACAACCCTTGTTCTCTCAGCTATAAAATGCATGTTAGCAGGCTCCACCATCAAAAAGGGAGGTACAATTTGACAAGCTGCATACATAAAATGATGATTACTAACACAGTAAGACTGAATCCTACCATGAAGCAGCACTCAAAAGGAGCTACGGGCTAACGTGCACTACCGAATGAAGCCCTACTGTACTCCTAGGCTTTTACATCCAACAATGTAGTAGGCCTACGCCTTGCAGGCTCTAGGCTAAGCATAATAGAGGACCAGAGGGAAGATAACAAAGTAGCCAATAAAGCCTACTATTATTTTGCTGGAGGGTATCTGTATTAATATCTTCTAGCAAGTACACAAACAAACAATATTAACATATATTTCTAGAGTCAACAAGCATTCTTTGTCGACTTCATCGCCCATGCCTAGGATTGTATCAATCCTTGCCTTATTCCCTGGTGCATAGGACACCAGAAGTCACAGCCATGCAGAGTGTATGTCAAAATAGGACCAGGGTCCAAACCTGGGTGCTTCCATCACAAGTCACTTTGTATCTTTAATACTGTACTTGTAGTATTTGATTAAGACAGCTGCATGCATGCAAGTATTAGCATAGATAGGAAAATTATGGACCTGGATAGGCCCTACCGCATATCAAACTACTTAAGTAGCTTACCGTTAACTAAACTAAAGCTGATCCTGCACAAAGACTTGACAAAAGTCTTCAGCAAGATGAAAACAATTGTTTGGTACATTTGGCAGGAATAAATTACATATTGTCCAATATGTACAAGACTATCATACCTAGGCCTATATTCGGATTTTTACGGAACGCGAAAAACAAACATATAAAAGTAAATCCATAAATTCTGATTAGTCAGTATAATTATACCGACAGAAACTATGACAAAGGTTTACATCTTAGCAATTAAAACCTACCCTACATATCAATTATGTTGTCCCACGTTTAGAGCGAACGTAGCTGTCGCCATTTCTAATAACACCGCTAGTCACTTGTTATTCAATTTAGTATTGGATCCAACATAATACAGATTAAGTCACTAAAAAAATGGAGTATACTGCAACAGCTGTCGGCATGCGGGCCCAAACAGTAAACAAAACGCACATGGCGGTCTTTGTTTTGATTCGAATCGCCCATAACAGTGTCCCGCGCCTGGGCCTAACTCATTAAATTCATTTATCAACTCAAACCTAAGGTATGTATGGCTACCTCTGCATTAGTAAGTCTGTCATCACACTGTAGTGGTACTTTTACAGTGAGTTAGCTACCTAGTTAAATTGGAGGCTTGTGGTAAGTAATGAATATATTTTACACCAAGAATGGTGTAAATTTCTATATCATTGTCCAATATTTTTTATTTCCTTACTGCATGGGCTAATAACCTAATTATCTTTTACCCACTCTTCAGTATCACAAGAACCAACACCCTCATTCCCATTGTTTGGATTGGAACATAGTTATGCAGACCAATTTCCAGCCATGGAGATTAATCTTTGTGGAAGAGTGGAAGAATATTCCCCCTCCTCCCCACCAAATGGCCAATCACTGATCAAGCTGTACTAACTTGAGTGTACCATACATGTATGCATCAATTACTTTATGTGATACATTTTACTAATGTACAATAAGGTGTTGGAGAGGGTAAAATCTAACGCCAGAATACAGCCGCTTACTGTTGAAACAGGTAGTTTTATGTTGCAAACTGAGCATAATATGTGGTCTGTGGAAAGGTTTGAAGTTGCTACTAGTCCTATTCAATTTGGTGACTGGAAACTGTGTGAGCCATCAAGTACCAAGCACATTATTTTATTTTTATTTTTATTAAACATCATATTTATTAACTGCATGCTCCATTACAATTGAAGTAATACTACATGCATTGGTGATCTTATAGGTAAGTGTGATAAAACTTTCTTTACATTATGTAACCTATATCTACATGGTTGATTAGTGTGTCTAGCCTAGATATAATATGTTTAAGTTTTCTTTCTTGACATAATTATGTCCTACATCAGGTTATCAAAATTGATGCTCTGCACAAATAGCTTAAAGAATGTTACATATTTAACAACAAGTTCATTCATCCTTGCAGGCCAGTGGCCTCCTGATTTCATTACATTTGTCTTCAGTTTTTCCCTTTCGCGATTTAGTAATTCACACTCATATAGGATGTGGTCCACACTTTGCGATTCTTCGCCACACCGGCACGTCATATGCTCTTGTATTTTAAACCTATACAGATAGGTCCGGAGCCTCCGTGGCTTAGGCGGCAGCACGCCGGCCTCTCACCGCTGGATCCGTGGTTCAAACCCCGGTCACTCCATGTGAGATCTGTGCTGGACAAAATGGAGGCAGACAGGTTTTTCTCCGGGTACTCCGGTTTTCCCTGTCAACATTTCATTCCAGCAACACTCTCCACTATCATTTCATCTGTCATTCATTTAATCATTGCCCCGGAGGAGTGCGTCAGGCCTCGGCAGCCGGCACAGTTCATATCCTCGCCGCTAGATGGGGGCTTCATTCATTCCATTCCTGACCTGGTCGGTGACTGGAAGCAGGCTGTGGATTTTTTCATTTACAGATAGGTCCCTAT
This sequence comes from Meconema thalassinum, assembly GCA_946902985.2. NCBI lineage: Eukaryota > Metazoa > Arthropoda > Insecta > Orthoptera > Tettigoniidae > Meconema > Meconema thalassinum. The sequence goes on from OX336389.2 coordinate 318,454,281, forward strand.
TTTTCCATGTCCTGTCATCATAACCGTCATATTATGGCTTAGAAGAATTTTTTAGGCAAGTCTCGCTTGAACACTTGGAAAGTACTTTTTTGTCATGGATCCATTGGAAGTTTCTCTCCACTCTTCTTCCCACAATTGTAAACTTCTCTCACTCAATACCCTTTTCACTACACCATAGCACATGGATCATCGTTATGGTACCGGGACTAGCATTTCCCTACATCAACTCTTTGGCCCACTTCATACCAAGTAGACTACTTGTACCACTTTGACTGTCCATCATATATTGTGTGAATGTTTGCTAGGATTGCTCGTGAAGATGCAGGGTAGCTATTTTGTTTGTTTGTTCTAAATCTTTATATACCAGCTAATTCTATTTATCTCTTTTGTGGCACACCAGCTAATGTGTAACAATAATCAGTGTGATAATCTGGTCATCAGCTTGTACTTATTGGGTGAGAGCCTCGGATATTTTCATGTCGGTTTTAGTGGCCTTAGGCCCTATATTTAGAGCTAGGATAGGAAAAATGCCCCATTATTTAGAATGAGGTAGGACGATAGGCCTTAATTTTAGACTTCTCTAACCTGTTAGTGAGTACACAGGTTAGGCTTTGTTAATTTGATTCGTTTTCAAACAAACGCGGCGTTGTGGTAAACACACAAATTGTATTGAAATGCAGTCTTTGTTTCGTCTATAGCTGTTGATGATATTTGGCCTAAACTCGCATCCAAATATTTTAAACTGTTCCCTTATGCATTGATAGACCTTAAGTTCATTTTATTCGTCACTTACTGGTAGGGCCTACGGTACTTTATTTTCCGTAGTATTGGTCATTCATACGGGACGTGATTCACAATATCCAGAAATGTTATATTTTCATGTTTTCACTTAATTTAAGGTAAATATATTAGTAGGCCACATCTCTACGACTTATGTTCTAAGACTTAATGTGCATCTCGTACGCAATATTTTACAACTTTACTGGACAACTATGTTAAATTACTGTGGAAAATATACTTTTCTATGCTTTCTTGCCTCTGGACATCCACCCATGTACAGTTTTGTACGATCCAAATAGGAAATAATGACGGCTAAAAGACTGAAGCAATCTACAAGGGAGCCATATTGTATTGCTCCAGTTGCTTAGCAACGGAGCGGAAGTGACGTTGACTTCGGCAGCGTATAGAGCTTACATTTTCTTTCGTTCTTTCACTTGCCATAGGACTCGCCACCGGAGTATGGTTATGCAATACCAGCTTCCGGTTTAGTAATCAGGTAATGGAAACTGTATACTACATTTTCCTTGCATATAATTAAGCAAATTATTGTTGTTAGGAGAAATAAAAGTTGTAAATTGCACCAAGAATTATGTAATCTTCAGCTGTGTACAGTGAGAAAGCTCTGCATGTGTTCATTCCTTATGGATTAATGATGCGAAATGTCAGCTAACGTCGTGCCGCATACAACACTCGTAGTCTCTAAATGTTGCACATTTTCCGTAAATGTACAACAGTTTACGTTTGAATTGCTTATAAGATTGTGACAAAGAAAGTGTTTCTCCAATTGGATGATTGTAATTAACTATATGCACTTCGTTATAATCTTGGCAAGGTTTTTTTTTTTTTTTTTTTTTTTTTTTTTTTTTTTTTTTTTTTTTTTTCACAGAGCAACTTTACACCGTAGTAGGCACGCAGCCTTTTGTATTTAGTTTTCTGGCAAATTTATTTAAATTGACTAAAATATTTCTATTTTAACTCGTGGAAGCTCTATGCTGTTACGGTACCATACAATTCAGTCATTTCCCGTAAACAGTAATTATGTGACACCTCTATTCTCTACTCTCTCAACCCTCCTCAGTAAAACAGTCATTTAAATCCGCTCTCCTCAGGTAAATGCATTTTGTTTGTGTTCGTAGCATCTCATCCCATCTGCGAGAGAGTTCACTCGCGCGTGCGCGCTAATCTCACGCTATGGATTAGGCCTAAATCTCGCCATCACCCGTGGGCTGCGGAAGTATCTCCAAAATTGCAGTTACACTTACGCTAGAAAATGTTGATTCACGCGTTAAGATTCATTTTTCAGCCATTCGGTATGCGAATTCTAGTCTTAAAGAGTTCTAAAATATACGGGAATTTGGTGGATTTTCGTACGGGAAATATACGGGAATTTAAAAACACGTCATCGCTCGACATCCTGTAACAGTTTGGGTTTCCATGTTGTTTCTATCCCACTGTATAGTTGAATCTCAATCGTACCTGATGCTTAAAGTCTTTCGTTCTCGTTTTATAATTTATCAACTTGTCCCTTTTTACTCAAAGTCGAAATCTCCAAAGCGTACAGCCCTTCTGCTTTAAGAACAATACTATAGTGCCTAAGCTTGGCACCTACACATAACGCTCTCTTATTATAGATTTCTTTTCGTCGGATGGAAAGAAAATAGTAATCTATGAGGAAAATAAAATTTAACTTATAACATGGATGTGTTGTAAAATAGGAAAACAGAGTTGTCTGAGGATTTACGAAACTAAAGTTATCCCTCTGGAAATAGTATAGTTCTTCATGGTAATGGTTTAATTTTAATACTAAATAAGCTGCTTTCTTTGGACTCGTGATGTATTGAGACTCCATGGGTCCTGTGTTTGATTGCAGGCTCTGCCAAGAAATGTAATTCAGGTCTGATATTTGGAATGGTGTACACTCGGCTTCGTGAGGCAACTGAGAAGAGATGGGTTCGATTCTCACCTGAGCTGTCCTGGAGGTGGTTTCTCACTTCTACTCCAGGCACATACTGGGATGGTTCTTAACTCAAGGCCATGACCACCTCATTCCAATTCCTAGTCTTAATTATAAATATACACACTGCTACAGTCATCGCAATGACATAGGTTATCAGTAAGGCCTGGAAGTTCATGCACTATTAAATGAATAAATGTGCATGCAAATATGCACTAATTATTGGTCAAATATACAACACGTTTCAAAAAATATGCACTATCAAATAACTGCAGCAATTACGATCACTCCATATTCTTTAGCGTTTCTATTTTGAATGTAAAGAAAATATGAACACACGGACATATAACTACACCTTTTTTTTAAATACCTCAACGAAGAAACATTTCTAAATAGTAGGAATAATGGAACTTCAAGCGGTGTTGACCAATTATTATTTTATTATATTAATTTTTAAGTATAACTGATGTACAATTTTAATAGTCATTGAATTTTTAGAATTGAAAATAGTTTTACAATATTTACATAGTGAATGCTGAATAAAAATAATTGATATTAACTTGCAAAAAGGACTGAAACATACTAGGTGTTAAAATAATTTCAGTATTATTCTGTGATAGTCTTCTGAAATTTCTTCTCCGAGTAATCTGGAAAAAGAGGAAGGAAATTGTAAAATCTATTATATCTGCGTAAATATTGAACCAAAATGAATTTTTTTGGATAGATGGATATCTTACCTTACAAGTTGCAGTGGGCCACAAATGTCATCCTTGGGTTATCAACAGTAAAGCTTCTTCGGTTGTCTGCTGGCAAGGCCTTGTGGCGAGAGAATGAATGTTCTACGAAGCATGATGTCACAGGACTGTGCATGAAACACGTTAAGTCTTCAAGAGTGAAGTCGTCTTCGATGTTTTCAAGCGAACCTGATTTGTCACCTCGCAGTATTCCTGAGATAATTTTCATTGTCTTGTATCCTGGATTTTTAGCTAATTCACTGCTCAATTTATCTCTTATGATATCTGCTATCAGTCCAACTGAGATTTGAGCACTACTTCTTCTACTAACTGGAGAGATTTACATAATTCCATGCCATTTCCCTCCAACTGAATAATCTGCGATTCCAGCATTGCAAAATTTCCTGATATATGAATTAAATCGTCTTTCACTGAACTGCTGTGTACTAACCTCCTTACCACTGAAATAGCTGCGCAGCTGCCTTCTGGCAATTTGTCAACAACCTGAGTGACGTCCTGAAGATTTGTGGAATAATACCTGACATCTTTAAGCCACGTACCCCATCGTGTTAGCACTGGCTTTGGTGGTAGTGGAAGATGTGGTAACATTTCTTTGAATGTCTTGCACCTGGATGTCCAGGAACACCTTCATATTAGAATTAAGTCTGTCTACCTCTGGGTACTGAATACGAACTTCTTCGCATACATGGTGCAGTGCGTGTGCCAAGCAAGTCAAGTGAATCTTCTTCGGGTACAGGATTCTAAGTGCTGATGCAGCTTTGACCATGTATGGAGCTGTATCCGTTACAAATAGCAAAATCCTCTCTCGTTGAATTCCATTCGGATACAAAATCTGCATAGCATTTTCAAAACACTACACAATGCTGGTGTGGTTTGCTCTTTTCAAGTTCTTCCATGTTAACGAGAAACATCTCACCGGCCTTATCTGACTCCATAATACCAACTATTAAATTTGCAATGTACCGACCACACAAATCAGTTGTCTCGTCAATTGTTACCCAAAGATTGTTTTCTTTTACCTTGTGTTGAATGTTTGTGATAGTTTCTTCGTATACTCTGCCCACGTACGTTTTTCTTAGAGTAGATTCTTTTGGAATTTCTTTGTTGAAATATTTTGATAAGAAATGTCTTTGATTAGGATATTCCAGTTTCCGCAATGGAATGGATGCTGCAATTAAGGCTTCACACAAGTCTTGAGAAAATTCACAAGTTTGGTTGCAGGGCAACGAATAGCATTTAACCAGGACTGATTTGATGAGTCTTCCCCCCCCCCTTTTTTTTACGACATTTCACTTATGTTCGGCGGTTAACAAATGTTCGAGTCACTGAAAACTTTCTCGAACTTCGTACATTTGTTTCACAAATTTTACAGTAAAGGACACTAGCGTCGGTAGAAAAGATTTCACTTCCAAATGATTTCACAAAATTTCGCAACTTAACTAGTTAGCTTTTATTGGAGCCATAACTCCGTGCTTGCTGTGGTTGATGGTAAGCTGCTTGGCAGTTCACTGAAGGTTGGAATTGAGGAATTTGAGATATTAGGCCCAGGTAATATTTCTGGAAATTCCTGATAATTCATAAGCTGAACCCCTACTGTGAAGTAAAGTGAAAGGAACGAAGGTATTTCAGTTGTTGGTGAATCCGGTTCTTCCTCACAGACAGGGCAAACTACTAATTAGCAGATGATACAAATACTCGGGGTGATTTAAGGGAGGTGAAAGCAACTTTCTCAATAACAAGGAAATGTTCAGGTTTTGACTAACCAACCACGAGACTCGCAGAGTTCAAATCGAAATCTACGACTTGAAGAACATGAAGAAACAAAAAGCACTTGAAAACTATAGGATATTAGAATATATGCCCTTCTCAAGCAGAAATATGCACTTAAACAGGCAAAGAAATATGATGCATTGGGCCAAAATATGCAAAAATATGATTTTGTATGAACTTCTGGGCCTTAGTTATCAGATAATACACACCCAAATATATAGGGCTTCTTGACCACAATGTTACAAAGTCCCTAAATAAAGGAACTACAAACAACTAAATAAATTGAACTTTGATCTTAATATGAATTCTCTTATTTCAGGTGGTGGACGATGATGAATTTATCTCAAGAATAAAGAAGACTTTATATTATGGCAAACTACCTCGGTCACAGGGGTTTAGTCTTCCAGTATCAGGTAAATTATTACCCTATATTAAAAACTTTGTAGGCTTGACAAACTCCATCTTGAAGTGAAAGTAAACCTCCAACATTCAAACAACATTTATTTCTCATTGTTGGGTGAAGCGATGCCACACATGCAGGTGTGAGTTTGTGAAAATAGTACGTCTTTTACCCTATTCATTCTGGTGTTGCATTAATATTGCATTGAAAGCCATTTTGATCTTGAGTATTTTTTTCAGTGATAATTCTTAATTCTTGTTACTTTAGTCATTAGCCTTTTGCTTTGGATTCAAGTTCACATATGCTTATACAGTAGCTGATTGATACATATTGTGATGGTATACTGACATTTGTTGGTTATATGGTATTCTCTATACTGAACACTACTGCATATCCTCTTAAGGGATGATAGAATGTGCATGCAAATGTATTCAGTGTTGTACGTCTCATTTCAGAGTTAGCAGCAGAGTTTTTTACTGAAGTCAAACATGATCATAGCATCCAGAGTTTGGACCTGGGAGAAGCTGCTGCATTTTCCAGGAAAGCAAGTGTGTCTCCTTGCTCTCTTGTGCTGGCACTGCTTTATTTAGATCGTTTGAAGATTCATGACCCAGAGTACCTTCAGAAAGTAACTCCATCGGAATTGTTTGTGGTATCAATGGTATGTACTTAGTCGCATGGCCCACATTTTATATTGCTTGAACATATTGTTGCTTTTGAGGTGTATGAGAGTTGTATATCGAGGTGAGGATCCCTGCTACCGGTATTGCCGTGTTGAATATTGTTACTGACAACTTGAGCAGTATTGAGTAGGAAAATGCCAATAACTGCTGTATTCACAAACTATTGACGTGTTGGTTATGTCTTCTGATGAGTCCTGCTATAACTTGGACTAATAATGACTGTATGTGCATTAGGATATATTAACTCTTAGAATACCAAGGAGCGCAAGAGCATTCATCGGCGTGTTAGCGAAAACAGCCAGGAACGCAATAGTGCTCCTCAAGCAGGCAGTTCTATATACGCTTGTAGTTCTCAGTTTTCTAACAGATCGCAGCACAACGCAGATTATCCAGAATCGGCAAAGCCTGCAGTTCCTAAATTTACCACAACTATCGCGGTAATAGTTTTATTTACGGAGATATTTTAGAAAGCGCTCACTGTTTTGTCCACCACGCACCGTTGTTAGTACGAATATGGCCTCAGCCGCGCGAGATGTGTTCGTAAACGATGATGATCTAGCCGAGTATATCAATAGAGTGTGCGCCGATGATGATTACATAGAGTCTGATGAAGATGTAGCAATATCAGGGTTGTTTAGTAATGATGTTGGTGATTTTATTTCTGATACAGGAAGTGAGAGCAGCGATGACATTCTGTAGTACCATAAACCTCGTGGTATTGCATACCTGCCAACTTTTACGGTTTATCCGTAAAATTTACGGAAATTGCAGCATTTTACGGTTTTACGGATGAACGGTGTCATTTTACGATTTCGCGGACAAAAATTTGAAAAGATAATTTACATTCGATAATACCGCCCACTTCCGTACAATCGATTGTTTGCGTGGGTCGAAGGCAAGTCCACGATAGTCGATAACTCGTTCTTTGATATGATTCGTACTTTTAACCGTGTGATGTTTGTGTCTTCATTGTAATTGAATTTGAAGCCGGGATAACCGTTCTTCCATGTTCTTCGCATATTCTTTGTTCCGCTCCGTTCGCTCGTTGCGATTTAAACCATATTCTTTGACCACGTGAGTTGTTCATTGTTCGCGAAGTTGGCGTTCCTTGAATGTTTTCGTCTTTTAAGGTTATGGCATATTTTAATGAAGCGTTCGAGTTTTTGTGCTATAACTTCGTGCTTCGCAGTTTCCTGTATTCCTTGGACTAATTACATTCGTTCCACGTGTGTGTGTGTGTTTTATTTCTACCATATGCATATTCTTTCTTCACGTTGACAGTGACGTAATTAGGGCCGAGTGTCTGTTTACTTCCTTTTTGGTGGAACACAATGTGCCCTTAAGTGCGGCTGATCATGCTGGTGCTTTATATCAGAAGTTGCAAAGAAATATAGTTGTGGTCGCACGAAAACGACATGCTTTGTAAATAAAATGGCAAAAAATGCATCATCTGAAGTTGTTAAGTGCCTTCAGAACGGACCGGATACAGATAAATCCCTTTTCTTTCCATCAGTGAGAAACTACTTTTGTACTGCCTGTGACTACATCATCAACAAGTTTCCACTCAAGGATGACGTGTTAAAGAATGCTCAAGTTGCTAGGTTAGACAAAATTGAAGATGCACAGTTTTCTTCCATTCGTTTTTTCTTGGAAAAGTTTCCTATCATGTTATGCAAGGAAGAGAATGAAACTACATATGAGGTGGTGAATGAGCTTCAGAGGCAGTTCACAGCTCTTCAGGTAGATGACACTTCGGCTGCACATCAAGATGCTGCAAGTGATTCCAGTTGGGCACAAATATCAAGAATTCGTGGAGCCGATAGACTTCTTAAGTATAACCGAATTTCTAGAGTAATGCTCTCTGTTCTCACCATACCCCATAGCAATGCAGAATGTCAACGTGTTTTTAGCCGTGTGAAGAAAAATAGAACACAGTTCAGGTCATCCATGTCCAATGAATCTCTGGAGTCTATTTCTATTTTGAAGACCAGGAGTTCTGGTCGCTGTTATGACAAAACATTTTCTCATGACTTTTTGCAGGAAGCTAAAAAGACCACAACCATGACTTTAAAGTCGAACTAGCATGTGATTTGCAGTGTGTATTATATTATTTCTTGCCTGTGTTACGTTAAACAAGTTTTATTGTGTAAAGCCTTTTTCAATTATCGTATATCAGCTTAATCTATCAAGGAAGTCCTGTTATGTGTGCTCCAAACCAATATTCACCACGCCTGCTGCTGATTAACATGGATTTCTTCTGGATTGTTATGTTCATCTACAAATTATGTAAGTAGATATGATTTCATTGAAGTATCCTGTTTAAAGCATGAATTATTGTATTTTGTAGCCCAGAAGTATTATTATTTTCGTCAAGCCGGGGGTATATCGAAAATCGTTCGATTTTTTGTCGCGCGTGTGTTTTACTGATAGCCCTTTTCAAAAGTTGGCAGGTATGGTATTGTCATCAGTGAAAGTAACAATTTTACTGATTCGGAGAGTAACGGTGACGTAAATAAAGACAGTGTAGGCGGTAATGACAATAATGCCTGTGTACCTAATTTAGGGTTTAGTGAAGTTCCAGTTGATAGTGACCGTCGGTTCGAACCCATCTGACATGAGGTTGTACACGTACTTCGATGAGCGACGAACACTGAAATATTGGAAGGTGGTATTTTGCATCTTTGCTCGAATGGTGCTGAATGCCTATTTGATATACAAAGAAAATACTTTGAGTAAAGGTATGACATGGCTCAAGTCCATAAAATAGGAATAGGTCCGGGAGAAAAACCTACAAACCAAAATGTTAGCTAAGTTTCATCCACCAAGGGAAGGAGAACTTTTGGTGAAATTAAGTGGTATATTATTAAAAAGATGCATTGTGTGGAGCAAAATGGATGGAGGCCCAGTAAAAAGGTCACAAACTGCGTGTTCCAAGTGTATGAAAGGTCTTCATAGTATCTGCATAGGGTATCACAAGTGCTGAAGGTGAACCAACATAAAATGTGAAATATGTACAGTGCATGGTGTATTAAAATATGTTTTAAATTAGAAACTATAGTACCTAAGATAATGAAACTTTCCAGAGAGTAAACCAACAATATGTGACTGCAGACAATAACAACCGTTTGTGTGTAATTTTCATTTTGAATTGTGATTCTTTCTTTCAATTTTGACTTTTCTCTCTATATTTTCACAGTAATAAAACAAATATTTTTTTGTATGTTGTAGTGTTATTGTAACATAGTGTGTTACTTAGTAGAATGGTAAAGCGGCTCATTTTCAATGATCAGGAAAAATTTTGGGGGTATATCATCAAAAATACAAAAGTTATCATGATTTTAGTACAACATTGCAATTTCTTGAAAAGAAGCCTGGTATTCTTCACATATACCACCTATAAGCGACTGGTACTAAAAGGGTTAAGGTCAGCACTATCTTACAGAATGCATTGTCTAGCAACATGCTGGCTTAACCATTTATTGCTGCGATCGAGTATACTCGATCTCAAGTCCATAGAATAGGAATGGGTCTAGGAGAAAAACCTACAAACCAAAATGTTAGCTAAGTTTCATCCACCAAGGGAAGGAGAACTTTCCACCAGTGCTGCGATTGAGTATACTCGATCAGGACTGTGCCATCAGAGCTGCGATCAAGTGTGTTCGATCTGCTTTGTAACTGTTGTATTTGCTTAAGCTGTCTATTAGCTACACATTAAACCACTTAGTGTCTATGATACACACACCTAGTGTTGAAAAAATAAAATTTCTTTCTTTTGTCACACAGTTGCAAACATAGTGTTTGAATTATGGCTACCACGTGCGAACGTAATATGTGTTCAGAGTTGATTCTTACGCTTTTGGAGTCTTAATTTGGATTTAGATGGTGACTGAAGTGGTGATGGGAATATTGAAGAACTGCTAGGAAGTGACAACGATAGTGATAGTGGTGACAGAGGGGGGGAAATATTGAAACTACTTGTGCTATGCATGGGTTACTATTGTATCAGTTAAACACGGGATGAACGGATTAAAATACACGAGCACATGTTGACTTACAAGGGAAGTCTCTGAACCGGGGAATCATGGATCCTGCTGGAACTTTCAGATACGTTGCCTGAGCCCAACTAGGCAGAACCGTGAAGAAAAATCTTTCGGAAATTAACTTCCCCTTGTACTAGATGAAAAAATAAGATTTACAGATTTAAATTGGCGCGCCAGCGGCGTGAGTTTCATTGGCTGCGTCAGAGGTTGCTTCCCAACCTTACTATGGTTCACGGCCTACGGCGTACAATCACCGAATGAGAGGCAGCAGACGGCGAGTGTCCCATGTATTGCTTGATGAATGGTAACATTGGAAGAGTTATATGTTGACAGGAGGAAAAGTATGGAAAATGTATGGAAAGGTCTCTCAGCATTCAAGAACAGGACCTATTGGACAGTTTGGATGGTATGTTGATGGTTTTGTGCCTATCTGGTTTTCTGGCGTTCGTCTCTTGTAACAAATGTGTTTATTTGTTGTGCTTATTGATATTTACAGGTATCATAACTGGTTGTATAGAAAACAGTACTATGAACGTGGACACCTATATATTGTAAAGATGCAGCATTAATGTCCCATGCCGCAGCGCAGTTTGTGAGCGCGAGTACGGGAGTGCAGTCGTTTCGAACGTGATCATTTGAGCCACCAATCAAGCATGAGGCACACTCCCTCTTGAACAGCGCGCACAGTTCAAAATTGTTGTATTTACTGCCGTCTACGGTGGGTAGGAGTTAATTTCCGAAAGATTTCTCTTCACGGTTCTGCCTAGTTCGGCTCACGCAACGTATCTGCTAAGTTCCAGCAGGATCCGCGATTCCCCGGTTCAGAGACTTCCCTTGTTAGATTGTATTAAACAAGATGCAGGATGCAGTAGTACAGACAAAAGGAAAAGAACATAAAGCCAAAGAATATACATTTGACAAAAGACAAACTATATTTACATGCGAGCGAGATTAGAAAGCCCGAGAAATATTCATTCTCTTTAACACTCTCCCTTAATCAAGCAATGCTGCATTATGCTGCACTTAGACAAACCAATGCCAGTAACACATTTCACATGACCATGATTTGGCAGAACTTTTGTCAATACATCAGCAATCATTTCAGCAGTAGGCATATAGGACAACTTTACTTTGCATTTCTTTAAGATGTCCCTAATGAAATGATAGGGCACATCTATGTGTTTTGTTCTCTGATGAAAACCTTCATTCTCAGCCAACCTCTGAGCACTCTGACTGTCATTACACAACTGAATTGGACCTCCTCTCTTACACAACTCAAAGAAGAAACCTCTAAGGAACAGAGCTTCTTTACATGCTAAAGTCAGACGTATGTATTCTGCTTCAGTGCTAGACAGTGCCACAACTGGCTGTTTCTTACTTTCCCAACTTATTGGGCCTTCTGCATATTTAAATACATAACCACTCACAGATTTCCTGTCTGTTAAATTATTTCCAAAAGAAGCATCAACAAAACCCTTGTCATCACATTCTGATTTTGTATACATGATACCAACATCCACCGTACCCTTCAAGTATCTGAACACTCTCTGGACACATGTCCAATGTTCCTTACCATAGCAATTATTGAACTGACTCAAACAATTAGTTACATATGCAATATCTACCCTGGTACAAATGGAAAGGTATAACAAAGCATCAATGGCCTGTTGATAGGGATAGGATTTGTCACAGGATGTGGATTTCTCCAACAACAAACCTGTTTCCATTGGAGTTTTCACAGGAGTACAATCTGACATGTTAAACCTATCCAACACATCTAACAGATAACACTTCTGATCCAATCTAATACAATCTTTGCTTCTTTGAACTCTCATCCCCAGACATTCAGAGACTTGTCCCAAATCTTTGGTCTTAATATGAGAATGCAACACAGACTTCAGTTTCTCCACTTGGACATGATTATTAAAAAATACAAAAAAATCATCAACATTGAGGGCAATAACAACAAAAGATGATGAATTTTTACAGTAATATACACATGGTTCATGCAGAGACTTCTTATACCAATTTCAGTAAGAATTTCATGAACCCTCTCATACCAAGAGCGAGATGCTTGCTTCAAGCCATCAACAGCTTTTCGAAGCTTACAAACTTTAGAACTGTCACACTCATAGCCTTCTGGGGGGTACATATAAATACCATTTTTAAGAATGCCATTCAAAATAGCTGTTGAAACATCAAGGTGATGAACTTACAGATCCATATTTACAGCAAGAGCAAAAAATAATCTCAATGTACTATACCTAGGGATAGGAAAAATTCGCAATCGCGAATTTCGCGAATTATTAAATGAAGTAATACACAGATGGTAATGTGTTTTTACAACCCTAAAAATGGCAAACAAAATGTTTTTTGAAGTCGCGAATTTTCGCGAATTTCGCATGAAGACGCGAATTTTGCGAATTATGCATGAATTTCGCATGAAACCGCGAATTTTAGCTTTTTTTACAGTGCACTTCCGATAATTCGCGGCAATTAATGCACGAATTTCCGCGAAATATTGAAAACTGCGAATTATCTACAGTAATGTTTTTAAGCCTAGCAAAGAGAAAACTATTGGTTAAAAATATTGAAATGTATTTTATAAACACGCAAAAAAAAAACTTTATAACATAGTATTGTAAGACACACTATGTGGATTTTACCGATATTAAAAACTAAGAAAAATGACTCATCACTTTTTGTTTCTTAGATGGTTTATTTTTTCTAATTTTAGATTGTACAATTCTGAAGAAAACAATATATGAGAACGAAAATTCATTTAGATTTTCTATATAAGAGATAAGTGTGACTGTAGACACACTAGCTTGACTGTGGGAACTTTAGGGATTTCCTTTGCATCACTCCTGCATTCTATATGTACTGGATCCCAGTTTACCTCACCGACAGTCAAATTCCATACAATATCCTCATCTCTGAAACCATGATTGTCTTTATCGAAGTCTAACTACTGGATGTCACTTTCTTCTGCATCTTGCCATTCATCCAGGTTTTGCCCTAATGTCATCGTAGTGAGACCACCTTGCCCGTTTAAAATATCGTGGTCACAGAAGCTGACAAACTCGTGTTTTTGTGCGAGTGTAGTAGCGGTAATCCTCTGGAGAGCATCCAACAAACACAGAAAGATTGGAAACTTAACGGTAGATAGCGGGCTTCACTTTCTGCATACAGCGATCTCTAACAATCTGGGAAGTCATCCTAGTTAGTCAACAGTACTTAGTTATTGAGGTTTTAAGGACCGGAACAGCAAGGTCATCTGCCCCTTCATCCTAGTACCTACGCGACGCATGGCGTCATATAGTCCGCCTTTCAGACATGAATATCTAGATGGCAAGTATCCAGATCAAAATGTGCCACTGTTTCCTGAACCAGTATTAACCAGGTGGTCTTCTTGGTTTCATTCTGTAGTGTGCAATTTATGAGTGAAGTAGTAGGGACTGATAACTCTGGTGTTGATTTTCTCAACAATGTTTCACCCGACGAAATACTTGAGATTCAAAGAATTTGGCACAGACATCACTGAACTCATCCCCTTATTAGAAGGCCACATCCAACTGTTCACCTTCTTGATGGACATCTACGGAGAATTCAGCTGTTTCTGGAAAGTACGGTACCAACATTAAGGAGCAGTTGGAGGGTTGTGGAAATGTGTTAAAAAGAGGGAAAATACATTCAGTTTTAGTAAATGCTGGGTCCCATGCTCTTGGAATATTAATCAGCTTGAGATCCGTTGACCCTGGGAACAGGATTTACAAATGTGTGCGTTTGATCCAGCAGAAATAGTGCCAATGAACATCAATGAGGACACTGCAAAGAAAATTAAGAAGTTGCCGTTCTGTGGAACACTGGAAGAAAGTGAGGTGTTATGAGGATACAAAGAATTGCAAACTTTAATCAAGAAGCAGATGCATGACAGGACCAAGACAGACACTGTTGGAGTTTTGCAAGGAATGACATTTGTATTTCCAAAGTTCTCATAATCTTTGTTGAAAACCATTTGGATCCCCTGTTCAAACGCTGTGAACTTTTGTTTTTCAATTTACACTAGCACCTTAAGTGATATGCGTCACCGTTTGTCACAAGAGAATATGAATCTCTTCACTGAAGTATACTTTGAAGGATTACTGAAATGTGTTATGTTATGCATGTTATCCATGATATTTAAAAAATTCCGCCTAAAATTTATGATTTTGAAAGTACCGAAAAGTGCACTTGAAACCACCGAATTTGCCACTTTAAAATACCGCTTTCTTCACTCTGAAATCACCGAAAAATTCCAATCTCTAACTATACCACACTACAGGTGCAAAAGTACTGCATACCGTTGAGAACAACTTTTAGCCACTAAGCGTGCTTTAAATTTAGACACATTACCTTCAGTATTACGTTTCACTTTAAACACCCATTTGCATCTTACAATATTTGTTCCATCAAGTTTCTCAACTAATGTCCATACATCATTATCATGAAATGACTTGAGTTCTTCCTCCATTGCCTTTTTCCATTGCATGCCATCCTTACCGTTAAGTGCTTCAGACACAGTGGTTGGTTCCACATAACCACCACTTTCAGGAAAATAGACCTCATAATCAGGAAATTGTTTTGGGCGTCTCTCCCTTAAAGGGTACCTGCATTTTCTGAAACACCAAACTGGTCAATCTCATCCTTTTCATCATCATGAATTACAACAATGTCTTCATTAACCTGAGCAATACCTGGAACATCAATGTTGTCACTTACCTGACCAGCAACTGAAACTTCAATGATATGGCAGGTTATTATCCTGTCCAATTCCGTTTTGATCATCATTTACAATGTCATGTAACGGACAATACATTACATCGCTCATTTCAACATTTTCTCAGCACATCTGGTGAATTTATGTTCTACAAAATTAACACTGTGCTCTACAAATATATATTTAGGTTTACTGGGATCAAACAGACGGTAACCTTTCTTTTCCCCATAATACATAACAAACACAAAATATTTGCTTCTGGGTTCAAATTTGCCAGTACGCACTTGTTTTGGAACATGGGCATAAGCATCACAACCAAATATTTTCATATTCTCATGACTTACAGCTTCACCAGTCCACAATTCCTCTGGTATGGCATTATCAACTTTACTATGAGGACTCCTGTTCAAAATATACACTGCCGTATTGGCTGCTTCTGCCCACAGTTTTTCAGAACATCCTGCTGTAAACAACATGCATCTAACCCTTTCCATAATGGTACGATTGTGACGTTCGGCTATGCCATTTTGTTCAGCTGTATACCTTGCAGTTTTCTGTTGCACAATCCCTTTTTCCTTGAAATATTTGTTCAGGTCAGAATTGACAACTTTCTTACCATTGTCAGATCTAAATATCTTTGGTGTCTTACCTTTCTGAGTTTCACAATATGCAACAAAATCCTTGACTTTCTCCTTGGTTTCAGATTTTTGTTTCAAAAAATAAACAAAAATCCTGGAAAAATCGTCGATTATTGTCATCCTGTATTTAACACCATTCCAGGTCTCAGGGAGCGGCCCACACAGATCAGAGTGCACCAAGTCCAAAAAACTTTCACTCCTCGAGTGACTTACCTGTGGAAATGACTGCCTTTGTTGCTTCCCGAGAACACATCGTTCACACAATTCCTTTGGTATTTCCTTAGATTTGACTTAAGACCTGTAACTTCTGTTGCCCAACGTGGCCCAACCGCTGATGCCACAAATTGTAATCAGAAACATCACCAACAAGGGCAGACATATCTTGGTTAACATTCAGATAATAGAGACCATTCAAAACTGAACCAGTAGCTAGC
Organism: Meconema thalassinum; assembly: GCA_946902985.2. NCBI lineage: Eukaryota > Metazoa > Arthropoda > Insecta > Orthoptera > Tettigoniidae > Meconema > Meconema thalassinum. The sequence goes on from OX336389.2 coordinate 318,470,494, forward strand.
ACGCTACCATTCACTGAGCAATTCTCTGAATCCAAGATTTCACATCCATTTTTGTTAAACACAACAACAGCACCCCTTGTCAACTGCTTTCTCACTAGAGCCCTTTGGTTTCTTGACATACCTGACTTCCTTCTTGGTGTTGCTGTACAGGCTGCCCCATCAGCTGACTTCTCACCATGACTTCGGCGAAAGCTTTCGTCCAACAAGATAGACGTGATGCGGTCCAACTGTAGTTCCTCCGATAATGAGGTTACGTCATAACTAAGTTATCGTATCTGACTTACCGACAGCAAGTTAACACTTAGTCCTGGAACATGCATCACGTCTGACAGATTATTAATACTGTCGCTTACACTCAGTGCAATGTCACCAACTCCTTGTACAGACAACTTATCATTATTGCCAATTACAATGTTTATATCAGGATCATTATTGCAGTTATAATTTGACATAAGTTTAACATTTGGAGACATGTGAGCACTACAACCAGAATCAATGGTGAAATAGTTCTTTGGTGCGCGAGCAGTTAAATCACAAAACAGACTTTTATTGGATTTCGGACACTTTTTGGTGCACTTTGAACCTTTTTCTTCTGTGGATAAGTATCTCTGCCGTGACCCTTTTCACCACAAATCCAACACTTCCAATGACTCTTGTCAACTGCTTTCTCACTAGAGCCCTTTGGTTTCTTGACATATCTGACTTCCTTCTTGGTGTTGCTGTACAGGCTGCCCCATCAGCTGACTTCTCACCATGACTTCGGCGAAAACTTTCGTCCAACAAGATAGACGTGATGCGGTCCAACTGTAGTTCCTCCGATGATGAGGTTACGTCATAACTAAGTTATCGTATTCATCAGGGAAGTATCATAGCAGCAACAGGCTCATCAACAGCTGCTATCTTCTGTGTAACCGACATAACCTCACCAATATAGCCTACTTGTCCATGGATTCAAAATCTGATAACTTGAGCGAGCACAGATTTCGCATCAGCGTGATATACCTCCACTTTCCTTTATCTTGAAAAGCCTTTTCAAGGGCATGCCAGGCATCCTTAGCTTTTGCACAGTCTCGAACATGGGGATAATATTGTGAACAGCCTCCATGAGACATACCGTATATACCCAAATGTAAGACGAGGTTTTTTCCCACTTTTTGTGTTATAAAACCTTGGGGTCGTCTTATATTCAGGGTTTTTTTTTATCAAGGTTTTCAAAAATTGTTATTATTTGCAAAGTAGTATGGGGTGTTGGCATCTTGTAACTCGCAACGAATCAATGCGTTAATGAAGATTAAAATATGGTTTGTTATGTTTAATTACCATGCATATACGAATCGCGTACATTTTGAGGTTAGGATTTACGCATACACGTCATTTCAAGCGGATAAATTATATGTTCGAAAGCATACGGAAATATGTTTTAAAGCAATCTTTACAAGAACAACCAGTCAGTTTTACGAGCAGTAATTTTGTGATCAATGTATCTTACTTTAATAAAGTCTCCCATTCTTGAACAAAGAAATTATAGAGTATGTCTTGGAAAAGCGGGCAGAGGGATTTCCGATAACACGAGATGTTATAAAAACGAAAGCACGACCTTGAGGGCATATATTGTCCAAGTTATGAGTTAGCGAGTATTTTTTTGAAAAAATCTGTAAGAGGCAGTTGATAACTAGGGGTCGTCTTGCATTCGGGTATATACGGTATATCCACCAGCGCTCTCTCGTCACGCCGATCATGTCCTTCCGACACATCTGTGCCTTGGACACTGGCCCACAATCCATGCTTTTTGAGATAATTTGACATCCCAAAAGACCAGTTCGAATAATCCTCCCGACCATTCAATTTCGGAAACCCATAAGCACAAGGACTCGAAGCATGTTCACTCATTTTGCCTTCTCACTTTAAAGTTCGCTGAAGAAAATGATCACAGAACACCGTTATGTCTGGGCTCATAACCTATTGAAACTACTTGTGCTATGCACGGGTTTCTATTGTATCAGTTACACACGGGATGAACGGATTAAAATACACGAGCACATGTTGACTTAGATTGTAATAAACAAGACGCAGGATACAGTAGTACAGACAAAAGGAAAAGAACATAAAGCCAAAGAATATACATTTGACAAAAGACAAACGATATTTACATGCGAGTGAGATTAGAAAGCCCGATAAATATTCATTCTCTTCAACAGGAAAGAAATGATCCTGACCTAGGCCTGCCTATGTTGTCCAAGGAACAGTTCAAGTGCCTTTATTCCAAGTGCTAAATCTTTGACTTTTGTACATATTTAGTGCTCAATTATTAGCATAGATACATTTTATATTTAGTTGGGAACGATGCATTTATTATATTTTTGCCTGAGAGTTTACGTATATGTGTCTGAAGTTGTTTAGATATTTTTGTCTTGAGGTGATAATTGGAATGACAAACTTGGGTGCACATTAAGCTATATCGTGTGTTTAATTTAACTTTCCTGTCATGAGGGTGTATATGGGATTTCTATTGTGTGTGCATTTAGTAAACATAGCCTACAGTGTAAATTAAAATTTCTAAGCATCTTTCTAATGGATAAAATTTTCGTCAACTCTTGGATCCCAAACATGAACCGTCTTCGATTCTGTATGAACCCACTGGCGAGTAAATTATTTCTAATTATTTTTAATTATTTTAAGTTAGTACTTGTATTCTATGTTCAAATTGGTGATGGTCTGTGTGGAGGCAGTTGGCTAAACTGACCCATGGTGAACCCTGTAAGAATTCAGCAGTGAAATGGTTAATGTCTGGAGTGCGGTGTATTGGGTATCATTAACAATCTTGTCTGCTACACATTGAGGATAATCTCATTAGCAACCAGTAGCCTATTTTTGGGAAGTTTTAAGCCAGGAGTCATACCCCTCTTTTAGCTTGCTCCTAATGCTATACTAGCTAGACGGTGCCCAACCAAATGCAGCCATAAACGTTCAAGCCTTCTTCAATACACAGGAGATGTGGCTTCATCCATGGCTCTCCCGTTCACCAGACATGTTGCTTATTGAACATGTAAGGGATACGGTCGGTCAAGACCAGGTCTGTGGAAGTCCTCCAGTGAAAAGCATCAATGAACTGTGGACTCGCATATATTCAGACAGGCAGACATTTTCCCAGGAAGACATCCTGCTCCTATTTGAGTCGATGCCATGACATATAGCAACGTGTATACATTTTCATTTGAGACTGTTCTGCCTTTCAGCGTCCAGTCTAATCTGCAAGCCTCGGTTTGTGAACAAGCCGCCTCCAAGATGTCCTATTAGCAGCTAGCACTGTGGCCTCCTCTGCTTCTGCACCTCTCACTTTGAAATCAATCAACATTGAATCTAACCACTGCCTCTTCTCTTACCCTCTACAGTCAAACTCATTAACCTCTTAGGTAATCTCTTCTCTTCACATGACCCCACCATCTGAGTCGGCTCAGCTTCATCTAGTGTGTTCATTTCTAATCGAGCCTTTATATCTTCATTACGAGTACCTTCCTGCTATTTGTCCCTGCAATCATTCAATTACAGATGTTACAAAAATGAAAGGCAACGGTAACTGTCTGTTCAGGTCATTAGCATAAAGTCATGCGAACAGCAAATGTCGTGTGGAAAGGAGTGGTATAGGATTGTTGAAACCTTCCTGCTATTTGTCCCTGCAATCATTCAATTACAGATGTTACAAAAATGAAAGGCGACGGTAACTGTCTGTTCAGGTCATTAGCATAAAGTCATGCGAACAGCAAATGTCGTGTGGAAAGGAGTGGTATAGGATTGTTGAAGTGGATGCTGAGGAGCTGCACAGGTCCTCTAGTTTCTATTTAAATCAACTGGTCCTTGCTTAGGCTTGTAACTGAATAGATAAAATTTGATTAGTTCATTAACATGCTATTTGTATGCTCTTTCTTATATGTTGCTTTACGTTTAATGGTCTATAATACAGGGTCTTTATTTTTGCTTGTCAAGGACATTCTTGCTCACGTACTCCGCCAGTGACGGCTCTGTCGGCGACTGCCCTCACCTATGTACGACGGCAGAATATGGTGCTTAAAATCAGTATCATGCAATTTTACTCACCATGTTTACAGTAGATGCTGAAAATGTCCCCAATCCGCTGCCAGACATAATCGGCATCTCCTTATGAAGTTTCCGGTTACTCCGGTTAATTTAGCTTCAGTAAGGAAATAACTACCTTTATGTCTATTTTTTTTGTTTACTGAACATTTGAATCTCTTAGCCTGTTGTTTTATTGTCCAATTTATAGGAATGGGTCTCCCTGGAAATTTCACTCGTAACTTTTGTCTTGTTCTAGCGCACGATTTCCTGCACTTTATGTACGTATTGTGCAGATATACACATTCATGTAACGAATATTTCACATAAGACATTACAGCATTATGCACAATCACAATAAAACACAACACAATACGATATACAGTACACAGTAGCTTTATAAAACACGCAATTAGCTCCGAGCTCACACGTCTATCACAGGAAGAACACGGGAATACGGCCGGAGACCGGCGGCCAAGGTTGAGCGGAATCGCCTTGCCAAGCCAAAATAAAGACCCTGTAGGATGTTTTCTAATAAATGAAATAACTTGTGATTTAATGGGTTAACATTTCCGCCCAATCAATACTTGAAATTTCCTGACAAACAAAGATTTATTAAATCAGGGACATGTTTCGGGTACTTTTGACTCTTCTTCCGTCTCTTTATCACAGATCACAACAAATGTCAGACACACGAAATCACACTCAAGAACATAATCTTAAATTAAAGCATACGTTATTTCCATGAATATAGTTCTCATTTGTCCAGATGGCACTGGTTTACACTTAAAATAACTTGAAATATTATACCCTGTTGAATCAACATTGCACTAAATATACAATATGTCATGACAATTCATTAGAATTATTATTGTTAAAATTGCTCATTAAAATTGTTAGGATGGTAGGCCATTATCAGGCGATATTAATGTCCCCTTCAGAATATTCTGTGGTTCCTTTTCATTAATTCACTTGTTGCGCAGAAAAACTCAATTATGACCAGAAATGACGGATCTTTTCTTTTTCAATTGTCCTATACGGCGTATTGCGTATTGACATTAATTGATGATCATGTCAACATCCCGTTCCACTGTAAATAGATAAATTACGTATGGGAGGCGTAACCCTATTGAACTGGTAAATATTATAGCGAGGTGATAAAACTTACTCGAACCCGCAAAAGGAACTATAGCCAAGAACCTTGCCCATGCTTTGATGCTGTAATAAATCAATTAGACGTCAAAACTTGTTGGTGTTGGATTAGTAAAACCATGGGCCTGTCCGGAACTAGATCAGCGAGTCTTACCTTGAAACTGCCATTGTCTGCGTTAAATTACAAGTTACTTAGTTGTCAATACGGACCCTAAATAATGGAGGTTAATTCTAATGATCCTAATAAAAATGAAATAAGAATATACGGTATTCTTTATCAAACGTAACTTCATTCAACTCAACTTATAATATAAATAATACACATCTTTCTTCACAAGTACACCGCATATCTGGTGTAATCAGCAAGATATACTTAACCAAAGATGAACCTAACCAATTCAAGTAATATTGGGTACATTATGTATGTACACATTGAGATCATAATGAGAGTATTCGTCTAGATACGAGAGCAGATCGGAAAGTAACGCACAAACTTTTTTTTCGCAAAAAGTTTAACAGGTAACAAAATCAAACAAATCGCAAGTGAACTTATATCTTTGATCTACTTTTCTACATAGTCGTCAACTTTCTCAACACATTTCTGCCATCATGGTACCAGTTTCAATATGCCCTGTTAGTAGAAGTCCATTTGGTTGGAGTATAGCCATCTGCGGACTGCTGATTTCACTTTCGCATCTATCGCAAAGTGTTGCCAGGAATTTCTTCATGGGACCAAATAGATGAACGTCTGACGGTGCCCAGTCTGGCGTTTATGGTGGAAGCTGGTGCACCTCCCACCCCAATTGGGGGATTTTCTCACGAACAGGAGCAGCAACATGGGGGCCGGCATTGTCATGAAGAAGTTTGACACCGTCAGCATTAATGTTGTGGCGTTTGTCACGAAGGGCACGACGCAACTTAACCTAAGTTTCAATGTAGGCTGCAGCATTCACAGTGGTCCCATGTTCAGCAAAGTCCACCAATAACACACCACACATATCCCAGAACACTATCATAAGCACTTTCCACTTCTTAGAGACCTGCTTGGTTTCGAGCATGTAGTGGTATGCCCACGTCTCATCACCAGTGAAGATTCCTTTCAGAAAGTCATGCTCTTCTGCGACGTAACACGTTAAGTGGTCCTGCTTGTCATCATTTGCTGGCCCTTGTGGTTGTTGGTCAGGTTCTTAAGCACCCTGCGAACACTAACTTCACATGTTGACGTCAGTAACATGCGCGCCATGTTTGTTTCGTAGTTCAGGTTTCTCTCACTAGAGCTGCACATGAAAACAAAATACCCTCTGTAGCGCAAACTTAAAACTATATCGTCGTGAAATTTCAACATTCCAGCTGCAATACCAGGGGAGGAAAAAATGATTGTGCGTTACTTTCCGATCTGCCCTTGTACATTTGGAACATACTAACCTACAATTGACTGAAGAATCCATCCCTCAACAATCCAAATGATCTTAAACCATTCCCTTCAATGGTGTCCTGATTCAACCTTGTTTTATGTTATCAAAATCATCCATATTGACATTCTCGACATCATCTCACTAGATTGGTATTATTATTTAATAAGGCGTCATTCTTTTGTAACAACTTTCAAGAGTTTTGAATGATTGATACATTTCTTAATTCATTTTTCAATGTCATTATTGTAAGGATTGTAACCTGTTTTTAAGGGGAGCTTTTACGCCACTGACAGAAGTCAAATGGTCGCCATTTATTTTGTAATATTGGCCCAAGTTTAGAAATTGTTACATTTTATTATTATTATTATGATTTTTTTTTAATTTTCTGAATTTTAAATATTTTGAATCTATGGATAGTTTTTCTATATAATAGAAAATACGATCTATTTAATATTTTAAAATTACGCGACGTGAATATATGAGAATATGGAAGGCTAGACTTTAATATTCATATAGGGTTTTAGTGAGGGCTTAAGTCATCTTGGGATTTTACGGTCTAAATATAGACATGCTGCTCAATAACATTTTTCGCAACCAACTTGAGGGAACACTTCCAAGTAAGAAAAGGTGAATTACTTGAACGGAAATTTCATCTGGGAAACCTGGGAAGAAGAATGAAGAGTTGGGAGGCAGTGGAAGTGGTTTCACGCAGTTTCACCTTTTGACCGTACGTACGGAACTTGATGGACAGTTGACGCGAGGTATGTAACAAGACAAGCGTGGAAGAGGAGGTCAATTAATATTGCAGCGATTTGAGAGTGCTCAATTCTTCAATGGTTCTAATCGTTATCACGATGTGCTAAGTTCAAGTCTGTATTACGGTGACGTGAAGTGAGTAGACAGTTACGGAAATCTTTCCACGTGTTCAAACGTCTACGGATATTTTAATTTCGTTCCATGGTGAACATAAAGTACTTTTCGCTGAAATATTCTATGGCAAATATTAGTCGTGAATGCGATGTGTTCTTTAGTGACTATGCAGTCCAAGTAAATGCGGCTATCGGATTCTGATCCATCGCTACAGCACATTTCGAACTTTCGCATTATTCTACGCTTCGCTGCTTAACAAGAAGAAGATGTCACGCTCCGAGGATCTTCAAAGCTCTTTCATCATGGTGGTCGAAGAACTTAGTATCTTCGCTGGTGAGCCAAATGACGACTCGTATTCAAGCTCTCAAATTTCTCGCTCTTTATAATTTAAATTCAGTAAATTGAGTAGGTTTGCATTTCAAGTAAATTTCATACTTCCAATTCTCATACGTTCATGTGGTATTTAATTAATTTTGCTAAAGCTCATTTCGTGTTTCTCATGATTACCACAGTGTCAATTTTGCTTACTAAATTCTTTATTCAAATGAAATCTTTCTTTCCAGTATCTAGAACTATGTTTAAGACAAACCTTCCTCCTACACAAATGGTATTAGGGTTGAAGATGGAATCTTGCCATGGCCTGATTTTGTGAATCTCTTAATTGTTTTATTAGAGCTAGTTGTTTAATTATAAATTTTAGGTGGCAGCTTTTATTGCTACCTATGGCGCCCAACAAACAGATCAATCAAACTCAGTATCAATCTTTGGAACACATATAACGTGGTCAGTCAGATTTGGCCATATTTTGTTTTACATTACAAGAGAGTAACTTGTTTTGGTTCTTGCTAACTCCCATCAGGAGGACAAAGGAAGGAAGATTGTAGTTTTACGTGACCGTGAATCTTGTGATTATGAGCCACGGGACCTCCTTTTTACGTGGAATCCGAACCACAGGACATGGCATTTCACTTCGAAAATCTCACATGCATTGACCGGGAATCGAACCCGGACCGCCTTGGTGAGAGGCACACAGCTAGACCGCTGAGCCACCACGCCCCACCATCAGGAGGACACGTTACAGGATATCCATAAGAATATTGTATGGCCTCGGGTGCTGGGTGCAAGCTTTGTTATTTGACACCCAGGGGGCTGCATGCATGCCGAATTTTGTTGTTCCTTGAAGCACTGTGAAAGTCAAGGAGTTCCTTGACACTACAGCGCTTTCTAGTATAGAAATGAGGAACTTTGTGTTGGTGGAAAATCCCGAGATTAATTTTGCCATTATGAACACGGCCTACTGAATTCAAATTGGTTCTTTGGCATGCCAACATCATATGACATGCATGTCGTAATTTTTGCTGCCTTTCAAAAACACTTACCACGGCCAGGAGCGAACCTGCAAGCTTGGGGGTTAGTAATCAGACATGGTAACCACTCGCACCCACCGTGAATAACTTGTTATAGATTTGTTTTAAGAATAGACATATTTAGATTAGAATTCTAGTTTTTATGATATTTTCTAATGATTAATCTACTTAAAGTTACATTATGTGACGGAGAATCTAAAAAGATTTGAAACCTGTACATGATATAATTGGATATTATTTCATTGAACTAATATTGATAGGGGTTTGTTCTTTCATATATTTGAAAACATTGTAAATCAATACAGAAGAATTGTCTTTTGAACCAATATGGTTAATGTTTTTTCATTCTACCTAAATATGATGCCTAGAGGGTTAAATTGCATTGTGACATAAATGTTTAGGTCTGCATTATATGCTATCTATCATAGGTGACATCATTTCCACAAGAAGTGAGGTGTTAACCCCTTCCAAATATTTTTCCTACAGGTGTTAGACATCCTCTCAAAGTATAAAACAGTGCAAGAATTGGTCAATTTTAAGTTTTAACTACAAATATAAATTGTAAAAATAAATACTGTGACAATAATTAACTTTCTAAGTGTTCAGTTGAAAGTATTTCAAATACTGTATTTAATATTAAACCACTGTGGCTTTTACATTTAAATTTTACAAATATTTGGGGAATTTCGTTAAATGTGGGAGGAAAATGCTTATTGTATTTTGAAGGATCTACGATTAGTAATTTTAACACTTTCAATATAAATCTGAAGTTTCCCATGCACTTCACATAGTACTTGTAATAGTGTTGCAAAAGCACAGTGTATACATGTCTGAAAAATGATCACAGATAATTAACCACCACCTGCCTGAAGATATTTTTATGATGAATAACTCATTTTTATTATTATTATTATTTATAATTATTATTATCACTGTATATTTTGTATGTTAGAATATATTTAAGTGATTTTTAGTGCACAGATGCATACAAGTTGGGCATTTTTTGGTCTGGGAACTTCCAAAGTCTTGTAATTAGCCTTATATTTTGGGTCCCCAGCCATGAATTCTTGTAGAACATCTGGCAATAAATTACAAGTATTGTAGTGTATATTAATTATATGTTACATTTCTATTGATAGATGGTCGCCTCCAAATTCCTGCACGATGATGGTGAAGATGGAGAGGTATTCAATGACGAGTGGGCTTTATTGGCTGGAATCGATGTCAAGGAGATGAATCGCTCAGAACGAGATTTCTTAGAAGCTATTGTTAGTATAACATTGTATAAATACAAAGCTAGAGTTATTCTGTAAACATATGTTTTGTTGCAGTAAAACCTGTCTAAACTGGAACTACTAGGGTCCAGTAGAAGTTTCTGTTTTAGATGGGTTTACATTTTATCCAAGGTTGTCTAATATTTCATACAAGTTGCATTCATTCGTTATTAGACTTTTTGTACTTTCTTACTGACGAAGACAATTCAATATTGTTTCATTAAAACTTTGCAAGTACATACAGTATTAGATGTATGATTAGGATGATTCTAAAGTATGGTTGTTACTACATGGTGGCCACTACTCCTGGAAAACCTGGAAAACTCCTGGATTTTTATTATTTCTGGAAAACTCCTGGAAAAGGACGAAAAATTTGAAAACTCCTGGAAAATAGCCACTGTTAATTAATTATAAAAATCTTTCCATCTTAAATCATACTCCCGCTGCGGTTTTGGACAAGCACTCTATCGTTTACAAAAGAAATTTCCTCAGGCTACCTGTTTCTGTGTGTGAGAACACGCAATAGTATTTTTGTAAAACATATTGAGTATAGACAACTTCACCGCAATAAAATTGCAGGCGGCATTTTTTTCTCCTTTTTTAAAGCGGATATTTGAGTCACAAAGGCTTTTTTAAAACAACAATTAAATAATTTGTGTGTAGGCTTCCGTATCAATAACGCAATCACCACTAATTTTTTTCAACATCTGTATAAGTAAACCAAACACAACTGCTTTATTTTGGTCTTGAAGTAGGCAGCAACCGTTAAAGCCTCCCCCGCACTTGCGCTTATTTTTAAATCTGGAAAAATGAGAATTACTCCTGGAAAATCCTGGAAAACACCTGGAAAATCGCTGACCGATTTGAGTGGCCACCATGTTACTAAAGCAAATAATGGACATCACTCAAAAGAAGAAGAGTATGTGCAGGGTGTCTACTGGTAATGAAAGTAGCTAATTTTACAAACAGGAAACAAAAAGTAGCTAATGTTTATATCTGGATAGTAGGAGGTAACGAAAATTCGTTGAGGTCGGTTTAAATCATTTAAACTTGTGCCGCTAGGCTCGCAGCAATTGAGCTAGGTTCACGCAAGAGGCGCCAATTGTGTAATAAAGCTATATTTTCCCATTCTTGATCTCATTTGGTTATCTCGAAAATTTGTATAACTTGTGTAATTCGTGGTTCGAATTTTTATTTATTTAATCGCTTACAAGAGATCATAGAGAAGTCAAGAATGAGTTGGTATGGACAAGTTAGGAGAATGCAGGGCAGGATACCAAGGAGTATGCATGAGATGGAAATGGGGGACGAGAGACCAAGGGGAAGCCCAAGAGATAGGTGGATTGTGAGTGTAAAGGAAGGAGTGCAGAAAAGAGAAGAGGAGTGTGGAAGGTGGTGGGAGGATAGAAAACGATGGAGAGGCTTATGTTCCAAGCAGACCCAGCCAGGGGCTGGAAACTGTAGAAGATGATGATGATGATGAATCACTTATTTACATAGGTCCCAATGAGCCAGAGCTTGTGTTATGGACAATCAAGCAGCATAGATACAGATTGACATATTCATAGTTTCGAAAGAAAATGTGCCCACTTGTGGTATTATTCGTGCAATCCTCTCAGAATAATTCATAATATTTTATACGCACTTCTAATATTCATCCACCAAAATCACATCCCCAAGATGGCTGGCGGACCACACGACTTGCCTGCGGGAATCTCGTCAAACGGACCGAGATCAACGCTGGTTGGGTAAAATCATAAAATCCCTGCCTGATCGCGAACTTTTGACCATGAGGACTGTGGGAATCCTGTCCAAGGTGAGTGGGCGCCCATCACAAAACATCCCGAAACCTACTCGCCACTTTTCCCGTGACTGTATACTTAAAAGCGTATGGGAAGAGAGAAGTGCATCAACCCATTTAAAAAACTACATTGTCTACGTAGTATCACGATACTCATTTCTCCTTGTGATCCACTGCTAACTCCAAACCACAGCACAGGGACAGCGGAAATCATGGCACCCCACTTACGAGCAGCGCCAACCGTGTCCATAACTGCTTGTGAATTTTAACCATGCCCAACCTCGAACTTGCCTTCGCTAATCTGCTAGGACAGACAGGCGGACAATCGTGAGTAGCCAGGTGCGGCGCCCAATTGCATAATATTACGTTCTCAGTGTCCAACTGCTAGGCAATGTGAATCTTGTAAAACGGCCGAGAGTAGCGGCGATTGCATAACATTGCAATATTTCTCTGCATGTGATGACAAGGACAGCTGGATTCTTGTCAAACAGACAACAAGCAGCACCGATTGCGTAATAAAGTTCTATTTCCCTGTGCCCGACCTCAAGGACGATGGAAATCTCGTCAAACAACTAAGAGCTACTCCGATTATGTAAATTGCTATGTTTCTCCGTATTCTACTGAGAAGACTACATGAATCTCGTCAAACGGCTGAGAGCAGCGCTAATTGTGTAATATTTCAATATTTCTCCATACTTGACCACAAAGAGAGAATTCTGTGATGATCACGTGACGTCACATATATTTCTTCGTGCTCTACTGCGGGGGTCAAAGGAACCTCTTGGTAATCCATCGAGTGTGGTTTATAGCCTTCTGAAAACAGTTCAGCTTTATATCTTGTACACAAGATGACATAGTAGCTGAATCAACTAATTTTATGTTAAATATTTATTATTTAATTTTGATTTAGTTATTAATCATGTATTTTTGATAATTTACCTATTCATTTCTTACTTTTATTGTTTATTTCTGTGTACATAGTTCTGTGTTATTTATCCTTCTAAAATGGTCTACAAATGTTTTCTTTCTTAATTATGTACAGAATAAAGTGCATTTTCAGGCCTTCTCATTAAATATGATCAGAATTATTGTGTGTTATAACACCATAAGTGAATTTTATTTATGGCTTTGAACACAGTTAGTTGTTGGTTTTTTTTTTTTTTTTTTTTTTCATGCGATGAGTTTCTATGCTTTCAGATGCATTTTGAATTAAAAGGTAGCTAAAAAGTAGCTAATTTTTATTCATCCCTACAGTAGGCACCATAATACGGTATTTAATGGGTTTCTCATAAGGCACATCTGTGCATGTGGGAGTTCGAGTGTGGTTTAGACTTTGAAAACAGTTCAGCTTTATGGCTAACATTTTTATAAGATTACAGTAAAATACCATCATCATCATCATCATCATCTTGTACAGTTTCCAACCCTAGGCTGGGTCTGTTTGGAACATAAGCCTCGCCACTTAGTCCTTTCTTCCCACCACCTCTCTGCTGTCACTCTGGTCCAGTCCTCGCCTCTCTTCTTGACACATTCCTCCACTCCTTTCAGCCATCTATCCCTTGGTCGTTTTTTCTGCATCTGCATCTCATGTATGCTCTTGGGAATCTTCTTCTCTTCCATTCTGTCTTAAGTGTCCATACCACCTCAGTCTTGATGTCTCAATCCTACCTTGCAAGGGCTCCTCTTTCACTATTTCCCTGACCTTTTCATTCCTCACCCTGTCTCTTCTTGTTACTCCGATCCTACTTCGCAGGAACTTCATTTCACTTGCCTGTATTCTGCTTATGTCTCTTTTCTTCATTATCCACATTTCTGATGCATAGGTCAGTATCGGGATATAGTAGCTTCTGTTTAACACTTCCTTGCTTTTTCGTGGGACATCTTTATTCCACACTAAGCTCCTAATGCTTCTGCCTGTCTGCCACGTTCCGTAATCTCTTTGTCATTTCTCCCATTTTCCTCCACTATTAGTCCAGTGGCTTAACGCCATATATTCAATCATCATCATCATCATCATCTTGTACAGTTTCCAGGCTGTTTGGAACATAAGCCTCGCCACTTAGTCCTTTCTTCCCACCACCTCTCCGCTGTCACTCTGGTCCAGTCCTCGCCTCTCTTCTTGACACATTCCTCCACTCCTTTCAGCCATCTATCTCTTGGTCTTCCCCTTGGTAGTTTCTTCTTCATTTGCATCTCATGTATCCTCTTGGGAATCTTCTTCTCATCCATTCTCTTTAAGTGTCCATACCACCTCAGTCTTGATGTCTCAATCCTACCTTGCAAGGGCTCCTCTTTCACCATTTCCCTGACCTTTTCATTCCTCACTCTTGTCTCTTCTTGTTACTCCGATCCTACTTCGCAGGAACTTCATTTCACCTGCCTGTATTCTGCTTATATCTCTTTTCTTCATTGTCCACGTTTCTGAAGCATAGGTCAGTATCGGGATATAGTAGCTTCTGTATAACACTTCCTTGCTTTTTTGTGGGACATCTTTATTCCTCACTAAGCTCCTAATGCTTCTCAGAAATGCTTCTGCCTGTCTGCCACGTTCCGTAATCTCTTTGTCATTTCTCCCATTTTTCCTCCACTATACTTCCCAAGTACTTGAGACTTTCCACCTTCTTCAGCTGTCCACCTCCAAGTGTTATCCCACTCATTGGTCTGTCCTTTTTCCTGGTTGTTAACAGGATCTCACATTTACTGATGTTGAACTTCCATCCGTACTCTCCCACTGTTTCTTCCCAAGCCTTCAGTTGCTCCTGAATTTCCTCCTCCTTGTTTCCCCAGACCATGAGATCATCTGCAAACACCATTGCTTTCATCTTATCTTCTCCTATCTTTCCTGCTATCCGTGTCATTACCTCGTCCATAACCACAATAAAGAGAAGGGGTGACAGCGCACTACCCTGTTTCAGGCCACTCATTTGTCTAAATCAGTCTGTTCTTTACCCTCCAACTTTCACACAACTCACACTTCCACAATACATCTCCTTCACTCTGCCTACAGTCCCTTTTTCCACTCCCATGTTTTCCATTGCTTTCCAAACCTTCTCCCTACACACACTATCATAGGCCTTTTCGATGTCCAGGAAGGCCATCAACAGATCCTCTCCAAATTCGTAGTGGTGTTCCTGGAGCTGTCTCACTGAAAATATGAGATCCACTGTTGATCTCCCAGGTCTGAATCCATACTGCTCCTCTCTCAATTTTCTCTCCACTTTGGCTCGTATTCTACTTTCTAATATCTTTTCATATATCTTGGTACAGTGAGGTATGAGTGTGACTCCCCTGTAATTTCTGCACTCCTTTCTGCTTCCTTTCTTAAATATTGGGACAATTAATCCTTTCTTCCAATCTTCTGGGGTCTTTTTCTCCTTCCATATCACCCTCATCACACGGTACAGCCACTGTTTCCCAACCTCCCCTGCTGCCTTCACCATTTCAACACTCACTTCATCCACACCCGGTGCCCTTCCTCCTTTCATCTTGTCTATAGCCATCTCCAGTTCTCTCCAATTCAGGTCCTTTTCCATTCCTGTGTTGTCTTCTCCATCTTCCAATACATTGTCTTCCTCCCTATGACCATTTGGATTCAGCAAATCCTCAAAGTACTCTTTCCACACTGTCTTGAGTGTCTCTTTGTTGTGTACCCCCATTTCCGTTTTTGTCCATCATTACCACATCCTCTCGCAGACCTCTTCTCTTACTTTTGACCATCCCATAAAGTACTTTCTTATTTCCTCTGCTGTCTTCCTCCATCATCTCTGTCCACTTTACCATCCACTTCTTCCTCTTCTCTGCGACAATCTTGTTTGCTTCTTTCTTCTTTATCTTATAATCTTCCCTTGCCAGATCAGTTCTTTCCTGGAACCACACTCTGAAAGCCTTGGTCTTCCTTCCCACAGCTTCTTTTACTCTCTCATTCCACCATGGTGTCTCTTTACGCCGCTTTCAATCAATTTTTCAAATCGAGATAAAAGCGATTTTATTTCTTAGTTACGTTAAGGGGTCCATAAGGAACGTTTTCAGCCACGGAGGCATTCTGTACACCCCCTAATTAATATTTTACAGCCCCCCAAACATGTGATGGGGCACGTACCCTTATGGTGTGGGTTAAAAATTCCTAATTATTTCTTTATGGGAAAAATTTATAAAATTAGTAACATTTCCGATGTTTTGGAGGGCAAGGAATTCATTTTTGGGGTCATTTTTATTGTCGGGGGCAGGGGGGCAGCGCTACAGGGAGAGGGGGTCCAAAACCGTAAAACTTGGTTGATGCTTATCATTTTCAAGGTATTTTGGGGTGTAGAATTCATTTCTGGGTTAGTTTATGTTCTAGGGGGTAAGGAATGGGGGCAGTGAATCGTTGGGGGCGGTGCACACAATGATAGCAAACTGGTGCTTATAACGATTCATTTCCAAGGTTTTCGGGGATGTAAAATTCATTTCTGGGGTAGTTTTTGTTCTAGGAGGTACGGTAGGGAGCTGTCAATATTGGGGGCGGTGCTACAGGGGGCGGGGGGTCAAAAACCGTAAAACTTGGTTGATGCATATCATTTTCAACGTATTTTGGGGCGCAGAATTCATTTTTGGGTTTGGTTTTGTTATAGGAGGTATGGGGTGAGGCCAGTGAATCCCCCGGGGCGGAAGTACGGGGGCCGTGCAGACAATGACAGCAAACATCTGCTTATAACGACTCATTTCCAAAGTTTTTAGGGGTGTAGAATTAATTTCCGAGGTCATTTTGTATATAGGTGATCAAGAGCGGTGGTTTAAAGGATGCTGATGCAAAAATATTAGGCTTGACAGTAGTGTTGTTAAGTATTATTTATTCTTTAGATAACTTGTTTAATCAAAATACCATGCAGTAAAATCAAAATTTCTGACGATAACTTCTTCTTCGAAAATACTATGTACACAATCAAAGTTATTGGTAAAGGATCACGACGTACTTCTCCAGTGCAGGTACAATTTTCTGTACTTCTGCTTAAGTGAGGGGTTGAGACATGGATTTGAAAACTTTGTCGGCTTCTGGAAAAGCTTTCCAGGCTGCCCAGGAACATCGCTTTCCCTTGCTCCTGAGGGACGACCTCGTATCGCAACCTGTGAAGGCGAGAAACGCCAGCAGCCCAGCACACTTCACCGGTCCTATGTGATCGCAATAGCATGGATGTCCAGCAATCTTGCCTAATCCAACGCACAGCTGTTCACATCCAAGGAGATTATCCAGCAAGGCAGTAGCCAACACGACGACGTCGGTGTCTAATGTCCTGATCAAGATTCTACTGCATTCTTGTCTTACGCCGTCTGCGGCATGTAGAAGCATTCTGCTGTCAGCTTCTTCGTGATTGCAAGGCATCAATCCTGATAAATCGCTTTGGACATTGCAAAGAACTTGACAACAACTTTTCGGGAAAATGCTGTCATGCTGATGTAATTAGCAAGATACGCGAACAACTCTTGTTTATTCGCATCGCATCTCAAAAAGTCTATTTTTTCGGGACTTGTTTTGTTGGCTCCAATTTTTGGCCAACACCCTGTCCTCTTTTCATTCGTAAAGCAGACTTCTATGATGTACTGACTCTTTCGCCGAACACTACATCAATCCTTCGCGCTTTCGAATATGCAGGACTGTTCATGTAAGAAAGGAACCTCCTCCCATAATCGGCGAAGGTGCTTCAAGGATTTGGAAGGATGTAATTGACTGCGGTGGCACCATTAATCACCACCATGTCGGAAGTCGAGGCACTGCTGCGCTGGATTTTCTTCGTCAGGTACCAAGCATGGCAAGAGGTCTGGTTTCTTTCAAAATCAAAGTTCACCATTTTCAGAGAATGCTGAAGGAAAGTGTGATTTTCGTGGCTGAAAAAGACTTCTAGATTGCCCTGACGAGTCTGACATGCTATGCACAGTCTTGAAAATAGGCTACGATCTTCTTTAACCGAGACAAGCTGTTGTTCCTTCGAAGATGAAGTCCTTGCGGGAATCCTGCAGAACAACTAGGTGCGGTTGTGCGAAAGTAGGTCTTCCTTGCACTTCCCTTTGCAAATGTCGTGGTTGCGAGACTTGACGTATCGGTAAGGTTCTTAACCCTTTGGCTTTCAAGATAACGATCTATCGGTACCCACGGTTCCTGCGAATACTGACAGGGTAACGATCCGTCTTTACCCACCTTTTTTATTATTAGTTCATTATTTACGTGCCAGATAGCAGCATTTTTGCACGGAATAAGAAGTGTATAGTTGTATCTCACGTTATACTCCAGGGGAACTTCCGGCTATCCGTATTTATTGATCATCTTAGAGTCTGAAACATGTGCTCACTGGAGTTCCGTATCTTGTTTACATCTTGGTCGCCGGCAAACTTCCGTTCATTTCTCTTGTGTTTTCGTACGTGATTATGTAGTAAAATTAAGTTATATCGTAGGCAATATATTTATTTAACGTGTTAGTTCATTATTTAAATAGTTTTCTTAGGTAATTAGGTGCATAGTGATAGTGAAAATGTTAGATATAGTTCAGTTAGATTAGCCCTAGTTATTTGCCATGTGTGACATTGCGGAAAGACTTAATTTAGCTGAAGATGATATCACTGAATATCTTGATAATTATTCAAGTGATGATGATGTTACTCTGTCCGAATCGGAAAGTGTAGAGCAGTGGTTCCCAACCTTTGTCAGCTGACGCCCTCCTTTTCAGATACGGGAGTTATCCCCCCTCCCCCGCCCCACCCCACCCCCCACCCTCTCCTCCCCACCACTCATCGCTTGACGCGGAGGATACAGACCTAACCTAATAACACTACAGTACATAATGGAATAGGCCTATCTATTACATACTAACTTCATTTTAGCACAATACAAATAACACACTTTCACAACAAATCCTTAAATTAGTCAACAAATGTCAGTGAGAGGGTTGACACTGTTTTCTCTTAGTAAGATTCGGTATGTTTGGTTTGATATTTGACAGAGCACAGCGGAGATCACTTGCAACATCAAGCCGACAGTGCTGCTTTGTTTCTCTGACACTCAGCGTTGAAAATCCTGACTCGCATAAATATGTCTTTGAAAATGTAAGTTCAAACTGTTCAAAGCTTCAAAGAAATCGCAAAGATATGCCAACGAGACGATAAAATTGGCATAATTGTGCTCCTTACAACACAGCAAATTCCTTATTTCACCTGCAACCTCGTGGCTCCGCAGAGTTTTGTGCCGACAGTTGGCAATTACCAGTGCTTTTGAACGATTGACTTGGTGCGACTATCACCTGGAGAGATTCGAAAAATGTTTATTTTACAAAATTGTAATTTTCGAGTTCATCATCATCAACTTGAGCAGTTTCCAACCGCTGGTCGGGTCTGCTTGGAACATAAGCCTCTCCATCGTTTCCTGTCCATCCACCATCTCTCGTCATTTACTGTGTCCCAGCACACTCCTCTTTCCTCCACACTCTTCTTGACTCCTCTTGTCCATCTGTCCTTTGGTCTTCCCCTTGGCCTCCTTCCCGTCATTTCCATTCCTAACATCTTCTTCTGTATCCTCTCCTCTTGCATCCTCCTCACATGTCCATACCATTGTAGCCTAGATCGCTCTATTCTATTTTGCAATGGTTCCTCTCTTACCATCTCTCTGACTCTCTCATTCCTTACTCTGTCCATTCTTGTCACTCCTACCCTACTCCTCTGGAACTTCATCTCCACTGCTTGTATTTTATTCTTGTCCCTTTCCTTCATCACCCATGTTTCTGAACCATATGTCAAAATTGGCACAAAGTAGGTCTTGTAGATGATTCCTTTACATTTTTGTGGTACATTTTTATTCCATAACATCCCCCTAACACTCTTGAAAAATCCATCTGCGCACCTTCCCCTTTCATTTATTTCCATCCTATTGCCTCCCTTTTCTTCAATTATGCTTCCCAAGTACTTGAAGCATTCTACTTTCTGCAACTGCTGTCCTCCAAGTGTTATGCCCGTATCCAGTCTGTTCTTCTTCCTCGTTGTGATGACCACTTCACTCTTTTGTGCTGAGAACTTCATCCCATATGATAACACTACCTTCTCCCACTCATCTAATTGCTCTTGTACTTCTTCCTCATCCTCTCCCCATACCAGAAGGTCATCAGCAAACAACATTGCCTTCATTTTCCTTTCCCCAATGCTATTTACCACTTATCGTATGATTTCATCCATCACCACTATAAATAACAGGGGTGAGAGGGCACTTCCCTGTTTCAGACCACTCTCCAGTTGAAACCATTCCGTTCTCTCTCTTCCCACCTTTACACAGCTTTTGGTTCCCTCGTACATTGCTTTCACTCTTACCACTGTCTCCTTGTTCACTGCTTTTGCTCTCATTGCTTCCCATACCTTGTTTCTATTAATACTATCATATGCTTCCTCAATATCCAAGAAGGTCATCACCAGATCTTTCCCATATTCATAATGGTGTTCTTGTAGCTGTCTTACTGCAAAGATGAGGTCAACTGTTGACCTTCCTGGCCTGAATCCATACTGTTCTTCCCTCAGCCCATCTTCAACTTCTGTCCGAATTCTTCTCTCCAGTACCTTCTCAAATATTTTGGCGCAGTGGCACATGAGTGTAATTGCCCTGTAGTTCTTGCATTCCTTCCTACTTCCCTTTTTAAATATGGGTATTATTATCCCTCTTTTCCAGTCCTCGAGTTAAAAAAACTTAATTCGGAAATCACTTCACGCCCCCCTTGATAAAGCCCCACGCCCCCCAGGTTGGGAACCCCTGGTGTAGAGGATAATGATGATCCAGCAATATCTTCATAGGTGAGTGCTACATATTATTTGTAAGAAATCTGTGTTTTATGCAAAAATGGCTGACATTTTTCAGTGTTACATCATTTTAACATTTTAATTTATCCTTGGATCTAATTCACATAGAATCTTGATATTTACTATGCTAGTAAACAATATTATAGCCTTCCTACTGGCATGAATAACAAACTTGGGCTGTAAATACCATTTTCTAGAATTACTTCCGAACTTTCAAAATCTGAAACTTGTCATTTTGATTTCACATTTCTTATTTTTTTAACATTAAACCCTTTTCGTTTAGAGACATGACTAACTCACGGTAATAATAACTGATATATACTCCATAAGTTTACCATCTTTCAAGTTGATATCTTCATTGGTGTGCCTTCCATGTAATTTTAAAAGAGGTGTGTGCATAGTGTAGTAAATATGGCTGTCAGTTTTGACACATACATCAGCTGAGAGCTTGAAAGCAAAATGGTTAATTATTACTGAAACCTTCTCTTGTTCTTTCAAGAAATACGACATTTTGTCAACTTCTCTTCTTTTCAGGGCACCAGTAACTTCGATTTGTGTACATAGTATTTTCGAAGATTAAGTTATCGTTAGAAATTTTGAGTTTACTGTATGGTATTTTGATTAAACAAATTATCCAAAGAATGAATAATACTTAACAACACCAATGTCAAGCCTAATATTTTTGCAACAGCATCCTTTAAACCACCGCTCTCGATCACCTAAATACACATTGACCTCGGAAATGAATTCTACACCCCCAAAAACTTTGGAAATGAATCGTTATAAACAGATCTTTTCTGTCATTGTCTGCACCGCCCCCGTAGTTCCGCCCCCGGGGATTCACTGGCCCCACCACATACCGCCTATAACAAAACCAAGCCCAAAAATGAATTCTGCGCCCCAAAATACCTTGAAAATGATATCCATCAACCAAGTTTTACGGTTTTTGACTCCCTGCCCCCTGTAGCACCGCCCCCAATATTGACAGCCCCCAACCCTACCCCCTAGAACAAAAACTACCCCAGAAATGAATTCTACACCCCCGAAACCCTTGGAAATGAATCGTTATAAGCACCAGTTTGCTATCATTGTGGGCACCGCCCCCGTAGTTACGCCCCCCCCCCCCGCCCCACGATTCACTGTCCCCTCCCCTTACCCCCTATAACATAAACTAACCCAGAAATGAATTCTACTCCCCAAAATACCTTGAAAATGATATGCATCAACCTAGTTTTACGGGTTTTGAACCCCCGTCCCCTGTAGCACCGCCCCCTGCCCCCAACAAGGAAAATGACCCCAAAAAGGAATTCCTTTCCCTCAAGAACATCGGAAATGATACTAATTTTATTAATTTTGCCCATAAAAATGAATTAGGAATTTCTAACCCATAAAATAAGGGTATGCGCACCATCACATGTTTGGGGGGCTGTAAAAAATTAACCAGGGGGTGTACAGAATACCTCTGTGGCTGAAAACGTTCCTTATGGACCCCTTTACGTAACTAAAAATTAAAATCGCTTTTAGCTCGATTTGCACAATATTCCCTTAATCCACCGGACTATATACTTCCCAAGTACTTGAGACTTTCCACCTTCTTCAGCTGTCCACCTCCACGTGTTATCCCACTCATTGGTCTGTCCTTTTTCCTGGTCGTTAACAGGATCTCACATTTACTGATGTTGAACTTCCATCCGTACTCTCCCGCTGTTTCTTCCCAAGCCTTCAGTTGCTCCTGAATTTCCTTCTCCTTGTTTCCCCAGACCATGAGATCATCTGCAAACACCATTGCTTTCATCTTATCTTCTCCTATCTTTCCTGCTACCCATGTCATTACCTCGTCCATAACCACAATAAAGAAGAGGAGTGACAGTGCACTACCCTGTTTCAGGCCACCCATCTGTCTGAACCAGTCTGTTCTTTCCCCTCTGATTTTCATACAACTCACACTTCCACAATACATCTGCCAGCAGTCCCTTTTTCCACTCCCATGTTTTCCATTGCTTCCCAAACCTTCTCCCTACACATACTATCATAGGCCTTTCCGATGTCCAGGAAGGCCATCAGCAGATCCTCTCCAAATTCGTAGTGGTGTTCCTGGAGCTGTCTCACTGAATATGAGATCCCCTGTTGATCTCCCAGGTCTGAATCCATACTGCTCCTCTTTCAATTCTCTCTCCACTTTGGCTCGTATTCTACTTTCTAATATCTTTTCATATATCTTGGCACAGTGTGGCATGAGTGTGACTCCCCTGTAATTTCTGCACTCCTTTCTGCTTCATTTCTTAAATATTGGAACAATTAATCCTTTCTTCCAATCTTCTGGGGTCCTTTTCTCCTTCCATACCACCCTCATCACACGGTACAGCCACTGTTGCCCAACCTCCCCTGCTGCCTTCACCATTTCAACACTCACTTCGTCCACACCTGGTGCCCTTCCTCCTTTCATCTTGTCTATAGCCATTTCCAGTTCTCTCCAAGTCAGGTCCTTTTCCATTCCTGTGTTGTCTTCTCCAGTATAACGAAATTTTGGGGACCTCAGAAATTAAATTGTTATAGTGAAATTTTGTTGTACTGAAATAAGTCAATTCGCAAGAATTCACCTGGTGTTACAGTATATTCGTTGCAGGATCTATATTACTTAAACATGCCTTGATTCATGAAAAAGCTCGATATTTATTTGATGAGAAGAAAATTACGTTATTTGTATGTAGCCTACACATCGTACAAATGCTGCGATGTACATAACCATCAAAATGCCCACTACCATAAGCTCACTTACCCACCACTATTCCCTACTATCCCTTGCTAAGCAAACATCTTAGTATCAAAGAAAGAGAATGGAATGGTCAAAGGGCAATCGGACATGGAAATGCAAACTTTATTTTTATTTGAACCTAGGGAGGGAGAATGCATCAATTAGGGAATGAGTGATGATGCTGAACAATCACATCTTATTAACATTTATCAACACAACCGAGCACGTATTATTCAACATAGTTCACATTAATATACCAATAACGTGTCACTCAAACCCTGACGGTTCTTGCAACAAATGAAATGTGTTTAAAATGAAACAGAGAAGAAGACTGCCGCAAACACCACTTTGAAGTGCAATACAAAGAATGCAAAACAAGAAGACTAGACAAGATATGAAACCATAACATTCATTGGCGGATTTTAAACTTGGAGCTTCTACTCGGCTAATAGTGCAACGTCTTACATTGGTTGATGGGTGAAGCCTATTGGATACACAAAGCTACGAAACCCTAGCGTTCATTGGTTGATTGCAAACTTGGCGCTCCTACTCAGCCAATAGAGTGACATCTTCCACAAAGCGTAGCGTTCATTGGTGGTTTGCAAACTTGTCGCTCCTACTCGGCGAATAGAGTGACGTCATACATTGGATGACGGGCGAAACTTATTGGTTACTCGATCGCGTACGGTGCTTTTATGGAAAATGGCAATCATATCGTCTGAATAACGAAATAATGTAACAAGAAATGTGTTAGTCATAAAACAGGATGAATTTTAGTTTTAATTTGTGAAAATATGGTCAAATTGGTTTTTTTTTTTAAGCTCAATTTTAATACGTTAAACTGAAACTACGAAATTCGTTAAAATGGAATATTTTAACACACAACACATTGGGAAAAGGGGAAGGACCAAAAAAAGAATTTGTTATTCTGAAAATTTCGTTATACTGGTGTTCGTTACAGCGGAATTTTACTGTACTAATAATTCCTAACACCGCAGCAAGACTCTTGTAAACCTGCCTTTGAAAAAGCCAAAACAGCTACCAAAAATGCACACATTCTTTGTTTGTGACAGGACATGTTTTATCAATTAATATGATCAAATTGGTCCAGTCAACTCAAACATAACATAATGACCGGACCAATTTTATCATATTAATTGTTAATTTATCTGCTCAAACGGAAATAACATCATATTCCCATTCGGGAATATTCATAACCTATTAGGACATGTTTTGGAAAGTATAACCTTATGATTTTTCTTTTACTTTGTCGAATTTCTTTTTATAGCATGTTGCGACATATTTAATGCATATTTTACATACTGATACTGGAATTTTTCATTGTTTTCAGAGGTTAGCACAAGTTGTCGGTTAATATCAATTTTCAATAGTCATCAGCTCACCACAAATTTTGACTGTGGCGAAGTATTTAACCCTCTTCTGTTAGGGACACAAGGAGCACGTTGTTCGTTTGTCGGGCCACCACAATGTTGGGTTGGTTCACTTCGGCTGTTCTGAGAATGGTAGAAATATTGTTTTTGTTGCTTTTGAAGTGTTGGGATCGACATCCTTACATTTAGCCACGGCATTACAAACTCTTCATGTAACTTCAGTATAAACGATCTTCTTGAAAGTAATGGGAGTTTCTTCCTGTGCACATTGTGATTGAAAATAACTAAAGTGTTACGCATGCCTAATTAAGCATCCCATAAAATATACAGAGTGGCCAGCGACGGGTTTTACATGACTTAGTCATCACACTGCACATCTGATCAACTGTATCCACACCTGATTTGGTTCCGTTATAGCATTCAGTTATTTCTGTCTTGCCTGATGGCGCAATCGATTGTCCTTGGTGCATGGATACATACTACTTTATTGGGTTTGGGATAGTAAGCTAACAGAATTTTGGTTCCATCGAAACAAAATACCGGTGAACCGGCTGGTCTTTTCTTGGCAACTAACAAGGAAGCTGGTATCTCTCTTTTATTTATTCGCAATGTGCCGACTACTGTCAGTTTGTAAGGATCACGTAATAGTTCTGTAGTCAATGGTATGGACGTGAACCAATTGTCCACTGTGATATCCGGTTCGAACCATGAATTGATCTTGTAAGAGTCTTTACAAAGTGCTCTAATAAAGGCATTCCGTTAGTGTTAGTATCTTTACCAAGATATGGTTCAGCAGCAATCATAAATTTGGTCCCAGCATCACATAACATGAAAATCTTTATGCCATATTTTGCAGGCTTGCTAGGTAGATGAATATGAAGGGGACATAGTCCACGGAAAGCTAGTAACTGTTCATCGATCGTAACGTACGATCCTGGTTTATAGTTGGAAGTAAAGTTATTGATAAACGCATCCCAAACTGTACGTATGGGAGCAAACCTGTCCGTTGTACGTATTTCCTGAAGAGCGTCTTTGTTGTCAAACCTCAAACAATCTATGAGAAATTTGAACCTTTCTAGACTAAATGTAGCTAGGTAAATGCTACCACTGTATCTGGAATCAAATAAGTGTTCAGCTGCCACACTGTTATCTTTATGTACAGCTGAAAATACTAGCAATCCCAATAATGCATTCACCTCAATTGAAGTGAAGACATTTCCCTAATATTCACAGACTTATCTTTGTAGTGGATTTGACGTCTACAAATTTGCTCATTCGGGTGCAGGACTATTTCGTCCACAATAGCCTCGGAGAACAATAATTTGAATACCTGAAGAGGACTGTCAGCATTCATCAACTGGTCCTTGTACAATGTGCAATATATTTCTAGCTGCCGTTCTTGTGGTTATAGCAGGTGGTTTTGTAGACCAACAATGTCCGTTTTTTCCTCTCAGTATGTTTACTTGGTTTGAAAAGTTACCACTAGGCCTAGGTTGGATATCTTTTGATGACGAAGTGGGCTGTGTTCACATTCTGGCTGATGTTGAGGGCTGAGTTTCTTCTGAAACAGCAGAAGGTCTGGCCGATATTGAGGGCTGAGCGTCTTCTGAAACATCAGAGAGACGTCCATCAGCTGGGCATTCTTCGGAAGAAGGAACCCTGTGGGTGAAAGAGACCCTCTTCCTTTTCTCCGGCAGCTGTTTTTGATCAATGACGTCATCATCATCTGACAGTGACAGCACATAATTATCAGAAGAGTCGGATAAGTCTGATAAGATCTGTCATCTGTTTCACTTCCACTATTAGAATCATCGGTCAATCTGTTCAGAACGTCTTTAATTTCGGAGGGTTTTAGAAGCTTGTCCTTGCAATAATGAGCCATTATTCACTAAGACAATAGTTTACTGTTTAGAGAAGGAATAATGTTTACATACACTACTGCTGTAACTTTAAGAGTCAACACTTGTTATATTGATGATAAATCACCGCAAAAAATATGAAAACTTAAACACACAACACCATGCCTGAACTCGCGTTAAAGCTAATCACTCGTAAAATTTATGATCATGACCGAGTAATGGTGCACACATACCATCCACATCTGTTGCTTACAGCACAGTGGGGAGTGAGCAAGGAAGGTGCTGAGATGCCTGGCGCTTTCAAGCGACCCAAATTTGAAATATAACCGAAAACGTTTCCTTGATCGTAAAATTTACGAATGGTTAGCATTCCAGGGTTAAATACTACCATTCTTCGCTGATGTATACCGCAATGATCTCCAGACTAAATGTCTCGGTTCCAGAGTTGCTAACTCTATCATACGGAAAATTACCAACCATGCTGGAGAAATATAGTGGGATTCCTTTATCAATGCAGTTGGTTTTTTTTTTTCTGTCACTAAGGGAGTTCATTATATCCCGTAAATACAATTGAACGAAAGTTGTATTTTAATGTCTTAGCATAAAAACACACTCCTAACTCTAAGCATTTTGGTGACAAAATGGAAGTTGGCAACATTGCTTGACTTGATTCGTAAATAGCTGTTGCTAGAAAGCGAGTGAAGAATAAAAGCGATGAATGGAGCAAACGGTTGTCGTATGTGTTGTTCAAACAGTTCTTTTAATCGTAAGAAGTATTTCAATGTTCCGTAACTTTGGAGAAAATACGAAGAACCCCTGTTTTTATTATAGCAACCTGACAAATATGTTGATACAGTTACTACCGATGCGCAATGGTTTTTTGTCCAAAATACTTGTGACATGCAAGGAAATTAGGTTCAGTTATCTGATGTTTGAATTTTCTGTAGGCTCTTATTGAACGAGGATGTAATTATGAAGAAAATGTTTAGTACCTAATATTTTTCTATTTGTTACGGAGGTATTAATTGATAAAATAATGGGTAGAAGGCGTCATAGGTTGCCTGACGATGTCCTATTCACGATTCGATTTTTGTGTCCCAATTATTTCAAATTAACGAGGTTTAACAATAGTTGTTTTAAAGAGCAAAACAACAGATCATCTGCCCCTAAATGGGATAGGAAGGACGAACATTCTAGACTGCGTATACACCCAGCACCATAATGCTGTAAACAGACGATCAGCTGTTCCATTTACAGTAAAACCTTGGATCATTCAAAATTACGCAATTGCCTCACTTCCAGGATTCGAGGCTGCCTCTTAACTCCCTTGCCCCTTTGCACCACATAAATAATATTTGTAACCTAGAGGTATCTGCTATTTATCGTATTCACTCTGCTATAGGATCCCCTCGCCTGTAGTACACCCTCTTAATTTTTGAGAGCCAAAATACAAAATTCTTGGAAATCGCATATAGTACCCCTCCTTAATTATTGAAATTCCTGTCCGTCATTGTCTAGCAACGAGCACGGCGTGAGCAGATCCGCGCGGATGGGATACGGCCAGCGGTTGTTCAGGCAAAACAATCGCAGGGAAAGTGTGATATCTTTTCAGAGGTGGTTGGCAATAATCATGGAATATACTTGTCTTTGTATACCAGATGTTGGATAATTGTTGGCTGCTTGGACCATACCAGTGAATCGTACGTGAGCTCGGTTGCTAACAAGGCGTGATCTTGTTTGAAGAAGGTCTCTGTCTTTCCTTCTTTGAGTGCGGGCTATGACGCACGCTATGCGACAGGTGGCCACGGCCGGTCACACCTGCAGTGCTGCCGTATTCACGTATGGACGAGACGCGAGTGGCCGACCGGCATACGCACGCCATTCTACACTCTGTGGTGTATTTCAAAACAAAGAATGTGTTATACATAGTGATTTTATATCTTCGGTCTTTGCGGAACTCGCTGCGCGGATGTTGTGGTCTATCATTTCTGATAAACTTAGTTTATTTTGATTAAATACTGTAATTACTCAGCTATCGGACCCCCTCGCCTATAGTACCCTCCCCCCCCCTCCCCCCTTAATTTTCGAGAGCCAAAATACATAATTCTTGGAAATTGCTTATAGTTCCCCCTCCTTAATTATGTGGAGTCAAAATACAACATTCTTGGAAATTGACGAATTCTAAAAAAAAAAATTATAACTGAAATTCATCCTCTTTTATGACGAAAATATTTTTCTTGTTACATTATTTTGTTATTCAGACGATATGACATTTTGCGTACACGTACTGCGTATGCAATTGGGCAGGATATCAAATTTTTGTTTTGTATTCTTTGTATTGCGCTTCGAAGTGGTGTTTGCGGGAGCCTTCTTCTCAGTTTTATTTTAAACACATTTTATTTGTTGCAAGAACCGTCACGTTTGTGTGACACGTTATTGGTAAATTAACGTGAAATATGTTAATAATACGTACTCGGTTGTGTTTACAAATGTTAGTGAGATGTGATCGTTCAGCATCATCACTCATTCCCTAATTGATGCATTCTCCCTCCCTATGTTCAAATAAAAAGAAAGTTTGCTTTTCCATGTCTGATACTTGGTTCATTCCATTCTATTTCTTTGATACTAAGATTTTTTCTTAGCAAGGGATAGTGAAAGTCATTGGGGGCTAACCGGGAATAGTGGTGGATAAGAGAGGTTATGGCACTCTCTTAATGGGCTGATTAAAGATGGAAACTGTGTTTATTTTGATTAAATATATCTTACTATGTAGCATCAAAATAAAATAGCTTATTTTTACTCTCTCCCTTTCCCAAAATAATGGATTTTTGCAAAGTTTGGGGCTATAGTACCCACCCCTTCCCCCCACCCCCCTACAATTTCGGAACTAAAAATTTAGGGGAAAAGGAGTTTCTATAGCCGAGTAAATACAGTAAATGCAAATTTTCATAATAAAGAATTTTCATGCCATTCGTTCCAGTAGTTTTTACACTAACCCATAACAGACAGACAAACATTAAACTAAGGGCTTATTTGGTCATTATACACCTCATCCGGGATAAATACAAAGTTTTAGCTAAAATGTTCAGACAGAAACTTCACTTAATAAGATTGACACTAAGCCAATTCTTGTGCTTTATAGAAGGTGTCCTTAATGTGCTTTAGTGTACCTCTTGAGGGAATTGCTGCCTATTGCTGGTGAGTTCCTTTGTGTATTTCTTTGTAATACTGATATATTTCAATTGCTATTCTTCTTCATATTATTATTATAATTTTTACAGAGATGGGAAGTTTTTGTGAATGGAGATGCATTTTGGAAACGGCTTTGTGGCTTGGAGAAGGATATTGCTCTGAGAGAAGGGATGAGACGTGGCTGGTTTTCGTATACAGATCTTGACCTGTTGATGGAGCACATGGACTTGGTTAAACTTGTTCACGCAGTCATTTCTGTGAGTATTTTCTGACTTGTTTTAATTGATACCTTTACCATTTCTTTCCAGGCAGCTGGATTGCACAATATGTATGACCTGTAATAACATAGCACAGTCAACAGTAGTCAAATGATGTATTTCTTCTTACTAAATACTTGTGTGTCAATGTTATTGCACTTAACTATCTTTTAAATATGTGAATATGAAAAGGGCCTGGTATTCTTGTATTATTTGACACCATTTCTGGGCTTTATACAACTATATCTTACTACTTACTTACTTGCTTAGTCGATCCTCTTGTACCTTGCGGTGTCGAGGTTTTCCAGAGGGTCCTCCAGCGATTTCTGTCTTGGGCCAGTTCCATCGCTCTCCTCCACTCACCAGCCCTGGCTTCTACAGTTGCCTTCACGTCATCTTCCCATTTTCTTCTGGGTTTCCCGCGCTGTCTTGCTCCTTGCATTCTGACATCCAAGGCTTGTTTAGCCATCCTGGTGTCATCCATTCTTTGGACATGCCCAAACCATCGTAACTGGCTTTGTTCAATTTTCTCGACCACAGGTATTACGTTAAGACTAGTTGTGATGGTCTGGTTCCTGATTTTGTCCCTTCTAGTTTTCCCCTCTATTTTGTGGAGAAATCACATTTTTGATGCCTGAATTTTACTCCGGTGTTTGCTGGTCAATGTCTAGGTTTCACGGCCATAGAGCAAGGTAGGGAGATATATCACTTTGTATACACAAAGTTTCCTGGCTTTAGTCACAGATGGGTTGTTCAGAAAATTTCTCTTCAGTGCATTGAAGAGCCGCCCTGAGGCTTGGGATCGAGCTGTAATTTCACCATCCATTCTACCATCTTGCTGCACTGTAGCTCCAAGATATTTAAAATCTGTGATCTGCTCCAATACCGTACCGTCGTTCAGTGCGATCTGGTGTGGGTTAGGCTGCCTTGACATCATCATGGTCTGAGTCTTTCTAGCATTGATTTTCATACCCTCTTTTCAAGCTCTCCTTCCCAGATTAACAAGTTCTTTTGTAGGTTTCTTTCCGAGTCTCCCAGCAGTAGTATGTCATCAGCGAAGGCACAATGGGTGATATACACTGGCCTCAGAAACTTATAGCCAAGCTTGAATTTCTGCACCTGTCCATTGCATGATTTGATAATATCATCCATTAAGATAATGAAGAGAAGTGGGCTGAGGATGCACCCTTGTTTAAGTCCCATTGAAGTCTCAAACTCCGGAGACTCTGTGTTGCAGGTGCGAACACAATTCCGACATTTCTTGTACAGGTTTTGAATTGCTGTACTGTAATTAGTTGTTCATCAATACTTCTTTGCTTTAGTGTCTTCCAAATTTCAACTCTCGGAATGGTGTCGAAGGCTTTTTCTAGGTCGATGAAGGCCAGATGTGCCTCTTTTCCGTACCTCATCAGTTTTCCGCTGATCTGCCTATGGTAAATATGAGGTCTTGGGTGCTTCTTCCTGGCCGAAACCTACACTGCGCCTCGTCTAACTGTGGTTCTACAACTTGCCTTAGTCTGTCTTCCAGAATCCTTGCATATATTTTACCCGGCACACTCAGGAGCGATATCCCACGATGGTTTGCGCAATCTCTGTTATCACCCTTCTTGAATATTGGCACAATGACACTGCACTCCCAGTCAGTTGGTATCTTCTTTGTTTTCCAGGCAAGATTGATAATCCGGTGTAACAGGTCTTCGCCACTTTTACCCATAAACTTGAGCATCTCAGGTGCTATCT
Source organism: Meconema thalassinum (assembly GCA_946902985.2). Classification (NCBI taxonomy): domain Eukaryota; kingdom Metazoa; phylum Arthropoda; class Insecta; order Orthoptera; family Tettigoniidae; genus Meconema; species Meconema thalassinum. Next base: position 318,502,443 of record OX336389.2, read on the forward strand.
GGTCATGGCCTGCAGCTTTGCCTAGTTTCATTTTCCTCAATGCACGCTTTAGTTCCTCAATGGATAATTCTTCACAGGTCGAACCTTCCTCTTGCTGTTCCTGCCATTTTCCACCAGCCTGCTCATTATCCCCGGTTTCCATATTTCCTCCAAGGAGTTGTTGAAAGTGTTCTTTCCACCGTTCCATGATGTCATTTTCACTTCGGAGGATGTTGCCGCTTTTGTCATTTATGAACTTTAGAGGACACTGCTTCTCTGTTCTCAAAGATTTCAGCATCCTATAAAACAGCTTTTGGTTGTTTTGGAGGTTTCCTTCCATTGTTTCTCCAAACTTTTCCCACGATTGCTGTTTTGCATCTTTCACTGCGTTCTTCACTGCAAGCCTTTGGTTTTTGTTGGTCTCGTAATCATTTGGGTGTTTTGTGAGTAAGCATTTCTTCCACATTTACTTCTTCTTTCTCACCAGCTCTTTTACCTCTTCCGTCCACCATGGTGTCCTCTTCTGTTGTTTTCCGCTGGACTTTCCACAAACTTCCGCTGACGCTTTGAGGATTACTTCTTTGAAGAGGCGCCATGTCTCTTCCAGTTGGTCTTCTCCCATGCGTGGCAATTCCAGTAGGTCAATCCTTCGTTTCACAGCCTCCTGATAAATTTGTTGGATAGCCTCTTCTTTCAATTTATGGACCTTTATTCTTTCTTTACATTTTCTCCTGCTAACGGGATCTTGTGCCTTGATGTTAACCTGCAGCCTCATAACTACTAGATAGTGGTCACTTCCAATCTCATAACGTCTATACGCTCTTGCATCCAAGATAAATCTCCACTGGCTCCTCTGTGCTAGGATGTAGTCGATGATAGATTTCTCTTTGCGGCTGGAAACTTCTCTAGTATAGTGGTGTGCTTCTTTTTTGTGGGAACGAAATGTGATTACAAAATCGTTTCCTGCACACATATCCATGAGTCTTCTCCCATTATCACTCTGGTGAGTCTCTCCGTATTTCCCCAACAGGCCTTCCATTCCCTCTATATTGTTTCCAACCCTGCCATTGAAGTCACCAAGGACGAAGACAGTTCCCATGGTGTCGTCCACTGTCCTCTGCAATTCATCGTAGAACCTGTCTTTCTCTTCTGAAATATCTTCATTAGGTGAATATACGGCAATGAAAGTGGTGTCTTCATTGGTGCTGCTGTTCAAGGTTAAAGTCACCGAGATCATTATTTCGTTGATGAATTTCCAGCACTTGACATAATGTCTGTAGCGTTCGGGGCTAACAATGGAGACCCCTCCCTTTGCCCTCTGCTCCATGCCCACGCCTGAATGGAACATTAAAAACCTTTCACCGCTGCTTGGTTCCATTAGCTGCTCACATCTGTTGCCTTTTTTCTTGATCTCTGTCACTGCCAGTATGTTCAACCTTGCTCTTAGCATTTCCGACAGCAGTTCGAACTCCTTACCAGCAAGTCCCCATACATTCCAGGTTGCCATATTGATAATCCTTTCTTCTCGCTTGGTCGTCAACAGTTTAATCAGTCTAGTTTCCCCTGTGTAGTTTCTTTTAATAATTGTATCTCGGACACTTGGGGTATCGGCCCTAGTTCCAAAGCCTTGTAGGAGGGGCTGCCTCCCTCATAGCCCTCAGCCTGCTAGATTTTCTGTCAGGGTTTCTTCCCTTAGCCTTTGAGGTTTCTCCCTCTACCTGCAAGGCAGCAGTTTCGCCTCGGTCCGGGACTGCTTATTCAGGTTTCCCCTTATTCGCAGCTAACCCCCATATCTGGGGGCCATTCGCTATCCGCCACCTGCGACCCGCCCGGTAGCTGAGGCTTGCCGCGGTCTATATCTTAATCATTATCATCATCAACTAGAGCAGTTTCCAACCGCACAAGCTTCTCCATCGTTTTCTGTCCATCCACCACTTATCTTCTGTCACTGTTGTCCAATTAACTCCTTTTCTCTCGACACTTTTCTTCACCCCCTTTATCCACCTATCCCTTGGTCTTCCTCTAGGTCTCTTTTTCTTTCACTCCCATTTCCAATATTTTCCGTGGTATTCTCTCTTCTCCCATTCTTTTCAAGTGTCCATATTACTGTAGCCTTGATTGTTCAATCCTATCCTGTAGGGGTTCTTCCTTTAATATTTCTCTGACTTTTATCATTTCTGACTCTGTCCATTCTCGTTACACCTATACGACTCCTCGGAAACTTCATTTCCACTGCTTGTATTCTGCTTTTATCTCTCTCCCTCATCACCCAAGTTTCTGATCGATATGTTAGGATCGGCACAAAGTAAGTCTTGTACATGATCCCTTTACATTACTGTGGCACATTCTTGCTCCATATCAGGCCTCTAACACTCTTGAAGAATCCATCAGCACACCTTCCTCTTTCATCTAATTCCAAGGCATTTTCTTCAATGACACTTCCCAGATACTTGAAGCTCTGCACTCTCTTCAACTGCTCTCCGCCTAACTCAGTCTGGTTGGAAAATGTAGTTCTTGGTCGCGTTGTAATCCTTATACATCAAAAGGTTATGCTGTATGACTGTAAAATACGGAAATTAATTCACTTATTTTATGTCGATTTGTATTTGTACGGGAAAATAAGACATGTTTCAACAGCTAGCCGATACGGGGAAACCTGTACAACGTTGCCGAGATGGAGGCCATCACGCGTCATGGCGCGTCTCGCTCGGAAGTGATGGGCTCCATCTCGGCAACGCTGTACAGCTTACGTTGGAGTCGATGTAAAGTCATTGTAAATGATATTGAATGTGATGACTAGATTTCAGTCAGTCTAGTGAATTTAAAGCTACTCCTAGAAGTTGTAGGAAACCACTTGAGTCGGCTGGTTATAGAACAGTGAGGTCACAGACCGAATTTCAGTTTTAATTATGATTAATATAATATTTTTCATGCAGCCTCTGTGGCTTAGGCAGCAGCACGCCGGCCTCTTACCGCTTGGTCCATGGTTCAAATCCTGGTCACTCCATGTGAGATCTGTGCTGGGGACTCCAGTTTTCCCTGTAAAAAAATTCATTCCGGCAACACTCTCCACTATCATTCCAATTCATCTGTCATACATTTCATCATTGCCCCAGGGGAGTGCGACAGGCTTCAGCAGCCAGCACAGTTCATATCCTCGCCGCTAGATGGGGGCTTCATTCATTCCATTCCCCGACCCGGTCAGTCGACTGGAAGCAGGTTATTGAATCTTGTCATTCCAAGGCCAACTCACGGAAGCGATTGGTCCTCATAAGTTTCACTCCCCTGGCCCTGGAGTTGCGTTGAGCGCGATCGATGGTTAGCGTGCCGTGGGCCAGTCGTTCGCATAGCGTGTCATAGCCTGCAGTCAGAGAGACAGGCTTCTTTCTTCTGACAAGGTCACGACAGTTTAAAGCTCGCGGAATGTGCTGGCGAAGCTGGCCACTCGTGTCGCGGTTCTTAGCCCGCAGGCATAAAGACTAGATCACTTTCTCCTGACAAAATCACACCAGGTTCAAGCTCTCAGAATGTGCTAAGTGACTAAGCTGGCCGCTGGCATCACAGTTCATAGCACGCAGGCATAAAGAAGAGATTACTTTCTCCTGACAAGATCATGCTAGATTATAAGCTCGCGGAATGTGCTAAGAACGAAGCTGGCCGCTCGCGTCACAGTTCATAGCCCGCAGGCATAAAGACGAGATTACTTTCTCCTGACAAGATCACGCCAGATTATAAGCTCGCGGAATGTGCTAAGTGACGAAGCTGGCCGCTCGCGTCACAGTTCATAGCCCACAGGCATAAAGACGAGATATTTTTCTTCTGACAAAGTCGCGCCAGGTTATAAAGTCTCGGCAGCATGTGCAACTGACTGGCGCACAAATACGAATATGCTATGCGACGATTATGCGATGAAATGTTATAAACCTATTTTAGTGTTTCGAAAGTGGGGTGTGACGATTATGCGAGGAAATACGGTACTATGAGAGCTATTTGAAATTTGATGTGTTAATTACGCTCATTCAGAGTAAAACATATCCTGGAACCTTTGGGAAACAGTTTTTCCAATATTGATAGCTTTGGTAGGCTAATTTTTAAAAAAGGGAGCATAGCACATTGGCATCGTATAGCCTTGCAGTGGCCTTCCAGTATGTACTAGCCAAGCATCTTGGTGAGATGTACCATACCAACTGACAAGCCCAATGGCACACTGGGTTAAACGCTGAACTGAATTAAACCAACCGGATAAATTTTTCGAAATCTTTGAAATTTGATAGGTTTTGTGTCAGTGTGGAAAGTTGATTGTGGATCACAGATTGCAGCTTAATGCTGAAATGGTGATAATGTAGTTTTACCTGTGGTTTGTCACATTATATCCTCACCAAATCAACAATTCACCTATAATAGAGCTTGTATTGTCAAAAGAAGTCGACATTAAGAGGTTGGCGATATTTTGTTTTCTTGGGTGGTATTATCTTCAGCATAACATCTTTGTTTGGGAAACTCTTGTTAAAGGGAACATACTTTATGTCCTGACTTGGAATCGCTCAAGTACTTCTCATCAGCAACACTTTTGGCATTTTCCCACATTTACGTGCTTCCACATAAATGTTATGAGGACATGCCTTAAGTTTCTTCACAACATTTGGGCCAAAACCCCTTTGTGTCTCTGAAAGCATATGTATAGTCTGTTGGCTAATCTGCCACCTATTGAGATACACATCAATTGTACGACTAAGGGTGGAATTATGCAGACTGCAATATGTTAACTGTGGTTTTCTCTCCTTTTTGGATGATGTCTCATAATAAAACTGACTTTGATTACTGTTTCACCCATTGTCGTTCACCGAAATCTCCTATGTAATGTATCTGTTTATGTCTCCAACAAACTCTCATGCATTCCTACAAATAGACTGATCGTCTGTTATATCATTACATGTGACAAACATGCCAGAGTCTGGCAACAATTCCATATTCATCCTTAACATAATGGACGATTTGAATTTGCATAGCTCGATTAATTTCGCTGCTTCCTGTGCCCACTTTTGCATGTGCCAGTAAAATACAGATAAACCATATTCCATTATCCTATCAAAATGTTATGTATTATTTTGTAGTTAGTGTTTGTGACTGTTTGTTGCCCTTACAAAGTTAATGTTCTTGTCAATTTTTACTGATATACTTCAAAATTACTTTGCAACTGGATTTACTTGTAGTGCCGGTTTCACCAGTTCCGCTTAACGGACTATGGGTGGTTTAAACTATCTTCAAGCACGTGACCCGTTGCACCAGACCATAAGCAATGGCTTAAAGTGTGCTTAGATTGAGCAACCGTGCTCGGTGGCTTAAGGCATGAGGATGGCTTAAGTTGTTCACTCGTACGCCAAAATGACGGTCGGCCCCATCGGATCTGGCCCATATCTCAGTAGGTTGAGGGTGGTGTTATATAATGTAGTGAATGAAAAAATTTAAAAAATTATTATTAAATGGTTTATAATGACGGCACAATACACTGAAGAGATATTTTCTTCCATGTGATCATTTGCTAAGCAGTAGTTTGTATAGCTGTTGATAACGCTTGAACATTAACGGACATCTTTGGATGAGTGGTTTGCGTTGCTGACTCCTACCCGGTGGGCCGGGGTTCAATTCCTGGCGAGGAGGAATATTTTTGCTTGATTTTTATTATATTTATTGTTTTATAATACTCAGTCGTTATAATATAAAGCATACATAGTGTGCATTTTGCGATGAAAATGAAATATTAACTGTACGTATAACATCACATTCTTTCAACGCGCTGCCACAGGGATTTCCTTCGCGCTCCTAGAATCACGGTAGCTTGTACTACAGACATTATAGCTTCTGACAATATAAAATGAAATACTCTTCTTTACATCGTTAGTACCGCAATGTACATTTTTGGTTGTTAAACTGAATATTGGCCCAGAGATGGATGTAGAAATCCTTAGCCAATGACGAACTAGCCTATTGTGGATGCTTGCAATAAAACATGCTGTGTTATTCGTATGTACTGTATATATATCATTGGAAAATACACACTATATGGCACTATATGTGCTTAATGCTATAATCTATGCATATTTATAAGACGAGAGAGATAATGAAATCCAAGTAAGAAAACCTAACCTCGCAAGATGCAACCATTTGACCAACTCAATGTGGGGTGTAGTCAATAACATGTTCAAGAAGTACCATAATGATAAGGAAAATACACTACATTATATTTCAACAACGGTTTTCCTAGCATCTACTACAGCTGATGCTGCTACGTCTCTTAAACACAGCTAGTAATGTATTTTATGGCCGCCATCCCAAAAGTAGAATAGCTGTAGTCATGGACAATTATTGCAACAGCTACCGACAGCAGTGGCTATGCTCGCTAAAAGCGCAGCGTTAGGTCATGGGGCCAAGCTCTCTGCTGACTCGGTAGACGCGTGGGTTCGAGCCCCACCGTCGGCCGTCCTTGAAATGGTTTTCCGTGGTTTCCCATTTTCAACACCAGGCAAATGCTGGGACGGTACCTTCTGACAGGCCACGGCCGATTCCTTCCACATCCTTGCCCAGTTTCATTCATCTTCATCCATTCCATCTCTCATCCCGACGCGCAGGTCGCCCACGGGCGTCGATTAGAAAGACCTGCACTCGGCCTCTCAGGAGGTCACACGAAAAAATAAAAAAATTGCAACAGCTAGAAACAAATTATAACCGTGACCAACATGACAAACAAAATCAATCTCGGATGATCAATACTGCAGAAATTATTTCATATTATATGTATGATGCTTGCCCCAGAGGAGTGCGTCAGGCCTCGGCAGCCGGCACAGTTCATATCCTCACCGCTAGATGGGAGCTTCATTCATTCAATTCCTGACCCGGTCGGAGACTGGAAGCAGGCTGTGGATTTTTCATATGTATGATGCGAATACAATAATAGCGTTCAAATAGCTCCCTAGATACTTAAGCTGTTGTGTTTTTCCTTATATTGCACATCATCGTTATGAAAGTAATTCTGCACGGCTTGGATTATGTTGGAATAACGGTAAGGCCACGGTGCTCTTTGCCAAAGGGAGCATTACTCACCAAGCGAAGATCTTGCTGCCATGTTCGCTCAGCCATGGCTTAGCTAAGCGAAGTACGAGACGGGCTGGTGCAACTCCCAGCCTTAAGCGGTTGTATTTAAGGATTGTTTAATCATAAGCCACCCTTTGCTAAGGAGGGTTTAGGCAGCCTCGTGGTGAAACTGGCACTCAGTGTCTCAACAATTTGCTATAGGAGTTGAAACTATGATAATAATGTATGGCAGTTATTGTCTCCAGTGTAACGTCAGGGATACATTCTATAACACTAGGCCTACACTTTCTCTGTGGCAATGGTTCAAACTCGCTTTCAGTTGAAGTGTCCTGTTTCTGTGGTTGTGGGGACACGTCCTGTACTGCTCATAGGGCCAACATCAGGTTCGCACTCCTCTTGTACATAATCCTTCCGCCTGTCCATCTTCGCATATTTGTGTGTCCTTACCATTGTATTTCTGCATTATTGTGTGACATAAGATGTTCGCGAGCTTCGTGTCCTCCATTCCAGGTATATTTTCATAATCAGTATGTCATAACTTTCATTTCTTTTACGACATTCATGGGTGCACCTTACGGTGTTGCTCTCCTTTGTTTTCACTCTTGCACACAACCAAACTCTTCATGGGACGGGATCCTTCTGCTAGTACACCGCGTATGTGCTCGGACAGTGTTGCGATGCACATTCCACACTTCACTGTCTCTGTGACTGCTGATTTTTGTAATTCCATATGTTTTCACTTGGAGGGTGTAGTATAGATTGTGATCCCTTACACTAAAAAATTGCCTTGGATACAGAATGACAGCATCTACGATGTAATAGACGACGCTAAAGGTTTAAACGATGCATACATGTTAAATTCTGTGTTAATAAGGCTTTACATACAATCACAAGCCTAAACTGGGAATTGTACCCCAGACCCCCTTGCTTGTAAAATAAGCAGTAATTTTCATCCAAACAGTGGTCTAACCAAGTAGTGGCCATGGTTTCGCCCAAACCATTATATAACCTACTAGCAGTAGTGCCCGGCTTCGCCCGGTGGATTTATTTGTTTTATGGATGATAATGAATACTACTACAGAACTGGCACATGATACTTAAGCTAACAGAAAACAATATTTTAAAAATATATCTTTTTGTGGTGGTGGTGGTGGTTGTAGTGGGGGTGATAAGTAGTACAGTATAATGGACGTAACATTCAGGTCATTTTTCCGTAATGATAATTATTAATAGGGAAACAGCTATTTACTATCTACAGCACTGACACATGTAATTTACAAACAAATTTACAAAAAAAAAAAAGTAAGAGGAGTAAGTGAAATAAATGACACTGCCTAGGGCCTATATCTCATTGCCTGTTAGAAATGTAGAGACCAATAGTGTCGTCTTTTGTCGCATAGCGCCGTAGGAAAATAATCAGAACTCTTTGGAAAACTTCGGCTGTCCCGAGCTACTGAGGTAGCAATAGTATCATTTATCGCCACAAAGGGCTTAACGATAAGTTTCGGAATAAATTAAGGTAAATTTGAAAGCACCAACGCTTATTGCAGCTGATAACCTCAATGTACTGCACCAACACCATTGCACTTATACAGAGGCATAATATTTTCATGGTGATAACTGTTTAAAGGGGCCTAAGAAATCTTTTTGCACTAATTACCCGCCGCCGCCGCCACCCCCACCCCCGTGACTGCGATTTATAAACAGCGCAAGATGAAACTATTTTCGCAATTCTGCACCAGAACACTGGTAGGGGTGACGTGATGCAGCCCGAGCTGTCCGTCAACAATAGACTTATTAAAATACTCCTACAGTTACACTACTACAGACATGAATGGTTCTAGGGCCTTAATACGTGGTTTTCAAGTTCATTTTGTCTGTTATTCTAAATGTAGGGAATGGAGAGCTTTGTCCAAAATATCAAGTGGACAGTGTTACCAGCAGGGTTTCAAAGTATATGTAAAATTTGGTGCAATTAGGAGAAACTGTGTAGATTTGTAATGAAGGGCCTAAATGCAGAGAATGGAGTGGTCTGTTCAAAATTTTAAGTGGACAGTGTCACCCGCAGGGTTCCAAGGGGTAAGTATACAAAATCTGGTTCAGATCAGTGAAACGGTGTAGATTTGTGCCGAAGGACCTAAATGCAGGGAATGGAGTGGTCTGTCCGAAATTTCAAGCAGACAGTGTTTTTCGTCAGGTTCCAAAGGGTAAGTATACAAATTTTGGTTCTGATCGGGGATACGGTGTAGATTTATGCCAAAGGGCCTAAATGCAAGGAATGGAGTGAGTGGTCTGTCCGAAATTTCATGTGAACAGTGTTACTCGCAGGGTTCCAAAGGGTAAGTATACAAATTTTGGTTCAGATCGGGGAAAAGGTGTAGATTTGAACCAAAGGGCCTAAATGCAGGGAATGGACTGGTCTGTCATAAATTTCACGTAGACAGTGTTACCATCAGGGTTCCAAAGGGTAAGTATACAAATTTTGGTTCAGATCGGTGAAACGGTGTACGTATCGTTAACCATAATGCCAGCGCATGCGGATAGAGCGATTCGGGAGCGCTTGTTTTACCGACTTACTGAACAAAAATCAATATTTAAGGTTACCTGAGAGGTGTAGCCTAATGCTACATAGCCTAAACTATTCCTCTTGTATCTGGCTATCATATTAAAAAAGGATTTTTCGAATCGGACTGGTAGTTCCAGAGATTAGCGTGTTTAAACACATAAACACACAAACTCTTCAGCTTTATTATATTAGTATAGATTAGTGACCAATGGTTTTGTCTCACCATGGCTTTAGACGAGTACAGTGCAACTTTTCAATGAAATTGAACAATTGAAAGTAATTTATGAACATTCATGACGAAGGCCCGGATAGTTATGTGTTTAAATATCATTTATTTAACTAAATTTGTTCTATTTATTTACATTTTGCTGTTTTTATAAATACATACATATTCTGGCGCATTTATATATAAATACATATTTCCTATATTTGGTGGTATGTTGTAGGCTATTCTTTCGATCCTTGGCAATTCCAATAATTGTCTTCACTATTTCGTCAGTCCACCCTTGTCTCTGTATCATAATAGTATTTCAAGACGAATTCCCCGGTCATTAAGTACAGCAGGGGGTGAGACTGGAGTCAACAACCACATTATGCCTCCACTAGTCCTTACCTTGACGCGTAATTTTACTTAAAATTACAGTAGTCTGTGAAATTTTCAAGTACTGATAGAATGGAGTTCTCGTTTTATCAAATACGATGCGTCCCAAAAGTGCGGAGAGTGTTACTGTACTTTGAATCGGTTAGTGCGAGAGTTTGGAGCCTATTTTAAAACTGACGGAACTGTATTATTTTGTAACATTGGTGAGAAACCTGTAGTGGCAGACCTGCATTCACAAGTTACGCATCATATTGTGACAGAAAAACCGCGTGAAATGTGCATCATTAAAGAAGCCGAGAAAATGGTTGCTTCCCGAAGTGCAAGATGTGAGACCTGGTTCAGCAAACTGCCAGTTCCCATAAGATATTTGTCATGCATTTCTTGCGGCTGATATATTGTACCATTATAAAAACTTCAGCATTCAATACTAAGTGGTACGTTAGAAAATTACGTCAAAATTCCTCTCCCAGACGAGTCAACACTGCGTAAGAACTATTTACCAAAACGTTACTCTGACACAGTACACTGAAATTGAGGCAAGCCTGGGCCTGTTAAGCGGGAACATTTGTACTGTGTACTGAATTATTCAAGCAGCTGGACCTTTCAACTAATTTTCGAGTAACGGGGGGGACATAAATATGACTAATTCAAGAACATATTTTGGAAACTTAATCAATCACATATTTTCCACTTTTAAGCAAATAAATAAATATATATTTATGAAAAGTTAGGTACATAATTATCCGAGCCCTGCTCATGACCAAACCTTGCACTTGAACACATCTGACTGCATCCACATGTAACGACACACTGTTTGAAACCTCATACAGCAGAATAACATGGTGGTAAATCAAGTCACAACACCAAACTAACATTAGCGTCCATACGTTATCCGTGACGTCATCGACTACACTAAAGAATTCCCCTTAGCATGTATGAATCACAGTAATTACTTGAACTGATTTGGATTGTGCCATTCAAGCCCAAATATATTCCTTTTGAGTGATTATACTGTCTAATACTGATTTTGTATTGTGTTACAGGTGTCTGCTGTCTGTCTGACCAGTTATACTGCTAGTGTATTAACTCTGATAGGCTCAGCATTGATAGTCAGTCATATTCCAGGTACAACTTTAAGCTCTCCTGCTAGAAACCTTCCAAATAATTCTCATGTTGCCCAGGTTGGTGCATTTCCTGAGAATTCTTCCAAGTACAATCTTCCACTAGCCACCTTTTTGAGCACAAGTGTCATTTTAGAATCTATTTACTCTTTGAACAATACAGAAACATCATCAATGGATACAGATTACTATGGGTTTGTAAGCAGTGATACGAATTTGTCAAAAACTCTTTTCCATGGATCTATGTTGCAGAGTATAACTATTGGTAAAGAGTGTGAAGATTTCAATGAGAATGGTGTTGCAAAAGAGAAGGAATTAACTAGAAATGAATCTTTTGAAGTGTCATGGACTGTAATAGCAGGTAATTCCATGCAAGTTAAAGTAAATGACACTTGATGGCCATTTTGTTAAAAGATTTCAAGAATTGATAATCATTGTTATTCTGATATAATCTATTTTATTACTATTTTCTACTGGCAAAATATTTACAGTAAAAGAATCACCATTTAATTTAGGAAAGGAGAGGTGTTTAGTTAGTGAAATGCTCTGATATTCGAGAATATTGCTGTTGAAATAGTTGACATTTTACTTTCAGTCCTATTAACACTTCACATGGTAGTAAATTTCCCTTGTTTTAAGATATAATGGACCTATGCTGTAGGCTTGCAAAAAAAAAAAAAAAAATTGCTGGAGACACATATTCACCTATATTGAGAGATGCCAAATAGGCTAACAGCAGGCACCCTCCTTCATCATACTATTTGAGTCTTCCTGTTTAAGACTGTGAAAAATGCATTTACATGATTTTTGGGTAAATATTTAGATTCATTTTCAGTAATACAAAACTTAGTATTCTGATATGAACTTCCACTAATGCTGTTATTGATGATACAGGCAGGCTTTCACATCCATCTGTGAATAAGAAGAGTTTTGTATCAGAATAGCTCATTTGTTGCCACATTTAGCTGTGGTACTTATCAGCCCAACCAGCAGTTGATTCGTAACACATTTCACTTATATAGAAACCAGGCCTTGGGTTTTTGTAATATATATTATTATATAGTTATCCCTCATTCTCAGTTGGATTTGCAAATATAAGAAGGGGCTGATAACCTACGATTTAAATCCCTTTAAGCAACCATCATAATTAGAGATACGGAAAAATCGCAATTACAATTAATGCGAATTGTACTTTTTCTCTTTTTTGCAACTATTTGGTAACTATTTTGACTATGCATACCCAGAATTTGCGAAATTGAATGTGCGACAAAGTGTGATAACTAAGGGTTCTTGCAAATTATTACCATAACTGCAATAAATGTGAAAAGTGCTCAAATTGCCGAAAAATATTTAATATGTTTTATTACACTTTGAAATTTGTGATTACATTACAATGGAAATATCGGCTAAATAATAGATATTTACGAGTAATAATTGATATGTACGAACATCGATTCTTCTCATGAAAACAATCGATTACGGTAACAATAAATTTGAAAATGGCTGCTGTTATTGCCTCACGACCACTGTTTATCGCCAATAAAAGAATGTTTCTGGAGAAATGATTTCGTAGTTTCATTTGGTTGTACTAATAGAAGGAGTATTCCAATGGAGGGAATGTTGTATAATACAATGAAAGTATTCTCTACAATGTGTGAGTTATAGGTTATGTTACATGTCATCCGGCGATTTCTCCTTGAATTTGGATACTGTTTTACAGATTGTCAGTCAAGTGTCTCAAAAAGGTATATCAGTAATTGCATGTTTGCATATTCTGTTTAACTCAACTTAAGAAAACCTTTGAGACTGATAAAATGTGATCATTTAAATCTTTGGAATAGACATGAAAGATGCACAACGATGTTCACAGGATTGTCAACATTCGTCTATAAAAGTTGCATTGGCAGCAGTGTTAAGTCTCCTGTTGGTTTTTTTTAATTTTTACTAAGGGAGTGTTACAAGTACTAAAATCCCAATATCAGTATTAAAGAAATGTGGAAATGTAATGTGTTCCTTATGGGATGGTGATAATAAATTGTCCCACTGTTGGGCATCAAATGTAATGTGTTCTTGGATGTTACTTATAATTGACCTTGGGTGACCAGATACGAAACTGCCAGGTTGCACTTGGCCAGCTCTACCTCGGCACTTAACAAATTGTCGCAATACCGGTATGTGACTAATTGTGATGGGCGCCATGGCCGCGACTCCACGTCGAACAAATAAATGAATTGAATATTAACCTTAGATAGAACACATTGAGAACTCCTTTTCTCTGATCGTGGTGAGACTCCGTCTCTAACCAAGATAACATTTGCTTCGGTAAAAAGGTATGGCTTCTATTTCTATCTACAAGGAAAGAAAATGGTTGCATCAATTTAATAGAGTGATTTTAATCATTTAAAAAAAAGAATGATTAATATCGATAATAACTATGTATACGGTATGAATCTACTGAATTTAACTATTAGCTCGGCGAAGATTGAAACTGGAGGTGAATTTAAAGCCAATGCTTGAATTTACATTTGAAAGAAAAGAGATACTTTGCGTAATTCATCATCATTCGGCTCACGGGTGAAGATTTCATCTCGTCCTCGTGGCCTCCGGTAGTGGTGTGATATGGTGTGGCTTCGTTGACGATCATCTTCTGCTCGTTGTCATGATGAGTAGAATTTAATGTGAAATAAATGAACAGAGACATGATATGTCCACTGTTTAATTGGTAGTGATGGAATATAATTCCTAAAATCACTCTTATAGTGATTGTCCAGACACAACTATCACCATGTGGGGATTTAGACATGAATTTAACACCCTCGACCAATATAATGCTTTACTGGCGGCCTCATGGAGATCTACCGTAACATAGACTTATATATCAAAACTAAAGTAATACACTCACCGGCAAAAAAAAACACACACTTGTATTTTTTTAATTATTCTCATAATTTATTGCACTGAAATTATTCTTATGTAAAAATTATGCATAATTAATTATTTTCTAAACATTTGAAAACCACTTCACATAGAAAAGATGCTTCAAATAAAAAGGCTGTTTATTTTTCTAGAATAAGAAAAAAAAAGTGAAAATGTCTTAAATTTTGAGTTCCAAAATTTATCATTACAGAATTAATCCATTCCTTTGGGTACTGACACAAGAACTGAACACTTAAAAATGGGTATTTCCACCCCTAGCACGAATCACCTCGCGTAACCCCTCTGCCATACTTGCGATGATTTTTGAAATGCTTTCCTGTGGGATGCGTTCCCACTCCTCATGCAGCATCACCCGAAGTTGCTGGAGAGTCTCAGGAGCACGTTGCTGAACTTTTCCGGCCAACATATCCCAAACATGGTCAATTGGATTGAGATCAGGGCTCCTAGCTGGCCAGTCCAGTGTGTAGATTCCAACCACATGCAGGTACTGCTGGACACATCGGGCAGTGTGTGCTCGTGCGTTGTCGTGCATCAGGCGAAATTCATCCCCGACAAATGGAGCAAATGGTACAACATGGTTTTCATTCTCAATTAGGTAAAGTTCAGTCCTGGCATCCATACGGACCCCGCCCCAGGCCATGACAGAACCCCCGTCGAATGCAGTCCTGGAGGAAAAAGTTACAGGAGAAAACCTTTCTCCAAACGCTCCTCCACACTCTTTCTCTTCCGTCAGGCGATCTGAGACCGAATCTCTTCTCGTCTGTGAAGATAACGGCCTGCCATTGCCGTTTTGTCCATCGCTGATGGAGGAGAGCGAAGTGAAGACGTGCCCTGCGATGTTGAGGTTCCAATCTGGGGCCGGTAGCAGGTCTTCTGGAGAAGATTTCTAGACCTCTTAATCATCTCCTTACTGCCCTCTCACTGACATTCACACCTGTCGCCTGCTGAAGCCGATTTCTTGCTTCTACAGCTGTGGTGTGTCAGTCCCTCAGAACTTGGATACGCAGATACTGGTCATCTCTGTCTGATGTCGCCCTTCTGCGACCTGACACGCTTCTTGGAGTATGTTCCAAGTTACCTATACCGTTGGTATGTCCTTTGGATGGATGAAACATTGACATTTAACTGTCTTGCAACGTATCGCATGCTTCTTCAATCAAGGCTACCGCTCTTGCAGCTTCTTCTCGTGTAAGAACCCTGTTTCTTGCGAAATGAACTTAAAAACCGATGAGAAATAGTTTGAAGAATACATTTTATCAAACAAAGCAAATTTGGTTTGTAGGGATAACACTTATCACTCAAGCACTTTAAGTTTATTGCAGGAAATGAACTAGTGGAAATGGAGACATACCGTCTGCCTAGGGTAGATAGCGAACTGGGGTGTCATAAATCATCATATATATTATTTCAGTAGTATAGATCCCTCCATCGGCACTCGCAAGCGACCGATCGTGGCAAATGAGCATTCAAATGAAAGAAAATAGACATTAGCAATGGCTAATTGCTAGGGATTGGAATTTTTCGGTGATTTCAGAGTGAAGAAGGCGGTATTTTAAAGTGGCAAATTCGGTGGTTTCAAGTGCACTTTTCGGTACTTTCAAAATCATAAATTTTAGGCGGGATTTTTTTAATATCATGGATAACATGCATAACATAACACATTTCAGTCATCCTTCAAAGTATACTTCAGTGAAGATATCCAAATTCTCTTATGACAAACGGTGACGCATATCACTTAACGTGCTAGTGGAAGGTGGAAAACAAAAGTTCACAGCGTTTGAACAGGGTATCCAAATCGTTTTCAACACAGATTCTGAGAACTTCGGAAATACAAATGTCATTCGTTGCAAAACTCCAACAATGTCTGTCTTGGTCCTGTCATGCATTTGCTTATTCATTAAAGTTTGCAGTTCTTTTTATCCTCGTCTGGCTGCGTGGCTCAGGGGTAACGTTCTCGCCTTCTGAGCCCAAGGTTGCAGGTTCGAAACTGGCGCAGTCAGCTGGCATTTGAGGGTGCGCAAATGCGAGGGAGCCATGTGAGTAAATTTCCTGGCACGTTAAAGATCCTCTTCGGGGCAAAATTCCGGCACCCCGGCGTCTCTAAAAGCCAGGGACGTAAAACCAAAACATTATTATTATTATATTCTTTTTATCCTCTTAACACCTCACTTTCTTCCAGTGTTCCACAGAACGGCAACTTCTTAATTTTCTTTGCAATGTCCTCATTTATGTTCATTGGCACTATTTCTGCTGGATCAAACCCATACATTTGTAAATCTTGTTCCCAGGGTCAACGGATCTCAGCTGATTAACTTTCCAAGAGTATGGAACCCAGTGTTTACTGAAACTGAATGTATTTTCCCTCTTTTTAAGACATTTCCACAACCCTCCAACTGCTCCTTAATGTTGGTACCATACTTTCCAGAAACAGCAAGGTTAAGGGCTTGCTAAATTCTCCGTAGATGTCCATCAAGAAGGTGAATAGTTGGCTGTGGCCTAATAAGGGGATGAGTTCAGTGATGTCTGTGCCAAATTCTTTAAATCTCAAGTATTTTGTCATGTGAAACATTGTTGAGAAAATCAACTCCAGAGTTATCAGTCCCTACTACTTCACTCATAATTTGCAAAATATCTTTCAAGTACTCTGACAGGCACACTACAGAATGCGTTCTCGCTTGCTGGGCCCGAGGTTGCAGGTTCGTATCCTGGCGCAGTCAGCTGGCATTTGAGGGTGCGCAAATGCGAGGGAGCCGTGTCCGTAGATTTACTGGCACGTTAAAGATCCCCTTCGGGGCAAAATTCCGGCACCCCGGCGTCTCTAAAAGCCAGTGTAGTTAAAAGGGACGTAAAACCAATAACATTATTATTACACACTACAGAATGAAACCAAGAAGACCACCCACCTGGTTAATACTGGTTCAGGAAACGGTGGCACATTTTGATCTGGATACTTGCCATCTAGATATTCATGTCTGAAAGGCGCACTATATGACTCCACGCGTCGAGTAGTTATTAGGATGAAGGGACAGATGACCTTGCTGTTCCGGCCCTTAAAACCTCAATAACTAAGTACTGTAACTTACTAGGATGACCACCCAGATTGATGAAGATCGCTGTACGCAGAAAGTGAGGCCCGCTATCTACCGTTAAGTTTCCAATCTTTCCGTGTTTGTTGGATGCTCTCCATGCAGTCAAGTCATGGGAGAAGATTACCGCTACTACACTCGCACAAAAAAGAAGCGTTTGTCGGCTTCTGTGACGACGATATTTCAAACGGGCAAGGTGGTCTCAATACGATGACATTAGAGCAAAACCTGGATGAATGTCAAGATGCAGAAGAAAGTGACATCCAGTAGTTAGACTTGATAAAGACAATCATGGTTTCAGACATAAATGCGATGAGGATATTGTACGGAATTTGACTGTCGGTGAGGTAAACTGGGATCCAGTACATAGAGTGCAAGAGTGATGCAACGGAAATCCCGAAAGTTCCCACAGTCAAGCTAGTGTGTCTATAGTCGCACTTATCTCTTATATAGAAATTCGAGATGAATTTTCCTTCTCATTGTACAATCTAAAATTAGAAAAAATAAACCATCTAAGAAACAAAATGTGATGACAGTCATTTTTCTTAGTTTTTAATATTGGTATAATCCACATAGTGTATCTTACAATACTATGTTATAAAGTTATTTTTTGTGTGTTCATAAAATACATTTCAATATTTTAACCAATAGTTTTCTTTTGCTAGGCTTAAAAACATTACTGTGAATAATTCGCGGATATTCGTGCATTAATTGCCGCGAATTATCGGAAGTGCACTGTAAAGAAAGAAAAAAAAACGAGAAAAGCTAAAATTCGCTTTTTCATGCGAAATTCGCGTCTTCATGCGAAATTCGTGAAATTTTGAGAGTTCAAACCTTTTTTTTTTTCGCCATTTTTAGGGTTATTCTGGTTTCCCCTACTAACTCCTTGCCAAGTTCCATTCATTTCTTTTAATAACTTGTCTTATGATTAGGGACCGGATTTTTTGAAAATGCATATGCGCATATCCAAATGCATATTTTGCGGGTTTATTGGATTGTTTGCATATTCTGAACATAACAGCATATTTTAGCATATACCGTTGCAATTAAGTAAAATTTAGAACATCTTGAACAAAATAGGTTTCGCCTGCATGTTGGACATCCCTTGTAAGGAACTTTCTGAGCAACATATTAATAACGAATATTTTACACTAGCATGCTGCCTGGTTATTTCAAGAAGGGAATGGGGTGGAACATTCCTTTCACCATCTGGCCAGTATCCCTTGTAAGCAACTTTTCTGAGAAACAGATAACGAGATGACAGTACTCGTACTTTATGCAATGCTGCCTGGCTATTTGAAGAAGGGAATGGAGTGGTACATTCCTTTCACCATCTCGACAGCCGGTAGCCTGCATACCCTTAACTCAAAATGCCTAAATGCCATGTCCTGTGGTTCGGATTCCACGTAAAACGGAGGTCCCGTGGCTTATGATCGCGAGATTAACGGTCACGTTAAACTACAAGCTTCCTTTGCTTTTCAAAATGCCTAAAGAGAAGAGCAGCTGAAAGTATTTATTAAAACAGTGGGTGTCTGGTAATAATGATTATTCAACTGATGGCTAGGGACCGGACATTTATGCACTGAAAACAATTAAAATAGACATAATTTGTCTCCTGAAAACATTGAAAAGAAATTGCAATTATCTTTTGTGATGCTTCTTTCTGCAGTGAATGATACATGTATAAAGTGAGTGAATAAGATTGGCTTATTAAGTGCATATTTTTCAATTTTTCAATACATATTTTTCTACATTTTTAGTGCATAATTGCATGCATATTTTAATCTTTTCCAGTGCATAAATGTCCGGTCCCTATTTATGAGGTTGGATTCAAGAAGTGCCATTTGACCATTAAACAACCCGGCAAATAGAAATTCAATGCACATCATCCCTGGCCTTCATTGAAAAGGGAATAGTGAGGGAGTAAACATACATTTTATTATTTAGTTAATTATCCATTGTATGGTATTTACCTGAAGTTAAGTAAATGTAAGATTCACATTACATTAGCCTGTTATGATAAATGCTTATGCCATTTATCAGAAACACCCATATATCCAATCCTGCGCATGTTTGAATAAGTTTCCGTGCATATTAATTTTGAACCTGTTAAATTTTATTGTACTGTACCCGGTGACGAATTTTTTAATGCTACAAAATGCTAATTTCTAAAATTCAAAATGCTATTTTTCAAAACGAAAGCATTACAAAATCAATTTCCAAATGCTATTTTTTTAATATGCAATGTAATAGAATAATATGATTACTGATCAAGGAGTGAACAAAATAAAATTAAACAAAAATGCAAATCTTGTATAGACATGTGCATAGAATGAAAGTGCCAATGATGATACTGTTGTTACTGGACATGCTACCACTCTTAGCAACTCATTTAATTTGAAGTTCTTTAGTGTTATCTCTGTGTGCTTAATCCTTGAAAGGTTACTGGCAATACCTGAATCTTTCTACAATTTCATTAAAATATATTTGCATACAAATAAAAGTAATTCTAAAATTTTAATGGAACTATTGAGAATGTCTCCATATGTTTGTGCAATAATCTGGACCATTCCCATCTCTCTCCTCTCTTCCTTTGAAATCATGTTGCATTATGGTTTCATGCATTTTTGGTAATAACTTGAAATATAATAGTTCGTAATGGCAAACTACCCTACTCCTCATCTTGCCTAGTATGCCTCATTATAATGCTGCCTATGGCAGTACATTTTGAGGATCCAACCAGTCTCGGGGCAGTAATAACTGTTATGTGCAAAATATAATTTTTTTAATAATGGTAAATAATATTGTGAATTTTATTTTTAATATATATATATGTATATATAATACATTTAATTTTGTTGATATTAAATTCCATTTCATTACCTTCTCTTCCTTTTGAAAAGTGACAATTATTGACAACTTATATTGATGAAATATTATCAGAGACTCCCTTGTAAGCTTAAACGTCTAGGTGTTGCAGTTCTGGCATGCATGCTCTTGCTCAGATCAATACGAAGTTTGATTATATTGCTGCTGTTGGTATTGTCAAGAGTTTTTTTTTTTTTGCTGCACTTTGTGCCATGATATCTCTCCCCTGATGAAGCATTGAAATATTCCATATCAAGCCTATCAGCTAGTTCAGTTGCTTTTTCACAAAGCATAGGCCTACTAATGGGAATATGTTTTGCCCTGTATTGCTGGACCCACTGAATAAGCCATCTTCCAGACATTCATAAGTAACGCCTTGAATAATTGTGTGCTTGTTGCTGGAGACTGAATATACAGGCACCTTTTTCAGTTTCACTCGCTTTCACAACAATTCAATTTAGTATGGATGGAGGAATCCCTAATTCCTTGGCAACATCTATACACTTCCTATTCCCACTTCGTTTAACAACTTCTAAAATTTTTGGCTTCTTGGTAACCGTTCTTCCGCTCATCTTAACATGTAAACCATACGACAGATGCTAGCTATTTCACATGGGCCACTGCTAAACGTGATTTACTAAGCAACTTATTGTTTGGTTTCCACCTTGTGGCTCGTTCAAGGTCATCGTATAAATAGTGCATGCTATCTGCCTTCTTCGCATCAATGTAATGCACTTAGTACAGCTTGTACCAATATTGGCACTCCAATATGCAACATAAATTATGTTTCATATCAGCAGGGACTTACATTATGACTGCATACGAATAAAAACCAAATAAATGTAAACAATTATCTGAATTAAATTAACATGAGAAGGATAGAAATTTTACCAAGGCCTCAGGAAAAATGAGTAAGCATAAAAGGAACATAAATGTGAATCATGTAAAAGAAAATTTACTGTACTTCTAAAAATGTTGTGGCACTGCAACGAAAAATATTGGTATTTTATCTGTAATGAAAAAAGTTAGATCCTTGCTTGTGTTTGATCTCTGTAATTCTGCAAGAAAACCGCAATATAGCCACTGTTATATTTGAGTTTGAGAAGGAAGGGAAGAAAGAAAGGAAAGAATATTCATTATGAGATTATTTCAAATTTAATGCACATGTGTGAACTAAGAGGCTAGAACCCTGTGCAACTCATTTGGGTTTCTGAGTTGACTGTGCTTCTCATCAAGTCTCCAAAAGTACAACAGCAATAAGTTTTCTATGTCTGTTTATAGTTGCTGTGATTTTGAAGACTTAGGGGTGATGAAACCTTGCCCTGGAGTGGTTTTTCAGTGTGTCAGTACATTATATCAACATGGATCTCTGCCATTTGGCAAACCAACTGTGCCAGTATTCATTGTCAAAACCCTAGGCATGATAAGTATAGTGAGTGCTTAACTAAATGGTCCACCTAGCCAGACTAAAAAGAAAATGAGTTTAATACCATACTGAAAAGTAAGTGAAGATAACTCGCACTAATTTGACTGAAACCATTTAATAAAATATGATTGACTAATGTAATTAATAACTATATGAATGTATACTATTGTACATTTAGATTGTACTCTCTCTTCGCCAGTGTCTAGGCTTTCAAGATAAAGCTGCGTCATATGTCGGTGAGTGTTTACCAATGTTTCGGCTGTCGTAGCAGCTGAAACCTTAGAAGACACTTGTGGGCATGTAAGTGTAGATAAGAAACTATTCTACATCTAATTACTTAACGTCTACCCTTGTGGGCAAAACATTTTGTGGAGAAAAACTGCATTGACTCACCTATGCATAGAAGAAATGTCAAAATAGAATTACAGAATATTAACTAATTATTGCTCTCTATTACAGTAAAATATCAATACTATGAAACTGGTTAATTCAAAGGATTCCTGGGTACCCAAACACAAGGTGCCTGCTTAATAATGTTATTTAATTTGTATAATTGGAAATATGTCATAATTTGAAGGGCAATGCAGATCCCGTGGCTTAAATTCGAAATTCTCCGTAATTTTCTATAAAAACTTTCTTTCTGTGTGATTTTTATCATAAAACCCATTGCATACTAGACACTGTAATGTGAACATTTGAAACCATGAATCCATTAAATTTTCTAGGACTTGGTCCACCTCCATCCCAACTCTGAACATTACATACAGTTCCAGGATAGTAGAGAATTGACTGGGTAAATATTTTTCTTAATGTGGAGAACAATGAACAGATCAAGAAATGAGAAAGTGATCCTGCAGTTTTCCATGTTTTTCTGCAGCTATCATCTCTATTATCCTTGCTTCAGGGGTTCGCGATTTGTGGATCATGGGGTACCACCTTTGTTTCCACTTGTATTGGGTTCATCTCTTTCAGTTTTCTTTTCAACCAGCCGTGGTCAACTCTCGGTCTGTATCCTGAACTACTCTTTGAATTCATTGATATTCTTCAGTTGCTTACTGACAATTGCTAATAAACCGTTTCTGTAAGTCTCTCCATTGGTGTTAGAAGGAACAGAGATGTTGGAAGAGTTGGTATTAAGGTTCATAGAGGCCAAGACATCACTCAGAATCTTGGATTATGAAGAGTAGAGAAGGGAGGGGCACAGAGTAACAATGCTGGAAACTATTGTAATGAATACATAGCTAAGGAACAGCAGCAGGACCTCATTTTCTGCAAAAACTGTATAAACTGGAAATCGCCCTACTTGTGTTAAAGAGTATTAGAACTTGGCAATAAAGCTGGGTTCTCAGTGGAGTGCTCATGCTCTAAACTATCATGTGGAGAACTTAAAAGTAGGTCTCTAAAGTCAGTATTAAAGAAGCAACGTAGGAAGGGCCATCCTTCAAACTGTCACATGGAGAAATTAGAGAAGTTATTAGCATAGCTCAATTTGGAGGTTTGTAAAGACTGCTATGCATAGTCAAATAATTGTCGTTAATGATGCTGAAAGTTGCATTGGCAATGAGTAATCGAGATTTGAGAACTAAATTTTTAAGAATCAAGCCACCTGCATAATTTGACTGAGAAGTTGATTTCAGTTGTTATAAGAATATTTAGCCGAGTTGAAGTGGATGCCAATTCAATTCTCAAATCTCGATCACTCATTGCCAATGCAACTTTCAGCATCTATTTGCATTGTAATGTTGGTGGAAAAAGTTAAAGAAAAGTTACTGGTATGTGTTCATTGTTACATAACTATGAAGCCACAAGTATATTATGGTAATGCAATATGTGTATTGATGCATAACTGTTCGGCTGTGAATTTCTAAACTGTAACCATGATTGTTTGTATTAAAATGAATTCAGATTTATTTATTTATTTATTTTTAGCTTATTTTCTCGAATTTTGTAAAAGAAGAGTAGACTTACGAGATCTACACGGACCAATTATCTGCGTGTTTGTACGTGTTTCAATACATACCCAAATACATGGTGCTGATGACCAAGATGTCCCAAGTCCCTAAAATGAATTAATTCACAGCGGAATAGAGTGCGTTGTTGTGAAAGAAACACTTTACCAATTCGATTGTGGAAACATTGGACAATGTTACAAGAGGTGTTTGAACATTTTCTTGGGCCCACATCTGTATCTCATTATCCTGACAAAATAAATTGGCTTGCTTCAAAATGATTCAACAATAAGTTTATATTATTGTACAAAATAGTCTACATCTTTATTCATTAAATCAGCTCTCTGACTATTAAAAAGCCATTTTCTACATCTGAAAATTAAAATATCGGCACGTGTTTGGGATGACATCATTTACGTTTACATTTGTCTTAATTTTCAAAATGCGTAGATGTTTATATTTGAATCGCAGCAAATGGCCATAGTAGGGCATTTCAAATGAACACCCGTAGGTTCGCCAATTTCAATGTCAAGTAGTTCCAACTTAAGCTACCAAGCAGCCGACAAGGTGGTGATGCAGACACAAATCACAACCATACTGATTTCCCACAATGCATGAGTTAAAGAATCATCTGCAAGTGTCATTATGTAGTTAAAGAAATATTTATTTAGCTTCATCATAATCATCAATTTCCGTCTTCCAGCTTGGGCCAGGTCGGAGCAAATATGACACCCCTCCATATTACTCTGTCTGTCCACCATCCTTCCTCAACCACTGAACTCCCCTCCAGGTTCCGTTCTCTCACACTGTCCTTAACCAAATCCATCAACCGTACTCTAGGTCTTCCTCATCCTCGCTTTCCAGTCATCAGTTTTTCCATCACTTGTTTCGGCATAATATTATATTGTATATCTCCATATCCCAAACTTGCATTTTCCATCAATTCACTTCCTTAAATATTTGAAGTGTTCTACTACTTCATTAGACTGTGATGTGCGAATGTCCATGTGAGTGTGTCTGGTGACAGTAACATTGTTTATTAGTGCTATTCATTGTTTCATTAGACTGTGATGTGGGATGGTCCATGTGAGTGTACCTGGTGACAGACTGTTTTAGTGGTAGTATTTTGTTGTTGGTAGAACTTCAAGTATTTTTCGTTAGTAGAATTTTAGTACAGTATTTAGTTGTTAGTAGATGGTTAGTATTTTTTGTTAGTAGAATTGCTCTATTACTTTATTCTGAAAGTGAGTAGCAGCCTTACAGAATAAATCAATTCTTTACTTGTCTTATAGATGGTTAAGATATTGATAACATTAGCAAACTAATGGCTACACTGCATTCTGCTGCATGGCTGAAAGCAGCGGGAAACTACAGCCGTAATGCTAATCTCGAGGATATGCACCTCGCTATGCATCATTACATGTGATATGGTCTCCTCTCTTGTAAAATTTCAATCCGGAGGTAAACTAGTCCCCCGTTCGAATCTCCGGGTGGGGACTACTCGAGAGGGGGTTAACATCACAGAAGTGACAAAGAGGAAATCCGACATTCTACAAATCGGAGCATAGAATGTTAGCGTAGCGTGGAATGTTAGAAGTCGGCTAGGCAGTGGAAGGTTAGAAAACTTAGAAAGGGAAATGGATAGGTTGAGGTTGGATTTTGTTGGGATTAGTGAAATGCGCTGGCAGGAAACCAGGACTTTTGGTCAAGAGACGATAGGGTCATTAGCAATAAATCAAACAATGACCAAGCAGGGGCTGGTCTCATATTGAGTAGGAAACTTGGACAGCAGATGGAATACTATGAGCAAGATAGTGAACGGATTATTGTAGCAAAAATCAATACAAAACCTCAGTGCACCACAGTGGTACAAGTCTATATGCCTACCAGTAAAGCTGATGATAATGTTGAAAAGGTCTACAAAGAAATAGATGAAATTCTGAGGTATGTCAAGGGTGATGAAAATGTTATAGTAATGGGAGATTGGAATGCTGTGGTAGGAAAAGGAAGGGAAGATAGTAGGAGATCTCGGATAAAGTGAAAGGAATGTTCGAGGAAGCAGGCTGATGAAATTCTGCACTGTGCGTGAGTTGGTCAAAGCTAACACCTTATTCAATAACCACAATAGAAGAATTTACACATGGATGAGACCAGGAGATACCAAATCGACTTCATTATGGTCAAGCAGAGATTTCAAAACCAGATTTTGGATTGCAAAACATATCCCGGTGCTGACATAAACTGTGACCACAATCTGGTTGTTCTGAAATGCAGATTAAAGTTGAAGAAAAGGTGGGCAACAGATAGACTGAAAAAGAAGGATGTAAACAAAAGATTCAAGAAGAGTATAAAGGAAGGACTAATGAAAAACCCTAAACAAACTTCAATTGCAGACGAATGGGCACTTTTGAAGAACGAAATAACAAAATCCACAGAAGAAACCATTGGTAGGAAAGAAAGAATAGGTAGAAAACCGTGGATCACTCAGGATATACTGGAATTAATGGATGAAAGGCAGAAACACAAGAATGTAAGAGATGAAAAAGGGAAAGCAGAATACAGATAGATATCTGAGAAATGAGGTTAACAAGAAGAGCAAGGAAGCGAAAGAAGAATGGTTGAAAGAGAAATGTGCAGGTATAGAAAATTGTCTGAAATTAGGAAAGTAGATACAGCGTATCGAAGAATTAAGGATACTTTTGGGGAAAAGAAGACTTAAGTGCTGTAATATTAAGGACACAGATGGAAAGCCTCTAACAGATCGGGAAGAAAAGGTTGAGAGATGGAAAACTTACATAGAGTGTTTGTATAAGGGAAAGGAGATTGATGAGGATGAGAAAGGAGATTTAATATTGAGATCAGAATTTGACAGCATTGGAAGACTAAAGCAGGAACAAAGCACCAGGCATAGACGATATGCAGATTGAGTTGCTACACTGCATAGGTGATGAAGGTCTGATCAGGTTATTTCACTTGGTGTGTAGTATTTATGAGACATGTGAGGTACCCTCTGATTTCAAGAAGAATTTTATCATCCCTATACCGAAGAAAACAGGAGCTGACAGATGTGAAGATTACCGGACAATCAGCTTGATAACTCATGCTTCAAATATCCCGACTAGAATAATTGACAAGAGGATGGAAAGACAGATAGAAACAGAGTTGGTTCAAGACCAGTTTGGCTTCATAAGAGACGTAGGAACAAGGGAAGCTGTACTAACGAGTAAGTCTTGGTTGATTTTGGAAGCTAGTATAAGGAAGGATAAGAGAACGTTCATGGCATTTGTAGATTCGAAAAGGCTTTTGATAATGTTGATTGGAGTACCTTGTTTGACATTTTGAAAACGATTGGAATAAAGTAGTGGGATTGGAGGGTGCTCTACAATCTATACAGAAACCAGACAGCAGTTATTCAAGCCGAAGGACATGAGAGAGAAGCTAGTATTCAGAAAGGTGTAAGGCAAGGCTGCAACTTATCACCCATACTTTTCAATCCGTACATTGAACAAGCAATGAAGGAAATTGGAGAAAAATATAGAGTGGGAATGAAGATTCAAGGAGGAATAATTTCAACTCTGAGATATGCTGATGACAGTCATCTTGGCCAACACACCAGAGGATTTGAATGAGTTTTTTGAATGGTATGGACTCCATCTTGAGGAAAGAATTCATGATGAAAATCAATAAATGCAAATCAAAAATATTGGAATGCAGCCGAAATAAATCGGAAACCTCTATGGACATCAAATTGGCAGGTGAAAAGCTAAACGAAGTAGGAGACTTCTGTTACTTAGGAAGCAAAATAACTAGTGATGGACGAAGCAAAGAGGATATAAAAAGTAGGTTGGCCAAGGCAAAGAAGGCATTTCTACAGAAAAAGAATCTGTTGACATCGAATATAGATTTAGGTATTAAGATGTAATTTTTGAATGCCTTTGTCTGGAGCATGGCACTATATGGAAGTGAAACTTGGGACTATTAGTGCAGCAGAAAAGAGGAGAATTGAAGCATTTGAAACCTGGTGTTACAGGAGAATGATGAATTTCAGATGGGTAGATAGGGTAACAAAAAAGAGGTATTAAGACGAGAGGGAGAGGAGAGATGTTTCTGGCAACTGCTAATGAAGAGAAGAGAGAGGTTGGTAGGACACGTATTAAGACACCCAGGAATAGCAAGCTTAGTTATGGAAGGAAGGGTCGAGGACAAGAACTGTAGGGGTAGTCCAAGGTTAGAATATGTTAAAACAGATTGCCTCGGATGTAGGGTGTGGTAGCTATGTAGAGATGAAACGTTTAGCTCAGGACAAGGACGCATCGAGAGCTGCATCAAACCAGTCATAAGACTGAAGATTCAAACTACTACTACTTCCAGATCAACATTTCCAATTTTAAGAATCCCTTTTCTTTCTTTCACTCCTCTGGTCATTGCCATTGTCTTACATTTCTGTACACCGATTTTCATTTCCCATTTCTTAATATTTTCCTTCAGTACATCCAGCTGTTCTTGGACCACATTTTCATTTTCTTCCCAAATGAGATCATGAGCAAATAGGATTATGTTCAATCTTGTACCTGTGTACACTTCCATTGTTGCATTTAATATATCCTCCATCACCAGTATAAATAGCAATGGTAAGAGTACACTCCCTTGTTTTAATCCATGTTAAATTTCAAACCACCACCCACTTGAGTCTTGACACATCTGCAACAATAGACTAATTATTACTACACATTGTTTTTATCATTTGTATTATTTCTTCTCCAATGCCTTGCTGTTTTAGGCTTTCCCAAATTGTCTCTAGGGACAGTATCATATGCCTTTTCCAAGTCAATAAAGGTCATTATCATGTCCTTTCTATCCTCCCGCTGATATCGACACCTTGAGGAAGGCAAAACATATTTTTAGATCTTAGGCTTTCGCGGCCGGTGTCAAGTTGATCATCTTGGCTTACAGGATTGAGCCGCGTCGCATATCGGTTATTATTTCCCGACGTTTCGGCTAACATTGCAGCAGCCTTTGAGTTTTGAGTACGGACACCAACTCGTACCTACCCATGATTAAGGCTGCTGCAATGTCAGCTGAAACGTCGGGAAATAATAACCGATATGCGACGCGGCTCAATCCTGTAAGCCAAGATGATAAAAATATATTTTGTCGGGTGATTTTGGAGGCTTGCGTGCCCAAATGATCCTTAGAGCTATGCTGGCGGGAGCTTAAGTTCCTGGTAGGGCCACCCAAGCCAGACTAAGATCGATACCCAGGTCCACCAGGTTGGGGGTTAACCCTACCCTGTAAAAATTTTAATGTTACGGATACCTTACAAGAGCCTCGGAATGCTGATCGACGAACCGGCAAAGGAAAAGGTTAATGGGAAGGAAACCTTAGGAGTCTGGGGAGAAGAAAGGCGGAAGATAGAGATGAATGGAGGCAGGTGATGAAGGAGGACTTCAAGGACTGTAGGTGCGACAAGTAAGTATGTCTTTTCCATATTCCCCTTGTTTTTCCATAGTTTGTCTTACAACAAAAATAGGTTCCACTGTTGATCTTCCCCTTTAGCCATTATCAGTCCCTGTTTCTTTTTTTATTTATTTTTTACAAATTCAAAAATAAGAGGGGTTCTAATCCCCACTAACACCCCACTGGCTACGCCACTAAAAACAAGCTACACCATACTTTTCCTTATTTTATTCTTAGTTTAGCTATGTAGAGTAAATATTTGTATTGTAACCCGTTAAAATTTTATTGCTGATTCAACAAAAAAAAGTGCCGTTTCTTTTACCAAGTCTAACTTGGCAAAAAACTTAGAAACTAACTTGGAAAGATCATTACATTAGAAGTATTAATCAGATCGTAATGAAACTTTAATACATCTCGAAGGAACTTATTGCCAACGTGTATACAAAGTTTTTATCTGATCTGATGGTTCTATAAATAGTTGTTAATTTTGTAAACCTACTTTTTCTTTGGTCTGGGGGGTCGTAGCCGTATGAAATATAGCTTGTCGTGAGGCTCATAGCAATGCAAGGCTTGACGAAAAACTATGTTTTATCTACACGTATTTGTCCATTTTATATGGATTGATATTTAGTCGGGTGGTTATGTTGGAAGAAAGTATCGTAGCAAGCGACTGGAACAATGCTCTCGGCCGAGGAAACCCTTGCGACGTTGCCCTGAAAATCAAAATGCGCACCTAGCATTCTGTAAGGTCTGTGAATTTTTGTTGTTTAGCTATTTGTATTAGGGAAACCAACTTTCTTAACAAGTGAAACATTTCCCATCCATCGACTTTTTTCTTTTCATGGGAGCTTTGGACCACCAATGGCAGGTTTAAAAATTTGTGCCAGCTGAAAAGCTGTTCCAGTATGATAAGACAATACGGTCAAAATGAAATGTTTGAAGCAATTCACACTTTTAAGAGATTAGAAGACTGCTGGTTTATCAACCGTTTGAAAAATCACTGTCCGATAAATAGGACGAACTGACATTTAAGTTTTAACAAGAGTGGATCAACAATGGGGCCGTCTTCAGTTAGCCCATCCTTTTCCCAGTAATGTTTCTCTATTTTATTTGTGTGTCCGATGCATTTTACTCCATAGCTCAGGTGTTACTAACTTGTTGACTATTTTTGGAAGAGTTCTTCTTGACATTCCTGGAAAATCAATCACGGTCTCAATAAGTTTCTAATGGAGATTTTTATTATAGGGAACATCTTTTTTTGAGATGGAAGTCCTGTATACTCCTCCTAAGTCGTCAAGCTGTATCTATGGGAGTCCCATCCCCGTACACCTCTTCTTGCTAGATCCAAATCCCGCATTCTGTTCATTCTCTTTCATTGAAGCGGCACATCTCTTCACAGTCTCTATCGACTTTCCAATACACATGGACACTTTCTGGCAAACCAAATACCTCAGTAGATTTTAATTCACTACCACCTATCAAGATACTAGATAATAATATTAAATATAGCAACACTGTCAATAATCTCGGAGTGATATTTGATAGAACACTGTCGTGGGCAGAGAATATGTCTAATGTGGTAAGGAAGGTTGTATCAACTATGCATCTCCTGAAAAGAACTGTTTCTTACACCCCACCTAACATACGTAAGCTCTTTGTCCAAACTCTCATTTTTCCCATCATTGATTATGGCTCTGCTGTATACAATGATTTACCAGAAACACAGAACATCAAATTACAAAGAGTCCAGAATGCATGTGTTCGGTACATTCTGAATGTAAGGCGAGATGAACATAATCACACCTTACTACGTGCAGCTGAAATGGCTGAAACTCCACAAGCGCAAGCAGTTATCAGTTGCCATTCAGACACATAAAATATTACATACCAAGACCCCGTTAGATCTCTACAATGCCTTTACACCAATGCATTCTGTTCATAATCGAGAAAATAGATACACAAAATTAACACTCAGATTCCTATACACCGAACCATGAAGTTCAATAAATCTTTTGTTTGCACCGCCTCACGCCACCTTCAACACCTTCGATTTATATAAGTTCGTCAACATTGCAAGCACTGCAGCTTTCAAAAGGCATCTTTCATCCTGCTTCTTGGAGCAGTATACCTCTCACATTTGATTACTGTATTATGTTAAAATACTTTTTTTAAAGTTCAATTATAACACAAGGACAATAGCTGACAACCTGTCTACTTCAATAGATTTTCTTGTACAGTATATGGTGTTTGTTTTTCGGGCTGATAGCCTGTATGCACTCTCACTCTTTTGTATATAATTTTTCCAGTATTAGTATTATTATTATTATTGTATTGTTACTATCTTTTTGTTACTATAATTGTTAGACTATGATTATTTATATTGTGAATGTAAGTGAAATGTTTTATTTTTATAAGCCCAAATCTTATTTTATGTAGGGCGCTACTGTAAAGGAGCTCTTAAGCTCGTAAGTGTAGCCGTGAAAATAAAATCAATCAATCAATCAATCTTATCATTATCCCTTTCTCTCTCGCTTCTATAGAGAAAAAAACATATTGCACTATTAATCATGACAATCTCTCTCTCCGATAACTGCAGTTTGGCTGGCATTTTGAATGATGTGTAAACAATGGGTAACGCAGACAGTGGAGATAGTTGCTGCCAGGGTAATCTGTGGTTGCTGCTAATAATGACTCAACGGAGAAAGAGGGCCAGAGTTTGGTGTGCGCCATGTGTTCGAGTTAGTCAACTGGCAACATCGCCTGCCCGCTTTGGTACCCTCCCCGCACACAATGATGCGATTAAATATCAATCCATTTAAAATCACCAAATACAAGTAGATAAAATGTAATTTTTTTGTTTAGCCTTGCATTGCTAGGAGCCTCATGACAAGCCATATTTCATACTGCTACGATCACCCAAGCCTGAGAAAAAGTTGGTTTACAAAATTAACAACTATTTTTAGAACCGTCAGATCAGATTAAAACTTCGTCTACACGTTAACAATAAGTTCCTTCAAGTCATATTAAAGTTACATTATGATCTGATTTAATACTTTTAATGAAATGATCTTTCTAAGAGAGCTTTCCATTAGACTTTGTAAAAAAAAGGCACTTATTTTGTTGAATCAGCTATAAAATTTTAACGAGTAACAATACAAATATTTACTCTACATAGCTAAACGAAGAATAAAATAAGGAAGAGTTTGGTGTAGCTTGTTTATATGTAAAACTACGGGTAACGATTTTATTGACGTCTTAACTTGAGTATCTACACTGGATCTACAACTGCTGTAAGTGAGGTTTGACAGTTAATTAAATGGAAATTTGCAGGGACATGCAAATAGAGACAAATGTTATATATAATTGGGTTCTGTACCGTAATGTATGTGTTATCTAGTACAGCATAGTTCTCAAAGACAGTTATATTAAAATTAAAAAAATAATTTAATTATTTCACAGTAACATTTTCCTGAATTTAATAATATAACAGTTCAAGATATCAATAGGCAGACATCCGAGTAAAAATAGACATAAGTTTTCTATATTTATATCAAATACATGAAAAGGTACAAAATTTAGAGTTGCTTTGTAAGTAAGGGTGACCTGACCCTGTTTACACTTTACATTAGTTACAATTTACAAGATGTCCTTGGTATGATTTCACTCCACCATGAAGGCCTCTCCATTGCTCCAGGATTGTGAAAGAAAGCTGCCTGCAGATTTTCATACACCTGAAAACATAAAAGGTTAATAGCAAAGTTTCAAAGTCAAGAATGAAAATTAGTAAGTTGAAAATATAGTCAAGATTTCAAGTCTGCTTCAAATCCATATCTGGGTAAGAAATAATCTGCTTCCCTGGTACCAACTTTCAAGTTTCTAGGGTGCCTGGAAATGCCTGAATAATGTAAGTCTATTTTCATCTTTTATACAAATATATGTCACTCCACCTCAACTTCTATTTATCATAACTATCAGTTTTAATTATATAATCAGTAGAAAATCCTTTCCCTGGCATTTTTTAATCAATTCTTAGCTCCCTCCCATGGAGGAAAGAATAAGAGGAGATGCCCTGAGCTCGTATGAGTGAAGCCAAGCGCTGCAACCAAAGTGGGCGTAACCTTAACACGTATTCGGTGTTCTGTGACTTGCACGAGGCATTGTGCATAGCTAAACCTTATTTTGGCCCTGGTTTTATTGCGCTCCGGTTATGCAACTTAGGAAACGTAATAACAGTAGTGACAAGTTATAAAAATAAAATAAAAACTCTTCAATTCTAATCTCAGCATGTGTAGGCCTACCCTATATACCAAAAAAATAAAAATCATTCCTCTGGAAATCCCAAATTATCAAACGACTGTCGGTCAATAATTACGGTAGGCCTACGTAATTAATCAATTCGAGGCTAATCGTCAAGTTTCTACCCCCCACAAAGAAAATACCGTACGGTACCGAAATGTATACCGTATTTTTGTGCAAATATGCGTCCTATTTTAATTGTTCTGTTTATTAATTTTGAGGTTCGTATTCTTGAATATCAAAATGTGTACGAACAATGAGTGAAAGTGGCTGTGCTCGAAATTAGGCCTAAAAACTGATGAATGCCTTAACACCAATAAGAACATAAAACTCAATTTGGTGTAAATAGCCTACCGTAATTAGTTCGGCATCATTAATCCCCAAGAATGTTCCTTCTTTGGTATAACTCGCAACTTCGGACACCTGTATTCAATTTAATCAGTGTTTCAGCGTATTATTACGTTTTGCCGCGTCTTCCTTACAAAACTAGCCTCACAAAGGTGCTCTCGTATTAATATTTAAATTGGCTTTTAAAACGATAACGCAGCTTATTTGTGCCAAGTACAGAGTATATTCTGCCTATCCAAGAAAAAATCTTGACTTGTCATTGCAGTTTTATGTCACTAAAATCCAAGACCAGTTGGAGTGGTTTACGGCTTTAAGCATAGGGACAGCCATTTTCTTGCAACCAAAGTGGGCGAGCCATTTGGCTTCAGCTGCTTGCGCTAGGCAGCGCAGCGAAGGCATCTCCTTCCTTTCTTTCCTCCATGCTCTCTCCATTCCATTGAGAAAGCCATGCTCACTAACAGCTGACCCATACCTAGATACTATACAGCAACATTTGGGATCTATCAGTTAAATAAACTGTGGTTAGTTTGAAATAATAACTTCACAAATTATTTACAGTTAATTATAACAGAGTTAAAATAGTTAGGCCTATCAGCCCAGAAGGTGGTTGAATCCTTTAAAAAAAAAAGCTGTAGGTCATATGGGTAGAAACATCAAAAACCCAAGGTAGTGCTACAATGAGGCATACTAGGCAAGGTGAGGAGTAACCTATTTGCCATGGCTATCCTCAGTGAGCCACTGCAGCAGCACTGACACCATGTGTAGCACCTAACACAGCATCCACAGGCTCTGACTGTGCCCCTAATGCCTTTACTCAGCACCACCCATACTGCTTCCATGCAATCGCAACCATAAAGGAGATGACACGGACATAGGCGGAAAGCACATTTTGCTCTAGGTCAGCGATGGGCATCTGGCCACCTATGCTCACAGAGAAGTCAAGAGAACTAGCATGCGTGCATGTCAATATGGGGAAGGAGGAGAATTGGAGCAAGTTGTACAAGTAAAAAGAAATATATTTTAATTTCACATAAGGAAGCCACATTATTAAAGAAGTGCTTATTTTAGCAAGTGCCATGTGGGTTTAAAAACCTACTAGTGGTGATAAAATGTTACTAAGCGCGTTTTTTTTAATGAATTTCACCGATTCAATGATGATGATAATTGTTGTTTTAAGGGGCCTAACATCTAGGTTATCGGCCCCTAATGATCTGGGTGAGAGCGACAATGTTAATGAAATGGAAACCAGAACGAAAATTAAGTGAGACGGAAAATACTGACAAAAAGGAACTGAGATTGAAACAACTCACAAAATGTTCTTACAAAAGGGAATTTAGAACGAAAAGATTCACAAAAAGAATAGATTGAAAAATACCCACAAAATGTAGGCTAGGTTCAAAATACGTACAAAAATCAATGTAGAGTCGAAATACTTACAAAATGCAATGGAAATTAAAAATACGTACAAAATGCAATTGAGGTTCAAAATACTTACAAAATACAATTGAAATTGAAAATACACAATGCAATTCAGATTGAAATATCCCAGTTCCAATCCAAATTATTCACAAAATGTACGGTAGATTCAAACGACTCATGTGGATTGACAATACTTAAAAAATGCAATTTAGATTGAAAATACTTGACAAAATGTAATTTAGATTCAAAATACCCACAAAATGCAATCGAGAATCAAAATATTTGCAAAATGCCCACCAAACAAAATGCAATTTATATTTAAAATTCTTGTGAAATGCGGTTTTGGTTGAAAATACTTACAAAATGCAATTGAAATTCAAAATACTCACTAAAATGCCCTGAAACCTACATTGAAGGACTTACTAAAAAGCAATTTACATTGTCAATCTTGACAAAATGCAATTGAGGTTGAAAACAATCGCGAGAGGCAATTTAGATCGAAAAAAACGTACAAAATGCAACGTAGATTAAAAATACTTACAAAAAAATGCTAAAGGGAATTTAGATACACGGGGAACCGAGTAACAAAAACAGTACGGGAATCTTAAAGAGAAAAGAAAATATAATGAAAAGAAAACAAGAGGTCTGACCCCTCGAAGAAGGAAGGATCAGGAAAGATGAGACAAGGGCCAATTAAGGCGGGAAAGTGAAAGACTTCCTAGGCCTCGGATACCCTAATACCGTCGGGGTCAGAAAAGAACAAGAGTTCACCAAGGGAGGTCGACAGGAAAGAAGACAGAGAGCAGCCCGGCACAAGTAAGTGGAAGCAATGCCGGACTCAGCTGGGGTCCCGTAGTCGCCAACCCATGTCCCACTAGATGTGAGCCCCTGGGAGATCAATGATTCAATTTCCAAGTTAATTGAAATCTTGCCCTACTGACCATAATACACATGTCCTCCCCACACATCTCCTATCCATCTGTCGCACTAGCACTCGGTCTCAGCCTACAGCACACCGTGACACATTGAATTGTTAGCTTTGGACTCGTGAGTTCCTCCCATTGCTGGAGCTCTAAGGAGCACTCTAGTGCACAATACTGTTGTAGCCTGTACCAACACACAAATGCAAAACATTCATCAAGACAGAAAGATGTGCCATAAATTTATTAGTATTGAAGTCCTAGCTATCGATTGTCCCAAACCTGACAACGTATGCCAACTGCAAAAGAACTGCGACCACAAACATTCAAATGACAGTTGGCCGTATTATTAAAATATTAAAATCAATAACACTGAATGTAATTGCACAAGTAACATTATATAAGAGAACTTACTAGCATTTGTCACACTATCACACAGCACCATTAAAATGTACGGTATAACCCACAATCCAGTACAACTACAATGATCAAACTGTGCAAGAAGGTACAAGGTCAGTGAATATGAATTCAAGGTGGAGGGTGGGTGTGCTAATAAGAAATTAGAATCAATTACTCAGGATGCAGTTGCCATTGTCAATGAAGTAGTAGGTTCTTTGGATGACATGTCATGACATCCCAAGGCGATACAATTTCAAAGAATACATACAGGCTGTACACTTGTGAGGAGTTCCAGTGAAAACTGACTACAATGTTGGTTCATAATAAAACGTATGTTGTGAAAAATTAACCTCAGGCTCGTCCAGAACTGACAAATTCTAATCGTGGGATGGAAGTGAGATTACTGAACTATGCAATGTAGCATGCAGTCTAGCAGAATGCAAGCTAATCACTGATGGCTGGTGGATAATTGTTCTGGGTGTTGCACTATTTACACTCAGAAGAGAGGTGGTGAAGAGTAAAAGACTGCTTGATACCAGAGAGGACGGTATACACGTGCTCGGTAAAACTGATGTAGTTTATTCATCCCGAATGGCGCAGTCCTGAGAACATTTCATTCACATCGAGATTAAATTGATTATTTGAAGAACTTCAAGAGAACAAAATTGTGTAAGTTATAGACTGCACGAGGGTGAGAAAGAACCCCAAATGTGACACTCACACCCAAATAACATTGTAAGACATGGTATCGACAGTAGCCGGCAAATCTCTGACAACTTCGTCCACCCATGTTGCAATCAGCGAGCAACCACCAGCCAAATTAACTGTTGGGATAGGACTTACCGGTCTAGCATCTCTGCCATATCCTCCAGTATTGAGATCTGGCCGGTGCTCGGGCCTGGCAACGACCACACGGCGAGCGCTCCTATATATAGGAGTCATCAATTTAAGTCTCCCCTCCAATACCAATCAAGGCTCGGGAAGCTCTCGCACTGACACCCACTCATTGGCTGAACTAGCACTTCACAATCTTACGACACCGGAGATACTGACAGCTTATTGCAACATTGCCGGGCTCAGCACGCGTGGTCATTGGGGGAGATAGGGCTGTGCCTGCCAAGGTCACTTACACCGACCTAGCGGTGCGTACAGGGGGGATTTAAAATAATGACCCTGTAGTAGTGTTGTAGCGTTTCGCTTACTCAAACAGTTCACAGTACTACATGTTTTTTCTGAATTATTAACCGCTTCACTGCTGCAGTCGAGTATACTCGATCTGCCTCAAGCGGTCCGTCAGGGCTGCGATCGAGTATACTCGATCAGAACTTTGTGCCATCAGTGCTGCGATCGAGTATACTCGATCTGCTTTGTAAATGTCGTGTATTCTTACGCCATCTGTTAGCTACATTTTCAACCACTTAGTTCCTTAAATACACACGTGTAACGTTGCGGGAAAAATGTTTTTCTTTTGTCACACAGTTATGAACATCGTGTATGAGTAATGGCTGCATCTAGCGAGCGCAATATTCGTCCGGAGTAAATTCTTACGCTCTTCGAGGAGATTGAGTCTGATGTGGATTTAGAAAGTGCCAGAAGTGACGATGGGGATATTAGGGAACTGTTTGGAAGTGACAGTGATAGTGTTGAAGATATTCCGATAGAGAGGGGAAGAAATGAACCTGCCCTAGGCCTACCCACGTGGTCCGAGGACGAGTTCGCGCCAAACGTGCATGCATTCCAAGTATTCCAGGTATGTCAAATACTAATTTGACCCCTGAATCCCACGAAATAGATTATTTCGAGTTATTTGTCAATGAAGAGGTGTTGACAAAGGTAGCGGACGAAACAAACAAGTTTCATAAACAGACTGTTTGAAACGGTTTCTATTGCCCTCACTGTTGCGTGACAAATGTAATGGTTTCTTACTAGCTCTGCCTTGCACTTTGAAATATTTACTCTGACTAAGATATGTTGTTTTAATGGGCGCCAAGACCTCAACGCTATGATGAAATCTAAATTTATATTTGAAAACACCTAGCTCTGGTAGAACACCTTCAAGAATCTTTTCACTCAGATCGTGGTATGATTTGATCATTAACCCAACAAACAATTGTATCAGGAGAAGGAATTGGTCTATATCTAATGCTACCTACTGAAAGCAAAGATTGCACGGTTAAAAGAAATGAATTTATTATATAAAACAAGTATTGCAAAATTAATAATAATAATAACAAGTTTGAATTTAAATTGGAGCGTTGCGATTTGAATATTACCGCTAGAAAATTACGTGAAAACGGATTCGGATAAATTACTGATTTTACTCTTATTCCCAAGCTATGAAGTTACTGAAATACTGAATATAAAACAAAGAGACGAGAGATTACGTAGTTCTGAGTCATTCGCGCTTACCACTGGAAATTGCCGTAGCATTTCCCTCTACTGGATGTTGTAGAGAGCTTCCCACAGCCTCCTGGTCGTCGTCATCTTCTTCGTTAGTTGATGAGATACTTGTAGATATGATAACTTATGGTCCGAACATCGGAACCAACCACACGTACAACCACACTGGTTAAGATTTACAAAGAGTCGCCTTGCCTCCACAGCGCGCAAACCATATATGCACTCGTCACATCCCCCCTCTGGAGCCGTCTTCAAGTCGCCCGGTCTCCACTGATTGGCCGGGCCACCACGCGATACTTCCCCACCTCCGGGTCATTACACTCGGCGCGGCGATAGAAAACCTATCTGATTACTTATAATTTTATAAAAAATGCTCCATAGAAATACCTTAATAATAATAATAAGTTAATAATAATAATAAGTTACATGAAAACTTCTCTTGGCTGAACAATTTGCCGCGTAAATAAATATAGAATGGCTTCCTACTGACTTATGCCAGTGGCGTAAAATCCCCTCGAAAAACACGTTACATATTCGCCTCGGATCATCGGATGATTTACCGTGACAACGGTCCATCATGCGATTATCCCAGACACGTTAATAAATCCCCATCCAAAATACATATTACATAAATTAAATCACCCTAAATCACATATATATACACTCATAATTTTCTTTACGCACTTTGCGTCAAAGTTTGTTGTCACTATGGATTGCACTTTGCAACCAGTCCAATGTTTTTCATATAGAATAATGTTCCACGGATATTTCCGCCTCTCAAATTTCTCTATGTTGGGAAAATAGACATAAATAATGTGTGAGCACTGTGTATTTATGATGTCACATCCCACGCATCAAGGTGTTCTGATATATGTTTATCACCACAGAACTTCCTAATTTCACTGGAGGCCCCTTCCTTATGGTGAAATTTAATCTCACCTATCACTGAGCACACGATCACACTATTGTGGCAGCGCCTCGTGACCATAATACTTAATCTCTCTTTATATAAGACGAAATTAATATTGACTTCTGAAAAAAAAAAAACAGTAAGTGCGCATTACATATAACACCAAATATTTCTGTGCCGTAATCGCCCTGTCTTCTTAAGTTCCCGTAGTCCTAATTCTACAAATACTAGTTCACAACTCATACCAGTTCTCCTCACTCAAATAATACCTTTGTACTAATTACCTTAAATTACACACTTACAATTCTTACATGGCGAGGCCGTAAACAGAAATCATGTGTGCTGTTATGTACGAGT
The DNA here is from genome assembly GCA_946902985.2 of Meconema thalassinum. Lineage (NCBI taxonomy): Eukaryota > Metazoa > Arthropoda > Insecta > Orthoptera > Tettigoniidae > Meconema > Meconema thalassinum. Next base: position 318,542,574 of record OX336389.2, read on the forward strand.
TTCATGAAGGACTGTCTCGCCTTCTGATGGCCCATCTTTTGTCTCGTGGACGCCTTAAGCAAAAATACCCTGTTCAAGCGCTCACCCATCTCTTGGAGACAAATGGGAATTCACCAGCGCTGCCAAATTCTGGCCTTGGTGTATCGAGACATTTTAGTGCTCAAGAGCATCCGACAATCCCGTCATATTTCCCTGTACCTTAAAAACTCTCAATTACTTACATACTACCCCCCTGTGTGACTTCTGATACGCCTGCCTGGAAGACCAGATCTTCCCCGCACCAAATACCACACTTACTCATTTGATAGGCTGGCTCGCCAGCTATACACACTCACTTTATGACACATCCTTAATGTCATTACGTTGCTCCACTAGCATATTTCTCAGTGTCTGTAACGATGCCCTGTTGCTACTGTCCACACATGTTAACCCTACTTTCCTCTGGTGTCACACCTCTACTAGACACTCTATGACCTAAAAATGTCACTTCTGACTGACAGAATGACGACTTAGACAGTTTCAAAGTGAACCCTGCCTGATCTAACTTCTGAAAAACTATATCTAAATGACGTAGATGCTCCTCAAAACTGCGTGAACTAATTACCATATCATCAATGTAAATGGTTACAAACTCTCCTGTGTCATCCCCTATTGCGATGTTTAAAGCCCTAATTAAAGCTGCTGAACTACTCTTTAACCCATAAGGTGTTCTACAAAATTGATAAAGGTTATATTTACGACTAAACTCTGTAAATGGTCTATCTTCGTACATAAGTGGCACTTGCCAAAAACTGGAACTCAAATCTACACAAGTGAAATACTCCTTCCCCTCAAATGTTTGCATTAATTCCTCTATTGACATAGATTTCAGCTGATCTGAACTAATTCTACTGTTAATCAAATGAGCGTCTAAACAAATACGAACTGTGCCATCGGCCTTGGGTACCGTAATCAAAGAATTAACATATGGACTGTTAGAGTGCTCAATAATCCCATCTTCAAGCATCTGGTTAATTTGTGCCTCAACTGCACTCTGATAAGCGAAAGGTACAGGATATCTATGTCCTGTGAATACTGACCTATCAATAACGTTCAATGAATGTGTATAGCAATTGGCCATACCAATGCAACCCTCAAAAACTCTCCTATTACACAATAACACATCATAGAGCCGAACACACTGTTCATCCTCTATATTTCCCTGAAATGCAGCATCACGTAACGAGTCCTCTAGACTACCGTTCGTAATCACACTGCCCACAAAACATCGAGAACCCCGCTATACGGCTGGCGTTATCTTATTTAAAGTACAAATCACACCTACAACACTACTTCTCTGAATATGGTCATTGAACGCTACTTCTACTTCAGAATCACCCCATTTAAATTTCAAACTCCCTACATCATAACATAAGTTACCAGACACTCTATTTAGCCACTCTGAACCCAAGATAACACTGAATACTAAATTTGGAATTGCAAGACAAATCTGCTTTTCTATATGATTATTAATTTTAATGTCTACTAAAACTTGCTTAGAAATTACTTTAGACCTCTTCCCAACAGCTGTGATAACAAAAGTACTTTTAATTGGCATCTCCTCAAAATTTACTTCAGCTCCTTTCATTTTATCATAAAATGCACTACTTATGCAACTCTTCATACAACCACTATCAATTAAAACATCTATGTACGCCTCAGACACGTTAAATTTAACTATGGGGCTCTTACTAATCACCTCCTGAATAATACCTTCATCATTTAGTTCACGTAATAATTCATTTCTTACATTTAGGTCATAGGGTTCCTGTATAAGTGTATGGACAGGGCATGTTACAGACTGAGATTCTGACCTTACATCGCAGCCTGGTTTGTGTTTAAAGCATTACTACCGCTTGGTGTAGTACTACTCACTACTGCACTGGTCTAGTTGTCCTGGGTTGTGTTAACGGTATCTCTCTGTCCGTTATTACCATTGGGCTGATTCCCTCCTTGACCCCTGTTCTGGTTATAATTATTATTGTTATTATACCTCCCTTGGTTACCCCTAAAATCATTATTTCGGCCTTGATTTCCCCTGAAATCATTATTTCTACCTTGGTAGTTCGTACCATACCCATTTCCTCTGTACTGGTTTTGCTGATTATTATTATTATTATTATTATTTTGGTTCCCCCTATTTTGAATGCTGGCCCCTTCGCCACTGTTCCCTTGAACTTCCTGATTCCTATTCTCATTAGGCCTGTTATTATGGTTACCCTGGTTCCTACCGAAATTCTCCTCGTAACCACCTCTTCCCAAAGCATCGAATGTACTCAATAAATTTTCCACTTGTGAAATAGATTTAACATTTTGTATACAGGCAGCTTCTTTGATTCTATATGGAAAATGTCTTAGTAATAGCCTGACTACATCACTTTCCTCCTTCAAACCATCCAGATATTTGCACGTTAATACCTGTCCTAAAAAGTACTCGGTCATAGTGTAGTTTCCTCTCGGGTTATATTTCCCACACACAATTCCCTCACGATGCTGAGACTGTATCACCTCATTCCAAAATTTCTCACAAAATTTAACTTTAAAATCTGAAATATTCTCAAAATTGTCTCTGTAGACAGCAAACCAGTTTCTTGTCTCCCTTACAAACGCTTGCTCTAATATCTCAACTACCTGGCACCACTCAATACTACCATCTTTCAACCTCTCCCCGAATTTATTTTCTATTGTATTCATTAACTCCATTGGACAACCCTGTCGATTACTAAATTTGCCTAGTTCTATTTCCCTGTGTGTGCTATTCACATAAACTGGCCTACTCTGACTATTTTCCTGCCTAATTCTAGCTTTCAACTTCTGTTCTAATTCAGCAATTTTCTCCTCAGCTTTTCTTTCGATATTAGTTACAGTTAACCTAATGCTCCCTTCCAATGCTTCAACTTTACCACTTAATTTAGCTTGTTTCTCACTAATCTCATTAATGCTTTCCTTATTCCTCTCCCTTAAAACATTAACTTCAGTGATTATTTCTGCATGAACTTTATCAATTCTTCCCCCCAGCTGTTCTTTAACCTCTTTAGTTGCTACCTGAATCTTATCAATTTCTCCCCCCAATTGCTTTTTGACCTGCTGTGTTTCTAGTTGCACTAGTTCTTTTAAATTTTCAGCCTGTGTACTGATTCTAATTTCTAACTCCTCCTGTACTTTTCCTAATTTTCTGTCTACATCTGCAATAATCTCTTTAGCTTTCTCTTCCATCACCCCTCTGATTTCTCCTCTAATCTGCTCAAATTTCTTATCTAATTTTAGATTGTTCTCTTCAAATTTTTCATTTAATTTATTGCTCACTTCCTTACTGCTCTGTTCCAATTTAGCGTTTAGAGCCTCTGTACTCTCTTTATTTTCCCTACTGTTTTGTTCAAGTTTAGCATTTAAACTATCGCTCAATTCCCTATTACTCACTTTATTTTCCCTACTATTTTGTTCAAGTTTAGCATTATTTTGTTCGAGTTTAGCGTTTAAAGTTTCAGTACTTTCTTTATTTTCCATACTATTTTGTTCAAGTTTAGCATTTAAAGCGTCTGTACTTATTTTATTTTGTTGCATAAACTGAAGAAGCAAACTCTCTAACCCTGCTTGACTGTTTTGATTACCCCCCCTCAGTATCGGGATTTACCTCCGACATCCCTGTACTGCTTTCATTTCCAAGACTAGCCATACTGCTCGTATCTTCACTATCCAACTGGTGACCACTACGCAACTTCATCTCTTCCTCAGCACTACCCATGCTGATACACACCGATAAATGAAAAAACCCCAAAATACAGGCACAGAAATATATACCCTTCTCCTTCCACAAATGTTATTAGGTTTTCAGCCCCAAGTTGGTAGCGACAAGTGAAACGGTTTATATTGCCCTCACTGTTGCGTGACAAATGTAATGGTTTCTTACTAGCTCTGCCTTGCACTTTGAAATATTTACTCTGACTAAGATATGTTGTTTTAATGGGCACCAAGACCTCAACGCTATGTTGAAATCTAAATTTATATTTGAAAACACCTAGCTCTGGTAGAACACCTTCAAGAATCTTTTCACTCAGATCGTGGTATGATTTGATCATTAACCCAACAAACAATTGTATCAGGAGAAGGAATTGGTCCATATCTAATGCTACCTACTGAAAGCAAAGATTGCATGGTTAAAAGAAATGAATTTATTATATAAAACAAGTATTGAAAAATTAATAATAATAATAAGTTTGAATTTAAATTGGAGCGTTGCGATTTGAATATTACCGCTAAAAAATTACGTGAAAACGGATTCGGATAAATTACTGTTTTTACTCTTATTCCCAAGCTATGAAGTTACTGAAATACTGAATATAAAACAAAGAGACGAGAGATTACGTAGTTCTGAGTCATTCGCGCTTACCACTGGAAATTGCCGTAGCATTTCCCTCGTACTGGATGTTGTAGAGAGCTTCCCACAGCCTCCTGGTCGTCGTCATCTTCTTCGTTAGTTGATGAGATACTTGTAGATATGATAACTTATGGTCCGAACATCGGAACCAACCACACGTACAACCACACTGGTTAAGTTTTACAAAGATAGTCGCCTTGTCTCCACGGCGCGCAAACCATATATGCACTCGTCACATCCCCCCTCTGGAGCCGCCTTCAAGTCGCCCGGTCTCCACTGATTGGCTGGGCCACCACGCAATACTTCCCCACCTCCGGGTCATTACACTCGGCGCGGCGATGATGTCGATTACCGGTCCAGGCCATTTCGCCTTTTCTTGAAGCAGCAACCCAGCTTGCGTCATGCTTCTCGACAAGATTAAGCCTGTAGCCGAATTCCCAGTGAATCATCTCTCTCAAAATACCCTAACTGACAAAATTCCGTAAAATTCCGTAATCATATAATTTTCTTACGATAATGTTGTTCGTAATAATTTGCTTGATAGTGTTTTCTATAACATAGAAAACCTATCTGATTACTTATAATTTTATAAAAAATGCTCCATAGAAATACCTTAATAATAATAATAAGTTACATGAAAACTTCTCTTGGCTGAACAATTTGCCGCGTAAATAAATATAGAATGGCTTCCTACTGACTTATGCCAGTGGCGTAAAATCCCCTCGAAAAACACGTTACATGTTGACGCTAAGCCACCCAGTCAATATTCCAGGCTCAGGAAATGGGTTGATACCAATTATAAGGAGATTTTTGTGCTAATAGCAGTGACGCTGCTGATGGATCGAAATAAACATCTGTCTATTCAGGAACATTGGTCCAGTGATCCCCTTCTGCATGCCCCAATTTTTCACCAAGTTATGTCTCGTGATAGATATCTAATTTTACTCAGTATGCTCCACTTCACCGACAATGAAAACCCAAACAAAACTGACAGTCTGAACAAAATTCGATTCATTATTGACCACTTCAGGAAAACATTCAAAACCTATCTCACCCCATTTGCTAACTTGTTTGTTGATGAAAGCCTAGTTTTGTTCAAGGGACGTCTTGCTTTCAAGCAGTATATAAAAACCAAGCGCCATTGTTTCGGCATCAAACTGTTTGTTCTCTGTGACTGTAAAACTGGTTATAGTTTAGAGTTTATCACTTATACTGGCTCATCAACAGAAATTACAGACCCCTATAAACTCGGTATTTCTGGTGCAGTTGTTACAACACTTCTACATGATTATTTAGATAAAGGCCATAGCTTATTTGTAGATAACTGGTACACTGGCCCACAGCTGTTTTCTTTGCTTCATGACCGAGCCACCAATGCATGTGGAACAGTGCGAAAGAACAGGAATGGCATGCCTGCACTGGGAATTAAATTGGAAAGAGGGGAATTGGAAATGAAATCTAGCACAAAAATGATGGCACTCAAGTGGCATGATAGGAGGGATGTGTTCGTGCTTACAACCATGCACAGAAATATATTTGATGTGACTGGGAAAAAGGATCACAAGTCTGGAGCATCTATCTTGAAGCCTCAGGCCGTCATTGAATATAACATGAACATGGGGTCTGTCGATAAGGCAGACATGCTCCTTAGTTCACTCCATAGCGTGCGTAAAAGTATCAAGTGGTACAAGAAATTATTCTTTCATATTTTGGACTTAGCACTTCTAAATTCATATGCCCTATACTGTCTATCATCAGGTAAGCGTCCTTCATTGGCAGAATTTCAGCTTCAAATTATAAGACAGATTTTGGAGAGATACCACAACCCCAGAAAATCAACTCCTGGAAGACCATCTGCGACATCTACGGATCCAGTTCTTCGACTAACTGAAAGACATTATCACTGATAAGAAATCTAACCCAACTCGTCACTGTCATGTATGTAGCAATACTGTCAGGAGGGAAAGGAAGAGGAAAGGGTCCCGATACATGTGTCAACCATGTGGTGTTGCACTGTGTCGTACCTTGCTTTGAAGACGACCACTCACGCAGGAATTATTAGAATGTTTAGAAGCGTAAACTTTATCTTTGCACATATTTAGTGTTCAATTATTAGTATAGATAAATTGTATAGCCTATTTAGTTGAAGCAAGGCTTTTTTTTTTTTTTTTTTGCGAAAGTTTAGGTATAGGATAATGTATGTATTAGAATTATTTTAGATATTTGTGCTTGAGGTAATATTGGATTCGGGTGTTTATTTAGTGATATTGTGTGTTTAATTTAATGTTGTTGTTGTTGTGAAGTGTGTGTGTATGGTATGTATATAGTGCGTGCATTTAGTGAGCCTAGTCTACGGTGTAGATTACAATTTTAAATTTTTTTTCTACTGGACAAAATTTCACCAACTCATGTGGAATCGAACCCTGGATCCCAGACATCAACCGTGGCCAATACTTTATGAACACACTGGTGAGTAAATTACTTTAAATTATTTTCAGTTACCACTTGTATTTCATGTTCAAATTGGTGAATTTCTGTGTGAAAAAGGTTGCCTAAAAGAATCCAGCACAGAGGGTGCGCTAACAATGTAACAATTCAGCAGTGAAAAGGTTAAATAACAAAATTGTGAATCCCTGTGCATGTAAGAGACGCATGGTTTTTCCATTGCTAAAAGATTGTTATTTACATACAATATCTGGTCATTGTGCAACACTGCAACCATATTACCAGCCACCACTGAAGCTAATGCAAAGTATTTTTACTTAAATTAGGTTACTATTTGCTATCTACACAAGAGCCAAGTTTACAGCAAAATAGTGCTACCAAATATCAACAAATTTATGGAGAAGAAAAGGAGGAACATGTTCAAAACGACAATACCAAATGCCATGAATACAGTTGAAGGGCTCTAGGCAACATAGTGATAACCCTCATTTTACTAATTTTAACCTACAGCAAAAACAAAGTTTGTCAATAATCCTCAAAATACAATTATTTGCATTTACAAGTCATAGTGTTTTATGGCCATGAGGTACAATGTTATGAATGAACTTGTTCAGTGTTTGAATGATATTGTTTGATTTTATGTAAATTATCAAGAATTTTATGGTGTTAACAGTTCTGTAATTTTGTGAGTTATTATGTTGCCCTGAACTTTTGAAAATATTTTCATGGATTGTTATCACTGATTTGTAGCCTATATTACCAACACATTTTAATACCATGCATATAAGCACTGTTCAAGTAGAGAGAAACTTAATATTAGTAAAGCCATCTGTTTATGACTTGACAGTCGGTTATTTCAAAGCACAGCTCCCAATTTCACTACCTCTTGGAGGAATTGATTCATACCATGTCACTGTCATGAATGCCACTAATTCAAGTCCAAATTCTTCTGAGATAAACTGCAGGTACACAGGTAAGTTGGAAGAGGCTGTACTAGGCCTCCACATAGAGCCTGCACCTCAATAGGATTCATTTTAGCCTCTTCTCATGGATTTTCTGAATTTCCTTCAATCTAGCCTGATATAGCATCTCTGTATGCTTGAAAATATAATGTTATTGGTTTTAAATCTCTTTAAACTACTGAGGCTTTAGAAATGGTGGGATGCAATAATTTTGCCCAGAAGAAAATCTTAAACATGCCAGTAATCTACTAACACGGCTCTCTCACATTTAAATACCCTTAAATGCCAACTGACTGCACTGGGATTCAATCTCACAACCTTGGGCACAGCAGGTGAGAACCTTACCGCTGCACCACACAGTCAGTCTGCCTTCTAAAAAAAAAATACTTTCTGTCTTCCAAGGTAAAATTCATTGCCTTCAGACATTGAGAAAATTCCAAGATGTACTCATTGACTGTCAACATTTCCTATAATTCAATGAGAGGGCAGTAGTGTGTCTAACTCAATTTTGAAAAGAAAAAAAAAAGAAAGAAAAAATTCAATATGTTGCCTTGAACTCGTTAAATCATACCGTGAATATTTAAGCCTTTATTTATAAAAAGGTATAAATACTAATAATAAAACCGAATATACCACTCAAAAAATTATTTCTATATATTTTAGATATACCCAGAGCCAGGGCCGGTCTTAGGGGGTTTCAACGCCCTGTGCAAAATTCGATTTTGCGCCCTTCTGTGCGAGGTGGGTTGGCTAACTCTGGCAAAAATTATGCGGTATCATGAAGAGGAATCGTAAAAATATACTTTACTTGCGTCGTAGTAAGTGGATGGTCAAGGTAACATACAAAATATCGGCTATACGCTCGCATGATGCAAAAATACTGGACTTTATTATCTAATAGGTGAGGCGTAACATATAACAATAACTATTTTTAGCCTACTTTTCACATTTTGCAAAAATGAGGAAAAAGTAGACTTATGAGATTGATCCGGGAAAATGTGTGTCTGTCTGTCTGTCTGTCTGGCTGGCTGTGTGTGTGTCCCCCCCTATCTACTCCTAAACGGCTGCAGCAATCAAAACCAAATTTAGTATGAGTAAAGATGTGCACCGGAATATCTCACGTCCATATTTGAAAATGATGTCAGTGCTACCAACTGCTGAAAAAAACGCACTAAAAATTTGAGCTCCATGTTGGATATCTTGCAATGTAAGCATGGGAGCTATTCGAAAATTGGCACACATGTAGATAAGACTATTTCAGTTTAATTTCCAGGAGGCCAACCATGACAGTGTTGCCAAAATAATTTTAAGCCTTCTGATAGGTCCAATGTTTAAATGCATATAACTTCTACACTATCAATTGGATTTCAACCAAATTTTGTATGTAATATCTGTACATAAACAGATATGACTGAGCGTATTCTTAAGAGCCACCAGGGCTACCAACTGTTAATAATTGCTCTCTCTATTTTTTTAAATCCAAATACCAATATATCAGAAAGTATGCAAACCAACAGCTTTAAACTATGCACACGTATATTCTGACATTTTAGATTAATTTGGAGTAACTTATATACGTCAGTTCTACCAACATGATTATAAGCCTGCTGATAGTACCAATTTTTAAATACATGTAACTTCTATACTATCAGTTGGATTTCAACCAAATTTCGTATGTGCTATGTGTACCATAACAGATATGACTATACGTATTATTAAGAGCAATCAGGGCTGCCAACTGTTAATAAATGCTGTCTATCCTAATATCAATATATCAGAAAGTATGCAAGCCAACAGCTCTATACTTTGCACACGTATAGCACCTGACATTCTAGATTAATTTGGAGTAATTAATACAAGGCAGTGCTGCCAACATGGTTCTATGCCTGCTGATATGTCCAATTTTAAAATACATGTAACTTCTATACTAACAAATGGATTTCATCCAAAATTGGCACAACAAGATATCATAATATTTCAGATTATTTCTGACCAGCACACGCATGACATTGTTGGCAACATGCTTTTATGCGTGCTGATAGATCCAGTGTCTAACTGCATGTAACGTCCATTGGACTACAACCAAATTTTGTATTCTGTACCTTAAGAGATGGAACTAAGAATATATTCAGTCACCAGGGCTGCCAACTGTAGTGCCTATTAGGCTACATTATACCAGGTATATTTTGAACTAATTAGATATTTCAATATAACCAACTTAATTTCGTCATTATTCTAGATAGTTTCATATTCTGTAGAATAATCATAGGCATGAAAAGTAGGCTGTATAGTTCTTCACGGAACTTCTTGTTTCAGTTGTGATGCAAAGTGTCAACATAACAAAATCACTGGAAAAATACGCTTACAGGAATCAAGCTTTACTATTTCAAACGACTACGACACACAGGAAAAAATACACTAAAAGCCAAAACCTTATGCTTTGAATGAAGCAAACTGTTTGACTAACTGGGCTAAATCGAGTGAACGCGCAACATCGTTTTCTATTGAAATTAAAGCAAGTTTTGACAGTCTCTCTTGGCCCATTGTAGCACGCAGGTAGGTTTTAATCAACTTGAATTTTGAAAAGCTACGTTCACCCGAAGCGATAACAATCGTTTGAGTACGGACCTCCAATGTTCTACCTCACCACACATAATTCGTTGATTAGCATCATCAACACCCTTTATCGAGGATAAACGCAACTGTGTTTCGGCCCATAATTGAGAACATTTAAAATGAGAAGGGGATCTTTCATAAGACTCTAAGGCTTGCGAAACATGTGTCCAGTCACAGAATCTCAAAGTGATGAGAGCTGCTGTGGACTTTCTGTCAAAGAGCTTACAACAAAAGCAAAATATTTCTTTAGAGAGTCAGAATATTGGAGCCAACTTCTTGGTACTTTTTCGCCATTCCGCAACTCGCGATAACAATGAAACATAGTAAAATGACGGCCACCTCCAGCATCTTTTTTGAAGTTCTAATCTTTTATTTTAATTGGCCCTTGAGCGATATTTTATCAGTAATTCCGTGCTTCGGACCAGAGGCCAATAGGCAGGGTCTTGAAGTTGGCTGCTATCACTAATGAAGGGCACAATGCATAATCCATTCCCAGCACCAGTACCGACACCAGAACCTTCACCGTCTTCACCGTCACAAGTTAAATCAGCACCGCAACTACCACGTTCACCACTTTCGACTGTATGTCCATCAGCAGCAAAATCACCAGAGCCGAAAAGATTCCTCGAATCCTTCCCGCCTTCACCCCTGTCACAAGATCCAACACCGTCCCACCACCAGCAGTGCCACAGTCAGTGTCAATTCCTATTAAGGTGCTCGCACCCGTCACCGCACCTGAAAAGAGATCAACAATCCGGCCGGCACCAAGTCAAAACGCATTTCTGCCTACACGGATTATTAAGCCCATTCTACATTCGAGGTTTTAGTTGTAATAAGGGAACTGTTTCCGATTTGAAGGACCTGTCTATAAACGTAATTTTACTTTGTTTTTATGATTGCTTAAACAAGAATTATCGAATAAATCTAAAATAGCACACTTTAGAAGGTAAATAACATAGCGGTCTGCGTTCACTTAGCGTTATTCTCACAAGCAGGGCTTAAAACAATCTTTGCGACCTTATGACTATGACCTAGACTACGACCAATGTAGAACATGCTTTAAGGAAAATATACAGTTCAACACGCTTTTATGAGAGTAAGAAAATGTTCTTGTTGAGATTAAAATATATACCTTCATCTTGCTCTGCAACTTTGACGGGTACATTATTGGACTGATCAGTAGGATTTGTTTGAGGAGAACACCTGTCTATTGATGTTGAAGGTCGGATGAAATTTTTAAAAGCTTCTGCTGCCTTCTTGTCTTTTTCTGCATGTTGCAACCTTCGTTTTTTTTTGTTTGCAGCTCCACTAGTTTTACCGGAGGAGGCTGTTGTTGTAGGGTTTCTCGTTCTTCGTCCCGACTTTACACCATTCGCACCACGCACTCAAATGAACGTCAATTAGCAAGGGTCATACCACTCCTGTGTATTGTGGTAATACGTCCTGCCATCTATTAGCGGGTCGACGCCGACTTCGCCCAGCCACACGTGCCGTTGTTATGATTTCTTTTTATTTGTCTCTGTCTCCAGCTCATGCCACACCCATACCCCTTTCTCCAACCTCACTCCTCTCTCTCCCTGCCTTCCTTGCTTTCTTTCTCTCTACTTCGCCTTGCTACAGCTCTGCTACAACAGCGAACCGAACCGAAATATCACGGAAATGCCCGAGCGCTGCCGAAGGGCGATTTGGTTGGTCCCGGGCGTCGAGCCGGGTTAGTTTCCGCGATAGTGAGAAGGCAAGGCAAGGGAGAGAAAGATATAGTGTTGGCTAATCACTATTCCACTGAGTTTAACTTTGGTCCGTCACAGTCTAAGGTGCGTGTAGGGTTTTCAGAACTGAGAGATAACACCAGTTGAACTTCTTTTAAAAAATGATTCCCTTATTTGTTTGACGAACTCGCATTTACCTATCTTGCCATTTGTTCAATAGGAAATAATTTGAAATTTGCCTATCTTTGGGGGACGTATTCGGCGCCCCCCAAACCGTTGGCGCCCTGTGAGACCGCACATGTCGCACACCCCTAAGACCGGCCCTGCCCAGAGTCTACAATAATTAGGGTCACGAGCACATTAGACTACATTTGCTTCGAAATGATATGCCATACAATTTGCAAAACCTAGGCCTATATTACACCTTACATGTGGCTATAAAATCCAAATCGAATCTGGTAATGACGAATCAGGACAGATTCCTCTCCAGAAGAGAGTAGCACAAGGGTCACCATTATCTCATTCTGTCTTTAATTTTGCCATCGATGATTCAAGTAAGGAGCTATCAGAGCCACAAATAGCACAAGAGTTGGGCTTCACAATTCACTCTGAACTGGAAGGTTTGTCAGCTCTGGCCTTCGCTGATGATATAGTAGTTATTGGCAGGAATGAAGGATCGACTCTGAGGCCTATTAATCAGGCTGTTAATAGCCTGGCTTTGGTGGGTTTAAAAGTAAACCCTTCAAAATGTAATAAATCATCATTAAAAATGGTACTCTTACGAAGGGTTCTCTCACACTACCGTGTGGCAATTCTGTTGCGTCCTTAGAAGATGGAGGTGTAAACTTCTCAGATGAAATTGTCTTTGATAAGAAAGAACTCATTCAAAATTGAAAGCATAATTTGAATCTTTTGGCAGATTCTACCTTATTACAACCTGATCAGAAATTGGACAAATCAGTTTATTTAGCCAAGCATCATTTACAAACTACAGACACCTATCGAGAAAATTCCAGGAATATTTTTGGATATGTCAATAAACTAATTAGATCGTCAGTTAAAGAAATTTTAAGCCTACCACACAACTGCCTGAACGACATGTTGTATGCGCCCAAGAATTTAAGGGGCTTAGGTATCTTTAGAGCTGCTTGGGAAGCTAATTTGCAACAATATAACATCGCCAAGAGATTGCTGTTAATAGAGGATGTCCATTTGCAAATAAGTCGGGATTTGCAGGGTGAAATGAAATCCTCTTCATCCAAATTAGGAATTCCTTGTAATGATAATAATAATGTTATTGGTTTTACATCCCTTTTAACTCCTTGTAATGAGACTACACGTCAGCTGAGAAAACATCTTCAGCAACAAGCCTTTGCCTCATGGAGCCTACTTCCCAATAAGGGTAAAGGAGTAACTGTATACGAGGATAATCCTCCAAGCAATTCCTGGATTAGTAATAGGCAATTCGCGTCCTCTTTCGAATGGATTGCTGCAATAAGGATTCCGAGTAACACAGCAGTGGTACGATCAGTTCCAGGAAGGACATCACCAATCACTGCCATTTCCCAGGGTGAGAAGAAGTTCAGACGCTGGGATGTTGCCAAAAGGCAAGCGGATGAGGAACACTTGACATCACATGGTTCAGTCTCAAATCGCAGAAGCTCTACAGGAGGCGAAGTGGAAAATCTATGAAGAAGTTCATCGTTTGTTATAGGATGGCAGCACTAGACGAGTGGATATTTCTTAATAGACCTCTCGGGAAAGCAGTGATTCTAGACCCCACAATTCGATTTGAAAGGCACATCCAGCAAGCTACCAAAGTTGACAACGAGAAGAATGCTATCTATCGACCATGCATTCCTCACTTAAGTGAGAGTTATAATGCAGCTGATTACAGTATACATGGAAGGTAAGAGGTCTCCTCTTCGGTGCATGTGGGACATTTTTTCTTTATACTAAGAAGCATCTATAACGTCTTGGATTGAGCGCCCAGCAGTATATGGAGTTGCTGCGGGGAATCCTGAAGGATTCTATTCATATTTTGAATAACCACCTATATAACAATGAGTGAATTTTTTTCTCATCGTGTTAAATATCTATTGTCTTTTGCTGCTCTTCAGTCGGTCAACACGATTATGCCCAATTGTTTGGGCGGGGTACAAGTTATAAATATGTAAACACACTCCTGGAAAAAATTACATGTATTAGTTAGTTCATCATCATCATCATCATTTCCCCTTATCCATCTCACATTTAAATGGGCAATTTAGGATTACGCGTTTCAAACCTCAAATGGCCATCATCAGATCCTGATCACTGCGGTGTGGTGTGGTAGTCTGTAAGTGAGCATCGCTGTGAGGAGAACAATACCAAGTTAAGTGTACATTATAATTAGTTTTTTGTAGTGCATGCTAAAATTTGTTATTTGATTTATTATTATTACAGTGTGATATTCTAAATTGCATACACGCGCATATGCACCATTACTCATGTAATTCACAAAACCTTGCAACACAAAACAACCCTAACGTATAACAAGATTCAAACTGCAAATCAAACATTATACTACATATAATCATCTAACGACGTGCTATTGAACCACAATAGTGAAATAACAATAGTGAAAATTAACCTTAACACAGTGATCAGAATCTGATGATGGACACTTGAGGATCGAAACGCATAATCCTAAATTGCCCATTTAAGTGTGATAACTTACTAATACATGTGCTGACCGACTGAAAAGCAGCAAAATGCAATTTGTATAGGCAACACTGAAAATAGAATGGCTTCAAATTTCTGCAGTTAAATATATATGTTATGTGTCGCTGAAATTTATATTCTTGTTGTATAATCCTGGACCACCATGGTTACCTTAGGTGTAAGGCAGGTGCGGATTCAGGTAAAATTAAAAAAATTAAAACTAACTACACATAACATAATTATATACAACGGTATCATTTTCAGAAGGCAATATTCTGTAAATAAATGCATGCAGGAGGTTTCATTTGTTTTTGCAAGTTTTCATATACAAAACCTTAATACAGTAATATCTAATGAGAGGCAGCCACAGAACAGATTCATCTTACAACCAGGGTGAATAAAGTAACAAGTGGTGGAACTTCCATATGACTCAATGGTTAAGATGAAGCAGTTCTAAATTTCAACACCCCGCACCGCGCCGAATGTATGGTCTCAGCAGATCACGGCAGTCAAGCAGTGATGCATTGAAAAAATCCACAGCCTGCTTCCAGTCTCCGACTGGGTCAGGAATGGAATGAATGGAGCCCCTATCTAGCGGCGAGGATATGAACTGTGCCGGCTGCCGAGGCCTGACGCACTCCTCTGGGGCAATGATTAAATGAATGACAGATGAAATGAAATGATAGTGGAGTGTGTTGCTGGAATGAAATTTTGACAGGGAAAACCGGAGTACCCGGAGAAAAACCTGTCTGCCTCCGTTTTGTCCAGCACAGATCTCACATGGAGTGACCGGGATTTGAACCACGGACCCAGTGGTGAGAGGCCGGCGTGCTGCCGCCTAAGCCACGGAGGCTCTTAGTGATGCATTACTGCGCGCAAATTGTACTTACAATACAAGTACGTTTTTACTGCAAAATTAAATCAAGACCCTTCTGAGAGGCATTTTGGACTTAAACGAGGTTTAAGCAGTGACGATCATCCTACTTCTACCGACTTCTTTCGCCTCCATTTGCTTCAGTCTATATACTGTACATAGGCCTACCAATGAAAGAGGTCCTTTCATCAAAAGCTAGTTATGAGGACGTTATTGACAATAAGCTTTCTTCCTTTAATGAACACGGTCCATGGTGAGAAATGAAATACATACGAGCAGAGAGGTGAAGGATAACAATTGTTAGCAAATTAAAGAAACGATCACACTGACAGACATTGAACCCGAACTGGATCCTATAATCCTGACAGTTATTGATGAAAGTTCTGAGAGAGCAGCCGATAACGTTGTTTATTATGTGTGTGCATACTTGATTCACACAGCAGCTAAGAAGATTGTGAAATGTACTTCCTGCATTAGGTCATTGGACTGTGATTCCGAAACATTTAATGCTGTTAGTGATGTATGTATCCTCACCATGCTGAGAGACTTTGGCGGAAGTGAATCTAAATTGATCAAATACCCGTCTTTATCTTTATTTCTTTGGGAAGTGCACTGTCACCGTTACTTTTCATTGTGGTGATGGATGACATAATGACCAGAGTGGCACAAGTAATTGGGGACGGAAAGATGAAAGCAATGGTGTTTGCAGATGATTTGATGATTTGGGGAAACAAGGAGGAGGTGGTACAGGAACAGTTGGACGTGTGGGAAGGAATAATACAAGGATATGG
Source organism: Meconema thalassinum (assembly GCA_946902985.2). Taxonomy (NCBI): domain Eukaryota; kingdom Metazoa; phylum Arthropoda; class Insecta; order Orthoptera; family Tettigoniidae; genus Meconema; species Meconema thalassinum. The sequence continues at coordinate 318,559,091 of OX336389.2, forward strand.
GATGAAATTTAGCATAAATAAGAGTGAGATGGTGATCACAACAAGGAAGAAGGAAAGAACCACAACGGGAATAACAATTGGTGGGGAACAGCTGAAGAAAGTGGAGAGTTTCAAGTATCTGGGAAGCCTGATACAAGATAATGGAAGAAACGATAGAGAAATAAATGAGCGGGGGAGGCAGGCAGAAGCATTTCGGAGGAGTGTGAGAAGCATGTTATGGAGCAAGGATGTCCCGCAGAACAGCAAAAAGATCATATATCGGACGTACTATGTCCCTATCCTGACGTATGCCTCGGAGACTTGGGTTATGAAAGGAAGGGAGAAGAGCAAAATACAGGCCAGTGAGATGAGGTTCTTGAGAAGCAGTATTGGAGCTACAAAGATGGACAGAATAAGAAATGAGAGGACCAGAGAATTAATGAAGGAGGAACCATTACAGGATGGTATAGAGAAATCTAGACTTAGATGGTATGGACATGTAAAACGAATGGAGGAGAAGAGGATACCCAGGAGAGTACATGAGACGAAGTGGGAAGGAAAGAGACCGAGGGGAAGACCGAGAGACAGGTGGCTGAAGGGGGTGGAAGAAAGCGTGAAGAAGAGAGGAGAAGACTGGACAAGGGTGGAGGCTGAGAGATGGTGGGAAGACAGAAGACGTTGGAGAGGCTTGTGTTCCAAACAGACCCGGCCAGTGGCTGGAAACTGTGCAAGATGATGATGATGATGATCTTTATTTCACGTGATGAAACGTGTATATGCAGTATTGGAGGCAAAGTTGGAGCAAGTCGTGGGGCGATATCTTTTCACATTGTGTGGATATGATCTGGGAACTTCCTGTGTTCCGAAATGTGTGTTGCTCAGAGGAGCACCTGCTGTTATAGTTCCCTAGGATAGTGTTCCATTACATTAAATGCCGGTTCATTTTCCGGGCGAAAGAAGTGTCCAGGGAGCTGAGATCCAGATCATCTTCAAAATCAGCGAGGAAAAAAATGAAGATCTCTTCTGTTTAGAGGTAAGCTCTACTCTTCTTAGAAATGTATTTTAGTGTGTTCTGAACAGTATTTTAATATGTTCGTATTTCCTTGAAGATTTGTTTCTGTTATTCACAACTTGCTTCGTATTTAGTGCAATACTTCTTTTAATAAACAACGAGCCAGACTGAATGTCCACCTGCATGTCCAGGCCAAGGAACGCTAGTACCATCTAGTGGCGGAAACTGTCAACTACCGGAGTTCCACCACTTATTACTCTATTCGCCCTGTTACTACCAAACATGCTAGTGCCAAACACGAGTACTTGCTCAACTTTCATCTCATACAGGTGGTATCGCCATGACGTCACCAACCCAGTGAAAGTCTTCCTGAGCTATGTTTGGCCATGTTCTATAACAATTGTGGCATATGTTGAACTTCCTTGTAAATTATGCAGCTTCTAGAAGTGATATAAGAATAATTTTTACATCATCTGTTGAGGTAAGAATAAGGATGTAAATTATGCCAGTTAGTGTATGTTCAAAATACGACCCAATTTAATGATCTTATGAGCATTTCAGTTTGATGTAGTCAACATTAAACTTCTTCATTTATTGGCCAAGTGGCAAAGTTGTGGTAAATACTTCAAATTAACTTTTTCATTTGAAGGTTTTCGTTGTAGGGTTGCTCATTTAGTACTTAGCACAATGTGAGTTTCAGCTATGTGTGTCAAGAAAATATGGTCCTTTGGGACTTTCACTCAACTGTGATTTTATATTTATTTTCACCCTGGAAATACTTCATGGTTGATTATAAGCCCTGTACTATGAGAATGTAAAACCGGTGGTGGTGATGGCAACAGCAGTTCTTAAAATCCTGCTCTCCCAGCTCACAAAGGAGAGGAAGAAAGTAATGATAAAACTTACACTTCAAATATCTGTCTCATTAATTGCTCCCTATATTCACCTCCATGTGGGTGCCCTTGTATTGTACCAGGGCAAATAGAAGGAAGTTGCAGTAGTTTAACATAATTTCGTGTGTAATCTATATAATACGCTAAGGTGTATGTTTCACAAAACTCAAGCTCCTAAACCAGGGGGAGTTAGACGGTGTGGTTTGTACCAAAATCGTCCAAATCGTCTCAATAGAACAGGAAACATCTTGCATTTCTTGAAAAGTCAACAGATATATATTTATTTGTTTATAAATTGCTATTAAACAAATAAACAAGACGATAGCCCTTGGCAGAACTGTCGCGCGTACAGCCCGCATAGCACTAGAGACGGGCAGGTAGTCTGTACACATGGGGCGCACACAACCCATTAGAATATGGAGAGTTCTCGCACGGGCCCGCTAGTACTATTCATTTTCAACACTAGAGGACCATTTTGTGACGTACAACATGGAAATTTATATCAAACTTACCACTAAAAAGCAATGGTAACATTCTTCAATAAAAAGGGATTTCCCACAACTTTTCTACTGACAAAACTGAGTTGAAATGTAAAGTTTTGAAGCCATTCCTTGAGTGTTGACTACACAAACTGTCAGTTGTAACTCTTCAGTCGGTCAACACGAATTTGCCCAATGACTGGGCGGGGTACAATGTATATAATATATTAATCTCTACTTATACCAGACCCAAAACAACTGTGAACATGAGGGAGGAGCCAGATTCAGTCACTCACTCGCGCCAGCCAATAGCATAGCGCGGTGTTGCCTAGTTAACTCAACTAGCTGGGCTCGCTGCACCGTACAAAATAGTTATTTCTCTCCGCGCACGAAAATAATTAATTATTCAATTATTTTGATGACCCTATGTTACAGAGCTAAAAATTTTGAAACTGACTGTCCAAACCCCGTGACTCTACGACCAGCCATTCGGGAGATAACATCTGCCCTTGAGCTGAAGGCATAATTAGAGAAGGAATGATTTAGGTGTTGAAATATTTAGGTTCACTAGGGTAGATAACGAAGAGTGACGGTATTGCTGTATCAATTCAGTAGTGGAGCTTTAACAAGTGCTGTGAGCTGAAGTTTTGAACTCATAACAATGTCCCTTAGCAAGCCCAGTGGCAGCCGAACAGTTTTACACAGCCAGGCAAGAAATATAATTTTCAGGGTATATGGCCTTTAAAAGGATGCTTTCGAGTACAGAAGTACGTGAAAACACAAAATCTGATAACCTGTGTTATTGTGGTATCAGCAATTATGTTTTTATTTGTAATTGAGTCGAATAAAACTCACCTCTTCACAGTTTTACCTCAGGAGGCACAGTGTAGCCAGTTCTAACCCTGAGATCAGAACTAAATGTCATGATTGAGCCATGAACCGAATCTGGACCTCAGGGGTTGTTGTTGAACGATTGTTTTAGGGGCTTTGCGACATTGTGATCATGTAGCCCCGTGTATTTGGGTGTGTGTGGAATTTGTCTGATAACCTGTGTCACTGTGATGTCTGTACTAGTGTGTGTATTTGTAAGTCGGGTAGGATTTGGGTAGGAAGCGGCCATGGCACGTTAGGTACCATCCCGGCATTTGCCTGGATTAAAAGTGCGAATCCACAGAATAACTACTTCCAGGATGGTTTAGGTAGGTATCCAACTCACATCTTCCCAGTTTTGCTTCACGAGGCTGAGTGTACCCCGTTCCAGCCCTCAGACTAGAATTTAATTGCTTGGCAGAGCTGGGAATCGAACCTAGACCTCCTGGGCCACAGCCAAGAATGCTGGTTGCTACACCAGGAGGTGGACACGTGCACAAATAACGTTTGTGTGGTATCTTATATCTGCCTCATATCACATTGTGCGCAATCCGTTGTGAGCATAGATATTAGTAGGATTAGGCCCCCCAGCTCGTACATGTTCTTACATTCGGAGCGCCTTGTGTTCGAGGAACAGGTCGTGCGTATACTGCGAGCATAGAGCTGTGTCATCTCCGCTGTGGCAACAACCCTCAGCTGGACGCACGCTACTGGGCTAGCCCATGTTCACAGTTGTTTTGGGTCTGGTATAGTATATCACTAAGTCCCCGATTCTTGGATGTCACGGGTAATCTAGAGAACCACTGGATGGATTTTGATGTGGTTTTCACCATTCTGTAAAGGATATCTCAAGGAAGGTTTCTGTAAAAAATAATTTATTTATGATCAAAGGAAGCCAAGCAGTAACGATTTCAGTGAAAAAGTCGAGAAAAAAAACTGGCATCCGTGTGCTTTTTAAGCTTACGCTGGGCAAACCGTTAAATATATCTATATATTATGAGCGTAAGAATTGTTCAACATGAAAAGTTCTACAAAAAAGTCCAGGAGAGCATATCTCCATCTTCAATACATCTCCAACTATAAGCGTTTTTACGTTTTAATTTCTTCTAACAATCTCCATTCAATTACTGAGGCGACAGTTTACGAGCTAGCCAGGGGCGAGCCCATCACCCCAGTTACAGCCTAGCTAGCGGGCGAGCCTATTACCCCAGATAAAGCCAGCAGCAAACTGTCGAGTCGTGTTGAGTTAAGACTTCAGAGAAGAGTGGTTGTGTTTGGAGTTTCCCTGGAAGTCCAACTCTGCTTTTCTTCATTTCTCCTCTGAACTTTTCATTCCGCAAAATACACAGTCAAGCTAAGATTGGACGGAAGAGGGATTTTTGTTTCATGCACCTCACCATTCTTAAATTACGTCTGACAAGAATTCGTTGCACATGCATCTCCATGATAATATAATAGTCCAGTCAGTGATTTTAACCCATCATGCCGAGACGTAAAACGGATATAGGTCGTAGTTCATTTACTCGAAAAAAAAAAAAAAGCGCTTATCACTTAATGCATTCATAACTGTTCCCGGGCGAAGCCGGGGCGAGTTGCTAGTAATAAATAAAACACTCCTGGAAAAAATTACATGTATTAGTTATGATCACTACTATAATGGGGCAATTTTAGGATTATGCGTTCGACGTCCAAGCGGTCATCATCAGATCTTGATCACTGTGTTGAGGTTTAAATTTATGTACAAATATTTGCGACCTGAGAATAAAAAGGTTCTAACTACATTTTTATGTGAAATTGAGTTATTGTTATACAGCGATTGATTTTTATTACTTCTATTTCACATTTGAGTTTTTAAATGAACCTATCTTAATTTTTATCGGAGTTATGAGCAGAATAAAAAGTTTCTATCTACAAAATTCATCATTCAGTTGGAATAAAAAGGTTCTATCTGCATCTTCCATTGTGCCGACAACACTAATGGTATCATGATGGCTGTCATAACTTATTCAAGTCTTGGTACAAAATTAAGACACATTATTTACATCTAACAATAGCCTCTGAAGAGGCTCTGAAGAGAAGGAGGAGTTTGAAGAGGAATTGCAGAAGCAGCTGGTAGGAAGAAATATGATTGTTATGGGGGACCTCAATGCCCATGTAGGAAGAGAAAGACAAGGTTATGAGAGTGTTCTAGGACCAGAGGGTTGGGGTGGAAGAAATGAGGAAGGAAAGAGACTGTTGGACTTCTGCCAGAGGAACAGCCTGCTAGTTGGGAACTACTGGTTTAAGAAAAGAGAGAGCCACACAATCACATGGTACAGTGATGACTTGACCAGGAAGTCGGTGGTCGACTATATACTGTATGAGAAAGAACTAAATAAGAACATCACGGACATCAAGGTTATACCATCAGAGAACCTGGATAGCGACCATCGATTACTGGTAATGAACCTGAGAGGGAGTAAGGAGAAGAAAGGGACTGAGAACCAGGAAAGACGTATAAGGATATGGAAACTGAAAGAAGGGGATAGAAGGGTCGAGTACCTCAAAATGGTAAAGGAAGGAATTCCAACAGATGAAGAAAGAGGGGTGGAAGAGGAATGGGCTAGATTTAAGAAGACACTAGTGGGTGCAGCAGAAGCAGTATGTGGGAGGACAAGTAGTAAGAAGAGGTGGAAGGAAACACCATGGTGGAATGAGAAGACAAAAGATATAGTAAGGGAAAAGAATAGAGCCTTTAGGAGGTGGTATCAAAATAGGACGGTAGAGACAAGGGAAGAGTACCAGGAAAGAAAGAAGGAGGCGAAGAGAGTGGTGGCTGAGGAGAGAAGGAAGTGGATGGAAGAGTGGACAAAGATGATGGAGGAGGATAGTGAAGGTACAAAAAAGGTCCTGTATGGGATGGTAAAAAATAAGAGGCGGAAGGATCCTACGGATTATGTTAGAATGGTGAACAAAAGGGGACAAGAGATAGAAAATAGGGAAGAACTGAAGAAAATGTGGAAAGAATATTTTGAAGAACTTCTGAACCCAAATGGAAAAGATGGTGAGGAGGAAGAAATCGGGGAAGAGGAAGATGAACTGCAAACAGAAAAGGACTTAACATGGAAAGAAGTGGAAGATGCAGTGAACAAGATGAAAGGAGGGAAGGCACCGGGTGTGGATGAGTTGAGTGTGGAGATGGTGAGAGCAGCAGGAGAGGTGGGGATACAGTGGCTGTACCGAGTGATGAGGACAGCATGGAAGGAAAGGAAGACCCCAGAGGACTGGAAAAAAGGAATCATTGTCCCGATCTTCAAGAAAGGTAGTAGAACAGATTGCAGAAACTATCGGGGAATAACACTGATGAGTCATTGTGCAAAGATCTTCGAGAAAGTTTTGGAAAAGAGAATTAGGACAAGGATAGAAGGAGGGATGAGGGAAGAACAACATGGCTTCAGAGCAGGAAGGTCCACAGTGGATTTGATTTTTGCTGTAAGGCAGTTACAAGAACAGCACTATGAGTATGGAACAGATCTACTGATGGCCTTCCTGGACATTGAGAAAGCATATGACAGTGTATGCAGAAACAAAGTATGGAAGTCCCTGGAGGATAGAGGATTAGAGAAATGGACTATAAAGAGGATAAAGGAGATGTACAAGGGAAGCGTGAGCTGTGTGAAAGTGGGAGGAGAGAGATCTGACTGGTTGGAACAAAGAAACGGCCTGAAACAAGGAAGTGCACTGTCACCGTTACTTTTCATTGTGGTGATGGATGACATAATGACCCGAGTGGCACAAGTAATTGGGGACGGAAAGATGAAAGCAATGGTGTTTGCAGATGATTTGATGATTTGGGGAAACAAGGAGGAGGAGGTACAGGAACAGTTGGACGTGTGGGAAGGAATAATACAAGGATATGGGATGAAATTTAGCATAAATAAGAGTGAGATGGTGATCACAACAAGGAAGAAGGAAAGAACCACAACGGGAATAACAATTGGTGGGGAACAGCTGAAGAAAGTGGAGAGTTTCAAGTATCTGGGAAGCCTGATACAAGATAATGGAAGAAACGATAGAGAAATAAATGAGCGGGGGAGGCAGGCAGAAGCATTTCGGAGGAGTGTGAGAAGCATGTTATGGAGCAAGGATGTCCCGCAGAACAGCAAAAAGATCATATATCGGACGTACTATGTCCCTATCCTGACGTATGCCTCGGAGACTTGGGTTATGAAAGGAAGGGAGAAGAGCAAAATACAGGCCAGTGAGATGAGGTTCTTGAGAAGCAGTATTGGAGCTACAAAGATGGACAGAATAAGAAATGAGAGGACCAGAGAATTAATGAAGGAGGAACCATTACAGGATGGTATAGAGAAATCTAGACTTAGATGGTATGGACATGTAAAACGAATGGAGGAGAAGAGGATACCCAGGAGAGTACATGAGACGAAGTGGGAAGGAAAGAGACCGAGGGGAAGACCGAGAGACAGGTGGCTGAAGGGGGTGGAAGAAAGCGTGAAGAAGAGAGGAGAAGACTGGACAAGGGTGGAGGCTGAGAGATGGTGGGAAGACAGAAGACGTTGGAGAGGCTTGTGTTCCAAACAGACCCGGCCAGTGGCTGGAAACTGTGCAAGATGATGATGATGAATAGCCTACAAATCAGCAGGAAGTTGAAAACACCTACGGTACTCTTTGCTGCTTAGTTATTGTTGGCCAACCTGTAGTTACGCGAGTTTTCTGTTTCTGCATGACAGCTGGGAGGGAACCTGTGTTACATATTGAGAAAGACTGACTGTTATAACAAATTATGTCAAAACACTGGTGAAAGGTACAAGTCAAGACAGAAACGCAGCTTTAAATACAGTTTTTTCCTGGGAAATGAGCAAGTTACTGTGTGCTAACAGTTTTCTTTGAATACATTGGCAATAAGCCAAAAAATGGTATACAATGCACACGAGACGAAAGATCCACTTTCAGGAACACCTAAGTCTGATGTCCGAGGCCAAGAAACTAAGACCACAAAATCTAATGACGTGAAAGATAAAGTTCGGGCTCATATCGAATCCTTTCCTAAAGCTGTGTCCCATTACTGCAGGGCAAACAGCAATCCTACTTTAAATGTCACAAAAATGTACGATTTATGTCGCCAGCAGTGTGTACAAGAAAATAAAACATTTGTTTAAGTTATCAATGTACCACAAAGTTTTCAACCAAGAATTTAATTTAGATTTTCTGCACCCAAAATCTGACAGATGTGACCTGTGTGAAGAGTATCAGATAAGAAAGAAGGAGAACAGTATCAGTAAAGAGTTAGCTCTAAAATATGCTCATCATGTTGAGCATTTAATAACATTCCAAGTTTACCCATAATCGATTGCTTCATTGTTGTATCATAATGCATTACCTGCAGGTAAAGTTCTCGCAAGAATTCTACTAAGCCGGCTCCAAAGTATCTCGGAGAGGATTTTGCCCGAGTCTCAATGTGGTTTCCGAATCTTCAGGGGCACAACAGACATGATATTCTGTGCCAGACAACTCCAGGAAAAGTGCAGAAAGCAACAGGAGCCTCTGTATTTAGTTTTCTATGACCTGGAAAAAGCCTTTGATTCAGTACCAAGATCTGCTATGTGGAAAGTATTAGCGCACTTTGGATGTCCGGATCGCTATGTGGAATTAGTTAAAGCTCTTCATGATGGAATGTCTGGGAAGATTCTTCACGGTAACTCTGTATCCGATCCATTTCCAGTCACTCACGGTTTGAAACAAGGCTGTGTGCTTGCTCCAACACTCTTTGCTTTGTACATGGCTGCCATGATGTATGAATCATCTTCCAACAACCCAGGCATAGAGATTAAGTTTCGCTTCGATGGAGGTCTTTTCAATCTGGCAAGACTTCGTTCACAGAGACATACCCAAGTTACCCGGGTGACAGAACTGCAGTATGCCGATGACACCGCATCTCCTGCTCAGACACCTGCAGAGCTTCAACAATCGGTCAATCGCTTTAGCACTGCGTGTGATCACTTTGGTCTTACCATCAATGCAAAGAAAACTAAGGTGCTTCTTCATGAATAAAGACCTAAAGATGCATACCAAACTCATGGTGTACAAAGCTGTCGTCATCTCAACGCTACTGTATGGCTGTGAAACTTGGACACTCTATTGCTGTCAAGAAACTTGAGCGCTTCCACCAACAAAAGATGAGATACATCTTGAATATCATCTGGGAGGACTACGTGACCAACACTGCAGTTCTAGAGAGAGCGCATCTCGATAGCATTGAGGCAACTATCATCGCTCATCAACTGAGATGGTTAGGCGATGTTCACCGTATGAGAGATACCAGGCTTCCACGTCAATTCCTTTATGGTGAACTTTGCTCCGGCACTAGACCTAATGGGCCCCTCTGAAGCGTTTTAAAGAACAGCTAAAACACATCATATACATATCCACTCATGGGAAACATCTGCTGCAGACCATTTACTATGGCGGAACACTACATCGACCACTGTCAACTTATTTGAAGAAGTACGTTGCAGACATGAAGAGACCAAGTGACAAGCAAGAAAGCTTCGTCAATTACAACCCCGCCCTCCCCCGACCATTGAGTGCAATTTATGTGGGCGCATGTTTTATGCCAGGATTGGCCTGTTTAGTCATCAGAAACACATCCACAAGCTGGTCTGAAAAGCTCAATGCAGGAAGAAGTATGTGTACTCGGAATCGAGTTACAGCCGACGACGATAATGCATTATATCCTGGTGCAGCTACAGTAATTATTGGTGTGAGTTAGATTTATTGTGGGTAATGTGTTGAAAATGTGCTTTCTGGAAACTTTTTATAGCGTTTGAAATGATTCAATCCACTTCTAAAGGTGTACCCGGGAGACCTCTTAAGAGCCAGGCTAAAGAAATAATATACAATGTTGCTCTGTTCCTAAGGAAAAATGAAGAGAAATTTAGATTATAATATTGTTGCTGCATCTAGTGAGGCTACCGGTAAATCAAGAGTCCACTGTGTAGAGAATATTAAAGGAAAGCAAATCAGCTTCTGCAGGATCTGCAAAGTTTGTGTCACCGAAGAAAAGAAGAAACCCTCGGAAGGAACGTGTCGAGTTCGATAGTATTACGGCAGCTGTAATACGCAGAAAAATATAAGAATTGTGTACCGTAAAAAAACAGTGTCTGTTTATCAGAAAATTACTGATCGCCTTGAGAAATGATGGGATACTGGAGTGTAGCAGGGAATAACTTCGGATGAAGATTCAGGAAATAGGCTTCAGATGGAGGAAATGCCGAAGCAAAAGGAGAATTTTAATCGAAAAACCCGAGATCGCAGCATGGAGAGCAAAGTATCTTAGAACTCTCAGGCAGTTTCAAAATGAAGGCAGGACAATAATCTATCTTTATGAAACTTAACTTCATTCAACTCACACAACTACATATTGTTGGCAGTCAGGAGAGACTAGTCCAACGGTCACGGTGTCGAAGGGTCCTCGGTTAATAATTGTTCACGAAGGAAGCGAATCTGGTTTTGTTCCCGGTGCTCTGTTAGTGTTACATTATATTTTTATTTATTTATTTTATTTATTCCATTATTTCCCCCATGTAATTTCCACTTTATACTCGTTTGCACAACATGTATTAATCGCATGAGAGCATTTCATTTGAGATACCAATGCTATTTTATATGTGAGAATGCCTCTATTTGATACTTTACACTTGCATAACATACAATACCATAACCACGACGAGCTGCGAGCAACTCCAAACAGCTGTTGCAGCAAAGAGGGGAAATCGCACGTGCCTAGTGATCCCACCCCTCCCCCCCCCCCCTTGATGAGTCTCCGCCTTGACAGGCCAGGTCAAACTTGCAATGCTATAATAACTATGTCCAGGGCGAATATAGGTACATTCTTCTATAAACGGAAAGTAAACCTGTATGATATGACTGCGCATGTTTCTCCTTCTAAATAAGTGTTGTGCTATCTGGACGGAAAGGAATACCGGCCCCTTTGGCAATGACATGGCTAGTTCATTTTTTTTTTAAATGGTGTATGATTATAGTTTCAAATCTGGATTTAAAAACACCTCATAACATGGAGTGATAGTTGCGTGCCTCAGAACAGAAACCAGGTGATATCCATGGCTGTAATGGATATCATTGCCAAAAAATCTTAGCAAGTGTGCAAATGAAATATTGTACTCCAGGAAATTCTGCAATTATTCAAGAAGTCGACAATGTTCATTCTCTAGGCTAGGGGACCCCACGCCCAGCCCACACACCAGATTAAGTTTCTTGACAGGACTGGGATTGAACCCGGAATCTCGGGGGTCGCGATCGGGTTTGATTCATAGAACATAATTAATCACAATACAACACAATATACTTGCAATAGCATAAAGTTCTATCTGTATCTAATCTGACAGGATTGCTGATTTTCAGAATAAAAAGGTTCTATCTACATAGAAGGGCTTAGCTACAAGTGCAAATAAAAGATTTTCACTGTGAAACTTAAAATACTGGAGGAGTATAAAGAGGTAAATCAACACATAAAGGCACAGCAAAACCCTACAGTAACTTTCAGCTATTTTGTAATCCAAATATTAAAACTGCTCTCCTGTAAAATTACCTTGAGTGTAGATAGAACCTTTTTATTCTCAGGTCGCGTATTATCTAGCTAAAATGAGTGTAGTGCATTAAGAAGGTGTTTATACACTGTATAAAAAAAATATATATATATATTACGAGCCTTACAGTAGTCGCATATGATGTGTAACATCTGACATAGAAGAAACCTCACGTGAAACTGTTGATACACCGGTATTTTATACTATTATTGGCACAAATATTAATCTATTGTAAAAGGGAGTGTTTTACAGATATTGTAGTTTATAATACGGAACTCATTTTATTAGATGATTTGTAGCTTCCACCAGCACTAGCCTAAATAAAGAATACGAGATGGATCAACTAGATTAATAGACGCGACACCGCTCATAACCTTAAATTTCTTATAAACAGGTCCTCTTGATTCACAGACCAACACGTAATTTCTCATGGATTCTGTTAATATGAGTCATATTGATATGATAAATATCGTTTAAAATGATAATCTGGTAGCAAAAATATCTACCCCGCCCAGGATTCGAACCCAAGATCTCTGGATTCACAGTCATACGCAATAACCCCACGGCTATTTCGACTACGCAAATATTGTGCACAAGATGGTGACTTATTTCCACGTTCCAATAATACTGCATTACGGAATTAAGTTCCATTTATATTTTGCTTGTTTCGATAATGTTCCTGAGTGACATTGAGTTTTTTTTTTTTTTTTAATGCCTTATGCCAATGCAATGCCGACTACTTACAATGTTTGATATTAAGGCATTTTACCATTTAAATACTGATACGAAGACTTCGAACATGTACCATGTCATTTGTTTAAATCACTTGGCACCAGAGTTCGCATGAGCGTTTTCCCTTCAGTATGTCATATACATTCCACATGGCCGAGAGTGCGTCATGGTATCAATTTTCAACACCGCGCGCTGATTGTTTCTCTTTCCAGTGCCAGCTGGATCGATCGATCGAGTTGGCAGTGCGTTTTATACTTCCGTTCGATCCACCACTGCCAGCTAGGGCACACTTCCATTCGATCGAGCGGGCAGTGCATACTTCCGATGTCCACCACTGCCAACTAGTACACTTCCGTTTGATCGATCGAGCGGACAGTGCATACTTCCGTTTGATCCACCACTGCCAGCTCGAGCGTTCCGATCCACTTCAGTCCCCCAATTTTCAAAATCACTCCCACAAAACTATCCAGCAACCGAGCGGAAAGATGTTACACATCAAAATCTACGCACCAAGAAGGAATTGTCCAATGGCGATAAAAATCGGTGGATGTGAGGAACAGACATAGAAAAACAAACAATCAAAAGTGAAGAACAATCGAATGATTTATTGCAGAGTTAGAGCGTTACAAAGTGATGACGTCAATGAGGTGTTGGTCCACCCCTGGCCTGGATGCAAGCTGTCACTCGACGTGGCATGGACTGATCAAGTTCCCGGATGGTGTCCTGCGGAATTTCATCCCAAATGGCCTCTAACTGTTGGGCCAAATCGCCGACATTCCGGGATGTTCGCAATCACCTTCCCATGACGTCCCAAATGTGCTCTATGGGAGAGAGATCAGGCAACCGAGCTGGCCAAGGAAGGATAGGGCAAGCTTGAAGACAGTCCATAGCAACACGTGCCGTGTGCGGCCAGGCATTATCCTGTTGGAAAGTAAGGCCTGGATGTCGCTGAAGGAACGATAACACAACCGGCCGTAGAATGTCATCAACATACCGCTGTGCTGTCAGTGTGCCAGGAATGACTACCAGAGGGGTGCGGCTATCAAAGGAGATGGCACCCCAGACCAGCACCCCCTGTTGTGGGGCTGTGTGGCGTGCGATAGTCAAGGCAGGATCTCCACGCTGGCCTGGACGTCTCCAAACACGTCTGCGGTTGTCGTCAGGGCACCGTTGGAAACGGGACTCGTCACTAAAGACTATACGTCCCCAGTCAGCGCAGTTCTACTTTGCTCGAGCGCGGCACCACTGTAATCTGACTTGACGGTGAACAAGCCTGAGTGGTAAGCGGCGTAACGAGCGGCGCGAGCGCAAATTCCTGTCGCTCAGGCATCTGTTGATGGTCATGGTGGACACATGTGTGCGGGTCACATGCTGGATCGTTTATAACGACGACTCCGGAGCTGTGACAGCTGTTCTGACAATCGCTCTGTCTGCACATGCTGTTGTGTCCCTCGGTCGACCAATGCCGTCCTGACGCTGATGCCTGCCGTCGCTGACCACACTTGCCAGCATCGTCTGATCGCCGTATCACTTCGACCCAAATGTCCAGCGACAGCTCGATTCGACCAACCAGCTTCTTTCAATCCGATCGCACGAACTCTTGCAAACTCTGACATCTGCTCGTAATGAGCACGAAACCTTCGGCGTGGCATTCTTACAGCCGACGTTCAGATATTGCAGTCAAATGCAACAGCTACTTTGAGCATACGCTTCAGAATCGCGCCTTCGGATGTTCGGGAGCTCCCGCTATTCATTCATTGGACACACAGCTTTAATCAGTTGCATGTTCAGTCCGAATGTCTTTGCATACGTAATTTCCTTACAATCGGACAACGCCTTCCCGGTGCGTCGTTTTGTTTTGTTATACAGTGTATTATGATTTGCAGTTTGAATCTTGTTATATAAGGTTGGTTTGTTTTATAGGGGTTTGTGAATTACATATGAGTATTATGCACGTGTATACAAATTACAACAACACAATATAATAAATATAAAATAAACAAAAAATTAGAGCATGCACTTGAATTCTATTATGTATATGGTTACTTATCTCAGCGGAACAATTGATCGTAGAGTTGTTACGCTGTCGCCAGCCTCCTCCTCCTGGGAGGAGTGCATTCAAGTGCATGCTCCAATTTTTAAATTATTTTACATAAGCATTATCCATCGCGGCCTTCGTTTGCGAAAATTGTATAAACACTAAACTTGGTGACGACTAACTCATCAAATACAGATTTATTTGTAGTTCAATTTTGAAACAGCCTGCTTTACGATACGATTGAAAAGATATGTAAGGCACCATGCCGAGTATTCTACGTGCTCTTGATATAGAGAAGAGTTGTAAGCCAATTTGCTAGAATTGTATCTTAGAATTGTTCTAACCATGATCAATATACAAAATATTCTTTTATTCTCATAGAATTAAATATATTTTAAAAATGCAGACTTTAATCTGTTGAAAGTATGGCTCGGACTGTGATTCGAATAATTTGGCACTATTCGAATATTCGAGACACACGAATAATTCGCTAATAATGTTCGAATATTCGAATACCATTGGTATTCTGGTATTCAAATAATAACGTATTCGTGCACATTCGAATATATTGTATTCGAATAATTTGAAAGAATTGTTTTTCATTATTTGGATTAACTGTTTTGTACGAATATTCTATTCATATCGTTCGAATTACGGTATTTGTCTCATCTATGAATTCAACCTTCATGGGTGCGTTTCAGCCGCGCCCGGTTAATACGCTATTCCGGTTATTATGCGACTTTTTCTCGTGTTAACTGGGTTTTTGCTGCAAGTTATTGCGGGACAGATTATGCATTTGCAAATTATTTAGTTTGTCAGTGCTTTTATATGAGTGAACTTCGTAATTAAAAGTTTTGATCAACAAAGATAAGAAATTAAATTGAGGCTTGAAAAGCAGTACTGTTACAGTTTAGGGGAATCGCGCACTATGATTTGGAGATATGTAAACTAGTACAACTTTTGTACTCGGCAAATAAAGTTAGTTCGACGAAATAAGACAAAAGTAGCATGTAAAGTATTATTTGACCCATGGTACTTAATAAATGAAAAACCACATAACGTTCAATGACATGTCAATTCTTTAATTCAGGGAAGAAAACAGAATACACGCTAACCCGTATTCAGGTAAACGATGTATTGCCTAACGTTTTTACAAAACCAAATATGAAAAATAAGAAACTCTTCGTGTTTTATTAGAAATATTATTCATTTCAGGTTCCGTATTGCCAGTAATCATGAAGAATAAAACTTACAATTTTCCGCCTAGTCAATACTATAATTTGTTAAAACATTTCATGGGTACATGTAGCAGCATGTTGCTCACGCTAAGCGGAGCTTGACCTTCACTTGATGTCGCAGGGCTGTTATCGTCTGACTTCGGGTCACATGCAACAACACGCCAAATTTTCTCTGTTGTTTTCCATACCGTGTGACAGAAGATCATTTTAATCCGCCAAAGACAGGTTGCCAAATGCCAAAATAAAAATATATATATATATATAAAAAAATTTGTTAAAAGATGTAGCCGTTGCCGTCCAACCCATCTTCAGCCACACCAACAGAAATGTTAAAACAGTATAAGATATGCAGCAAGTTTCTACAGTACGCCAGTTATAGACGTCAAAATATGAGCCCGGCGTTTCACAGTGTCAAATGACATTTTATATAGATATAGAACAAGTGCAAAAATAACATGTACCTGAAGCCCGTAAACTATGCATGCCATTTTTAGATTTTTAGACTCTCAGATATTGCCACAGTGTTTTTAACTTTTTATTATATATGTGCATTTGTGTTATCGATTTAACTATGCATGCCATTTTTAGATTTTTAGACTCTCAGATATTGTCACAGTGTTTTTAACTTTTTATTATATATGTGCATTTGTGTTATCGATGTTTTTTGTGCTCTGATGAACTCCATATTATAAGTTTGTGGGCTGAAGAAGGGTCTAGAAGAAATAGGACCCGAAACATGTACCCATGAAATGTTTTAACAAATTATAGTATTGACTAGGCGGAAAATTGTAAGTTTTATTCTTCATATTCTTCGTGTCTTCTCTAAACGAGGTGCAAATGCACATTTCCATCAACATAAGCACAACATTTTCGACACGAGTACTTGAAAGAAAAACAAAAATAAGAAAAGGTTGCCGAAATTTCAGTGTCAACAGGCTTTTAACTCAAAGATTTCAAAGATTATTTCGCACAAAAAATTTCTTATTTTGGTACAAAAAAATCAATTTGTCAACATTGTCAGGATCAAGGCATGTTCTTTTGGCATTAACAATATTGCTGCCCATGCAAAAATGTATTTCTGATTGAACGGAGGTGCCTGGAATGCATAAGTTCTTTCTTGCGAACTGACTTACTCTGGGGTATACCTTTTCATCAGCCTTCCACAACCTACAATTTCATGGGCGTTCCTCAAGTTTTCCAGATCTTCAGCCACAGTTTTCATGCCCGAGGACGTATTTGGACGCTTGAAAATGAAATCGAGGTCCCTTTCAAAGCTGGATAGAGTGAGGATCCCGACAACCCGACTGTTTGTTGTGGTTGTGAAGCATCCGAATCTTCTCCGGTATCGCAAGAAAGCATCTGCATTTGTACTTCCACCCAAATCTTTTCCGTGTCTTGTGCATTTTCGTGTAAAAGATTTTCGTAACGTGGATCCACAGCAGACGCTAATTGGGTTAAACATACACCTGTGGTTGGTTCTTCATCACTTTCATCAATAACGTGACATCGTCTTTTAAGAACCCCAGAAATTGTCGATTTTATTGTTTTTGATGTCTTGCTCTCCGAGTCCTCATCCTCATTTTTCATTTTTTAATATTCGTGGGGTTGCGAATATTCAAATAATATTCGCTGTATTCACACTATTCGGTATTCGAAAGTAATACATTCCTTACCACCATAGGCTAACATCAACGATCAGCTACAGCATGTTACCACTACCACTGAGTAGCTCTTGCTCCTGCTTTCACATTGCCTCTATGTAAAACACGAATAAGAAATGTCAAAAAGACACAAACTTAGTGGCTATAGAGAAAGAAAGAAAACTCAAAATAACGTTCCCCATGAAGATCACATCACTTTAATTAAG
Source organism: Meconema thalassinum (assembly GCA_946902985.2). Taxonomy (NCBI): domain Eukaryota; kingdom Metazoa; phylum Arthropoda; class Insecta; order Orthoptera; family Tettigoniidae; genus Meconema; species Meconema thalassinum. Next base: position 318,576,805 of record OX336389.2, read on the forward strand.
AAAGTATGCTTGTTTCGTGCTCTGTTGGTAGATCTATCAATTTATCCGCAGCAACAGCACGCCAATTCATGTTTATTGAAATGATAAGAGTGCAGCCTATTCCAATGTCTCTTGGTGAAACAACTCACGTGCTAACAATACTACTTAAAAAAATGACGCATTTTCTGCCTATGCCCATACAGTAGCGTCACAGTCGTCTGGTGACAAACTGAGGAGCTTTTCTGATTTTTTGTAAGCTCATTGACACACATTTTTGGCAGTATTTTGTTCTAATAAAAATTAATTGAGAAACTTGTGTGGGAGTGCACACAACAACTCACCAAAGTTTCATCGTAATCGGAAGAATGGTATAGAAACACATACGGGACAATCATACAAGGAAACCACAGAAAATGCCGCTAATCGGTATGAAATACACTCATTGGTTGAAATGACTTGCGCGACATCTCTCGTGAAATGACTTGCTGGCCTTGTAAAATGGAGTCACATATACAGAAGAATTTGCGTGCTTGCGCAAAACTCACCAACGTTAATTTGTTGACTTAATTCGCATGGCAACACCCTTTAGTAGAAACAACTTGTGCGCCACCTATTGAAAAATGGATTTACTAACTCAGAAACTTCTTGGGCATGCGCTTAACAATTCACCAAAGTATCATCGCAATCAGAGGAATGGTATTGGAACGCATTGAGACAATCATAACACAGAAACTGCCACTAAACTGTGTGAAATACACTCATTTGTTAAAACGATGCGCGCGCCTATACTCATTTGTTGAAACGATTCTTGTGCCATCTATCGTGAAATGGATTTACTAAATTAGAAACCTTCGCGGGCGTGCGGACAGCAATTCGCAAAAGATCATTTGTTAAACGACTTGCGCACCATCTATTGTATAATGGATTTCCTAATTCTATAACCTTCCCAGGAATGGGCACAACTCACCAGTTTCATCGCAATCGGATGAATGGTAAATGAACGCATACGGGAGTTTGAAACGATTCGCGCGCCAACACTCATTTGTTGAAAACTACTCGAGTGCTCTCTATTGTAAAATGAATCTACTAATTCATGTGCCTTCGCGGGAGTGGGCATAACAATTCACCACAGTTTCATCGCAATGGAATGAATGGTATACGAATGCATGCGGAATTTTGTTGAAAAGATTTGCGTGCCAATATTCATTTGTTGAAACTACTTGCGTGCCATCTATTGTAAATTGGATTTACTTCTCGGGAGTGGGCACAACAACTCACCACACTTTCATCGCAATCGGATGAATGGTATATGAACGCATAAAAGATGAACAAACACACAAACAAACATTCATTCATTTTTATATATATAATAGATTTATTATAAACTAACCTTATATAATGAGATTCAAACTGCAAATCGTATTATAAACATCAACTTAACGCACTACACCCATTGCAGTTAGATAATATATAGTTGCTTATCTCAGCGGAGCCGTTGGTCGTAGAGTTGTTACGCTGTCGCCTGCTTCCTCCCACGAGGATTGCATTCAAATGCAAGTGGACAATATAAATGCACAATCGTGTAGACCTGTTCTATGTGAAGTGCAAATTAATACTAAATACATTTAAACCTCAACAGAGGCAGATGACCTTGCTGTTCCACCCCATTAAAGCTCCAACAACTAACTTAAACCTCAACACAGTGATCCGGATCTGATGATTACCGTTTGAAGGTCAAAACGCATAATCCTAAAATTGCCCCATTACAGTTGTGATCATAACTAATACATGTAATATTTTCCATGAGTGTTTTATTTGTTACTGTATTCATATATTATATACATTGTACCCCGCCCAGTCATTGGGCGAATTCGTGTTGGCTGACTCAAGAGTTAAAAATGACTAGATTGATTCGACGAAAAAAAGAAAAAAAAAAGTTTCTCGCCTACTACATTTTGGCCATTTGGCCAAAGCAAGAAACTGAAATGCATTAAAGAATATTTAAGTAAATATTTGTTTGAATATTACTGACCTCGATAAAACCCACAATTCTTCCTGCAGATAAGTGTAATTTACACAGAATTTAGCATGAACATCAGTCAATGCAAGGTGATGTTATGTAAAGCATTTTCCAACAAAAGTAAACTTCTCCATTTCATCCTATAGACCATAGACCTGAAGCTTCAATGCAGACTTTTGAGGTGCCACATGGGACAATATTAATGCACAATCGTGGAGACCTGTTCTATGTGAAGTGCAAATCAATATTTGGTTCAATGACTATATCATTTTCAATGCAATTCTTACCTTAAAGATTAGAAGATGTGGATAAATGTTAAAAATGCAGAAAATGATGATGTAATTGAGCTGATAGAGGACCAAGGATTTAACAGTTGGTAGATGAGGGATAACTTTGATAATGAAGAAAGCAAGAATGAAGCCACATAAGTTACACACACCCCAATAGACTATGTTTTACTTTAACATATAGCTAGTTATGGTGGTTTTAAAGGACAGAACAGCGAGGTCATCTTCCCTAGTCTTATATATAGTGGTGATGACTGTTGTTTTAGGAGGTGGAACATCTGAGGTCATCTGCCTCTTTGTCTTATATGGAAAATTATTGATATGTTTCATTTACAGGTATTACTTCGATCAGATATTTGAGATAAAATCCAGTGGTGTGCACAGGAATGAAATGATACAAAAAGGAACAAAATTAAAGGATTTCCATGTACAAAATTTTGGAATGAAATTATATTGCAAAAAGGAATTACATTAAAAGTATTATAATTGGAAAAAGTTTAAAAGGAACAAAATTGAACATAAGTATCACTGAATTCGTCTCGCTGAGCTCTATCCAATGATTTACAAATCAACAACACAAGTTTCGAACATTCAGCCTATGTTATGACATTAGTTACAAGTGCCAGACTTGTGTTGTTACGGAAGTCACTCAGCTATACAGGACTACTACATATCTGAGCATCATAACAGCACAAGAGTGTAGCAGATTGCACATAAAGTAAATGAATGAATGATAACGTGTACCGCAGAGCCTTTAAGATGGCACAGAGCTCCGCTGTGTACATGCTACAGGCCTCGGGGAGAGGAAAGAGGAACCGACGATCCTCGACCATAAATGCACATCCTCGACCCGTACGTGAATAGAAGCCCTGATCCTGGATACCGGCCCACCACAGACTGGAACAGCCTCTGATGTTTGGAGAAGACAAATGCAATGGACATATTACTGACTGACTTTGTGATTGTTCCTAGTGGTGATTTTATCAACTTAATTAGCGATTGTTCCTAATATCTCAGTATTTTTTGAGTTAGCATGTTTTTGATTGAAAAATATGTTACAAACAGTACTTTCGTCATTGACACTTCCTACGATCTGCATGACTGTTTGTGTCAATATGCTTACATATGTTTACCGTATTATCTTCAAGTTTTCTGCTCATTAGGTTCATACTTTTCTTTTTGTGCATTTCATTGTTTTAATGTCGTATAGAAATAATAGATATTTCATCCTACAGCTCTTTGGTAGTTGTACCCTTATGTCTTTTAAGAAAAATTGATGGTTCTTCAGAGCGCTATACGGGTACTGGTGAAATGCTAATGAATGCGAGTACCAGAGGGTAAATACAGCCTCGTGCAAATTGTACAGGCCTGCAACGATTTTGCGTCACAGAATATTTTAATGACAAAAAGGTAAAATCAGATGTTCTGATTTCGAAAACAGTACTAGTTTTTGCATATCACATACAGATATTGTACAATTTCATATTATAACATAAAATAAAAAAATCGCCATTCTAACATTGAATCATTGTATATCCCACTTGCTGCATGCATTATTTACACGTTGTCGGAATATTGCATTAAGGATAGGTTCTGCCACCCAAACTTATTTCTTATCCATTCCCAGTTCTTTGTGTCCTGTATCTTGTCTTAAAGATGAAGATACTGAAGAGGTGAAAAATATTCTTATCTCCTGTAATAAAACTGATGATGAATTGTTGTTTTAAGGGGCCTAACATCGAGGTTATCGGCCCTTAATGATCTCGGTGATAGCGAAAATGATAATGAAATGGAAACCAGAACTAAATTATGTGAGACGGAAAATACGTACAAAAAGGAACTCGGATGGAAACAACTCACACTATGGTCTTACAAAAGGGAAATCAGAACGAAAAGATGCACAAAAAGAGTAGATTGGAAAAGACCCACAAAACGTAGGCTAGATTCAAAATACGTACAAAATGCAATGTAGCGTCGAAATACTCACAAAATGCAACTGAAATTCAAAATACTTACAAAATGCAAATGAGATCGAAAATACGTACCAAATGCAATTGAGGTTCAAAATACTTACAAAATGCAATTGAAATTGAAAATACACAATGCAATTCAGATTGAAATATCTCAGTTCCAATCCAAATTATTCACAAAGTGCAATTGAAATTCAAAATACTTACAAAATGCAATTGAAATTGAATATGCTTACAAAATGTACGGTAGATTCAAAGGACTCGTGGATTGACAATACTTACAAAAAGCAATTTAGATTGAAAATACTTGACAAAATGTAATTTAGATTCAAAATACCCACAAAATGCAATTGAGAATCAAAATATGTGCAAAATGGCCGCCAAACAAAATGCAATTTAGATTCAAAATTCGTGCGAAATGCGGTTTTGGATGAAAATACTTACAAAATACAATTGAAATTCAAAATACTCACAAAGGTCCCTCCGCCATATTGAAAGACTTACTAAAAAGCAATTTAGATTGTCAATCTTAACAAAATGCAATTGAGGTTGAAAACAATCGCGAGATGTAATTTAGATCGAAAAAACATACAAAAAGCAACGTAGATTAAAAATGCCTTTAAAAAAAAATCGCTAGAAGGGAATTTAGATACACGGTGAACCAAGTAACAAAGCAATGCAGGAATCTTAAAGAGAAAAGTAAATATAATGAAAAGAGGAGAGGAGAGGGGAGAGATCAGAAAAAAAAGCTTGTAGTTTAACGTGACCGTTAACCTTGAGATCATGAGCCACAGGACCTCCTTTTTACGTGGAATCCGAACCACAGGACATGGCATTTCACTTCGAAAATCTCACATGCATTGACCGGGAATCGAACCCGGACCGCCTTGGTGAGAGGCATACAGCTAGACCGCTGAGCCACCACGCCCCTTGGGAGAGATCAGAAGGTCCGCCCCAAAGGTAAGGGACAAAAGGGGAAAACGGACCCAGCTCAGGAATCCCTCGGGGTCGCCAACTCCCGAACTCACCAGCCGTGAGCCCCTGAGGGTGTAGCATTATCTACGGTGCACCAGAAGTGGTGGGGCTACATACACCCTGCCTCCTTAAGGGCCTTGAGCACAAGGCAGGAGGTAAAAGGAAAAGAAAAAGAAGGCTGACCCCTCACAGAAGGAGGGCATCAGGAAAGATGAGACAAGGGCCAATTAAGGCGGGAAAGTGAAAGTCTCCCTAGGCCTCGGATAACCTAATACCGTCGGGGTCGGAAGAGAACAAGAGTTGACCAAGGGAGGTCGACAGGAAAGAAGACGGAGAGGAGTCCGGCACAAGTAAGTGGAAGCAATGCCGGACTCAGCTGGGGTCCCGTGGTCGCCAACCCATGCCCCACTAGATGTGAGCCCCTGGGGGGTGTAATAAAACTGTAGGATCTCTCTCTTCGTTCTTTAGTATAGCTTAAATCTCATGTCAGTCAGTGTTTCTATTATAAATGTGTATTTAATTGTGAATTTTGTGTGTGGAAAAAAACGGCAACTTCGAGTGGCATCAGTAAAAGACGCCGTGTGAACAATTTCAGCTACATATGTGGGTGTTACGAGATAAAGCAGCAGGAAAAAACATTACCCCTTTTATTAAGAGTATCTATCCTATTTTGAAATAAAATTAGGAGATCAACACAAATATTTTGCCCGCGTAGAAAATTTAAGACAGTGGAACAAGGGAGTTTGTTCATCCCTTCCCTTTGAAAAATTCTAACAAGTATCACAATGGTTTTGCAAAGCTTATTATTAAAAATTATTTAAAAAATGTACAGGTTTCGGACCATCTTTTGACCTTCCACAGCCAAGATAATCAAGTTATTGTTTGTATACAGTCAATGTCATTAAAAATGGTCGGAAATACATGGCGATGAAATGAACATATGGTAAAGTGAAATACATTAATGAAAATGTTAAACTCTAGGCCTGTATATTAAAAACATCCTTGATTCAGGATAACTTGGAATGCATACAGCCAATTTGATTTAATATTTTGTATCTAAAACTTATTTAAAAAGATTTTTTAATTTGAAGGCTTCAGTGATTAAACAAGTAAACTACCGTAGTATCTCCCTCCTCACGATAACATACAATATACTCTCTGTGTGGTTGCCTTCGTCGACTTCAATAAGGCATTGATTCTATAGATTGTCATACACTTCCAAAATTCTCAAGGATATGGGTCTAGACAACAAAACAAGAGGAATAAGCCAACAGACCGTAACATACACTACCTCCAGAGTGAAATGCAGGGGAGAGATTTTGGACACTTTCAAAATCAAGACAGGTGTTAGGCAGGGAGACGGACTATCGCCTCTACTCTTCAACGAGGTACTGGAGAAAAGTAATCCAGGAATGGTGCAAAGCGACGTGCAAGGAAGAGATCAAGAATGGACTTAAGATACGCTACAAGAGAACAGACCTAATAATAGACTGCTTAGCTTTGGCAAATAATCTTGCAATATTGTCCGATTCCTTAGATATTGCTGCAAAACATATACATCAATTTAAACTCCAAGCAACAATGGCGGAAAACTAATATAAAGCCCATTCCTAGAGAGCTAAATGTGGAACAGGGGAAAATCAAGTGGGTAGAAAAGTGGATAGGACCTAACAACTCTGAGAAAGAAGATTTCACATCCAGGATCAACAAGATGGAAGTGGCATACCAGCAGAGGCTGACCAACTGCGTCTTTTTCTTCTTTGTAAACAAGAAAACCAACAGACACTGGTACACTGAGGTTGTTAAAGACCCTCTGGAAGTAGGGACCACATGTTCCTCTCGAGAAGAAACTTCAAGCATACTAGCAATTCCAAGAAAAGCCAAAGCTAAAGACAGGCGGCTCACAGAAAGCAAATGTGGGAGTACTGGGGTAGAATTAAAGCTCAAGGGTGCAAATGGTTGAAGTAACGTGGTCCACAGCAGGCCGAAACAAACGTTTCATTTCAAGTGATATAGAATTAAATGTTTTATTCCTGAATTCATTCATTGCTGGAATTAAATTAAACGTTTCATTCCGAGCAGAGTGAAATAAAATAAATTTAATTTCATTTTAATTCCTTGTTAGAAATTAAATTAAACATTTCATTCCATGTGGAGTGCAAAATGTTTTATTCTCTATTTCATTCCTTGATGGAATGGAATGAAATTAAATGTTTCACTCACAGTTTAATTCCAAGTGGAATAAAATTAAATGTTTCATTCCGAATTTCATTTCTTGTGGAATGAAATCATGTGTTTCACTCCATGTTTAGTTCTACACTGGAATGGTATCGCCGGTAATTCCAGTGCACCCCCTTCTAAAATCATGTTGAATTTACATATTCCAAGAAAGAAAATAATATAAAGACAACAGATTCGTTTGGTACACCTACAGTGTATCTCATTTTATAGAATATTTTTCATACTGCCAGTAATAAAATGTTACCTGTATTTCACTGCAGTGTAAATATGCACATCCAGTCACATTAATGTGACCACATGTCAATAGCCTGCATAACCACCTTTTTCAGCGCAGACCACTGCGAGACGTGCAGGAAGAGAGTCAATGAGGTTCTGGAAGGTACCAACAGGGATGTGGAGCCATGCCGACTCCAGTGCCGTGGCCCTCCTCCGGCCTGGACCCATCTGGCGATTGTTGCAGGGTGTTTGCGTTCAGACGTTTCACACCGTATACAGCAATGGCCAACTGTACAATGGAGCATAAAACGTGATTCATCGGAAAAGTCTACCTGTCGCCACTCAGTGGACGTCCAGTTGCGGTATTGGCGTGCTAATTCCAGCCTTCGTCGCCGATGAACAGCAGTCAGCACGGTGCATAAACCAGGCACCTGCTGCGGAGGTGCATACGCATCAACGTTTGCTGAACAGTCGTTGAGGAGACACGGTTGGTAGCCCCTTGGTTCATCTGGGCGGTCAGTTGCTCTACAGTTGCATGTCTATTCGCCCGTACATATCTCCACAGCCGTCGTTCACCCCTCTCATCTATGGCCCGTGGTGCACCACAGTTGCCTTGGTGGGTGCACCACAGTTGCCTTGGTGCTGGTTTTGAATAGCGCCATTTTGCAATGCATGGTACACTTGAACCACAGCAGTACACTAACAGTTTATAAACGTAGCCATTTCGAAAATGCTTCCACCCTTGGCCCGAAAGCCAATGATCATGCCCTTTTGGACGTCAGATAAATCGCTCCGTCTCCGCATTGCAACAGCAAATGCACTGTTTTCCACTTCTATTTGACATGCTTTATATACCCTCCACTGCTGGTGCTGTCACCTGTGCCGTCTGAGTGGGGTTATTGCACGTTCACGTCGAACAGGCGGTGGTCATATTAATGTGACAGGACAGTGTATTTGTACATTATTAGATGAATGAAAATCCACAGCTTGCTTCCAGTCTCCGACTGGGTCAGGAATGGAATGAATGAAGCCCCCATCTAGCGGCGAGGATATGAACTGTGCTGGCTGCCGAGGCCTGACGCGCTCCTCTGGGGCAATGATTAAATGAATGACAGATGAAATGAAATGATAGTGGAGAGTGTTGCTGGAATGAAATTTTGACAGGGAAAATCGGAGTACCCGGAGAAAAACCTGTCTGCCTCCATTTTGTCCAGCACAGATCTCACACGGAGTGACCGGGATTTGAACCACGGACCCAGCGGTGAGAGGCCGGCGTGCTACCGCCTTAGCCACGGAGGCTACATTATGAGATACTGTAGTATATTTTATTCATCCAATCCCTTTGGGTACCTTTTATTATGCTTTACCAACCATTGCAGATAATATGGGGAAGTTTGTGTCAAATAGTTTAAACCTCACACCAGCTCTTCCATCTTGATACCAACCTTTCCATCTGCTGTCCCTAGAATGGAGTTCAGAATGTAATCAGGAGGTGCAAGGGCATCTACTATTCCAACTGCTTCATTCTTCAGTAAACTACATAAATGCAAAATTCCTCCCTTTACAAGATCTGCCAGATTAGGACCCGATGCGTAACAACCTACACAAAGGAAAACATACATGAATTAATTTAATGATCAGTTGCAAGGAACTAAACAAGAAAAATATTGCATGTAATAAGATGAAAACATGTTGAATGTGAAAGGGTGACAATTCCATCCAGCAGCTACCAAGTCATGATCCCCAGCTGTCTAGGTTTCAAGACAACAGGCTATGACACTGTGCTATCATGGTCCCTTTAACCAATGCAAACATGCAAATATGATAAAATCACAAAGAGGTGCACATTAAAGCAACCTAAGATAACATCAGATAGATATTCACCTGCTTCCAGATTGATATTATTATTAACCAAACTAGTGAAAAAATGAAAATCCACAGCCTGCTTCCAGTCTCCGACCGGGTCAGGAATGGAATGAATGAAGCCCCCATCTAGCGGCGAGGATATGGACTGTGCCGGCTGCCGAGGCCTGACGCACTCCTCTGGGGCAATGATTAAATGAATGACAGATGAAATGAAATGATAGTGGAGAGTGTTGCTGGAATGAAATGTTGACAGGGAAAACCGGAGTACCCGGAGAAAAACCTGTCTGCCTCTGCTTTGTCCAGCACAGATCTCACATGGAGTGACCGGGATTTGAACCACAGACCCAGCGGTGAGAGGCCGGCGTGCTGCCGCCTAAGCCACGGAGGCTTAGATTAACCAAACTAGTGAAAAAAAGAAAATAAAAACAGTTAAGCCTTGGCAATTTGAAGATGATACAGTGATAATAAATAGCAATAAGCATTTGGTTCCAGCTGCCTGGTGTAGATACTGTGAGTTACAGCCATTTGGGCAAAGAGTGTTGTCTAATGAACTAGAGCCATCTGAAATAAGCTATACAGTCATATCACAATATGTTGACCAACTCTGGTTTGCTGAGAACACGTGAGTCGGTTGTAGCAAAGTGTAAACCAATCAGCACAGGTAAACTGATGTCCAGAAAGAACCTAATTTGAGGGGTCCTGACAGTCGGGATACCAGTTATTATGGAATAGGAGTGGGGTATATTGTATTCAGAGTTGTGGCCCTTCTCGTGTTCAGGTGGATAGGACTACTCAACTCGTTTGTTCCCCGAGGTGAAATTCGTGAAGCCCTGAGTAAGAAAGGCTAGCAACCTGCTTCACTTGTACTTTTTAAACCTGCTAACAATGTTTCAAGCAAGCTTAGTACCTATGGGGGTGATGGAGTCCCATTTTATCTGACAGATCGGGGATTCATTGGAAATGAACTGGCAATCAAACAGGTATTCGATGAGGTTATGAAAGGAAGGAAGTAGAACTAGCTGAGTCAGCAAGTAGGATGGGATTGGATATTCTAGGTATTAGTAAAGTTCAGATAAAGGGAGATGGAGAGGAGGAAGTAGAGATTACAAGGTTTACCTGTTAGGTGTAAAACAAGGCAGGGCAAAGTTGGGAATAGGGATGTATGTCAAGTGAACCTTAGAACATACCATAGTTTCTGTAAGATATGTAAATGAACAATCAATGTGGATTGATTTGGAAATCTCAGAAACTCAGATTGTTTCGATGTACGCTCCATATGAATGGGCAAACCAGGATATAAGTAGACAGATTTTACGAGGCACTGAATGATATGGTAACTAGAGTTAACAATAAAGATAGTGCACTTCAGCGCTAGGATAAGAAAAAGGACTGACAGGTATAAGAAGGTAAATGGGGTGAAAATAAGGAAGCGAATGCCAAAGGGAAATGTTTACTGGATTTCTATGCTAGCATGGGATTAGCTGTAGTAAATTAATCTCAAAACATAAGGAGATACACAGATACACATGGGAGGGTAGAGGAACCAGGCCAGTAATAGACTGTATCATCACTGACTTTCAATTTAGGAAATTGATAAGGTATTGTATGATATTCAGGGATGTTTTTGATGAAACAGACCAAAAACACATCTGCTGTGAATTGAGCAAAGTTAGACTTAGGTGCAGAGAGTGAGGTCTGTTTGCAGATGGACTAGGGTTGAAAATCTCCAGAATAAGGAACTTAGGCAGAAAATCCAAAGGGTGGATGGTAAAGAATTGCAGGACATTGAAATGGAGTAGTCAGGATACAGGGATGCAGTAATAGAAGTAGCAAAGCCATTTATTGAAACAATAGTGTGTAAAGACGGGAAGAAATGCACATTCAGGTGGAGTGACATAGTGAAGTTAGGTTGTAAAAGTAAAAAGAAAGTTTACCGGGAAAAAAAACTCCAAACAAGGAATCTGGCAGGCAGAGAGCTTTATGTAGTGGAAAGGAACTGAGCCAAACAAATAATAACAGTCTAAGAGGATATCACAGGATGAATTTGGATATATAAAGTAGAAACATTAGGTCAGGAGGCAAGAAAGTTTTTTTTTTTGAATGTTATAAAGAATCTCATAAATGCAGGAAAAGGAGAAATGAGCAGTTTTCTGGATAATTCTGGGAACTTATGGTAGTTACTAAGGAAGCAATGGGGAGATAGCAAGAATACTTTGAAAACTTGCCAAATGTAGATAGAAACTTATCTGGCAATATGACAGATTTTGATATTATGCAGGAGGAGGGCGAGGACAGGAACAGGATCACAGTTGATAATACTTAATAATAAAGTTATTGGTTTCGTGTCCCTTTTAACTACTGCAGCTATTAGAGACGCTGGGGTGCCGGAATTTTACCCCGAAATGGATCTTTAACGTCCCGGTAAATCTACTGACACGGCTCCCTCCCACTTGGGCACCCTCAAATGCCAACTGACTGCACCAGGATTCATTCCTGCAACCTTGGACACAGCGAGCGAGAATGTTACCGCTGCGTCACTCAGCCAGTCAATCACAGTTGGGGAAGTAAAGAGGGTGGTAAATAAACTACAATGCCACAAAGTGGCAAGGGTAGATTAAATTTGGGCAGAAAATGGGAAAGTACAGTGGGAAGGCAGGGATGAAATGGTTGCATAGGGCAATTGTATTGGCATTCAGGAAAGATACCTCTGACTGGACAAAAGCAGTAATCACCCCAATTTATAAGCAAGGTGTTGGGAAAGATTGCAACAGTTATAAAAGTGATGATGATAATTGTTGCTTTAAGGGGCCTAACATCTAGGTTATTGGCCCCCAATGCAATGAAATGAAATTATAAAGAAAACTACAACCCACTGCCAGGGATGAAAACAAAAATGGTTTGTATAAAATATACAATGAGCCTTAACAATTATGCCTTATTTGAATAAAAGAAGAAAAAATAAAACGGGGGTGATAAAAAACAATAAAACAAATGAGGCATATTGAACAATAAAATATATATATGCACACAATAATAGTACATTATGCAAAAACATGGTGTCGAGCGATGACCTGTTTTTTAATTCCCGTATGAAAATCCACCAATTTCCCGTATATTTTAGAACTCTCAAGATTAGAGTTCGCATACCGAATGGCTGAAAAATGATTCTTAAAGCGCGAATCAAGTTTTTCTAGTGTACGGTAAGTGAAACTGCATGTTTGGAGATACTTCTGCAGTCCATGGGTGATGGCAAGATTTAGGCCTAGACCGTAGCGTGAGCAATGCGCGTGAACGCAAGTGAATTCTCTCGCAGATGGGATGAGATGCTGCGAACACAAAATATAATTTACCTGAGGAGAGCCGAGATCAATGACTGTTTTACTGAGGGGGGTTGAGAGAGTGGAGCATAGGAGTGTCACATAAGATAATACATATTTACGGGAAGTGACTGAATTGGATGGTAACAGCAAAGGAGACCAGAACAAGGTGATACAATTTTCTACACTACTGAAAAAAGTCAAAATACCCTTTGTAATAATCAATAATAATTTTGGGGGTCATGTAGTAATAAATGTTACCTACCCACTACTATATCCCTTTTTAGATCACAACTAGTATAGTAAAATTGTAGGTGTGTCTGCCATTACACACGTAAATTATGCGACAAATACAGTATTGCTAATCCCGCGCATTTGGTACCAACAGCCTTCCTGTCACAAGCCTTGCCCCGCTTCTCCTCTACATGACCCATGGTCACCACATAACATAACCGCCACACGGCAAGAATTCTGAGCATGGTTCTCACTTACACCCTGTATTTCGAAAGAAAGAACGTGAAGGATATGGCGGGAGCTTCGAACAGCTGAGCTGTGTTGCCTGGATTTTAGTGTTGTTGTAAATCACCCGATTCGAATAACACAGTGCTGTACTTCAGACATTATTTCTGTACAATTACACGGAATATATTTTAAAAGTCGATCCTTTGTCAATGCAGAGGACATTCAAACAGAGAAACACGCCACTTAGATGAATAAATAAATTACACACCAAAGCTATGATACCTTTATCATCGGTATTCAATTCAATAAATACGACAAAGAGGGCAAACACTCTACAGCTAATGAATATAAAAACACACACCATGCAATGATTATCCTTGAACATGAAACAAGAGTCTGGGTGGAGGTCGTTCACAGCTGACAGTACAGTAGTTGACAGATAACACCATGCACACTAACTGAATCGCGACTCTCTACGGTTAATATTAGCTTTCGTGATAATACAAAAGTAAAGATAAGGTAAAGAAATATTTAGCACTGAGCATTCAAATAAAACGCTCTGTGGCGATGTTATTGCCGTGGTTTTATATTGTCAAATAGTAGGCTATTGAATGACAGGCAGTAATTTAAACACAATGACGGGAAACAATAGCTTGTGCTCTACTATCGACTGCCGCAAGCGAACTGACACCAATAAATAAATTATCCTCCGTCACTTGGCAAGGATTTGATACCCTCCATCCCTTCAATGGCCCTATCGGGTGGGTGAAACTGTATAGGGAGTCTTGAAGCCAACTCTAGCTTACCTTCTAGTAGTTCCGACAGACAGTGTTCAAAGGCGCTAGCAGTCATTTCAGGTCACCAATTAGTTCTGTTCGTAACCAATAGATGGCGGGATAATCTTCGATTTTAATGAAACCTGTAGTTTTGCCATCTAATTCAACATGTATTCCTATTTTGTTAGTAATATGACAGTTTCTGATCATGGGAATGAAGGGAAAGCGTCTTGTATTCTTTCTATTACATGAAAAATGCTGGATGCGTAATGATCGATACGCTTTGATTCAGGTCTATCGATGCGAGCGAATTCTATCGATTCTGTACGAATTGTATTTTAAATGTGTGGCCGATTATTTACATTCTTTCGGAATGTTGATTTTTGGCATTGATTTCTAGTGTTAATGTATTGGCACTCTTCCGTAGAATTTGTTAAAACTTAATCTATCAGGTTGATGTTCATGACTAGTGACTGCTGTAGAGTATGTTGATGACAATCTGCGGTAATATATGCGTTGCATATTTGGAAAATATCTGCATTTTAACCAGCGATGTTATTATGCTTGCGTACCTTGAATAGTGACGATTTCTAGTTCAAATTATGATTCAAGCCAGTGACTACAATTTGGAGTGTTATTTGGCATGTTAAACTGGTAGGTTTTGTGACCTGTGACAAGCGAAGCAATGTATCTAAGCAAGAAATATTTGGAATTTCTGTCAACTAGTTTGCAAGAAACTGTTATGTACAAGAGACCAAGGATATGCATGTTTATGTAATATTGTAGTCTTATTAAAAACATTATTACCCACATACTTTTCAGTGGTAGGTTTACAATTCAGTGCTTTGTGATAAATACATTTGTGTTTTCACTTAACTTTATTTATTTATACGGTTTCCCTAGACAGTACCTTTCTAATCCAAGAATAATCATGACATTTTGAGCTGTAGGCTAGCATAAATTGGGTGCTTGTGACTAGTGATGATTTACTATTCTTGCCCATACATTCACGTAAGTTTTCCATGTGGATTGTGGTAGCTTGATACATGGATCTTGTCTTGTGCATTTCTAATACTGGTGTTGTTTTATGTTGTATAGTACCAATATGATGAGAATCATTCATTATTAAATGATCTGGAAGGGCTCATGTACGTTTTTTCTATCTGTACTTATACATTTGGCCCCCTCAGGAGTATAGATTGTTACTGAAAAGTGACAGATCGATGTTAATACAGTTAGATGAAGTTGGCAGTGTTAGATAAACATTGAAACAATAGGCCTACGTATGTTTATATCTTTGTGCTTACCTTCGAGATTAGGCTACAGTTTCTAAAATAACAAGTATATCTGCATAGCTTATAATCAAGCCATTCAACAGTACACATGTGACTTTCCTGAAATAACCTACTCATCATTCACATATCTTCATCCAAAACCTAATTTCACTTTGTGATGTTTTGGTTTGAAACTATGTTTTGTTGTCTGAGCATTATACTCATACTCGTATTAGTGATATTGATAACGATGATTACACAAATAATAATTGTTATCATAATACGGTATTTCAATGAAATTGAATATTGCAGCATGTCAACCATCAAGTGCTATTTTTTTAAGAAGCCATGTGATGTTTCTCAGAATTACTATCAGTTAACTTAGCTGTTATTACATAGACAACTTAGAAACCATTTCTGCAGTACGAAGTAGGGAGAGAACAATACAAATTAAAAAGGGGTAAAGACTCTGCCCTTATTAAGTTCCCATGCATTATGAAGCTGATACAATAACAGGGGCAGATGACCTAGCTGTTCTGCCCCTTGAGACTCCAATAACTAACCAACTCAACAACACTAGTACATTTTTTCCAATAGTACTTGGAGCTTGTTACACATCGTAATCCATGTGTTTTAACTTAACATTTTACATTACACAATAGCCTAATGAGTTATTGTGACTGCTTTGAATTAATAATGCCATAACAGCAAATATTACCCCCCCCCCCCAAGCAGGGGATAGCCTATGGTATGTTGTGAGTGTAGGCTACTTTTCTCAACCTGTACGGTAAAGCATGTCCCCCCCCTGTTGGTTGCTAATGGTGTAATATTGGTACTGGTACCTGATAGGAATTATTGGGTGCATTTTCAATGTTGTTATTTCATTTGAAGTAGGCCTATGTGATTATCAATATCCTGACGACTTAATTCACTTTTTACAATATCCTAATGAGGTACCTAATTTTGCTATTAAATGCAACATGCTATAAACTGAAGAAAAATATCACCTATTATTATTATTATTATTATTATTATTAATATGCTGGAAGAGAATAATTTCTAAAAGATGACCGTAATAAGGCGGGGGAGAGAAAGGAAGGAATAAAATAGTAGTGGAAGGGCTGGAAGGGGGGGGTAAACCCGGGACGGGGAGGAGGGAGGGCAGGTCCTGGATGAATCGCGCTGGAAAGTGCATCGCCGCGCTATCCTACGCTGTCAGTTGGAACTACTTAGACCGAGCAAAAGTTGGCGTCAAAATTTTACATTAAGATGCATCTCTATTATATCCTCGTTGGGCCCTTTCATCATCACCACCATCATCATTGTCTTCGTCAGAGCTTGATGAATTGCCAAGGTTAATAATCATTTCATCCCCCGCAATATCCAGAACGCCTTCAGTATTTCGTTCTGTACATGCTGTACGACATGTGTCCAGTCCCCGGGTCGAACTTCGGCGAATTAAAAGTAAACGAAACAATGGCAATGAAAGGAAATCCGACACAGATAGTGGTTAACAAGCGATTGAAACAATGCCTGCCCACACGACAAGAATTCTGTCACTTGTGTGGTGTATTTTGTAGCCAAATGTTGGTGATGGGTGTTTGATAGTAGAATGTTGAGAGCTGTGAGATATTGTTTGTAGTTTTTGAAAATTATGCATGTGTGACGCATTTGCAGCGAGTGTTTACACGGACTTAAAAACAATTTGGTATGTGCATCTCCCCTGCGAAAGAAGAGCCATATTTTCCCCCCCAAAGACCATGGAAAGCTTAAAAACAGTAAAATTCCGTACGCCACAAATACCTTTTAATTTAAATTTATTTTAACAAAGTAGGTAATAGAAAATAAAATAATGCAAAACGAAATTAAATAAGTCACTTTGACAAATACAAGTTTGTTACTAGGAACTTCAGTTATACAAAACACAAAATGAAGTTATTTTGACAGTACTAATTTCTGAATAGGAACTGTATGCTAGTCATGCACAAAATAAAATGTCACTTTGTCAATACTAGAATGTGTTTAGGAACTTAAAGTCACACAAAATAAGATAAAACAAACAATAATCAAGGATTTATTAATTTAAAGCTTCTCTAGGGAAGTCATCTGCTCTTCAATTTTCGCTGCTTCAGCACGGGCGTCGTTCAATATCGTCCTTATCTTTGCCAATTCCTGGAGATCGTTCGTGGCTTTCTTTCGACTGCCACCTTAGCCGTCGCTTCCTTTTCCTCCTGGCTTTGCACCGGCTTTGCTTTCTTTAACATAGCGTAGGAGTTTCGTGCAGCATGGACCATGCTCTTGCTCTTGGTTACCTTTTCTACTCCACCAGATGCCATCACAGCGTCCTGAACAGTATGCATGCCAATCAGACTTGCTTCTTTCTGATTGACAATCATGCACTTCTTGCTACCTTACCCCAAGATCATCCACTACGTCGACCACAACCTCCATACCCACATTCAAGGCCGTAGAATGGGTCGACCCAGTAGAAAATCTCCGGGATGAATTTCGATGGTGTTGGTGGTGGTGGTGGGACCTCCGTAGGCAGCGAACAGATTTGGGAACAGGTACGTCAACAGGCGCAAATGCATCCACAGCTGTTGTTACGGATGACTTCCCCTTTGGAGGAGGAGGAGAAAGGAACAGCGTGGTGCGTCTCCCTTCTTCCCTGGCTCTTAAGCAAGTGTAGATGGGCCAGGAGTCGAACTCCTGACCCTGGTCTACGATGCCGCCTCCGCCAGCAGCGGAGCAGCGTTCACCGACTGTTTTGGGGGGAGGAAGTCACAGGCTTCTTGGTGGCCGAAAGTGGGAGTGGAGTCACCTTCAGGAATTGTTCTTTTTCTTGGGTGCTGATGTCAAGATCGAACAGATACGATAGAGGGTTTCACAGCTGGAACACAAGATGAGGTTGATGGAATCAGGCCAGGTATTATAATGCTGTAATCAATCTGAACAGCGGAACTTTTGTCGTTTGGTACTTCTAGCAGGCCTCCTGATAGGTGAGACCATCCAGCTTTTTGATCTCCTGAATTTTCTTCTCACTTTGGAAAACAGGGCAGTCTTTGTCCAAAGGTAAATGAAATCCAGGGCAATTAGTGCACTGCTTTGCTTCATGAGGTACCTTACTGCACGCTCCACAGATTGCAGAGTTCGAGCAACAAGATAAATGTGCCCGACATGTGGCATGTAGCAGTTATAACACCTCATAGGTGGAGAAATGTAGGGCTGTATGTTGCAACGGTAACTTGTGACCTTAACCTTCTCCGGGAGCACTGAAAGCTCAAAGGAAATGATGAAGGCACCCATGTCAATGATCTGACTGCTGACCTTGCACATGATGAGCCAAACATTGGTCATGTGACAGTGCCTCATATCCTCCTTGAGCTCCTCGTGTTCAGAATCAGGTACCGATGGAAGATAACTCCCCAGACCTGATTGAGAGACTTGTGCTTTTCCACTTTGACGGGAAGATCACCAAAGTGGTCACACTTCAGAAGTTGGTTGATTTGCCCAGTAGTCCTTGTCTTGAGCAACAAGCTACCGTTCCACATCTTCTGAACTTTCTCAAGCTCGCCATAGACACCTTCTGTGTGGCAAGAAAACAAAACAATCTTAACCAGCTTGAAATTAGGGGTGGTCGCAACCAGAAACTTGGGGTGTTAAGTGAAGAAAAAATACACAAATAATTCCAGAACTTATAAATGTAAATGGAGTGGAGGAATACAAGAAAAGGAAACAGAGCAGATCTAAAAGGTGATGTCAAAGATGTTCATTACAGAGATATTTTTAAAAATTACACATTATTCTTATGATTACCTTGGTACAGGATTGTTAGATGTTTGTCTAAACACGAAAGCCCATACAGCAAATACAAATGCTCCAAAACAGGTCTTAAGCTGGCATCTAATCCTGGCTCAGCGCATTTGTTCCAGAAGTAAACCAGCGCAACATTCTGAAAGAAAACAAACCCCAGACTTAATCTGGTATCTCCATGAACTTGTTTCTCAACTACACCTGTGCAACATTCTGAAAGAAAATATACAATAGTTTTAATATGGCATCTACACCTGGTTCTGTGCACTTATTCCACAAGTATACCAGTGTATACCTGCCAGTTTATCCGTAAAATTTACGGAAATTGCAGCATTTTACGGTTTTACGGATGAACGGTGCCATTTTACGATTTCGCGGACAAAAATTTGAAACGATAATTAACATTCGATAATCCCTCCCACTTCCGTACAATCGATTGTTTGCGTGGGTCGAAGGCAAGTCCACGATAGTCGATAACTCGTTCTTTGATATGATTGGTATTTTTAACCGTGTGATGTTTGTGTCGTCATTGTAATTGAATTTGAAACTGGGATAACAGTTCTTCCATGTGAATCTTAGGTGTCGACAGGCTCTGCTTCGCAAATTCTTTGTTCCGCTACGTTCGCTCGTTGCGATTTAACCCATATTCTTTGACGACGTGAGTTGTTCATTGTTCCCGAAGTTGGCGTTCCTTGAATGTTTTCGTCTTTTAAGGTTATAACATATTTTAATGAAGTGTTCAAGTTCTTGTGCTATAACTTCGTGCTTCGCAGTTTCCTGTATTCCTTGGACTAATTACATTCGTTCCAGGTGTGTTTTTTTCTACCATGTGCATATTCTTTCTTCATGAGGTTGGCGTCGTGTTCATTTAATGGTTTGCGACTTTGTGTGCTTTGACATGTTTTAATGAAGTGTTGGCTGTCCTAAGTGTTTTATGTTATAATTTTATGTGACGTTCAGTGATCCAGGTTCCTTTCGATGTTTTAGTAGATATCGAGAATGAACCAATCCAACAAGAAACAGTACTTCCAGACATTTAAAGAAGCATACTCTGTTGATTTTCAGTGCATACTAAAATCAAGAAAGGGAGAAAAATTTGCCTTTTGCACAGTATGTGGGTGTGATATTAATATTGCACATGGTGGGAAAAACTATTTAAGTAAACATGTGAAGTGCGGTAAACACATAAGTTATGTTAAATTGAAAGAAGATAGCAAGAAAATCAACACCTTTTTTGCTAAGTCTGGAAACGTTGACAGTGACGTAATTAGGGCCGAGTGTCTGTTTACTTCCTTTTTGGTGGAACACAATGTGCCCTTAAGTGCGGCTGATATACTAATTAAAAAATGTATCCAAAATATAATTACCCCCTTAACACACCTCTGTAACCAATCTCTCATGTCAGGAATATTTCCAGATATCTTTAAAATTGAAGTAATTCCATTATTTAAAGGGGGAGATAGAGAAAACGTAACCAATTATAGACCTATTTCTTTATTGTCGATATTTTCAAAATTTTTAGAGAAGATAATGTACAACCGTCTAATTAGCTTCATAAACAAATATAAATTGTTAACTGACTCTCAACATGGCTTTAGAGAAGGAAAATCAACAATGTCAGCAATTTATGAATTTTTAAATCCTGCTTTTGAGTCACTTGATGAAAGGAAGAGAGTATGTGGCCTGTTTTTGGACCTGTCTAAAGCTTTTGATGTGATAAATCATCAGATACTAATTGATAAACTCCATCAATATGGTATCAGGGGTATCGCTAGTAAGTGGTTTCAGTCATATTTAAATAATCGCCAACAGATCGTCGAACAAAAAAGTTTAGAAAATACCACAAACATATTTAAATATTACCACTCAGATCCTATGTTTTTGAAGCATGGCATTCCGCAGGGGTCCGTTCTAGGGCCACTACTTTTTCTCCTTTACGTAAATGACTTGCCATCTCAGATACCTGCATTTAAAACTGTACTATTCGCAGATGATACAAGTGTTTTGATGAGGGGTGAAAATGACACTGAACTTCAAAAATCAGTAGTGGAAGTAACAGGTCAGCTGTCCTTATGGTTCAACAATAATGGATTCCTTATCAACACTAGTAAAACAGTGGCTCTTAACTTTCACACAGCTCAGAATAAAAGTATTAATTCTCCCTCCATAATCCTAAATGACCTTAAAATTGGTAACGCCTCTTCTACTAAATTCTTAGGCCTTTGGTTGCAGGATGACCTAAAATGGAACTCTCATACCACTAAACTTGCCAAGAAACTAAGCTCAAGTTGTTATGCATTAAGAGTATTAAGACAATCGACTAGCTGGAGAACTGTTCTTAGTACTTATTTTGCTTATTGCTATTCGCTTATGAAATATGGAATCATATTTTGGGGAAATTCACCTGCTGCTCACCAAATCTTTATTATCCAGAAAAGAATAATTAGAACAATGAAAGGAACTACTAGATTGCATACATGTAAGCCTCTGTTTAAACAACTGAAAATTTTACCTTTGCCATGTATTTACATCTTTGAACTTCTATTATTTGTCAAACAAAGCTTAGGAAATGAGGATATCTTTGAGATGAATTCAAATATACATAACTACCAGACCAGACAAAAGAACAATCTTCATGTACATGCTGCAAATACAACACTATGTAAAAATGATGTATTCCATGCAGCTATAACGCTGTATAATCATTTGCCAAATAATATTAAAAGTACAGCAAATTACACAAAGTTCAAAATAAAAACTAAAGAGTTCTTGCTGGAGCACTGCTTCTACTCAGTTAAAGAGTTTTTAGAATATCAATAGTTATGTATTCATAGGACTAAATGATGTAAGGTTATCCTTGTGTAGGCCCATATTATTATTGTGATTGTAAATTAGTATTAGTATAATTTGTGAATTGACGTGTCCTACTGTCGACCAAAGTATTATGTGTACTCGAGTTTGAAGGTTGTTTGTGAAGTAACCAATAGACCTACATAAAATCCAATAACATCATCATTTTCGTCGTTCTATTTTACGTTAGCTAGGGTTGGAATTTTTAATTTATATTTTAATATTTTTGTCGCAGTTGGAACACAAAAAGTGCACGTTTTTAAGCGTGTTTCAACCATGCGTCACATTTAAGAATTATTATCTCAAAAACCCATCATCAGATCGAATCCAAATTTTAACACAATATACATTGGAATGTTGTATAACTACTTTATTAATTTCAAAATTTTGCGTGTCCAAGAAAAAAAGTTGTTATCATTTTTGTAAGGTAACTTTTTCTCGGCTCGGGGTGGTTAGAAAATGTAGTTCTTGGACGCGATGTAATCCGTATACATCAAAAAGTTATGCTGTATGACTGTGAAATATGTAAATTAACTCACTTATTTAATATCGGTTTGTATTTGTAGGCAGAAATAACACATCGTTCACCTGCTACCCGCTCCAGGTAAAGCTGTACAGCGTTGCTGTGATGGAGCCCATCACTTCCGAGCGAGACACGCCATGATGCATGATGGGCTCCATTTCGGCAACGCTGTACAGCTTTACCTGGAGCGGGTAGCAGGTGAACGATGTGTTATTTCCGCCTACAAATACAAACCGATATTAAATAAGTGAGTTAATTTACATATTTCACAGTCATACAGCATAACTTTTTGATATATAAGGATTACATCGCGACCAAGAATTACATTTTCCAACCACCCCGAGCCGAGAAAAAGTTACCTTACAAAAATGACAACTTTTTTTCTTGGACACGAAAAATGTTGAAATTAATAAACCAGTTATACAACATTCCAACGTATATTGTGTTAAAATTTGGATTGGATCTGATGACGGGGTTTTGAGATAATAATTCTTAAATGTGACGCATGGTTGAAACACGCTTAAAAACGTGCACTTTTTGTGCTCCAACTGCGACAAAAAATATTAAAATATAAATTAAAAATTCCAAACCTACATGAGCTAACGTACAATAGAACGACGAAAATGATGATGTTATTGGATTTTATGTAGGTCTATTGGTTACTTCACAAACAACCTTCAAACTCGAGTGCACATAATACTTTGGTCGACAGTATATCATTGTACAATGTACATTATATGATTGAATGGATGAATAAAAAATACAATACAATACAATACAATACAATCATGCTGGTGCTTTATTTAAGAAGATGTTTCCCACATCAGAAGTTGCAAAGAAATATAGTTGTGTATCCTATTGTTGTTACATTCTATGATGTTCCGCAGGAAAAAGCACAAAAACGTGCACTTTTTGTGCTCCAACTGCGACAAAAAATATTAAAATATAAATTAAAAATTCCAAACCTACATGAGCTAACGTACAATAGGACGAAAATGATGATGTTATTGGATTTTATGTAGGTCTATTGGTTACTTCACAAACAACCTTCAAACTCGAGTGCACATAATACTTTGGTCGACAGTATATCATTGTACAATGTACATTATATGATTGAATGGATGAATAAAAAATACAATACAATACAATACAATACAATCATGCTGGTGCTTTATTTAAGAAGATGTTTCCCACATCAGAAGTTGCAAAGAAATATAGTTGTGGTCGCACGAAAACGACATGCATTGTAAATAAAATGGCAAAAAATGCATAAAAGTGCCTTCAGAACGGACCATTTTCTTTGGCAACGGATGGAAGCAATGATACGAATGCCAAGTTGTATCCTATTGTTGTTACATTCTATGATGTTCCGCAGGAAAATGTAGTGAGCACTGTGCTATCCATACCAGCGTTGGACGGGGACTCAACAGGGCGAAACATAGGTAACCTATTGTTATCACAGCCGAGTTCTCATAATATACCAATTCGAAACTGTGTGGCTTTCTGCTCCGATAATGCTCCTGTTATGATAGGACACAAAAGTGGGGTTTCAGCAGTTCTGAAGGAAGTTCAACCAGGTATTGCCATCATAGGTTGCATTTGCCACCTGATTAATCTAGCAGCTGAGAAAGTGCTGGAAGATTACCAGTTCAAGTGGATGAGGTCCTTGTTGATATATTTTATTTCTTAGAGAAGAGTGTAAAGAGAAAAGAACGCCTTCAGAAATTTCAGAACTTGCACAATAAAGAGGCAAAGAAAATTCTGAAGCATGTATGTACTAGGTGGTTATCTTTAGGCAGATGTTTGGACAGACTACTGGACCAGTGGGATCCGCTTCTTTCTTTCTTTCTTTCTTTCTTTCTTTCTTCAAGAAGGAAGTAATATTATGTACCCAAAACATTTCCACAAGCTTGACATCTTTTAGAAAACCTAAAGTTGAACAAAGTGGATCCAAAGAGTATCAGAAGAAGAGAATTCTTGATTCTGCTACTATACATGCCCCTAAAAGAATAGCATATTCTTCCAAATGTGACAAACCCATCCTAAAAAGTAAGACTTCTGCTACAACTCGTGAGGAAAAATTGTTTATGTCCCTGTCCTCAAACATGAACAAGGCCTTTTGCACTTTCCTTCATGTGACTATTCCTGTATTTGACAAATTGAATGTTGCCCTTCAGTCTTCTTCCCCACAAGTAAACTTGTTATTAGAACTTCTAATGGATTTGCTAAAGCAGCTGTTCACCAAGTTTGTTAAGCCCAAAATTGTCAAAAGCTCCTCATTGCTTGAAGTTGAGTACAACTTGATTCAAAATCAAAGAAGTGATGAGGAGTTAGTTATTGGCATTCAAATTTCGAACATAGTGAATGATCTCCAGGATACAGATAAATCCCTTTTCTTTTCAACAGTGAGAAACTACTTTTGTACTGCCTGTGACTACATCATCAAGTTTCCACTCAAGGATGACGTGTTAAAGAATGCTCAAGTTGCTAGGTTAGACAAAATTGAAGATGCACAGTTTTCTTCCATTCTTTTTTTCTTGGAAAAAATTTTCCTATCATGTTATGCAAGGAAGAGAATGAAACTACAGATGAGGTGGTGAATGAGCTTCAGAGGCAGTTCACAGCTCTTCAGGTTGATGACACTTTGGCTGCACATCAAGATGCTGCAAGTGATTCCAGTTGGGCACAAATATCAAGAATTCGTGGAGCCGATGGACTTCTTAAGTATAACCGAATTTCTAGAGTAATGCTCTCTATTCTCACCATACCCCATAGCAATGCAGAATGTGAACGTGTTTTCAGCCTTGTGAAGAAAAATAGAACACAGTTCAGATCATCCATGTCCAATGAATCTCTGGAGTCTATTTCTATTTTGAAGACCAGGAGTCCTGGTCCCTGTTATGACAAAACATTTTCTCAAGACATTTTGCAGGAAGCTAAAAAGGCCACAACCACGACTTTAAAGTTGAACTAGCATGTGATTTGCAGTGTGTATTATATTATTTCTTGCCTGTGTTACGTTAAACAAGTTTTATTGTGTAAAGCCTTTCTCAATTATCGTATATCTGCTTAATTTATCAAGGAAGTCCAGTTATGTATGCTCCAAACCAATATTCACCACGCCTGCTGCTGATTAACATGGATTTCTTCTTGATTATTATGTTCATCTACAAATCATGTAAGTAGATATGATTTCATTGAAGTATCCTGTTTAAAGCATGAATTATTGTATTTTGTAGCCAAGAAGTATTATTATTTTCGTCAAGCCGGGGTATGTCGGAAATCGTTAGATTTTTTGTCGCACGTGAGTTTTACCGATAGCTCTTTTCAAAAGTTGGCAGGTATGCCAGTGCAATAATCTGAAAGAATGGTAAAGATAATATAGTCTAACGGAAGAGTAATCTATTATTACAGTAGTATTTAGCATTATATCATATTAGCATGTTGTTGTTGTTGTTGTTGTTTGAGTCTTCAGTCTTTTGACTGGTTTGATGCAACCCTCTATGCTTCGCTGCCCTGAGCTAATTGTTTCATCTCTACATAGTTACCACACCCTACGTCCCAGGCAATCTGTTTAACATATTCTAACGTTGATCATTTTTCTCCAATTTCCTTCATTGCTTGTTCAATGTATGGATTGAAAAGTATGGGTGATAAGTTGCAGCCTTGCCTTACACCTTTCTGAATACCAGCGTCTCTCTCATGTCCTTCGGCTCGAATGACTGCTGTCGGTTTCTGTATAGATTAGAGATCACCCTCCTATCCCTGTACTTTATTCCAATCGTTTTCAAAATGTTAAACAATTTAGCCCAATCAACGTTATCAAAAGCCTTTTCTAGGTCTGCAAATGCCATGAACGTTCTCTTATCTTTCCTTATTCTACCTTCCAAAATCAGCGCAGGACTTAGTACAGCTTCCTTTGTTCCTACGTCTCTCCTGAAGCCGAACTGGTCTTGAACCAACTCTGTTTCTATCCGTCTTTCCATCCTCTTGTAAATTATTCTAGTCGGGATCTTTGAAGCATGAGTGATTAAGCAGATTGTCCGGTAATCTTCACATCTGTCAGCTCCTGATTTCTTCAGTATAGGGATGATGACATTCTTCTTGAAATCAGAGGGTACCGTACCTCACCTGTCTCATAAATCCTACACACCAAGTGAAATAACCTGATCAGACCTTCATCACCTATGCAGCATAGCAACTCAATCTGTATATCGTCTATGCCTGGTGCTTTGTTCCTGCTTGAGTCTTCCAATGCTTTTTCAAATTCTGATCTCAATATTAAATCTCCTTTCTCATCCTCACAATTTCCTCTTCCCTTTCCATTACATGTTTCTCAAACTCCTTTCCCTTATACAGACACTCTATGTAAGTTTTCCATCTCTCAACCTTTTCTTCCCTATTAGAGGCTTTCCATCAGAGTCATTAATATTACAGCACTTGTCTTCCTTTCCGCAAAAGTACTCTTAATCCACCGATTAGCTGTATCTCCTTTTCCTAATTTCAGACAATTTTCTATACCAGCACATTTCTCTTTCAACCCATCTTCTTTTGCTTCCTCGCACTTCTTGTTAACTTCATTCCTCAGACGTCTATTCTGCTTTTCACCTTGAATCTCTTACATTCTTGTGCTTCCACCTTTCATCGATTAATTCTAGTATATTCTGTGTGATCCACACTTTTCTACCTATTCTTTACAACCAATGTTTCCTTCTGTGGATTTTGTTACTTCATTCTTCACAAGTGCCCATTCCTCTGGAATTGAAGCTTCTTCAGGGTTTTGCATTAGTCCTTCCTTTATACTCGTCTTGAATAGTTTGTTCACGTCTATCTCATTCAGTCCGTCTATTGCCCACCGTTTTGACTTTTCTTCCATTTCTTCAACTTCAGTCTGCATTTCATATCCAGATTGTGGTCAGAGTTTATGTCAGCACCAGGATATGTTTAGCAATCCAAAATCTGGTTTCAAAATCTCTGCTTGACCATAATGAATTCGATTTGGTAACACCCTGTATCTCCTGGTCTCATCCATGAGTATATTCTTCTATTGTGGTTATTGAATAAGGTGTTAGCTATGATCAACTCATGCTCGGTGCAGAATTCCATCAGCCTGCTTCCTCGATCATTCTTTTCACCTAATCCAAATTCTCCTACTAGCTTCCCTTCTCATCCTTTTCCTACCACAGCATTCAAATCTCACATTACTATAACAACTTTACCATCCTTGAGATACCTCAGAATTTCATCTATTTCTTTGTAGACATCTTCATCATCAGCTTGACTGGTGAGCATGTAGACTTGTACCACTGTGGTGCACTTAGGTTTTGTAATGATTTTTGCCACAATAATCCATTCACTATATTGCTCATAATATTCCACCACTGTCTAAGTTTCCTAGACAATATGAGACCTATCCCTGCTTGGCCATTGTTTGATTTAATGCTAATGATCCTATCCTGACCAAAAGCCCCAATCTTCCTGCCGGCGCATTTCACTAACCCCAACCAAATCCAATCTCAACCTATCCTTTTCCCTTTCTAAGTTTTCTAACCTTCCACTGCCTATCAGACTTCTAGCATTCCATGCTCCGATCCGTAGAATATCAGATTTCCTCTTTGTCACAAGCAACAGAAAAGCATGCATTCTGCTAGTGTCAAGAGCACATGCGAAGTGTACATGCCCCACACCAACCCTGACGCGCCAATAGATGTAAACAATTGACAGTGCACTCACTTCAGAACGAGAAAGATTTAGTAGATAAGCAATACCAATGATTTCAAAACAAAAACCAAAGGTCTATCTTAATAGCAAGGTAGGTGATCATAAGCATGTTTAGATCCGAGAAAATTCTTTAGTCGTCGTATCATACTTTATTTAGTACTCACTTCTGCATATACTAGCGACATGGTTTTGGCTTGATATACTTGAACATTGTTTCTGGCTGTGAACCTATCTTTGTTTTGTTTCAGGTGCCACCGGAACTGCTCTTCTGTTGTTTTCAACAGCCAACACAACAACCACTGAAAGGCTTCTGAAACAACTGAAACAAATATTATACAGTTCACTTTCTTGTTAAACAAATTTGGATGACACTTAAAAAGCCATAAAACATTTTAACAACAAATATCTCTTAAAGCTGTAGGTAATTTTGTTATCATTCATTTTTTGCCTATTTTCATTTATCAACAAGATGTTCAGTAAAGAACATATAACCTACTTTCTCCTAAATGCATGAGTATAGATTATAACTCTTTGCCCTTTTCAAGGAGTATAATTGAATGCTGGTTGTATTAGCTTGTTGAAATAAAACGTGCTATACGGATATTAAACGTTGATTGATTGAATCCTCACATGAATTATATATACACACACTAATACAGCCATCACAATAACACAGGTTATCATACAAAATTCAACACTCACCCAAGTCCACGGGGCTAAACGACCATGATGTCCATGCATCTCAAATGACACAACAACAGTTTCCTACCCAAATCCTTCCTCGTATAAAAATAAAAAACACTATTAAGCCTACATACATCACAGTGACACAGGTTATCAGACAACTTCTACACACACCCAAGTAAACAGGGCTACAAGACCATGATGCCGCAAAATCCCTAAAGAATCAACAAAAACAACAACAACAATAATAAACTCTACCGAAGATCAAGGACAACGAATATTAATTGCTGTAATATGTGGTGTTATAAGTATATATATGATATTTTCGATTGCAAATAAACACTATATATGCATAACATTATAACGTGGGAGTAGTTATAAATCAACAAATACCAAAAAAAAACGAATTTAGAAAATTTGAACCTGCAGGGATTTGAACCACGAACCTTCAGACTATGAGCCCAGGTCGCTACCATTACGCCAGGGATGCGCTATGATAATACTTGGTAAACAACTGGTTTAGTACAACTGTATCACATTTTGAGTTGAAATCAATGACTTCATTAGCGTTTTCTGTCGTTTCTATAAACCATTTGATACTAAATATGTATTATTTTGTTCAGTACATTCCTAAAAGGATATAAACTTGCGCAGTTACGGGAATATATGGATCTAAGAGCAAAAATAGTGGCCATTTTGACAACGGGACAGCACGAACCCACAACGATATGGCATGGTCGGCCTGACCTGTTGGTCACTTCTACGGTTAGATATTATATTATAATATGCTAATATCCTACCGGTCACCTCCTTGAGGACAGTTTAAACCTCCCTATGTACGATAAGCTGAATTGTTGAGGCCAGGCCTTGTTGAAACGTAAGTTACGGTTAGGCTATAATACTTGCACGATTCATACATCCGCCATCTCGAAACTATTAGGCTGATGACCCTGTAGTTTGGGCAAAAGACGCTTCCCACATTAAGGTATATACAGTAGTTGCAAAATTTGGTAGAGATCGGATGATTAGGTTAGTCGTAATTTGATTTAAGCTCAGAACATTTGGGTGGGCGCCATTTCTTTTTTGATATGATGGCGGTGATATACAACATGACACCGAGTTGTCCCTTGCTAGTGCTACCTCTGTACCAAAGGTGGTTCGATTTGGGTTTCGTTGTGTTTGAATTGATAGGGGGAATCGATTTGGAAACATACATGACCGCCATCTTCAAACTATTGGGCTGATGACCTTGAAGTTTGGTCAAAAAATGCTTGCAACATTAAGGTATGATGTTGCAAAATTTGGAAGAGATCAGACGATTAGGTTAGTCGTAATTTGATTTAAGCTTTGAACATTTGTGTGGCCGCCATTACGTTTCCGTCAAGATGGCGGCGATATAAAACATGACACTGAGGTGCCCCTTGCTAGTGCTACCTCTGTACCAAATTTCGTTAATTCAGTTTCAACTTGTTTGAATTGATAGTGGGGAGGGGTGGTGGGGACAGACATGCAGAGTAAACACACATACATACACACTCACAGAGACACAATTTTTTGGCCCTGTGTTGATCTCATAAGACTGCTTTCATTTTTTGCAAAAATCGAAAGTAGGATAAATGTAGGCTTATGAGACCACCTTATGTCTGTTTGTGGGTGCATATGTGTGTGTCCTAATAAAATCTAAATGGCCAAAGCGATTTCAATGAAACTTGGTAAGAACATACTACTACCTTGTCCAAACTTGACCATGCCTTTCAAATTTTAATATGTTTCGCCAATACAACATGGCGGCCGGTCAAAATATTTCACTGGCATTCTATATCTCTACAACAGTAACAGATGAAATGAAAATCCACAGCCTGCTTCCAGTCTCCGACCGGGTCAGAAATGGAATGAATGAAGCCCCTATCTAGCGGCGAGGATATGAACTGTGCCGGCTGCCGAGGCCTGACGCACTCCTCTGGGGCAATGATTAAATGAATGACAGATGAAATGAAATGATAGTGGAGAGTGTTGCTGGAATGAAATTTTGACAGGGAAAACCGGAGTACCCGGAGAAAAACCTGTCTGCCTCCGTTTTGTCCAGCACAGATCTCACATGGAGTGACCGGGATTTGAACCACGGACCCAGCGGTGAGAGGCCGGCGTGCTGCCGCCTAAACCACGGAGGCTCAACAGTAACAGATATTGCCCTGAAATTTTGTACAGTGATAAAGGACACTACTGTAAGTTAACTTATGTAACTTTTAAAAACCTGTTAAATACAAAACCAACATGGTGGCCAGGAGAAATTGAAACATGTACAAGGCCTTTTCTCACGATTTAACCATCCGAGCGCAGTGAAACTTGGTACGGTAAATGTTTATACAAATTCGAATCCATTGGCATCCATTTTAGTTCAATTGTTTTCATAACATCAAGATGGTGGCCGTACAATATTTTAAATATTAAGTTTTTGCTTTTTTTGTCCTAATTATACGATCAAAGTGAACATTTGAATAATGAGCCAACTCAATAGTCTTCATTTAATAGTACGTAACTCTATGGCGTACATATACTGTAAAACAATTCAACATGGAGGCCGCGCGAAATGTTTCTCTTGCATGCTATATCTCCGAAACTATTACTGATATCACCCTAAAGTTTCGTAGAGTTCACTGATGGGATATTGAAAATCCTGTTATCTACAAAACCAACATGGCGGCCAAGCAAATTTAAAATATTTAAATGGCATATTCTCGTGATTTAATCATCCGAGCACAACGAGACTTGGTGGGGCACATAATAAATACATGATTTATGCTACTGGCATCTAATTTTATTCAATTGCTTTAATAACCTCAAGATGGTGGCTGTGCAAAGTTATAAAATTATTTGTTTATTTTCTGTGTCCTAATCAAGCGATAGAAGTGAACATTTGAATAATGCACCTAAGCAATATTATTTTTCTAATGATAAATAAGTCTATGGCCCTACATATAGAACAATCCAACATGGCAACCATCCATAACATTTAGACTGTTCTCAATATTTGTGAATCTATTACCCCAATCAAGCTGAAATTTTGTATGTTGATAGAGGCTCTTAACATAAGTTCACCTGTGCGCTTTTCAATAACCTGATGAACACAACTCCCCAACATGGCAGCGACGCAAAATTTAAATAGCTATATGGATTCTTCTCCCGACTTAATTATCTGACCGCAGTGGAACTTAGCATGGGAAATCATCATAGAGGGCTCAATATATTGGCATCTAATTTAGTTCAATTTCTGTGAGAACTTCAAAATGGCGGCTGTGCTAAATATTTAAACTCAGGCTTATATTTCTAGTGTCCTTAACAAACGATAGAAATACAGTTTGGTATAATGAGTCATGATTATAATATTCATCTGTGGCACATAATTTTATAGCATATATATACAACAATCCAACATGACATCCATACAATACACTTCAGCAGTTCTCAATATCTCCAAAACTATTTAAGTAATCAAACTGTAATTTTGTGTGCTGTTACAGGACTGTTAAGTAAGGACAAATATGTGACATTCCAAATCCCGAGAAACACAAAAACATCACGGTGGCCAAGTGATTTTCAAATATTCAAAATAACATTTCTAACGAACTTATCACCCGAGTGCAATGAAACTTGGCACAGCGAATCTTTATTCAGAGCTTAGTATAGAGACATTTAATGGTGTTCAATTGTTTTCAAAAATTCAAGATGGCATCTTTTCCAAATTTTAAAACTTTCCTTTTTATTACTTCTCGTATCTTATTTAGGCGATTGAAAAGATGATTCGTATAATGAGCTATGTTAATAATCATTATATAAGGATACTGAATTCTGAAGGTTACTTTTCGTTACTTATAGAAGCCATGCATTTGTTTTTTCTCAAAATTAATACCATTGGTTCGTCATGGAAAGATGCCACTTAGTGTGTGGAGTCTGAATTACCAGTATCGAAAATATATATTCTAGCACATAACTTCTCATTGTAATGGTGTTGGTGAAGACATAGGTTGTGAACCAAAAGCTATATAGTATAGGCTTATCACATGGAAAATCATTTAATTGGAAGGAGAGTTTTATGATAACGATTGTAGTTTTATGTGATCTCGCAATTATGAGTTATGGGAGGAGAGTTTTAATGCAAAGACCAGTGGATATATGAAAATTGGCTCATTAGTTCTTCACGGAACTACTTGTTAAACCTTACATACATTTTCATTTGAGACTGTTTTGCCTTTCAGCATCCTGTCTAATCTGCAAGCCTCTGTTTGCGAATAAGTCGCCTCAATGATCCCCTATTAGCAGTTAGCACTGCGGCCGCCTCTGCTTTCACTCACTTTGAAATCGTTTAACAGTGAATCTAACCATTGCCTCCTAGGTCTACCTCCACTTCTCTTACCCTCTAAAGCCAAATTCATAACCTCTTACGTAAACTATTCTCCCCTATTCTCTCCACATGACTCCACCATCCGAGTCGGCTCATACGAACAGCTTCACTTATTTTGAACTACTGGATATAAGTTCAATAACTTTTAGATTAATTTCATTACAGTGTTCATTTTTTGGTGTACTGTAAGAATGCAAACTTTCGAGAAATTTATGATATCCTTCACAATTGTGAATAAATGTTTGGCGAAAAGCGTGCGGCATAACAGGCAAAACCTACCTGAAGTCTCTTCCAAGAACAATAACTTTCCCACAAAAAGGAATAATATTGTTAAGTACAGGGTCATTATCTATGTGCGCCCCGATAAACACTGTAATGGTCTCTAATGCCCTCTCTGTTGCGTGACAAATATACCGTTTTCTACTAAGATATGTTGTTTTAATGGGCGCCAAGACCTCAACGCTATGTTGAAATCTAAATTTGTATTTAACAACACCTAGCTCTGGTAGAACACCTTCAAGAATCTTTACTCTCAGATCGTGGTATGATTGGATCATTAACCCAACAAACAATTGTATCAGGAGAAGGAATTGGTCTATATCTAATGCTACCTACTGAAAACAAAGATTGCATGGTTAAAAGAAATGAATTTATTGTATAAAAAACAAGTATAGCAAAATTAATAATAATAATAATAATAATAATAATAAGTTTGAATTTAAATTGGAGCGTTGCGATTTAAATATTACCGCTAGAAAATTACGTGAAAACGGAGTCGGATAAATTACTGATTTTACTCTTATTCCCAAGCTATGAATTTACTGAATTACTGAATATGAAACAAAGAAAGACGAGAGATTGCGTAGCTATGTGTCATTCGCGCTTACCACTGGAAATTGCCGTAGCATTTCCCTCGTACTGGATGTTGAAGTGAGCTTCCCATAGCCTCCTGGACGTCGTCATCTTCTTCGTTGTTGATGATATATTTGTAGATATGAAGATTTATGGTCCTTACATCGGAACCAACACGTACAACCACCACGGTTAAGTTTCACAAAGATAGTCGCTAACTCCACTGAACATCGGAGCCACTCACTCGTGCAACCATACTGGTTAAATTTTATAACGATAGTCCTCGTTTCTACGGCGAGCAAACCATATATGCAACCGCCGCATCCCCACTCCAGTCCCGACTTCTAGCTTACGTGGTCTCCACTGATTGGCTGAGCACCCCGCTATACTCCCCTCCTCTGGCTCATTACACTGGGCGGGAGGGTGAAGTCGTTTGCCGTTCCATACATCCGCCTTTTCTTGACGATGCGACCCAGCCTTGCGTCATACTTCCTGACAAGCATAAGCCTGTATCAGAATTTCCAGTGACTCATGTCTCTCAATATACCCTAACTGACGAAACTCCGTAAAATTCCGTAATCATATAATTTTCTACGCTAATGTTGATCGTAATAATTTGCTTGATAGCGTTTTCTATAACATAGAAAACCTATCTGTATGCTTATAATTTTATAAGAAAATGCTCCAAAAAAATCAATTAATAATAATAATAATAATAATAATAATAAGTTACATGAAAATTTCTCTTGGCTGAACAATTTGCCGCGTAAATAAATATAGAATGGCTTCCTACTGACTTATGCCAGTGGCATAAAAACCCCTCGAAAAACACGTTACATATTCGCCTCGGATCATCGGATGATTTACCGTGACGACGGTCCATTATCCGATTATCCCAGACACGTTAAAAATCCCCATCCAAAATAAATATTACATAAATGAAATCAACCTAAATTACAGATATATACACTCATAATTTTTCTTTACGCACTTTGCGTCAAAGTTTGTTGTCACTATGGATTGCACTTTGCAACCAGTCCAATGTTTTTCATGTAGAATAGTGTTCCACGGATATTTCTGCCTCTCAAATTTCTCTATGTTGGAAAAATTGACATAAATAATGTGTGAGCACTATGTATTTATGATGTCACATCACACGCATTGAAGGTGTTCAGATATTTGTGTATCACCACAGAACTTCCTAATTTCACTGGAGGTTCCTTCCTTATGGTGAAATTTAATCTCACTCATCACTGAGCACACGATCACACTATTGCGGCAGTGCCTCGTGACCATAATACTTAATCTCTCTTTAAAGTAGATTAAATTAATATTGACTTCTGAAAAAAAAAAAAAAACAGTAAGTGCGCATTACATAACACCAAATATTTCTGTGCCGTAATCGCCCTGTCTTCTTAAGTTCCCGTAGACCATATTCTACTTAATACTAGTTCTCAACACAGACCTGTTCTCCTCACACAAATAATACCTTTGTACAAATTACCTTAAATTACACCCTTACAAATCTTACATGGCGAGGCCGTAAACAGAAATCACGTGTGCTGATGTGTATGAGTTTCATGAAGGACTGTCTCGCCTTCTGATGGCCCATCTTTTGTCTCGTGGACGCCTTAAGCAAAAATACCCTGTTCAAGCGCTCACCCATCTCTAGGAGACAAATGGGAATTCACCAGCGCTACCAAATTCTGGCCTTGGTGTATCGAGACATTTTAGTGCTCAAGAGCATCCGACAATCCCGTCATATTTCCCTGTACCTTAAAAACTCTCATTTACTTACATACTACCCCCCTGTGTGACTTCTGATACGCCTGCCTGGAAGACCATCTCCTCCCACGCACCAAATACCACACTTACTCATTTGATAGGCTGGCTCGCCAGCTAAACACACTCACTTTATGACACATATTTTCGTAGACTATGTATACTATACGTCTCGTATAATCTGTTTCCCTTACTATCCTCCAGCACATATGCTGTTTTGCCAATACGTTTGGAAACTATAAATGTTACTGCGTCACCTGCTTCCAACCTTGCCAGTGGCTCCGTTAAATGAACGTCATCACGTTGCTCTACCTACCTATTTCTCAGTGTATGTAACGATGCCCTGTTGCTACTGTCCACACATGCTAACCCTACTTTCCTCTGGTGTCACACCTCTACTTGACACACTATGACCTAAAAATGTCACTTCTGACTGACAGAATGACGACTTAGACAGCTTCAAAGTGAACCCTGCCTGATCTAACTTCTGAAAAACTATATCTAAATGACGTAGATGCTCCTCAAAACTGCGTGAACTAATTACCATATCATCAATGTAAATGGTTACAAACTCTACTGTGTCATCCCCTAATGCGATGTTTAAAGCCCTAATTAAATCTGCTGAACTACTCTTTAACTCATAAGGTGTTCTACAAAATTGATAAAGATTATATTTATGACTAAAAGCTGTAAATGGTCTATCTTCGTACATAAGTGGCACTTGCCAAAAACTGGAACTCAAATCTACACAAGTGAAATACTTCTTCCCCTCAAATGTTTGCATTAATTCCTCTATTGACATAGATTTGAGCTGATCTGAACTAATTCTACTGTTAACCAAACGAGCGTCTAAACAAATACGAACTGTGCCGTCGGTCTTGGGTACCGTGATCAAAGAATTAACATATGGACTGTTAGAGTGCTCAATCATCCCATCTTCAAGCATCTGATTAATTTGTGCCTCAACTGCACTCTGATAAGCGAAAGGTACAGGATATCTATGTCCTGTGAATACTGACCTATCAATAACGTTCAATGAATGTGTATAGCAATTGGCCATACCAATGCGATCCTCAAAAACTCTCCTATTACACAATAACACATCATAGAGCCGAACACATTGTTCCACCTCTATATTTCCCTGAAATGCAGCATCACGTAACGAGTCCTCTAGACTTCCGTTCGTAATCACACTGCCCACTAAACATGGAGAACCCCGCTCTACGGCTGGCGATATCTCATTTAAAGTACAAATCACACTAAAATACTACTTCTCTGAATTTGGTCATTGAACGCTACTTCTACTTCAGAATATCCCCATTTAAATTTCAACCTCCCTACATCATAACATAAGTTACCAGACACTCTACTTAGCCACTCTGAACCCAAGATAACACTGAATACTAAAATTGGAATTACAAGGTAAATCTGCTTCTCTACATGATTATTAATTTTAATGTCTACTAAAACTTGCTTAGAAATTACTTTAGACCTCTTCCCAACAGCTATGATAACAAAAGTGCTTTTAATTGGCATCTCCTCAAAATATACTCCAGTTCCTTTCATTTTATCATAAAATGCACTACTTATGCAACTCTTCATATAACCACTAT
This sequence comes from Meconema thalassinum, assembly GCA_946902985.2. Taxonomy (NCBI): domain Eukaryota; kingdom Metazoa; phylum Arthropoda; class Insecta; order Orthoptera; family Tettigoniidae; genus Meconema; species Meconema thalassinum. The sequence goes on from OX336389.2 coordinate 318,614,428, forward strand.
CAATTAAAACATCTGTGTACGCCTCGGACACGTTAAATTTAACTATGGGGCTCTTACTAGCCACTTCCTGAATAATACCTTCATCATTTAGTTCACGTAATAATTCATTTCTTACATTTAGGTCATAGGGTTCCTGTATAAGTGTATGGACAGGGCATGTTACAGACTGAGATTCTGACCTTACATCGCAGTCTGGTTCGTGTTTAAAGCATTGCTACCGCTTGGTGTAGTACTACTGACTACTGCACTGGTCTGGTTGTTCTGGGTTGTATTAACGGTATCTCTCTGTCCGTTATTACCATTGGACTGATTCCCTCCTTGACCCCTGTTCTGGTTATAATTATTATTATTGTTATACCGCCCTTGGTTACCCCTATAATCGTTATTTCGGCCTTGATTTCCCCTGAAATCATTATTTCTACCTTGGTAGTTCGTACCATACCCATTTCCTCTGTACTGGTTTTGCTGATTATTATTATTACTATTTTGGTTCCCCCTATTTTGAACGCTGGCCCCTTCGCCACTGTTCCCTTGAACTTCCTGGTTCCTATTCTCATTAGGCCTGTTATTATTGTTACCCTGGTTCCTACCGAAATTCTCCTCATAACCGCCTCTTCCCAGAGCATCGAATGTACTCAATAAATTCTCCACTTGTGAGATAGATTTAACATTTTGGATACAGGCAGCTTCTTTGATTCTGTATGGAAAATGTCTTAGTAATAGCCTGACTACATCACTCTCCTCCTTCAAACCATCCAGATATTTGCACGTTAATACCTGTCCTAAAAAGTACTCGGTCATAGTGTAGTTGTCTCTCGGGTTATATTTCCCACACACAATTCCCTCACGAAGCTGAGACTGAATGACCTCATTCCAAAATTGCTCACAAAATTTAACTTTGAAATCTGTAATATTCTCAAAATTGTCTCTGTAGACAGCAAACCAGTTTCTTGTCTCCCCTACAAACGCTTGCTCTAAAATTTCAACTACCTGGCACCACTCAACACTACCATCTTCCAGCCTCTCCCCGAATTTATTTTCTATAGTATTCATGAACTCCATTGGACAACCCTGCCGCTTACTAAATTTGCCTAGTTCTATTTCCCTGTGTGTGCTATTCACATAAACTGGCCTAATCTGGCTATTTTCCTGCCTAATTCTAGCTTTCAACTTCTGTTCTAATTCAGCAATTTTCTCCTCAGCTTTTCTTTCTATATTAGTTACAGTTAACCTAATGCTCCCTTCCGATGCTTCAACTTTACCACTTAACTGAGCTTGTTTCTCACTAATCTCATTAATGCTTTCCTTATTCCTCTCCCTTAAAGTATTAACTTCAGTGATTATTTCTGCATGTACTTTATCAATTCTTCCCCCCAGCTGTTCTTTAACCTCTTTTGTTGCTACCTGAATCTTATCAATTTCTCCCCCCCCAATTGCTTTTTGACCTGCTGTGTTTCAAGTTGCACTAGTTCTTTTAAATTTTCAGCCTGTGTACTGATTCTACTTTCTAACTTCTCCTGTACTTTTCCTAATTTTCTGTCTACATCTGCAATAATCTCTTTAGCCTTCTCTTCCATCACCCCTCTGATCTCACCTCTAATCAGCTCAAATTTATCACTAATTTCCCTACTGTTTTGTTCAAGTTTAGTATTTAAACTATCGCTCAATTCCCTATTACTCTCTTTATTTTCCCTACTATTTTGTTCAAGTTTAGCGATTAAAGCTTCAGTACTCTCTTTATTTTCCCTACTATTTTGTTCAAGTCTAGTGTTTAAAGCTTCAGTACTCTCTTTATTTTCCCTACTATTTTGTTCAAGTCTAGTGTTTAAAGCTTCAGTACTCTCTTTATTTTCCCTACTGTTTTGTTCAAGTTTAGCGTTTAAAGCTTCAGTACTCTCTGTATTTTCCCTACTATTTTGTTCAAGTCTAGAGTTTAAAGCATCAGTACTAATTTTGTTTTGTTGCATAAATTGGAGAAGCAAACTCTCTAATCCTGCTTGACTGTTTTGATTACCCCCCTCAGTATTGGGATTTACCTCCGACATCCCTGTACTGCTTTCATTTCCAAGACTAGCCATACTGCTCGTATCTTCACCATCCAACTGGTGACCACTACGCAACTTCATCTCTTCCTCAACACTACCCATGCTGATACACACCGATAAATGAAAAACCCCCAAAATACAGGCACAGAAATATATACCCTTCTCCTTCCACAAATGTTATTAGGTTTTCAGCCCCAAGTTGGTAGCGACAAATGTAATGGTCTCTAATGCCCTCTCTGTTACGTGACAAATATACCGTTTTCTACTAAGATATGTTGTTTTAATGGGCGCCAAGACCTCAACGCTATGTTGAAATCTAAATTTGTATTTAACAACACCTAGCTCTGGTAGAACACCTTCAAGAATCTTTACTCTCAGATCGTGGTATGATTGGATCATTAACCCAACAAACAATTGTATCAGGAGAAGGAATTGGTCTATATCTAATGCTACCTACTGAAAACAAAGATTGCATGGAAAAAGAAATGAATTAATTGTATAAAAAACAAGTATAGCAAAATTAATAATAATAATAATAATAATAATTTTGAATTTAAATTGGAGCGTTGCGATTTAAATATTACCGCTAGAAAATTACGTGAAAACGGAGTCGGATAAATTACTGATTTTACTCTTATTCCCAAGCTATGAATTTACTGAATTACTGAATATGAAACAAAGAAAGACGAGAGATTGCGTAGCTATGTGTCATTCGCGCTTACCACTGGAAATTGCCGTAGCATTTCCCTCGTACTGGATGTTGAAGTGAGCTTCCCATAGCCTCCTGGACGTCATCTTCTTCGTTGTTGATGATATATTTGTAGATATGAAGATTTATGGTCCGTACATCGGAACCAACACGTACAACCACCACGGTTAAGTTTCACAAAGATAGTCGCTAACTCCACTGAACATCGGAGCCACTCACTCGTGCAACCATACTGGTTAAATTTTATAACGATAGTCCTAGTTTCCACGGCGAGCAAACCATATATGCACCCGCCGCACCCCCACTCCAGTCCCGACTTCTAGCTTACGTGGTCTCCACTGATTGGCTGAGCACCCCGCTATACTCCCCTCCTCTGGCTCATTACACTGGGCGGGAGGGTGAAGTCGTTTGCCGTTCCATACATCCGCCTTTTCTTGACGATGCGACCCAGCCTTGCGTCATACTTCCTGACAAGCATAAGCCTGTATCAGAATTTCCAGTGACTCATGTCTCTCAATATACCCTAACTGACGAAACTCCGTAAAATTCCGTAATCATATAATTTTCTACGCTAATGTTGATCGTAATAATTTGCATGATAGCGTTTTCTATAACATAGAAAACCTATCTGTATGCTTATAATTTTATAAGAAAATGCTCCAAAAAAATCAATTAATAATAATAATAATAAGTTAATAATAATAATAATAAGTTACATGAAAATTTCTCTTGGCTGAACAATTTGCCGCGTAAATAAATATAGAATGGCTTCCTACTGACTTATGCCAGTGGCATAAAAAACCCTCGAAAAACACGTTACAACACGGCAAGGTAAGCCGGCTGTGACTGGCGCAAATCGTGGGCACGCGTACCCTGTTCAGCCTGTTTGCCATCTCTCGATGAATACAGTACATTTGCATTTGTCAGTTGGCACGGGCTAGAGTAAAAGGTGGCTTTTCACCGATGTCTCAGTCTCACTCATGGCTGCGATTATATGGAAGCTACTGAGGTATGGGTGGTGCTTAGTAATGGCATTCAGGGCACAGTCAGTGCCTGTGAATACTGTGAAAGGTTCTACTCATAGGGTTAGGACTACTGTTCTGACCCAGTGAGGAAAGCAATGGCAAACTACCTCACTCCTCTTCTTGCCTAGAACGCCTCAATATAGCGCTGCCTTGGGATTTTGTGGGTATCTACTCACATAACGTAACGGCGGTGCTTTTTGAGGATCCAACCAGCCTTCGGGCTGACTACCTAACAGACTTCGAATCCAGGCTTCAAAAACTCTTGCCTTAACCCAAGATTTATTGCTATTGGTGTATTTTGTAGGGAGTGTAGCGACGTTTTTAAAACAACGCGGCTTGGAAAATTTGCCGATTGTCAGTGGTGGCAGCTTTTCAGATCCGTCACTGTTGGCGCACAACAGTACCGTTACACGTTGTTTGCTTTGTTTTCCGCAGTGACAGTTTTCCCCTTTCATTGCCATTGTTCGATCAGGCATTAAATTAAAAGAAGAGGCCTCTCTCGTCTACGTTGAAAATGTCCTGAGGAGCGAATCGGGATGTCAGTTCTTTCAAAGGGTTTCCTTTCCAATCTTGTACAGTCACGGCATCAACATTCCAGCTCTCCACACACACATTGTGACTACTGATGCCGTGCCTAGCCTTAAATTTGTATAGCCAGCCTGATGAAGCACTAAAATCTACACCAAGTATGACTGCCAGTTCACTTGCCTTTTCGCAAAGCATTGGTCTGCTGATTGGAATGCCTTCTGCCCTAGTTGCCTGAACCACTGTAACAAACAATCTTCGAAACATTCGTATTTTCCGTCCTCAATGCGAGATCGCTTTTTTGTAGAAACACCTAAAACACGTCCGCCTTCTTCAATTTCCGCTGCCTTAGCTACAATTGTGTTTAAGGTGGACGGAGCAATCCCCAATTTCTTAGCGATTTCAGTGCGTTTCATGGTGCCACTTTCCTTCACTACATTAATAATGCGTAATTTTTCAGCAATCGTAATGCACTTCCTCTTCCTTTCACCCATGTTCACTGCACTCGAGGTTAACCACAACTGAAGCACCGAACAAGGCAGAACAATGACTGAAGCAAGTGGTGTTGTACTTCGCAACACACGCAACTCTGGCTGAACATACTGGTAGCTTCAAGGTCGCTCTCGCCACCACATAGCCCCGCGCGAGGGATGGTTTCCGAGAAACGTACAGTGCGTGTCATAAGTTTCTGGCTCCCATATTTTTAGAGATTTTAAGTAGGGAAACCATTGTAAATGTATAAACGACGCATTTTTCTCTCGGGGACGTAAGATATGATCGTATAAGCGTGAAAAACGAATAAATGTAAAACGAATATCGGAAATAAATTAACATGGAAAGTATATGGATTTTGCCTGGACCAAGGAAGAAATCGTATAAGTGTAGAAAACGTATAAGTGTGAAACGTATAAAAGAAGTTTTGCTGTAATACTTCCATTACCTAAATCAACAGCGTGGTCAGACTCATTGTTATGTACTCTAAACAAATAATCAATAAACAATATGGCTTATACAATGGATTTTAACATGACCAGTGTATTCACCGTCCAGAGACTTTCATACTCAAGTTGGTTGCTGAGGAGAATGCGATGAAAATGATTGCCAATAATAAAATTCTTATAATTATCCCAGCCAGCAACAATTTTTGCAATAGCTTACAAACGCAGCTCAGGATGACGTTCTTCATTTTGATATAAGTATGAAACTGCTCTAAATAAGCAATTTCCATCACCTGTTAGAGGTACAATCCTTTGCGTTTCCATGACAGTACATTATCAGGGTGTCTACTGTAAGGATGAAGTAAAAATTAGTTACTTTTTAGGTACCTTTTAGTTACCTTTTAGTTAATTTTAGTTACCTTAGAATTCAAGTTACGTCTGCGGTCTACAAGCATAGGCGCTCAATACGCGGTGAAGAAAAACAACAATGAACTGTTTTTAAAGAAGATTTTTATTTATCGTATGGCTTTTAGTGCCGGGAGTGTCCGAGGACATGTTCAGCTCGTCTGAGTCTGTAACTGCTTCCAACGGACACCCTTAGAGTGAGCTACAAGTTTCGTTCAATTTCAAGTTGCTACCAGATATCAATGATACCTAGTGGTGAACGTTGGAACTTTGATAGAGCGTTCCGACGAAATATAACCTAACAATTTGGCTTCACACAAGTTTTGTCTGTGGAAGAATCCTTTACATGCCATAAATCCATGACATGGGACCGCTGGCTTTACTTCCCCTCCGAAGGAAGGCATACTGAAGGATTTTTAACGCTTTTAAAAAATCCGACGACTTCGGCCGGGTTTGAACCCGCTATATTGGGTACAGCAGTTCAGCATGCTGCCAACTATACCACCGAAACCACTTTAAATGAAATTCACATCATGTTATAAAAATTTAAAAAATAATATATATATACTAGATATTTAATATCCAATGAGTTGTTTCAGCTAATATGTCGTCTTGTCCACAATATGTTGTTATTATTACGGTACCAAGAGGTTGCTCAGCTCTTGACCATTTGGCGAGATTTCCTTCGTCCCCGCAGTAGGTCGCGAAGAAATGTATGCGATGTTACGCGATCGTCACCGAATTCTGTCTTCGCAGTCAAATGCGGAGAAATATCGAGATGTTACACGATCGGCGCTGGTCTCAGTTGTTTGGTGAGCTTCCCACAGTTTTCACGATAGAACACGGAGAAAAATCGCGATTTAGATCATCAGCATCACTTTTAGTCATTCGACGAGATTTCCATTGTCCTTGAGTTCGGGCACAAGAAAATATAGCATTATTACGCAATCGGCGCCACTTGCTGTCCGTTTGACAAGAATACAGTTGTCCTCGTCATTGAATGCGGAGAAATATCGCGATGTATCGCAATCGCTGCCGCTCTCGGCCGTTTTACGTTGTCCTCGAGATATTATGCAATCGTCGCCGCACCCGGCCTGTCTATCTGTCCTGATAGAATGGCGGAGGCAAGCTCAAGGTTGGGTATGGTTAATATTTACCCGTAGTTATGAACATGTTGTTCGGTCGGCGCCGTGATTCCCTTTGTCCCTATGCTGTAGTTGGGAGTTCATGAGTTCAGGGTGGATCACGAGGAGGATTTAGTATTTCGATGCTACGTAGGCTGCCATTTTTAAGTGGGTTGATGCACTTCTCGCTCCCCGCACGCTTTTAAGTATACGGTCATGGGAAAAGTGGCAAGTAGGTTTCGTGATGGGTGCCCCGTGATGGGTGCCCAATCACCTTTGACAGGATTCCCGCAGTCCTCGTGGTCACAAGTTCACGATAGGGGATGGGTTTTATGATTTTATGCAACTGACGTCGATCGCGGTCCGTTTGACGAGATTCCCGCAGGCAAGTCGTGCGGTCAGCCGGCCGTCTTAAGGATGCGATTTTGGAGGATGAACGTTCGAAGTAGGTACGGTATCGAATATTACGAATTGTTCGGAGAGGATTGCACGAATAATACGACAAGAGGGCAAGTTTTATTTCGATTGAGAACCACGAATTATCAACAAGTTAACGAAATAATCGGTTAGATTATATATCCGATGGAACGAAAGTCCGAAGGAAAAACTCGCAATCTCTGAGCCTAGGGGCGCGAGTTTAAATGATTCAACCCACTTTCAGAAAATTTTCGTTACCCGTTTGTAAAATTCGTTACTTTTTCGTTACTTTCGTTACCCATTTGTAAAATTCGTTACTTTTTCGTTACTTTCGTTACTTTCGTTACCGGTAGACACCCTGATTATGCAGGGGAGCATAGAATCCCTTCGCCAACTACTGGAATGAGCATAGACTCGCTTCGCCAGCCACCGTATTGGAGGCAGTTTTAGATATATCCCATGCATGTCAAAAATCCTATTAACACAGGGAAGCCCATTTTTAAGGCTACCTCTTGGCTATCGCCCCAGAGGTCCAGATTTGATTCCCTGCTCTGCCAAGAAATTTAATTCTGGTCTGGGGGGTGGAACGGGGAGCACTCAGCCTCGAGAGGTAAAACTGAGGGGAGATGGGATCGATTCCAACCTCAACCATCTTGAATGTGTTTTTCCGTGGTTTCTCACTTCTACTCGAGGCAAATACCGGAATGGTTCCTACCTAAGGCCTCGGTCGTCTCCCTCCCATTCCTTACCATAATTACAAATACACACATTAATGCAGCCACCACAATAACACAAGTTATCAGAGAAAATTTTATACGAACACCAAAGTACGCGGGACTAAGTGACCACGATGTCCGAGCCTTTCAAATGAATTGTGTTCGCCAATATTGTCTCTTATTTACAGGTGGAATTTGTAAGTTCCACTATACAAGACAACTTACATTGTGCGAGGCTCTGTCACCTCTTATGGTACATGTTACGCACTAAGCACAGTCCATCATCAGCCTGATTCAGCAAAATCACCGTCCAGTTTTCCACCTTATGGTGAAATGTCGCATAATATAAAACACATAAAATACGAGGTTGAAAAGACACTGAGATGAACGATATTAAAAAGTTTTAATGTTAAAATTATTCCATATCTGTTGATCTTATTGCTGCCTTGCTTTTAAGTTATGCATCCCGTTTGACGATTTGTGCTCCTGGATGTTATTCTGTAACGGTAAACAATTGTAAGTTGACAGACGTATGCGTTATACCTTACTAACTTCGAGCGCAGAAACGTCCACTCTGTGCTCCTACAGCCGAGCAACTGGCTGGCATTGTCAGCCTGCTTGCCGCTGGAGGTGGGGTTCTGGGGGGTGAGGCATAATTGAAGGAGTATGTGACGTAAACGTTTGTGCTCTTCTCGATTGGTTTCTCAATTTTGCTACCGTGTTGAACAGGATGTTGTCACTGTACGTGATGTCATTCAGGTATTTTTAACAGATCTGTTTTTTGGTTGATATTGAGCACGTATGGCTCATCCCTGGTGATATATTCAATGACATGAAGCTGGTAATACGTCCTAACCCGGCCGAAATGTGCTTTGACAACTTTGAGCTAGCGCTGATAATTTCTTTTAACGTCAGCGGTGAGCATTCTCGAAATTCTGGACCACGAGGAGATATTTTTGCTTGGGAATTTCAATGCCACATGATTGCTAAATACACTGTATATTTCAACGATCGTCAAGACTCATTTTTGGAATTTTTGAACAGTCGCGGATGGATATTTTTACATCACAGAGATGTGAAGGTCCGATATTAGTCACTACACGACTAGCAGGGTTCCTTCCTGAACCCAGCCCCTTGGCAGGAGAGACGTCACAACCTTTTTCGTGAGCGCGAAGCTTATGCATGATTTTTTGTGTGCGCCGACAAATGTTGATTTTTAACTGTGAAAACTGTTTATAAGTAAAGTGGAAGTGTGTGTTACTTCACTAATACACTAAAGTGCATTTATTGAGTACGTAGAGTGTACGAACTGTTATTGGAGGCGATATTTCGCAAATTTAACGTACTTTGAAATCAAGTGACTATAAAAACTGTTATCGACTGCAAAATGTCATTTGAACTGTTTACAGTCCATTAATTCTGTGTATAAATTGAGAATTAACATAATTGTGTAATTTGGAGAACGATTGCTACGATTTTTTTGACACTTGAAAGTTACAGAATCTGTGTACAGACACCACCCAAGTGTCATTATAGAGTCAGTGACACACACACATGGACAATTTGTAACGTCTGTAACTTTTCGAAGAAGTGTTTGCTTTTTTAAGTATTTAAAATATAGCTTCAGTGAATAGACATAGAGACCATTATGTCCAAATCAACATACCACGTGGACGAGACCTTTACCTGTATTAAGATGGTAGCGGATATGGAATAAAACCACCCATGATGAGGGGAAGCTTAAATTGAAACCCACATAAGGAGAAGACGAGGCGATGATACGACCGAGCCGAGATTCAAGCTCAGGCTTTGCCAATGGCCACAGCTCAACGGCAAATCAATTCCAAGCACACCGATAAGTGAGTTTTTAACAACTTATATCATGTCAAGGGTTCCGCATCTGTTGATTAGTGTTAATGCCGCACTTTATAGCAACCAATGGTTAGGTAGGGTATGCCTATTATTAAGATGTCTTTTTACAGATTTTCTACTTAGATTTTGACTTATTCTGGTCAACTTTGCGATGATGCGACGCTTATTGTATCATGGCGAGCGCCATGGGTATGCTACAAGACAATTTGTTACGAGGAGGTGTGAATAAACTCCTATAATCAATCTTGTAAATATATTGTACGACTAAAATCTTTGATTTTGTCCACATTGGAGTGTATTAATTTCATTGTTAGAGTGCAGAAGCACATGCCACACACACTCAGTATTTTGGCAGCGTATCGGTTGACAGATGAGGAATTAACACTGTCACTTTATTAAATTACAGTTGTGAGCTCTGACGCTCATATTATTGTTTTCTTAAGAGTTTGGGATAAATGAGAGGCAGGCATACAGCTTTGGAAGCCATGGTTGACTTCATCATGACAGCATATCATTTCACAGTACGTACAGTCTTCTCTTTAGTTTGAGTGCCCAGAGTGCACACACATTTCTTATGAAATACTTCATGTGTATAGAGTACGAGGCTCAGTAGCCCATGTTTACGAACACGAATACCGTATTTCCTCGCATAATCGTCGCATCCCACTTTTCAAACACTAAAATAGGTTTATAAAATTTCATCGCATAATCGTCGCATAGCATACTCATATTTGTGCGCCCGTCAGTTGCACACACTGCCGCGAGCTAATAACCTGGTGTTACTTTGTCAGAAGAAACGTGTCCCTGCCACAGTGCCTGTGGGCTATGATCACGTGATGCGAGTGAGCAGCATCGTCACTTAGCACGTTCGTATTTGTGCGCTGTAAGATTCCGCATGCTGCCGTGACTTTATAATCTGGTGTGACTTTGTCGGAAGAAAGTAATCTCGTCTTCATGCCTGCGGGCTATGAACCGCGACGCGAGCGGCCAGCATCACCACTTAGCACATTCCGCGAGATTATAATGTGGCGTGACCTTGTCAGAAGAAAGAAGCCTGTCTCTATTACTCACGATACGCGAACTGCTGGCCTACGGCACGCTAAACAGCGATTGCGTTCAACGCCACTCCAGGGGAGTGAAACTTGTGTGGACCTGTCTCTTCCGTGATTTGACCTTGGAATGACGAGATTCAATAACCTGCAGTACGAAGCGCTGCTAGCCCCAGTTCGCCGACGTTAAAACTGGCCCGACTGCTAATGGGACACCCCGTGCTAGTCTAGCATCAGCCACTTCCGTGGAAACATCGCAAGAGAGATCCGTGCGTGATGTTACGCAAGTGTTGTCCACAATGAGAAAATACAAGAATTATACAGTGATCTTGATGACAGTGAAATACACGGAATTACATAATAAACAAAGAAGGAGAAGAAGAGAAGAAGAAGAAGAAAGCTCACAAGCGTGCAGCAAATAATGATACAGTATATATTCAAAAACTGTGTTCTTCTTCTTTGAACTTAAATATTCTTTGTATAATCGTTGCACCCTACTTTTTTCCACGAATTTTAGGCTAAAAATATGCGACAATTATGCAAGGAACTACGGTATCTTTGTGTTAACTGACTTGCTTAGAGAACATGAGCGAGTGGAATATCTTCGATTTTAGTCTTTTTGCTACGAACTTTGGATTTTTGTGAACCAAGTGCATAATTAGGTTGACGAGCGTACAGATAGGAATGTATTTATTGTACAGCTCAGAATATTGATCATTTTATACGAGGCTGTGAGAGCCAGGCTGAATGTCTTTGCCAAATAGGTTAGCAGTACGGCCAAAGCCACCAGCTGGTACGAGCAAGTTACTGCTTGCCTACACAGTGTGCATTGCGACTACGAGTGAGACAACATATATTGACTATTGACACTGAACGTTTCACTGATTCAAAATACAATGTGAACTTCTTATATGGAGTCACTGGTCACAATAAATTACTATTATGGTTATTAATTTTCACATCATGTTTCGACAAATTCTCTTGCTTATTTCTACGAATGTTGGAGTGATTTTCCATGAGTATTAGACTCAGAACTATTAGATATCCCAGTGTTAGTTGGATGACCAGACCATGTATAAATTAGGGGATAATGTTATTGTCGCGTCTATTTTGAAAGTATTATGATGGAATCGACGAAGTTCACCCACATTAGTTACGAGTATTCCGGCGATGGAAGAAGCTTTTTGTCTCATCAACCGAGGTTTTGAGCAAGCCAATGAGAACCGCGTAGTGTTACAAATAGCATGTGCTATTGTGCTACCCGTTAGATTTTTTGGTATTGGAGGTTCAGACATCGAACGTCATTATGGCCATAGGGAAACTAAACAACACTTTAAGGGATTAATACTTGAAAATAAACTGAAAACTAAATCATAAAATCTAATTATGTTTAAATAGACTACTAAACGGAGCAACTAAATACCATGTTGAATTATTATAAACTTGTATGATATTTACTTGACTGACCGACGCATTGAGCAGCTGTTGATCATTGAACCGACTCCTTAGGACGAGCTGACACGATATTGAGACGACAATAGTCGCTAATGCCACCCAAGTCTGTAATACGTGAGCAATTGCGATAATGTAACGTAAGACGCAGTTGTAACTGTGCCGTTACCACCTAACTCACACTTACTTAGATGACAATTGGGCGCAAAGAGTGTCTGATGAGTGTAGGGAGGATTATTAGAATAAGAGTGCATTTTATTTATTTGTTGTTGTTATTACCCATTGTACCCATGTATGTAACTAGATAGCCATTTTCTTTTTGTTGGGATTGGTTGCTATACTAGATTTGAATTTTTCCTTGCTACAGATGCTTCTCATCTGTAAGATTAACGTCATTTAGGAATTAGCTACTAAATTAACGTAAAAATAAATGTTAGAAGTGACACCATCCTAACGTAGCGACATCTTGATCGATGCTTTAAATGTAAATAACACCTTTTTCTATCGTCGACGTTTAACTTGACCTGCTTTGCAGTAGATTCAGGGTGTGATTATTATTATTCAATGGATTTTCTTGTATTTGCTTAGGGATTTAATTTACGTGTCACATTCTTAGTTTGCTTGCTACTTTATTTTCTTGTATTTGCTTAGGGATTTAATTTACGTGTCACGTTCTTAGTTTGCTTGCTACTTATTTTTGTAATCAGGACCTTCGAGAGGGTTTAACTTCAGTTTAGGAGAGAATTATTTATTTTTATTACTTTTTAGATTTGCGGACTAGCCGAGATTTTTAACCCTCCGAAGTAGGTTAGGAGTTTGTGATTCTTGAATAAATTTTTGCCGAATTTTACCTAAGCCTGGACTATTTGTTGTTAGCTTTGGATCTTTGGGGTGTGTTCTCCGAGCAGGTCGATGACCATTTTTCCTCTCACTTTACCTGATACTCCCTGAGTAACCAGTCTCATGCTGGAGCTGGTCTAAGAACACATCCGATCCTCTCGGCGGGTGGGTCTGATGGAAAAGGGGGTCGGGAAGATTATCTGCGGCAGATAGTCCCCTGATGGCCTTGTCTGACGGACACAATATGTATCATGTTTTCTAGTATGTTCATGAGTTTACCCTTGCTCTGAATGTGCAGTATTTTCAAATCTTCTTCTATGGGTCCAAAATTGTGGTTTTCTTCTTCTACATGATTCGCCATTGCTGAGAACTTTCTGTATTTCTTTGCGTTGATATGTTCATTAAATCTGACCTGACCAAGTTTGCCCTATATAATTACAGCTGCAGTCTTTACAATTTAATTGATACACTCCTGAACTGTTGTTTTTATCAGTCTTGTTAACTGAATTGTGTTGAAATTTTTTTTAATTGTTGTTACTGGTTCTGTAAGCCACTTTTATGTTATACTTTTTGTAAACATTGGTGAGAGAATGCACTTTTGGAGTTGGTATACGTGAATATGAGGTACCTACCGTTGTCATTCTTACTTTCTTTTGTTAGAGTTGAATTGAACTTTTGGATTTGATTTTTGATTTTGTCCACATATTCCTGTTTATATCCGTTGTTGCGGGCTATTGTCGCTGTGATTCTTAATTCTTTGTCAAGTTTTCTTTCTTTAGTGGAATGTTGATGGCTCTGTTTACAAGACTATAGAATGTTGCTCTTTTGTGGCTGTCTGGGTGGTTTGATTTTTTCTTTATGAATACCTCAGATTGTGTTGGCTTTCTGTAGATTTCATATTCTAGTTTATTGTTGACTTAAGAAATTTTGAGGTCTAAGTAGTAAAGTGACTATTTCATTCAACTTGTCTAGAAGTTTGTCTGCTTTTATTATATTTTCGTCTATGATGGCAAAAACATCATCCATGTATCTGTCCCTATACTTGATGCCTTGTATTTGGTTCATTATGCTGGTATTTTCCAAGTGGTCAGCGTATATATGTCTGCAATGATTCCCGAAGCTGGGGATCCCATGGCCAACCCTCTGCTTTGTTGGTAGATCTTATTGTTAAACATAAAAGTGGTGTTATCTAATAAGATTGCTAATAGTGACATGAATTCATCTATTTCAATTTTGCTTAGTTTCCTGTACTTTTTAAGATTGTTCTGAATTATATTTAAAGCATTGGGATGTTTGAATACATGTCCTGTATCTCGAAGGAATGCATGGGTTGGTTATCTTCTATAATTAATTTTTTTGTTTTCACACTGAAATCTATTGAGTTGATAAAGTTGGAATTTGTTTCAAGTTTTATATGTTTCTTTACAAAAAAATGTACGTATTTGGCCAGTTTATATATTGGGCTTTTTTTTTAAATTCATTATTGGCCTGATAGGGTTGCCTGGTTAATGCAGGTTTGCTGTGGGCAAACCTGGATTCATGGTCACCAGATTTGGAGGATTGTTTCCATCGAACAGAATGCTGATATTTTTAATGATTATTTTAAGTTTATTTGGGGTGTTAGTTGTGGGATCTTTGGAAATTTTCTTGAACTTAGGACAATCAGAAAAAAATTGTTTTTTCTATGTAAACGTTAATATCAATTAGAACTAATGAATTGCTTTTGTCCGATTTTGTTACAATTACATTGTTGTCCTTTATTTTGTCTTTCAAGTTTTTGATGAGCTGCTGTTCTTTTCTGTCAAATTTTTCTGGTTTCTTTAAAATTCTTTTGATGTTTTGATTTGCATCATATCTAACGACATTCCTTTCTTCAGAGGGTAAGGATGATATTGCTACCTCGACTTCGGCTATGGTGTTAGCTATATTTCGTTTGTTCATTTCTTCCTACTAGTTATGTTTGGGTCCATTTCCTAATATCTCACATTCGAGTGTGAGTTCTACTGTGGTCAAATTGACTATGGGGTGTCTTGAAAAATATGTTCTGTCGGTTTGGGCTGTTGACTGGTTGCATTGTTTTTCCCCTATTTTTGACTGTGTCATGCTTCTAACGTAGTAGTTTTGTTATGTAATGTGTTTTGTTTCTTGTCCATCAACCACTCCATTTCACTTGCATTCTTCCTCTGAAAGTGGTCCCATCCCATTTTGGTTAATCCGTTGGCAGCATTAAAGTGTTGTTCATACAATTGTCTGTTTAAAAAATTCTTCTTTTTGTATAAGAAATTGATCTCTCTTCTGAGGATGGTTTACTTAATGATTAATTGTGTCTCTTCTCATGTGGAGTTCGACACACTTTCTTTTGGAATTTTCTGATATGGTAGGTACTAGTTTATTATCCACACAATTCTTTAAAAATGTTATGTCTTTACCTATATTGGCAACTTTGACCTTGATCTTGCTGAATTTATAGGCATTTATAGCCTGGTTGGCTTTGACATGAATGACCTTTATGTCTATCATTGCGAAAGCAATTGTGCGCTCGCGCAAATGCCTGGAATACTACATTGTTTTTTAAATAATTTAAAAGTACATGGCAACGTTAATCGTGGAGAATCCGTTACTTTACGGGAATTAAAAAAGTAAAATATGTTTTGACAATGTAATACCAATTGCAAGAAAGAAGAATACGGAAATAAAAAAATCATAGCGGAGGTGGGATTCGAACTCCTTCAATGATGCATATTATAACTCCCAGTCTGCAACGTTACCACCTGAGCCACCGAGTCAATGGAAGGAGAAGCACAATATTAAGTTACGTAAACAACAGACACACTCAACTGTCAGTTTAAGTTCTTCATCATTTCCCTGCTTTTATAATTCTATTCCAGTAGGCTCTATATATAGTGGGAAAATCATAAACTATATTTTATATTTCTCATAAAAACCTATCACATTAAAACGCGGTGGACTTCTATCCGCCATGTCTGACATCATCCAAGGCGATTGTGCACATGCGTGAGTGCCAAGAATTTCGCATATTCTTTATTGATTTAAAAATAAATGGTAACATATTTCTTTCTTTTGAAGACTCTGCAAATCAACAGGCCAAGACCATTCATCAGAGTGCTTTACGGTTAAGCTGTTCTCTCAATCTCGTGGTAACAAAAATCACCTTAGTGTTTTAAATATATAGATTCTTGATTCTAAACAGTGTACAGACAAAATTCTAATTATATGAAGAAGGATTAATGTGATAAAGTTGCAGTTGCAACCATTAGCTTCAGCTATACCTATTATGATGGTACAGCAATTCCTATCTTATAATTTTTAGGGTATTAGTATGCTGAGGGCTTTCTTAATCAAACTATAGAATGTAAATTCTTTCTGAGCACCAGGTTGTGTTGAAGAATTATGGATTGTTGTTGTAATGGTTGATGTGGGTTTCCTATATTTGTCATAGCTTGTCTTTTAACTTTGACACACACAAAAAATGAGTTCGGCATTAAGAAAGTTGTCAGCGGTGGTTTGGTTTTCATCGATTAAAAATATCACCTACGTATCGTCCTTAAAAGATAAGTCCTTGATGTTGATTGAGGATATAATGCATTTTTAAGTGATCTGCGAAGTAGTTAAGTAAAATGCTGAAAGTCGCCACCTATTAGGAGTCCTGCATTCTGCTTGTGAATTACTTGACAAAAAGAAAAAAAATTGCAGTTCATATTAAATTCGAGGATAGCCAAAATTCCATTTATTTCTGAAATGCAAAGTTGACTAGGGTGGAATAAATTATTACTTATGATATTCTGTGTGGTATTTGTAGGTATGTTAGAATTATTAACAATTATCCCAGAAGCTATTCTTCAAATTTATATAGAGTTGGTGTGTGTTATTAATCAAATTATTTGTAATATCAATTGTACTATTTTGTGTGTTTGCATGTACATATTTGCCACCAGGGCAATAAATTATTTTAATTTTAATTGATGTCAGTATTAATATGACAAACTAATTTCTAAACTGAAACAAAATTAAGGCTTAGGGATTTCAACGTGCAAAATGACAAACCCACATAAGATATTGGCACAATAGTGACAGACTATTTGATCTACATGTACATACATAATTGGGTTAAAACGTCCTCCATTTTCCTGCCAGTAAATTTCTTCTTTAGTATTGCTTCTGCATCGGATAAAAACTGGACCGACTTAAGAGGAGATGCTACTTCACAAGCTCCATTTTCAGTAGCTGTCCTCCACTGTCTCAAGAGCCAGTTGCTGGCTTGCTGCACAAGAACATTATTGTCCCCTTCGTACGTGACTTTGGCATCATGGTTGTTGCGCAGTTCACCCAATCCAGAAGCTGAAACAATGGGAAGAAATTCAATTTCAATTCAACAGTGCTGGGAAAGGTTTGTCTAAACGTGAAAAGTAACTGGATTACAGTGGCCATGGTCATAAACTAACACACTGTTACTTTTATATAAAATAAAACTGTTTTCATGACACTCTCCCGACTTATATAATTTGTCAGTTTTTAATGGAAGAGTAGAAAAAAAGAACATATCACCACCTGAATGTAAGAACTAGGTAACTCGAAAATTCCTTTTTTTAAGATATCTATATCTATGTATATCTATGTCTAGTATAGCAAAAATCGCTCCGAATTTAATGTAAGGACTAGGCAACTGATCAAACGATACCAGTACCTGTATCTTCCAATGTAAAAAATAGGTTAAAGAAAAAGTGTAATATTCTTTCGATAGCATCTTCTTTTGAGATTTGTAACAGCACACCTTAGTGTTAGAAGTCGGTAACTCAAGATGTACACTTTATTAGACAACATTAATGCTACTTATGCTCTGTTGAATACGATGTATCTAGGAGATAACAAAGATTTATTTCAGACGCAAGAGAACATTTATCTTTACTTGTGTAAAAATTTAGTGTATGACACATTGAGAGGTATCATGCTATCGAGATCAAACCTGAAAACTGTTAGGTAGTTTTCATCGATTGTCATAATTTGCCCCCGCACAAAGCAAAGAGCAAAAACAAACACATGACCAAAACAGAAAGCAAAAAGCAAAATTCAAAAGAAGAAAACAAACACAAAATCAAAAAAAATACAAAAAAAAAAGATTTATAAAAAGCAAAAACAAAGAAAAAACAAAGAATCAAAAAAATAAACAAAAGAATTCAAAAAGCAAATGCAAAAGCAGAAAGCAAACACAAAATCAAAAATAAACAAAAAACAAAACAAAATTTTAAAAAAGCAGAAGCAGAAAACAAACACAAAACCAAAAAACACAAAGCAAAAATAAAAAGAAATAGAAAACAACAAAGACGAAATTGTAAACAAAATTAGTTCAGATTTTACTCCACTCATCCCCCTCCAGAAGCAAATGATCAGCTATCGTGCTACCTCAAAAGTCTATCCATTACGGATACAAATACAAAGACTTAATGTCTTTTTTCTCCATGAAGCCAAGACTACTTCTACTCAAACTTACTTCACACGGAAAACAGGAAGATAATAAAGAAGAAGATGAAAATTAGATCAGTGTTCCAGATTGACTGATTTCGTGTTCATACTGCATGTTAATTTGATTGCATTGGCAATCACAGCAGGATCAAAGAAGTTCTATAATGCTTCAAGTAAACATATACAACTCAAAATAATTAAAATGTGCCTCTTTTTCTTAATTTCTGTGGTTTCATCAAGGATGAATTATTAGTTACCTATCCCAAAAATATCAACTTGAATACATTTTAATGTAAAAAGTAGGTATCTCATTTTATTTTACAATAAATATTATTATAATAATGACACAACTAGCCTCTTTCACTCCAACTCCAGCACATAACCTACAAGAGGTGCCCCTGTTAAACCGAGCAACCCAGTGGAAGGTTGGGTAACCAATCCTAGCGGGAAACTGGGTCGGCGAGCCGATCAGTGCTGGGGGGCTCCAAGGCTCACAACCTTGGCAGTATCCTTGTCAGTGTGAAACATCACTGGCCTAAGTCAACAGTCTTTAGCCTAAGTCAACAGTCTTTCAACTGTTAAAACCATGGAGGAAAGTTCAGCAAATGCTACTACCCCAGGTGGTAACCAATCCACCGTCGCTTCGAGTGACGCATGCAAGCCTTCGGAATCTGGGGAGCTTGCACCGAAATGCTTGGAGGTAATGGAGACTCCACGAAAGATCAGGCATAGAGCCAAGAATTTCTTTGCTACCTTTAAAACAAATTCTCTCAGGAAGGTTGGAAAATTAAAACAACTCACGGATGCTCTAACTGAACATCAGATCCAAATTGCGGCAGTTCAGGAAACACGATTTACCGATGAGCAAGCCTTTGAATCAGAGGGCTACAGAATCTTCAAGGGTAAGCCAGGTAAACATGTTATAGAAACGGTTCCCCAACTCGGTACTGGATTTGTATTTAACACACTTTGTGTGTTAATTATAATGGCTCAACGGAAAATATTCATTTTATTCTCTTTCGAGAACATTTGATTATACTGGATTTGTAGTCAACAAGAAGATTCTAGACTCCATCACAAATTTCACTTCTGTACGCAGTCGAGTCTAGACCCTTTCCTTTCGAAGTAAAAATAAAATGTATACTATTGTGAACGTTCATCCACCGATCAACGTAGCGAACAAGAAAGACCCGGAAGGAACTGATCGATTCTGGGAAGAACTTGAAGAAATTTTATCGAAGATCCCAGACAAACATAATAAAGGTTTACTTGGGGATTTCAATGCCCAGGTAGGCAAAGAAAGAAAATTTCGAAACATTGTTGGAAATTACTCCGCTCATCACAGAACGAATCGTAATGGAGAACGGCTAATAGAGCTATGTAGGGCCTTCAACCTGGTAATGAAATCCACTGCTTTCAAACATCTGCCCAAGACAATGATAATAATGATGATAATTATTGTTTTAAGGGGCCTAACATCTAGGTTATCGGCCTTTCTGCCCAAGAAAAAAAAAGACCTGGAAATCCCCAACTCCCAGTCTTGTCGAATTCCAGATTGATCACGTCGCAATTGCACGGAAAGCTCTAAGAGAAATTCAGAATGTGAAAGTTCTACGAAATGCAAAACTGGCCTCGGAACATTATCTATCTAAAATTAAAATCAAACTCCTCCCGAGAAACACACGGAGGTTCCGAGCCAAAAAGACTGAAAGATATGATGTTGAAATGGCGTCCAGTAACGAGTTTACACGAAAACTACAAACTGTGGATCCAGAGAACTGGGAACAACTGCGAGAGACGCTGGTTGAAACAGCGAAAGAGACCGTCCTACTAACTAAAACGAGGAAACATGCTCGGTGGAACAGTGAATGTGACGCAGTAATAAGGAAGAGACAGCAAGCCTGGCAGAAATGGAATTCGCAACAAAATCAAGTCAACTGGACAGTCTTCTTGAATGAAAGAACGAGTGCAGCAAAAACCATCCGCAATGCTAAACGTGCCTTTCATAAAAACCAGATGGATCAAATTGAACAGGATTTCCAGAAGAATAACATGCACGACTTCTATAGAACATTTAAAAGCAACTTTAGGAAATATAGCCCTCCATGTCTGCAGTTCAGGGATTGCAATGGAAAACTAGTTTATAGCGACAAATATAATTGTCAGGTGCTTGCAAAATATTTTGAGTCCCTTCTTAACTGTGAGACTCCAAGTTCCATATTCCAATTAATGACCATGCGCAAGTCCACCCAGATTCCTCTTCACCCACGAAAGAGGAAGTCAAACAGATTATCTGATCTCTGAAGAACCATAAAGCTCCAGGTGAAGACTCGATAATCGCTGAACTGTGGAAGTTTGCTAGTGACAATGCAGTGGATAAATTAACGGACATCATACATGAAATTTGGGATACCGAAAGACTTCCAAGTGACTGGACTTCTGCTTTAATCCATCCCCTTCATAAGAAAGGCGATAAAGCAGATGTTAACAACTATCGAGGCATCTCCCTCCTACTGATAACTTACAAAATCCTCTCAAAAGCTCTTCAAACTAGGGCTGAAGAACAGCTAGATACAGAACTAGGAGATTATCAAGGAGGTTTTAGGAAGGGACGGTCATGTGTGGAGCAAATCATGAATCTCAAATCTATCCTTTCATATCCGAAACTAAGGAGCAAGAAATTTGTAGTAACCTTCATTGATTTTAAGAAAGCTTATGACTCCATTGATCGGACTACCCTACTTAAGATTCTAAAGGAGTTCGGCCTAGACAACAAAACCAGAGCGATCATCCAACAGACTCTCACCAACACCACTTCAAATGTTAAGTGACTTCAGTGGTTTTTACATTTGTTCTCCAGGAACGTGTGAAATTTTTGCGGAGGATCAGTGTTTACTCCGTGTATTTGTGTAATCTACGGAAATACGTGTGTGTATGTTGTGCACACCTCTAGCTCCCTGTGTAAGCCGGAATGCTGATGTCGTAGCTTAGTGGTTTGTGCTTTATGGTGGAAAATTATATTTGTGTAGACTCGTACGTGTGTAGGGTGGGAATAATTGTGTAATCGTGTGATCGTACTTCAAACTGTCCCGCTCTCATTGTATTAAAGTGGCTGCACGCCTAGGTACAAGTAGACTACTGCCACTAGACAAATTACTATGTGTAATTGGGAAATGTGCTATTACCAGTCTACAAGTGACTGTGAGGGAGGGAATATGTTTGTGAAATGTGTGTTTTGTGTTTATGTTTCGCAAATGCATAATTAGTGTCTGATTTAATAGAACCATTGGGCCTTCGTTTACAATTTCCTCATGATTATAATAGCTGTTTTTCGTATGCGGCTGATATTTATTCCATATTGTGTTCCCAGGACAGATTCTTTAACGTATAACTACAATGCTGACCCGAGAAAACATAGAATAATTATGAACTATGTCGTTGACCCTAGTACATATATATTACAAACACTATAGGGGCCAAAGAATGGTTCTTGGGATAAGTGTGGTCCTAATGTGTAGGTGCTATGGGATCAGCTTGAAGTTGACCTGGTGGCCTTACTTGAGGTGCTACTAAGTTACATTATATTACTTCGTCATATGGCTGCCTGTGTTGGTCAGTTCGTAAGTGGGCGTTATGTGATAAATTACTCCCTGGGCGACCAGTTATGTGGTTAACACAAATCATGCATTCGAGATGCAAGTCCTGGTCTCGGAGGCTAAAGTGAATATTAATTATCAAGTTTAAATGGGGTCCCTGATCGTCGGCTAGATAATAAAGCCTTATGCAGGAACTGGTGACACAGTGTGGCCCTATGTCGCTATTAGGTTTACCATGCTGGTATATGAACAAAGATAACATACAATGATCCCCAGAGAGAAGGTATGGGAAACCATGGTTAAGAAGAGACTGGGAAGAGAAATGTTGGAAATGGTGCAAGCAATGTACAACAACTGTGTTAGCAGGGTACTGACCCCAGTTGGAAAGACAGATTGGTTTAGGAACAAGACTGGACTAAGACAGGGGAGTGTGCTGTCACCTCTCTTGTTCATAATGGTGATGGATGAAATTGTAAAGGAAACAAAGGAAGCATATGGACATAAAGAAATGAAGTTACTGTTATTTGCAGATGATATTGTGGTCTGGGGAAGGAACACCGAAGAAGTGCAAAAACAACTAGATGCACTGAACGAAAATATTCAGAAGTACGGCCTGAAAATCAGTATAGAGAAAAGCAAGACCATGGTGATGACAAGAGGGGAAAGACAAGGAAAGGGCACTGTGAAAATAGGAAATTGTGGACACGTTCAAATACCTAGGAAGTGAATTGATGCAAACTGGTAGATTGGACATGGAGATTGGCAGGAGGGTACAGCAGAGCAATGCATTCTATCAAAGTGTA
The DNA here is from genome assembly GCA_946902985.2 of Meconema thalassinum. Classification (NCBI taxonomy): domain Eukaryota; kingdom Metazoa; phylum Arthropoda; class Insecta; order Orthoptera; family Tettigoniidae; genus Meconema; species Meconema thalassinum. The sequence goes on from OX336389.2 coordinate 318,637,425, forward strand.
AGAAAACTTGTGTGGGATAAGGAAATACCAAGGAAAAGCAAGGAGGTAATGTATAAAGTGTACTATGTTCCCATATTAACTTATGCAGCTGAGACTTGGACCCTGACAAGCAGGCAAGAGAGTAGAATCCAAGCCAGTGAAATGAAATTCCTAAGAAGTATGATAGGAAAGACAAGGAAAGACAGAGTGAGGAATGAAGATGTTAGGAAGGAAGTTGGGATGGGAAAACTAAATGAGAGAATTGAGAAGAATAAACTAAGGTGGTTTGGACATGTAAAGAGAATGGAGGAAAATAGAATACCAAGACAGATGCTGGAGGCAAAGTGCAGGGGTAAGAGAGCAAGAGGAAGACCTAGAACAAGGTGGATTGATTCAGTGAAGAACAGCATAAGAAAAAGAAAGCTGGACTGGGACAAGATCGTGGAAGAATGGTGGAAGGAAAGAGGAAAGTGGAGAAGTGCCATAAATACCCCGACCTGGCAGGAGCTGGATAAGGGGAAATGATGATGATGATGATGATGATCCCATAGTGGAGGGGAAATATATGTAAATGTACGTGATTAGACATCTGTGCTGTTGAATGTGTGTCGCATGGCCTGTTTGGTTTGGTCTCCCTAGCCGTGACGTATCATATGGCCGTTGAGATTTGAGCGTGTTTGAAATGTCAGCTGTCTTATATCCTGCGTACACCTGTGTAGATTGTTTGAATGCCAGTAAGAGGGGGAATGCTGTGTACGAATGTTTCATGTGAGAATGATGTGAAACCGTGTAAGAAAATGCATTTGTTCTACATGTGTGGATTATCTACAACTCTATGTATTGTACTGTTCATTACTCATCTAGTAGTTAATAGGTGTGATCCGTAGGTTGTGCCTGCTATTCCCAGGTGTATGCTAACCTGTGTTATTGTGTTGGCTACATCCAATGATATGTGTCCTATGGAGGGTTATCGTAGTATCCAAGTTCGTGTAATTGCGTTCTGTGGATTATGTTAAAACGTGCCTCGAGTGTTGATAGATAGTTTAGAAATTTGCTTAGGTTTAACAACCTGTGTTGTTGTGGTGTCTGTGTTGATGCATCCTCTTTGAGTGTTTCCCGTGTTAAGTATAGTGGTATAGAATATTGTAGCCCGCTAGCCTAATGCTAGACTGCTTCCTTTCCTATATATGAATACCTTATATGGGAATGGTACCATCAAAGTGTTTTTGTACTCTTGGGAATGTAATTGGAGCTCCCTGGAATCTACCTCGGTTTGGGTGCAATATTTCCACTATATATTTGTCTGGTTGTAATACCGTAAGTGTGTATTCATCGTGAATGGTGAATAACTTGTTAATGCGTGTGTGTTCGTCATACAGGACGAGAGAAAGAGAAAAAAAATCCCTATAGGTGTGTGTTTTGCTTTGCAATCGGTCGCTACTTGCTGTCAGTGTGACTATTGTGTATGTGGGTGTCGGTAATGCCTATTCTGTTGTTTAAGCGTGCCTTTGAAGAACTGGGTAATCTAATGATCTCTGTGTTGATGACTTCCCATCAGTTAATTGTTGGATCGGTGGCCGAGTTAAATTGAACTTATGTCTGCGTGTACGTGAGTGATCTGTAAAATTATGTGTGAATTGTGGAATATATCCGTTTAATGTATGTATGCTTGGCTAAAGTTAATGGAATTCCTTCCGCAGTCTTGTATGTGTGCTGTGGTGGAATAATATCGAGCACGCTTGGCTGTGTACGGGTGCTGATCGCGTGGTTAGCGCTCGGCCGTCTATGTGCGTACCGGAAGAGCTAGAGTGTTGGCGTCAAGTCAGCAGAGTGGCTCGTGTTGCAGTTTGTCGGCAGGCGACAGTATGTTGACCTAAGTTAGCTATTGTACTATCTAGGAACATATGTCTACTGGCTTTATGAAGAATATACACTTCCTGAAAATCCTTATGCTAACATTATAATATGCATATAGACAACTCAACAAACTATTATTAATGAATATTATTTGCGGGCAGGTGAATGGGATAGGAATATTTGTCCGTTGGACCTAAAGGATGTAGGGTCGATTCCGGTGTTCGAATCTAGGTTATGGCGTGTTGGAGGCGTGTAATTGTGGAAATGTATAGTGTATCGCATGGGTGGGATGTATTACCAGTGCTGTATGTGACGTTTGCCTTCCTATGTAAATGTAAGGTTTGCCTCAGCGTCGTGGGATATCGTGTGTTCGATCCCATAGTGGTTATCGTTATTGAGTACCCAATTGGGCTGTGGAGTATGTTTGATCAAATTGTGTAAGTATTGAGCTTATATGTTCATGGTTCGCCTTGTAAATGCATGTTGGAGCATATTGGCCAAGATGTGCTGTATGCGTGGCTAACTACCGGGTGGTTTGGTGGTCCTGGGCTTGATAACCTATTGGTGTAGAGTTCTAATGTTGCTTGGACCTATTGATGTGTAATGGCATTGTGGGCCGTACATAGTTCGATTATTCGCGCGCTAAGCTATGCGTGCTTGTTAATAAGCTGTGTATAATTACGATACAATGTTGTATATTGCGCCCTAATGTTTTGGAGGGTCGCGTTGATAGGAAGTGGATTGTAAACCATGTCAATTAGGTTGTGAATTCGCTGAGTTTTGATATGTTTGACTCGTAGCGCTCTATGGATATTGTGTAGGTGTTGGTGTGCCCAGATGAGTAAGGATTTCCTACTATCGGTGGGGGTGCGCATGTATCTATCGTGTGCCGCAGCTATTTTCGCATGCAATGTATGCATATGCGATTGCACTTTCTGCATTCGGCGTTGGCCGCTTCGGAGTAATGTAAATAATAACTCTGTTGTTCGGTCGCTCTGCTGAAAGTATACTCCGTCTGCGGGCCTATCGTGGGGTGCCATATCGTGTGCCTGTGTATTAGTATTATGGAAATCTTAGTAGGGGTTGTGTAAGATCTTGAAGTGTTCTTTCTTCGTGTCATCATCATCATCATCTTGCACAGTTTCCAGCCACTGGCCAGGTCTGTTTGGAACACAAGCCTCTCCAACGTCTTCTGTCTTCCCACCATCTCTCAGCCACCACCTTTGTCCAGTCTTCTCTTCTTCACGCTTTCTTCCACCCCCTTCAGCCACCTGTCTCTTGGTCTCCCTCTTGGTCTCTTTCCTTCCCACTTCGTCTCGTGTATCCTCCTGGGTATCCTCTTCTCCTCCATTCGTTTTACAGGTCCATACCATCTAAGTCTAGATTTCTCTATACCATCCTGTAATGGTTCCTTCTTCATTAATTCTCTGATCCTCTCATTTCTTATTCTGTCCATCTTTGTAACTCCAATACTGCTTCTCAAGAACCTCATCTCACTGGCCTGTGTAATCTTTCCAATTGCAGTTTTGTGCAGCCCTATTTAAATTGTGATATCTGCTCGGCTGTTCTTAGGCAATTTTAATGCGTAATATGGGGGTGGCGTACTAAATAGTACCTATTATGCCCCTAGTACGTAGCTGGGACTTGGACAGGCGGGTAATTAGTTAAGAAATCTGCTTAGCTATTTTGTGGTTGCGCTAGTGTACTCTGAAAAACAATTTCTAGATTTGGGGGTCTTGGCGTTCGCTTGGCTTAGCAAAAGGTATTTTCGGGATCTACCGCAGAGCTATGTTGTTTGTAACTCTAAGACAATGTCCTATGACAATGCCACGGTACCCGGCGCATCCATCAATTGTATGGATCCTGATTGGGCATCCAATACAGGGTTGGATAGGGGGAGTGTGTAGTGTTGGATAATGTGAGAGGGTGTGAGAGTGAATGTTCAGTGTTTGGAGTGAGTAGGTGTAATTCAAGGAAGAGCTCCAGTGATTCTGACCAGCTGGATAGCTCGGGGGTATGTTGGCGGTGGTGAGGGTTACTTAACAAATAACCATTTAGAGCACTATGATGTTGCTCAGCTTGCCGGTAGCACGTATGGGATGGCGAAGGCTGAAGCGAGTAAGCTGACGCTAGCGCAATGGCGATGCGCCAAGTGATGGCTCAGCTGACTCCTTGAAACAATTTATACTAGGATGTAGAGTGTCCTGCTCAGGTGAGGTCAAGGGAATAGGACCTTATCAACTAGAGAAATGAGTCGAAAGACCAGTGAGGGGTAGACTATAAATTTAATGAATACAACTGTAAAGACATGTAACCGATTCTCAGATCAGTTCTTAGTGCTTTGAATTTAGATGCGCTATGTTACAAGTAACAATTAATAAGGGGTGAAAGGGTGGAGGTGTATGTGTGAAGGGATGCTCACTGTACACTCACCTGGATGGTAGTACTCGTGACGACGCCCAGCTGAGGTTCGGCACTACACAAATAAGACTGGTCTGGTCTGGGGGAGATTCATGTGCGCTGCAGGTTTTATAGTTTACGATGTGCTATGTGTGCGGAATTTCACATTCTTGCTGAGCTAATACCCTTGCCGGGGTCATAGCGGTTTATCCGGAAGCTCACCGGGGTTAAGACAGTTCATGGGCGGTGTGAGATGTATTGGGAAATGTGTACGTGTTTGGGGACGGAAGGTGCGATGCATGGGATAGTGGTTGTTTCTACCCCTGGGGGTGTGAATGGTAGGGTGAGGGCGCGGATCCCCTAGGGATACGACAATACGATGCTTAAATTTATCAACTTTCTAGCATGATCAAATTAAAATTACAGCTTCTGAGCTGTGGTTTTGAAGAAAAATAGCTTTATTTATTGTATGGCTTTTAGTGCCGGGAGTGTCCGAGTACATGTTCGGCTCGCCAGAGACTGTAGCTGCTTCAAGCGGACACCCATAGGGTGAGCTAAAAGTTCCGTTCTATTTCAAGTAGTTCCAACTTTCGCTACCAGATGTCAATGATACCTAGTGGTGAACGTTGGAACTTTGATAGAGCGTTCCAACGAAATCTAACCTACAATTTAGCTTCACACAAGTTTAGTCTGTGGAAGGATCTTTTACATGCCATAAATCTATGACATGGGACCGCCGGCTTTACTTCCCCTCCGAAAGAAGGCACACTGAAGGATTAACGCTCTTAAAAAATCCGACGACTTCGGCCGGGTTTGAACCCGCTATCTTGGACACAGCAGTTCAGCATGCTACCAACTATGCCACCGAAGCCAAAGAATAGAACTGAACAATGACTAGATCTTCGGTGTGTTGATGGCCCCTAGCCGCACAGAGAGAAAGCGATGATACAAAATACCGCGTTGCAACATACAGGCAGAAGTTCCCGCCGCAACATCAAGTGTCACGTGCGCTCGGGCACAGTTATCGTAGTAGGGGGGGGGGGGGGGGTCAAGCAGTTAGGATGAAGAAAAGAATATTCTGGATATTTGGAAACAAAGATTACATTTCTATGCCAATTGGTACGCATTTTATAGCCTGTTAACCAACATGACATTCAAAACATTATAAAAATCTTCTTATCCCTTGTCCGGGATTAGAAGCTTATTTATTTACCCCACAGTGTCGCCATGGCGTTATGGGGAGCTGCAGCAAGATTGCAGATCGACAGTTCGAATCCCGCAGCTATACTTGGTGTGGTTTCCCTGTGTCCCCCTCCCGACACCCCTTCCAGGAAAATGCTGGGATAGTACCTTATTTCAAGTCCAGAGGCACCTAAACCCATCCCTGTCCTTAACACAGCAACAAACACTACTACAACTATCACAGAAACACAGGTTATATCAGACACGTACACGGGGCTGGTGACCAAGGTGTCTCAAGCTCATAATATGAACTAAAACCGAAAACATAACAGTTTATTTATTTACCTGAGGCATTCATTTATGGAGAGGTTAATGTATGAAATACGTAGCATGATAAAGGTGCAATTGTGGAATAATAATGGCATGGGAGAGCCTGAGTACTGCCCACCATCTGCTATGCCCAGCTCAGATCCCACATCCAGACAGATATGGGACCATCAATAAGTGTATGTCTCTCATGGTTTTATATCTTAAAAATTTTTAAAAAGTGAATACTTTCAGGGTGAAATATTGAAGATTATGAAAATTTATAACCAATTATTAATTTTAATTCTACTATTGAGGTTCAGTAATCAGGAAATAAGTGATAATATACCTAGTAAAAATTTCAAATCTCCATTGCAAAATTAACATCATGCTTACTCGAGTAACTGAAGCACCTTCATACCTCTAAGGTAGCCATTTCCTCCGCATGCTTCCCTGCATTCCTGTATGGCATCACTGCAAGTCCACGTCATAAGAGGTTTACATGCAGTTACTATGGCATGGATTTCAGCTACCATCACACTCTACAAGAAAACATTGAAAGCAAATAAAATTAATACATGGAAAACAACTGAATGGAAGGAGAGTTCAATAATAACTCGTATTTAAAAATTCCTACACACTAATGTTTGTGAAAATTGCACAATGCGAAGGTATCATGTGAACAGAATGGACTGTATACCGCATATTACTAATGACAACATACATAATTAATTGAAATTTCAGACGAAAGCAACATTAGTAAATTCTGCTTGTCAGTACGTTGTGATTCCTCCACAAGCTAATATATGGTGAAGCATCGACTCAAAGAGGTGTGATGCCTTCCTGAGGAAATGTTTGCTAGGCTGCATATATGCGAGTCCACATTTTGTTGATACTGGCTGCTTCCAAATGTACCCGTTACATGTTCAATCGGCAATACATCTGTTGAACAGGTCAGTCACATAAAAAGCTAAACATGCTGTGAACACTGACCATTCCTGGCACCATCAGGCTGGGTGTTACCTTAGGTAACATCTGGACCGAGCTGAAGGAGGGGAATGACTTCTGGCTCTACAACTTCCTGGAGATAATGCTTGCTAATGAAATTATCATTGATGCATAGTAGCTGAAATTGTGCAATAAATCGCTATCTATTTTTTCTGACTAATAAGTACGCCCATATCAATGATCTATGTGTATCTGTTTTACTTACACTGCTTAAATGCCAACGTAGACATGAGAAACATAGCAATCGTAGGTCATGATCGATCAAAACGATTAAATATTGACGAGGATTGTCAGCAGTGGCGTAACTAGTGTTTGCTTCTGGAGGAGGATGTGCCGAGTCAAAATTACATTGAGGGGTGAGGACTCTTGACATAATGAAGCAAGTACAGTGGAACTTCGTTAGTACGTTTTTGAAGGGACTGAAATAATTGGACATCAAAAGTGGGAAAACATACTACCGAAAACTATATACTATATTTATGTGTCAAAATAATTTTAAAAAAGCGTGTCATAGATGTGTATGTGAAATTGCCGACCTTAAGAATTAGTTAATGCACTACTACAGTCACAACATAAACATAGGTTGTCAGTAACTAACAGGGGGAATAAATAACAACGTAGAGATGAATTACAGTACAGTATATGAACTTTAATCCTAATAATACATCTTACCTCACAGTCGAACACGAAAACTTACACTGGTTCGAAATACATTTGTATGGTTGATTGCTTTCTTGATTTTAATTTTAAAATTGTACTGCCCATCCTGTTTAATAAAGTCATTACTTCGTCATCAACTTCGAAACTACACACGCATCGCTTCACTATGTCCATTGCTTCCATCACTTTTGACACCGAGGGAACTGGCTCCGGATCTGGCTCGTCATCGCTTTCATTCTGCACTGACGCTTTTTTCATCTTCTGTTCTTCAAGAATTTAATCTATCGTCATAGTTTCACACACTGGAACATCGTCATCAACGTTGACGTACATTTTGAAAGTGACCTCTCCTGCTACTCGGCGCCATTTTTCACTCTCAAGAAAAATCATCTAGCGTGACGTCATCAGCGCGAACACAACAAAACCCGGCTGCATTGAAGTAGTTCCGAAGCTCGCTCTTGCACAAACCACTTTAGAACAGCTTCTTCTATTTCTGGAAACTGACCCTGGTGATTAAGTTTTCTTTGAGCACTTTTCCCTTCTTCAAAAGCAGTCGTAATCAGTTTACGTTTGCTAACAATTGTATTTAAAGTTGACGGAGGAATGTTTAATTTCCGCGCTACGTCCACACGCTTCATATTTGGATTCCGATCCACTTCTTGAAGGATTTGTAGTTTTTCATTGTTTGTTATTTGCCTCATTTTCTTCTTCTCCATTGCAAGCATGTAAATAAGACCAAGATAAAATAGCCAAGAACACTATACGGCATGCTAGCGTCACTGAATGAATAGATGGCACTACAGGAAGCACACTCGCTGCTAAACTGAGCCGAGCTCTCTACCGCTGCCGCGCCAAGCTTACGCAATCACTTAACCTTGACTGAAGTCTAACTGGACTGACAAATACGCAAAGGCTGGCCAAAATATTGAACGGAAGAACTTCAAAATTTGAACGTAGTAAGCTGGAGTGCGAAAACGTGCTAAAGCAAAATATTGCTTTAGTGCTGTAGTGCTTTGGGACCGGGACTTTTATAATTCTATTAGTCTGAAAACAGGTTACTGAGTAACGTACTAACGGGATTCCACTGTAGATGATCCTGAAGTTTCAAAACATCCTACCTATACTTTTTAAATGTTTTATTTCATTAGCATTTGATACATTGTATTTGCACAATTATCAAAGTACAAATGATCGAAAATTAACAGTTTTGTGGGTATTAAGTTATAATGTCCGGTTTTCTTCGCGAAATCATCTGGCTTTTTTCATTTCACGACATTGTATAATTGATAACCTAATGTTTTCAACTAAAGTTTAACACAATACGACCAGTATTCGCTTTCTAAAATGACACACTCAGATACTAACAGGATGGTACCTGACAAGTGGTGTATTTTTGTCAAGGGATGAGGAAAAATACTGCTCTCCCAGCTCACTGCTTCCTCTCTGGCTAACTGAACAGCTGACTATTTTGCTCATTCAGTAAGTGTTACGTTAGAGTAGCACTAAATATTTCAAACGAGTGAAAAGAAATGCTTTCAAATTAGTAAGCATTAACTTACATCTTCCAATCATTAGTCATCAATCCAAAGATTGGTTTTATTCAAAATTTAAAACTTCTACAAATTTAATATTTTTATTATTTGGCTCTGGTTGAGGATTGATCCCCCTGATCACACCCTGTAGTTATGCCCCGACTGTCAGACCCCACTAGTATCAACGCATGATTGTTGTTATACGGTTAAGTTACATTTTCTTTTTTTCTTTAAGCGTAAGGCTTTTATTGCCAGGAGTGTCCCAGGACATGTTCTGCTCGCCAGAGTTTTGTAGCTGCTTCTATGCGGACACCCATAGCCTATAGTTAGGGACCAACCCCAACATTTGCCTGGAAGGAAGATGGGAAACCCCAGAAGACCATCTTCAAGGTTGCCGGCGGGGTGGATTCGAACCTCCTCGCCTCCCGGATGTGAGCGACTGCCTGCAGCCACGCCGTAACGACCACGGCTAACTCGCCCGGTTAAATAACAATAAACAACACATTTAAATTTTAGCTAGTGTCTGAAGTTTACAAATCATAATGCAAGAAGGTTTGGAACAATGCAGGAAAGCAACCAAGTGCGATAGGATCCGAGAGCTTATTACTATTTAATATTATAGAATAACGACATTGAGTTAGGAGCTGCACTTACATTTACCAGATGATTAGCCTTCCCTCTTGGGTCTACTTTAAACACTATTGTAAAACATGTGAGTGTTAAAAGAATGTATGCAATTTTATGCAGATTTGCATGTTCACCACCATTCATCACCATTCTTACCGCTCGCCACACATGGACTATAGTGCGGTGTTGCCGCTCTGCTATGGGCAGGGCCTTGCTTATAGGTAGCTACAAAGCATTCTGGAGTATGATGCTCACCACAATATCACCTAGTGCACGTATGGCCATTATTACCATTAAAATTAAAACAGGTTTTCATCCAAAAATGTGTGGTGTGGCCAATCCACATACTACCCAGTGTGTTGATGAGCCTATAGTAGCCAAGGGCCCGTATCACACGACACTCGCAAGCATAGAAGCTTCTATTACCGTGTGATTTGTGCCTTTCATGCTAGGTTCTGCCTTCCATGGTAGCTTCCATACAACTCACGAAATTGAACAGGTGCTATTTTTCCCAGCAGTTTGCATGGAAGTTTGAGTACAACAACCAATCGGATTGCTTTTCTCGTTCTAGTAGAGATCTTAGCGACAACATAAAATACATTTGTAATGTGGGTAGGCCCTCGAATAAATACATCGGAACAAAAATATATTTTCTTTAAACGGCTTGCTATATTCAGTAAATACAGAATGTGTCATATTATTATTATTCTGGGATAAATATGCAACTATTTAAATTCTAATAGTTATCATGAATAGTATCCATCCATGGTTTTAGACAGTATTTAGCGAAAATAGAATTTTAAATAATAAAACAACTTTACTTTCGTCCTCGTAGATCATATACACAAAACTAAGTTGCAACATTGCTGTAGGACGTGAGGAGGATATAATAAAATAATTAAAAAGAAAAATTTTCACCATTGGATAGCCTTGAACCCGGGATCTTCAATAGAGTGAGCGGGCGCGATACCACTTGCACACTTTCCCAACAGACTCCGTAGCAATTTGTTGCGCTTCTTATTGACGCGTATGGTTAAATATCCAATTATTACAGGTAGATCTTAAATATTGATTGGAATGCATTCATTCAGTACCAGGCATGTTTTCAAATATACTTAAAGCAAGTTTCACGACCGCTTTGCGTTAATGATGCGAATCAACTTTAAATTTTACCCCCAAACGACAACCGTCCTCCATGTTTTATTTCTTACAACTTGGCGCACGAAATGCTAGCGTGTGATACTCTTAGGTCATAAAAGCAGGTGTACGGACGAGGATGAATAGGATTTTGTACCAGTGATCACAACAGCTCCCTTGCCAGCAAGTGTCGTGTGATACAGGCCTAAGGCATTGGTGATTACTGGTCGAAGGAATCCACCATAGAATAATGCATGCAGCCAGCCCTCGGTGAAACAGATGCTGTCAAACAATGGAAGCAGACAATGGCACATCTCTTTAAGTTTTCAATCAGTGTGTTAATACTTTTGGTGAATGAAGCTGAAAGACTGGCCAAAGCCACATGGACAAGATGTCAGTCATCTCATGATCTCGTCACATTATGGGATTCACAGCTGACTTTTCAATTTGTTGAGTTCTCTTCTATCCAGTGCTTCCACATCACTGCCGTGGCGATATGTTCTGAACAGACAACAATGTCACAGTGCAAGTAGACTAACCATTCATCATAGAATCACTGTTGTTCGATTATATTACGTCCATTAATGTAGATGGTTCATAACGACTCATGGAGGAATGTGTGCGACCCTCGGCCCTGCTAAATTTACACCTAACATGACCCCGCTCTGCCAACCATGCGATACCTACTTTTTACGACAAGTAAAAGAAAAAAAGTGCGTCTATTGAATACTTTGCTTATCATATGAAATAAAGGTGTAAGCATAGGCTACTCCGTTTTGTATTTGCAGGTCAAAGGTTTCATTAAGAAACTACAAAACATGGTCCATGCTGTACACGGGGACAAAGATCTGTCTACGAGGGAAAATGCTATCAAAATCCATTCACTGATTCATCACCAACTTTCATCTAATGCTTTCGTAGACATGATAAAATATGCTTTCTTTGCAGCAAAGTTAAGAGATGAAAGAACAGTGTTTGGAAATGTGAACATGATCTGTTTTCCGCATGAAATAATGGGGTCAAGGTGCTATTATTGCTCTTCACCTGCATTTAATAAATATGCTCGTTGTCGCGAAATGCTTTGCTTCCAATGTTTTTATGAAAAACACCACGCAAATAAGTGTAAAATGGATCAAGTTCAAGGGATTCATTGTGAGACGAACAGTGAAAATGTGACAAATATTGTAGAGAACATAAACGATAATGTAAATATTAATTTATTAATATTGCGAGTAGAAAAAGCAACAACAAATAACAAAGTACTTGATGTAATCAGCCAACTTAAATATTGTACCACAAGCATAAAATAAAATAAAAAATGTCAAAGAAAGAAAAAGAAATAATTTAAAAAGATTAAGGTAAGTTTCGATCACGGTAGCTTCCATTTACAACGCCAACATGCTAGCGACTACGCCACGGAGACAAGTCAGGATCGGGTGCGGGAATAAGACTACAAAAATTTGAGGATTGATTTTAAATTTCAATTTTGAACACACTAAGGCCCATTGGCAAAAACGCTCGAACAGGGGTAAAATATCTTTCCATGAAGAGCAAACCCACCAAATTTGAACATTTTTCTAGTAAACCACATGGCGACCTCTCCTTGTTAGTTATATGCACGTTTATAATTTTCAATGTTTAACTCCAAGATCATATATCGGACGTACTATGTCCCTATCCTGACGTATGCCTCGGAGACCTGGGTTATGAAAGGAAGGGAGAGGAGCAAAATACAGGCCAGTGAGATGAGGTTCTTGAGAAGCAGTATTGGAGCTACAAAGATGGACAGAATAAGAAATGAGAGGACCAGAGAATTAATGAAGGAGGAACCATTACAGGATGGTATAGAGAAATCTAGACTTAGATGGTATGGACATGTAAAACGAATGGAGGAGAAGAGGATACCCAGGAGAGTACTTGAGACGAAGTGGGAAGGAAAGAGACCGAGGGGAAGACCGAGAGACAGGTGGCTGAAGGGGGTGGAAGAAAGCGTGAAGAAGAGAGGAGAAGACTGGACAAGGGTGGAGGCTGAGAGATGGTGGGAAGACAGAAGACGTTGGAGAGGCTTGTGTTCCAAACAGACCCGGCCAGTGGCTGGAAACTGTGCAAGATGATGATGATGATGATGAACTCCATGCAACTGCCATACTAATTTACAGACCCACACATCATTCTTCCACGTGCAAAGTGTGCCTTAGCATCCATAAGTGTGTCTATTTACAGAGTCTATGGGACTACCAACTGCCTGGTAACATTTTAAGAACATTTGAATCCTGGACTCAATATCATAGAACAGTTTGAAACTCTATTTGAAGGAAACAGGTCACTCACACTATGAAGTTCAACATGTCCAGCATACTGTCCATCAGCAACCATTGGACGTTTATATTCAGTAGGGTTATTAATTTTTGGTCGAAGAGATTCGCATTCCATTATTTTTGTTCCAAGTAGGCAATACGAAATTGTGCAGAATAAACAATTACATCGCCAACAATGCATATCACTTTGAAACCGTTTGTATATGAAGAACCACATGTCATAACATCAGCATTTGTCTGAGGAAGTTTTGTTTGTTTGCTAATTTCGCTAGTTTCAAATCGTCGTTTATCACATATTTGCTGAGCGCGTTTTGTTTCCCTACCAAGACCCATAATTAACAACACACCATTATCTTTTTTCCACACTCTTACTAACTTTCACAAAAAACTATACCGTACTTTAACTTAGCGCCATTCACGCCTTTCTTTTTATTTGTTCTTACGAAGTCGGGGCTCTCTGTTAGACCGTAGATATTCCAGCAATGTTGACATTACATGCTCTTGCCTGTTCCTCAGACGCAACCGATTTCAGTGGTCAATAACACAAAAGAGAGATCTTGCTTTATAAAATATTTTAATACTTAAACCACCGGAGTACAGCAATTACAACCTGAGATAAGAGTCGCTTAAATGGAAGAAACTCTCGAAATAAACATACGCTTATTACCTCAGAACTTCCCTCAGAGGCAGCCAACATCAGTGGCCAACTGCACCAAAGAGAGATCATGAGTTATTAAATGTTTTAATACTTAAACCACCGGTGTACAGCTATTACAACCTGAGATAAGAGTCGCTTAAATGGAAGAAACTCTCGAAATAAACATACGCTTATTACCTCAGAACTTCCCTCAGAGGCAGCCAACATCAGTGGCCAACTGCACCAAAGAGAGACCATGAGTTATTCAATGTTTTAATACTTAAACCAACGGTGTACAGCAACTACAACCTGAGATAATAGTCGCTTAAATGGAAGAAACTCTCGAAAAAAGCATACGCTGATTTGGTTGTTACCTCAGAACTTCACTCAGACGCAGCCAATATCAGTGACCAATTGCGCGAAAGAGAGCCCTTGATCCCTGGAGTGTTGTTCGACATAAACCAACGGTGTACAGCAATTAGAGCCTGAGATATGGGTGATTGAATGAAGAAAAAAAGGGGAAAATATCAGGGAAAAAAATGTGTTTTTAATATAACTCAAGTAAGGTGAGAGGTAGGTAGTTTTGTATGACCGATGACATATCTGGGCATATATACCTTTCATTAAATAAAAAAAATTGAGGAAATCGGCCCGGTAGAACGTCAGGAATGACTGACTTTAGGTTTCATAGATTCTTTTAATAATATAGATTATGTATGCAAAGTTTGGTTGCTCATTACCTGTACCATGTACTTGAAGATACAACTGTATCACTTGAAGAGCAACGCAGATCTATTTATGCAATAATGTATAGGACTTGATTACAAATATTCCAAGTTGAATAATCCCATCGCAGAAAAGCTACAGGAATTTTTAAAACATACACAATTTGGATCCTAGAGGAGAGCATTTCATAGATTCCTAATCTGTGTGGAAAGGTACTTCTGACCAAAATTCACATACCGGTATACTTCTAGGTATAATCCAATATCTTATCTATAGAAATGTTCAATTACAGAAGAAAAAAAAATTGAATTTCATCTACCACAGGTTCAAAACAATAGTTGCATGCGTAATAGTCGCAAACTTAATAAATGAAGTAAACAACAAACCCAAAACCTCCTTATCAAAAGACTCACAAGATAGCAAGAAATTCATTACCTGTAGCTACAATAAAATAACATGCATAAACTAACTTATTCAAAAAATTAAATTTCAATATAGCATTAAAAAAATAACTAAGAAAAAATGCTAATACCAACAAATTATTTAACACTCATACTGTCAACAAATCTAACAAATTCAGGTGTTTATTGACTAAATTTAACTACAAATTACAATCCATATATAATACCATGAAATACACTGACCGGCAAAAAAAGTGGAACAGTAATTTAAAAAGTATAAAATTAGCCATGAAAAAGATGTAATCACATTTTAAAAGCTTTTCACGCATTAGGACACACATCTGAAACATCCGTGAATAGAAATTGACATTTCTTAGGGTGGTTTATTACCACCAATTACCCCCAATCTTCGATGAGCCTAACAAGCTGTCATGGACGCTAAGGGTGGAAACACTCGTTTTAGTGACCAGTGTTCCCGTGCAGTGCAATGCAAACATTAACTCTGTTTTGTTTGGCAAAAAAAAAAAAACAGCCCAAAAAAACATTAGTAAAAAGTAGAAAATTGTTCGATTTGTGAAATGTAACGAAATTTGTGAGTTAAAGCGTGTTGTAAAACATGTCTCAGTATTTTCTGTAGCCAACCATCTAACATTTACATGAATAATGCAAATATTGGAAAACCGATACATTTTAGTGGAATAAATTAAGAAATTACATAAAAAATTGAAGTGTTCCACTTTTTTTGCCGGTCAGTGTAGTTATATTATGATGTAGCAAACCACAGAAGTTCTGGAAGTTCTTTGCCATCGCTCCATAAAACCGTGCTGTTAAATACAGTAACTGTATGCTATAGCCATCTAGTTTTCTTACAACCCTCTTCATTCAGTATCATCATATGAAAACAATAAGATACATACCAATTTGTTCAATTTTCCTCCAGAATTAGATTCCTCCACACAGTTGAGATACTGGTCTGTGAATGTACGTATAAATATCTTGAGAGCACATGCAGCTGCCATGTATGGAAATAAGCGCCATTGCTGTGACAAACAAGAGAGACAATGACAGTCCAATATAAATTATTTACTCCATTAGAAGCAAATAAATCCCCAGAATTCTTCATTGGCATCATTACTAAAGGTTAGACTGCAGGTAAAACATATTCTATTTGCAAAATGAATTACATCCAAGCTTAACAAGTATTAAACATTCTTTACAAATTTAAATGCCAATATTTAT
This sequence comes from Meconema thalassinum, assembly GCA_946902985.2. Classification (NCBI taxonomy): domain Eukaryota; kingdom Metazoa; phylum Arthropoda; class Insecta; order Orthoptera; family Tettigoniidae; genus Meconema; species Meconema thalassinum. The sequence continues at coordinate 318,653,434 of OX336389.2, forward strand.
TACATAAAAAATATACTTTTTAAAATGCCATTTCGGAGAATCTAAAAGATACTGCCACATTCTTAGTTTCATTATTATACTGTACATAAGCACCCATATGCAAATTTATTAACCCGGGAGAGGTAGCGCGGAGGACTTTGCGACCCCATGCAGTTTCGTTATGCTGGGGTTTCTACCTTTTACTACACACAGACTATACCTGTCACATACCGTACCTTTCCCCACATTCCTTATCTATTGTCTGAGGGCAGTAACCTATTAGTGGAAGGGATGAGGGCCGAGACAAATGTATTTTTGTCGAGCCATGTTGCAATGTGTTCCGAAAGACCCCGTGCCACCAGTCCCGTTGGCAGAGTGAACGGCTGTTCCAGTCTTACGCATAATCCGTGAGAATGTATCTGTCTGATCGCGAAATAGAATTGATTGTAGTTAAGTGTTAAAATATAACATTATGAATCATCTGAGCTACGAAGAGCAAGAATCCAGGATGTTATCTCTTCTGCAACACGTTGAAGAGGAAGAAATATTAGGAGGTGAAAACAGTATTAGTGAAGATGAACTAGAAATAGCAGAATATTGTAGCGATACTGAACAGAGTGCAGACGAAGAAAAAATACAGAAACTGACGATGTGCCCCTTTCTCAACGGATGTGTGCCCTTACTGCAAAAAAAGAAAGAGTTACAAAATGGCGAACAATACAACTCCAATACAATACAACAAGAGACTTCTCTAAAATGTGTCATTGGTGAAAAAATAGAATCCTACATTATCTAAAACTTGTCTAATCATTCATTTTGAAATTGTCAATAGACAAACTGAAGTAAGAATTATAAGATATTTCATAAAAATTGATGATTACCTGTCAGATCTGCACCATTTCTTATTATAGTGTAAATACCCATTAATAATATGTGCATGATTTTCATTTTAGACAAATATATTTGTTCATTAGTTCAGTGAATGTTTTCATGCCATATCAGTAGCATAAACGAAATAATTGTCATTACTACAGAGAATTGGGAGGGGTCAGAAATGACCCCGTGCCACCTCTAACGTTGCTCAAGTAAGCGCCACCTCTCCCGGGTTAAGGGTTTAAGAATCTCAATTTCTCAACTCGAGTTGGGCTGAACATATTTGTAAAATGATTGCAACATTTTCTTGTAAGGTCAACACACACTCACAGAATGGAAGACCTACATTGTCCAACAGGTCTCTGAAGTGCTTGTTTGCAGCACCTATTAATTCCATTTTCTGTTATTTTGCAATGTTTATGATACATTGTGATAAAACTGTCAAATAGGTCTTTCACAGCTCAAATTCATTCATTTTCATCACATACTGGTATAGCTTCAAGCATTCAGTCTAGTCTGCAAGCCTCTGTGAACAAACTAGGGGACCACCATGATCCCCTATTTGCAGTTAACATTACTAATTTCTCACTTGAAATCTATAAATGTGAAGTCTAACCATCACCTACTACAGTCCAGCCGCCGAGTGTCCGGCCCTGATGATTCTCGTGAAGGAGGGAGACAGCGTTGCCAGTTCTGTACCGCGAAATATAAAAGAATGCGGACTACACAAAATATTTCACATGTTTTTAAATGAGATCCTTCGTTACTGTAGACTCGTTCATACAAGTCTATATATTACCAAGTCATATTAAAACAGGGAGATAGTTGTGATAACCTCAATAGTGAATATATATTTTAAAAAATAAAGAAATTGCATAACTTACATTTTGTTAATCAAGTGGAGACACGCCACAGTCCTTGTAAATATCACTTTCTACATCCTCATCACTGACGGCACTGCTGTCATCTTCATTTAACTAAATAACTAACTGTTCCACACACAATTCCACTATACCGTCGGCTTCCCTGGCTTGTTGCAAAGTTTCCAGGTATGATTTACAACACTTTTCCACTTCTCCACAGACACCTGTTCGATCCCTTTGCGCACTAATTGTTCGACATCGGTGAGATGAAAAGTCGTGTTATTTTCTCCTACAAATCCTTTTACATGTGCCCAAATTAATTCAATGGCATTAAAGTGGCAGTGGTAAGGTGGTAGCCTAATAACAGTGTGGCCGTGAGCAGTGCCAATTGATTCTATTTCGTGAGTGCAGACCCGTGGTTTGTAGAGTTTCACATTCTGCATCAGTTCGGCTTTCGTCACGTCAGCAGATATCCCTTGAACATTATTCGCTACTAGCCATTGCAAAATAACGTGTTTTCTATCGTTCGCAGTGGGTGCTTTGTTTAACTGCACAGTGTGGTAAGGCTCGTTGTCCATAACAATGATAGAATTAGCACTGATATTAGGTAAAATAGCACTTTGTAACCAAGTCTTGAAAGTGATCCCATGCATTTCTTCATAATAATCACGGGTGCTCTTAGATCTAAAAAGTAGCATTGCCCCTGAAACAAATCCGTTCTCACTACCTGCATGAAGCAAAATCAGTCTATTTCCTTTCCCAATTGGTACTCCCATTGTCCCTACTGCGGTGTCGTCTGCCCATGTCTTTGATTTTGTACGTCCACCATTGACCCAAGTTTCGTCTAACCACACCACTTTTTCGGGACTAATCTGCAGAATTTCCCTTAAAAATCTGCCACGCCATGCAACAATCTCGCTTCTTTCCATCACAGCTTTTCTCCCTGAAAATGTTTTATGCCTAAATCCAAGTTGTTTTAGGACTTGACTCAAGCTTGTTTTCCCCCCTTCGAATAAACCAGCTTCTTTCAAAGAAACGAGAAGCTTCTCACGAGTGGGAAATTCTTTCCTCATATAACACCCGTAAATATGCTGCCTAATCAAGTCTTTATCAAATGTATCGGGTGATGTTTTCGGGCTATCTCGTGGTCTTTGCTTACCAGGAGTGCGTAGCACTACAGACGGTGTATCATGTTCAACTGGACATTTTTCTTTAGTCACGCTTTTCACGGTTGTTTTCCCCAACTTCAAAGCATCACAGACTCTATCTATCACTTTCGTAACAGGAAGAGGGGCTCCATTGTCTCGCTCCCTCTCAAAGTATTCACACAGCCTATAAATGAATTCACGGCTTTGGCTCGTATAAGCACATATTTTCTTCTTCGATTCTGATGAACCGCTGGCCATATTAATAAAATAAATAGCCTTACACACAGTTAACAGGTGATTCCGCACACACAAAACAAAAACATAATCAACCTAACGTGAGCTGCACTGCACTAAACAAGGAGCAACTGGACTGGACTACAGAACAGAGCTTTGGCAACAACGAGCTAAATTTAGAGACCCGCTTACCAGGAAAACCGCTGATTGGTGCTAGGTGACAACATTCTTCACAGTAGTAAGAGAGTCTACCAGCTTCGCCTACACAGGTAGAATTCCACTGCAATCAAAGAACTTAGGTTTTGTAACCGCAAACCGTCGGAACAACAAAATGATGCATACAATTGGAACAGGGATGTGGGACTTCCATGTTACATAGTTAAGACGTCAGGGAAGAATTACAATGATAGCAAGTTTCAAGGACCTATTAACAGCTTCTCACGGCCGTAGGTTGACTATATTGTTCTTTCTACCCCTCTTCCCTCACCATCGCCAAACGTCAGGGCCGGACACTCGGCAGCTGCACTGTAGGTCTATCCCTGCTTCTCTATAGCAGAGTTCACTAGCCTCCTAGGCAATTCCTCCTCCTTCACTCACAATGTAAATTGGCTCATACGAACAGCCTCATCCAACTACACATTCTCTCTTCATTATCTATACATTCCTGTCATTGCTACTATTTGTTTGCCTAATATAGATGCAACAATACCATACTATAAGTACTAATCACAGTTCTTGAAAATGGGGACGAACAAAATCTAATGGGCTGGATTTATCATCCAGTCAACAGGCCAGACATCATTCTAATACATAAAGCTCAGTAACACACATTGCAAAGCCAAATACATAGTCACCAAGCACGTCTCAGTCGACTTGCTCTCGGTGAGAGTACTTTGAACTTTTTTTGAGCAAATTGGTGATCTATTTCATCCATGTGATGAGAAGGTTTATTAACTGTTCATCAAGTAGTAAGTATGACAGACTTTTGCACATTTGTTATTTTACTGATGGGAAAATCCAACACCCACAGGTTTCTCTTGAGGGGTATTGATACAATACCTGTTGGTGAGAGGACAAGAATTGTCGTCTTTTCTTGACGCTACACCTTCTTTGACCAGATCACTGTATTTACTGATATATAAAATCATTTGAACAGTTAAAATTCCTAAGCAAATGAGAAAATTTACCATAAAAATTTCTGAAGCTGAATTCTCTCTACTATGAACAAATATAGAAGTTAAAAGATTGTGTTTATATGGGACTGGCAAACATACGTTAATATTGTTTATTTAGAAAATAGTGATTTTTAAATATTTGTTCCAGTCTTATGGGTAGGGACCAGAAAAATTCGCATTTGCGATAAATGCGAATTATTGTACTACGTGTTAAAACCATTTTTTTAATAGTTTTAAGGTGTTCTGAAGCGCTGTGGTACCTATATTCAAAATGTGAATTTTGACCAAAATGCGAAATTAGTACAAATATGCGATTTTGGTGCGAATTCTGCGAAAATGTGTTATTTTACTGGCGAAAACCCCATATTTCGGCAAAATCATGAGATGAGGCTGATTCCAGAGAATAGTCCACCCAATTAGGAAAAAGTAAAATGGAATGTAAAAACTTTGCAATAAGTTTTCATGATAGATAAAACATGAAATTTTATTAATTTTATGATATGTATTCATTTGCTGATATATTTCAGTTCTTAATTGAGTGGTTAATTGAGCCTTTATGTCAGTCTAAATTCATTTGAAATTTCTCCATGGTTTTAGGAATTAGTTTATTAAATGATGAAAAGGTATGAAAATAATTATGGTAAATGTTAATTCTAATGTTCTTTCTCTTCACAGTAAAGTACGTATTTAGGTTATTAACAGTTTATATAAGGTGTAATAAGGCGACGAATTTATAGCTGCAGGCCATGTAAACACGCGACGTAAAAGGTATAAAAGTTTCTGTAGACGAAAAGTGCGTGGCTCAATTTGAATAAAATTTCGTATGCAAAGCCAATTTTGTACACCCTTCCAAACTGCTATATCACTCGTTTAAAATTTCAAATGGATTCATACAAAGCTGGTAGTAAAATACGTCGCGTGTTTACGACGTTCTCGCGAGTAGGCGGCTGGGGAGTTACCCGTCACATGGAGCCGCGAGCTTTCAGACGTCAGTACAACATTAGGGATGTCCCATCACATCGGGACATTGTTAAATGGTACAACATGTTTTTGTAAAATGGATTGCAGATGCCTCCCTCACACAGGTGGAAGGCGGCGTGATAGCTACAAGGAGGAAGATATTCGACAAGTCATAACGCAGAGTCCACGAAAGCCACTCAGCCGCTTATCAGCAGAGCAGAATACAGCATGTCACAGGATTGCTAGGCGTTATCTTCACATGCGTCCATACCGTATGCAGCACCTACAAGCATTGACACAGCTGAATTATGGAGCTCGACTCAGTTTTGTTACGACGATGTGTGAGCGGCAGGAAGGTGGTTAAAACGATGGATGTTCACGGACGAAGCCACATTCCATGCGAGTGGCCGAGTCAACACGCATAACTGCATCATTTGGGGAACAGAAAATCCACATGTCTCATACGAGCTCGGGACACTAAAACGTAATTTGACTGTTGCTCTACGTGCAAAGAGAGACCTTATAAACGTCCACGATGTTGTGGAAGTGGCGAAAAGAAATTCAGCAAGCACAAATGTTATATTTGTTCCTCTGAAGACGTTGAAAAGAGTAAACCCCTTCTGGAAATCCGCTTCGTCGATGTCTGTGCTCTACCAGGAACACACATGATATTCATTATGTGGAGCCGTTAAAAAAATACATAGTTCAGGCAAGAAAATATTATTATTCAGAAACAACTACCACACACTCTCTACATCCAGATTACAAGTTCGAAGCAGATGACAGAAATGCACCCCGTGACAGCTTTTGAAGTGGGCAACTTCGTACTTGGAAAATACAGTGGAAAGAAACAATCCAAATATTATGTTTGTACCATAACTGAAAGTGATGGTGATGTCTATTTCGTAACCAATTTTCGGAAGTACAACGATGAAGCTAAACAGTTTTGTGAACCACCGACGAAAGACGAGTGCTTTTTAAATGAAAGTGAAATTGCAAGAAAATTACCTGTGCCTAGTTTTACGCGACCGACAATCTCGCGATCATAAGCCACGGGACCTCACTTTTTACGCGAAATCCGAACCACAGCATGTGACTTTCATCTCGAAAATCGCACATGCATTAATCGGGACTCGAACCCAGTCCGTCTTGATGGTTGCAAGTGTCAGCTTGACTGCTGCGCCATCACGCCCCTTACTTATAATTACTTACTACGATATTAAATCTACATTTTATGATTCAGTGATCGTATTTGATGACGAGTTGGTTCCTCGTGCCATGTCGCGATAGTACTAATTCGTACGTGTAATCACGCGACGCTGTCGAGTAAACACGCAACGATTGCATTTAACTATATTACGCAGATATTACGCAACTTACACATTTGTTTTTTTTTCGTAAAAACGTACCTTTGTCTTTCTTGTAAACAATATCTTAACATTACCAATGAAAGTTATCACAATTCGCAGAAGTTTGAAAAAACGTAAAGATATGTGAAATTAAAAGTCCGTCCCATGTAAACACGAACGCTACGTTTAACATTTTATAGAATTGCATACATCAAGCCTACAACAAAGAAATTTGTGGAGGTTATTAAGTATTATCTAGATGTTACTATGCATAAATCTCAATTTTTTTAGATGGTAAGTTTCATATATATGTTAAATAGAAATGTATAAATGTAAACACGCGACGCCTGGAGTTGGCCATATACTGCGAATATGATGCATAAATCTTTCGACCGCTCTGATCGATATATATAGAAAAGTAGTCGATCGATCGCTGCTTGCTGACTAATCGATATTTACAATGGGAATAGGATGTATCGATTATTCTCAAAAAGTAAATAGAGTGCCACGGAAATAACGAAATAGATGCAGCGTTGCTTTCCTGTTGTTCATACTCTTCGTTCAAAGTTGAAACTGTTTTCGTGTAAGGTATGTGTGAATAGTGGAGAGAAGAAAATCAAGCGATTGTTTAAGTTATGGGGCGCACGACGATAACTGCGCGCGAAAGAGCTCAGCAGTATGCAAAGGATGGTCTATATGCCACAGATTCAGTGACAGTGTATTGTAAATATTTTAATTGCCGAGTTGCGCGGGGGAAAAAGGATAGCATTGCGAAGCATTTTAAGTCAGAAAAACCCGTGGGTAAGCGACGCGACAACAAAAGTTCAACCCTTGCTGCTAGTACGTCTCAAGGAATGCAAACTTCTGCACTTACACAGTTGGATAGTTGTAAACGACGAAAAATTTCCAGAGATAACTTCTCGAAACGCACAGTTGAAGTATTTGCCAAAGCAAATATGCCTCTGGAAAAGCTCAAAAACAAAGAGCTAAGAGCCTGGCTTACTGAGTTTTCAAATGAAGAGCTGTCATGTGTGAAAACTCGACGTGAATTATATTTACCAGGTTAGTTTCAACTTCATTCATCGGGTACGGTTTAGATATTACGACATCCAAACCGCACTCAGAATTGAAGGAGACCGAATTTGAGCGCGATTTCCGTATCGAACTATCTTACCTGTACCCAATTGATCCAGCAATTTTAAATTATTTTGTTATAACTTGAGGTCTTTCTTCCTTTCTAGAAGTTGCATCTTACCACCAGAAAAGAACAGCAGAGGCTCTGATGGGGAAGAACATCAACATACTCTGTGATGAAACTACAGATAGAATGGGCCGTTGTGTTTTTATCATCATATTCCAAGTCCCAGCCGGATCGAAAAGAGAGCTGCACTTGAAGGGTCTCTGTATCCTACCTCTCATCTCCTTTACCCCAAATTGCATAACCTTGACACCAGTCTTACCTTAATTTGTGCAGGGAATTTTTCTGCAGCAACTAAAAGTGCTTTGATTAAGCTCACTCCTCTAGAGCAGGCAGTATGTAGGGACACATTTGTCAAAGCTGCTCATTTTTCAAAGTGCAAGCTAGCCACATTGAAAGCTTAAGATCCCAACCATAAGCATTTTGTGTCAATTTCTCAAGCTCTGTATCCAAAAAATATAATTTTGAATAACATTGATAAATTAGCTGAGTTTGAGAAATTGTTTGGAGTGCTCTCACAAAACTAAATCTGGTCTGGTTACTGTTCTCTGAAAAATACAATTCAAACCCAGGTGAAAGGAAGTGAAAAATGTGATATCATGCTTGCATTAACTGCAGTTCAGACAGAGTTCAGCATATTTGCTAAATACTGTTTTGAATTGATGTGGACCCCAACGAACAATGTAGATAGCGAGCGTGTGTTGTCCCATTACAACACAGTGGTTACTGACGGTGCAATTTGAAAGAAAGCACTGCTGAAGTACTGACAATGCCTTCGTTTGAGGACTTTAACTGCACTTCATAAACTTGGAGTCGTTAAAATAATATTACAATGTGATGATTTTTAACTTTGTAAATAGATGCTAATTTTGAAGAAAATAGATGCTAATTTTGAAACAAATAGATGCTAATTTTTCCGGTCCCTACTTATGGGTTAGGCTTATGAAATGACATAATGATGTGCTGTTAATTCATTTAGGAGCTAGCATCATGGTCATTTAGTTCCATGTACTTGGGTGTGTATATACTAGGGCATTCGATAAGTAATGGCAACACTGTTGTCAATCAGCGATCCTAGTGGTGACTGTTGCAATCTTGTTGAGCAGTTTTTGTTGTATAAATCTGTAATATTGAAAGTCTTGAAATAGCTGATATTTGTGAATACATTTACTTTCTCTCACATTCAGGAAGTAACATCGCCCTAAAAGGATGTTCAGTAGATATGAACAAAGATGATACATAAAAATCCAAGTTGCAAGAGGAAAAAATGCAACTCAGTGCATTACAGCATTGCAAGAGGCTTGCAGGAGAGAAGTCCTACCTTATCAAACTATTGCAAGATGGGTGGAAGCCTTCCGTCGCGGAAGCGAGGACTGTCAACACAGAGACCTGGGTTCCGCACACTATAATCGAAATGTGGCAGCGAATGGAGACCGCAAGAATGCATTTGGAGCGATATATAGGCTACATGAAGATGAGGCCCTTCTTCGTCGCGTCATCACAACGGATGAGACTTGGGTACGTTCGTATACACCTGAGCTGAAATGACAATCAAGCGAATGGCGGCATACAGAATCACCACACCGAAAAAGATGTCAAGCATTGCAGGATACTTTGAAACTGATGATTATTGTGTGTTATGACTATGAAGGCATACTGTACAGGCATATTGTACCTCATGGTATAAAAGTAAATACAGACTCCTACTTGCATTACTTGGAACATCATTTGCGCCCAGCATGGCGTCGTAATTGACGTCAGGCCATTGGGAGACCTATTGTGTTACATGACGATGCTAATTGCCATGTAGCCACTAAAGTGAGGAATTTGTTTACAAGGTGGAACCGGGAAGTACTCGAGCATCCACCAAATTCACATGACGTGAGCCCTTGCGATTACGACTTATTCTCAAAGATCAAAGAACCTCTACGAGGTGTTTGATTTCAATCAAGAGTTGACATCCAAAGAGCTCTATATCGATCAGTGAGAGAGATATCCAGAAATGGTGCTGCAGAAAGGGTGCGTCGTCTTCCATGGATTTAGCAACGTATTGTTGCCATGGCAGGAGAATATAAATGAGGTTTGTAATGTCAAAATCAACCAAATAATATTCTTTGTGATGTTATAGCAATGTTGCCATTACTTATCGAATGCCCTAGTATTTTGTCTGATAATCTTTGTTATTATGTGACTGTAGCAGTATGTGTATTTGTAATTGAGACTATGATTGCTTGTGGCCTTAAGGTGGGAACCATCCCAGCATTTGCCTGGAGTAGAAGTGGTAATACCATGGAAAAACCTCCTCCTGGATGGCTGAGGTGAGGTGAGAATCAAATTCGCCTATTCTCAGTTCTGTCTTATGAGGTTGAGTGTACCCCGTTCTAGCCCTCAGAGCAGAATTAAAATTCTTGGCAGAGCCAGGAATCAAAGCCGGACCTCAGGGAAGACAGCAAGCATGCTAGCCGTTATACCACAAGGTGGTCTGGCATAAGAATAAATACAGAATGTTAAGCCCTTACATGGTGCTATGTGACATCTTATTAAAATATTATGTCTACTCGTATTTTCATTGGTTACAGGATTCTTGCCTTGTGTTATGTATTTATCATAGTATTACTTTTTTAACACGATTCATCAGAAGATATTAGCACTAAATTGTTTTATCAATAAAATCAATTTACTTAAACTGTTGAGAAAAAGAAAATACGGTAAGTAATTCCAAATCACATATGTGCCTTATTATCAAAACCAAAAATTGATATTTACAAGAAAATAATAAAACACGAAAATCACTGGTAGCTCGTTAATTTGAAAATTAGCATCGCTCCAGTGACATGCTGTTGTCCAACAAGTACAAATCTATTTAAAGGCCGACACAATAATGGTGCCATCAGGATCAGCCAAGATTTTAAAGATCTAAGGAAGGAATTGATGGGCGACAAAATCAATTCTCTATTTCCACTCGTGGAAAAAAGTTTACCTGTAAGGAGCAACATGATTGCAAGAAATTAATATATTTATATATATTACATTATACTCGTATACCGACAGCGGTAGCTATGCTCGCTAAAGCGCAGTGCTAGGCCATGGGGCCAAGCTACCTGCAGGCTGTTGACATGCGTTCGAGCCCCACCATCGGCCGTCCTTGCAATGGGTTTGCGTGGTTTCCCATTTTCAACACCAGACAAATGCTGGGACAGTACCTTCCGATAGGCCACGGCTGCTTCCTTCCACATCCTTGCCCAGTTTCAATCACAAAGGTGAAAATAGATACCTAATTCCCCAGGCAAGTCACCTATCAAAATGAACTGCAGGGTGGCACACGAAATGATCCACCAATTTTGTGTTCAAAACAATTCTTGTTAGAAATACCATCTCAAATATAAACCACAATTCGGTGTGTACTACGGAAAATTGTTCCAACTCAATATGGTCACAATTTCAATTTCTGAGTTATTAAAACAAACACTGATGTTAGCAATGTGTGATTTCCCCACAAGCTTGAAGAATGTCTTGTTAGATCTTGTGGATGTTTTGAAAAAAAAAAAAAAAAAAACTTTTGTTTTGCCAAAGAAAAATAGTCACATGTGTTGAGATGTGGACTATTGGAAGGCCAAAATTGTCTGTCATTGAAATAATCTGCAAAATGGTATGAAATTACCTGCATATTGAAATGTTTGCATAAGAAACTCAAAACTATGTTTGCAGTTCAATGGATTCTTAAAAGTAAAAGTATGTACCCATACAAGATGATCATTGTGCCTCAGCTCACAAAGGAAAACATGCAGCTGAGACTGTTTGCTTGATAAACAATGAACTCTTTAAGATTTGGTTTTCTGATGAGGTGCACTTTTCTTTGGACGATGGTGTGGCTAGACAGAATGTGCACTTTTTGGGTTTCTGTTGACGAAATGCTCGAGTCATAACAATCATTTTCATTCCCGAGAAAGTAACACGTCTGGTGATCGCTCCTGCAGTGTCAACCATGTAGTAAACACTAGCCCCTAGCGACAGTATCATGAATTATGCATCATTTGTTTTCTCATTCATTTTATCCTGCACTATTGCCACTGCTATTGAGGTGCATAACACAATGTCCGATGTGGCTGATAAATTATATAAGAAATGAATGGTGGGTCATTTCAAGTGCCACCCTTTGTGTCCAATTTTGTGGTTTTTACTTAATTTAGGGGCAAGAGAAATCTATGTACTCTTTTGCAGGTATGGTGTTTGTCTTATGTCTAGGTAGGTAGGGGCAGGATACTGTACCTTTATTTGTCTGTAGCTGATGTGGGAAAACCATTCGGGATGGTCAATTAGCTGAGCACACCTGTTAAGGAGCTTGGTTGCACAGATGGGTCCATCTGAACATTTTTGTTCATACATGTTACGGAAAGATGATGATAATTGTTGTTTTAAGGGGCCTAACATCTAGGTTATCGGCCCCTAATGATCTGGGGGATAGCGAAAATGACAACGAAATGGAAACCAGAACAAAAATTAAGTGGGACGGAAAATACTTACAAAAAGGAACTCAGATTGAAACAACTCACAAAATGTTCTTACAAAAGAGAATTTAGAACGAAAAGATTCACAAAAGGAATAGATTGAAAAATACTCACAAAATGTAGGATAGGTTCAAAGTAAGTACAAAATGCAATGTAGAGTCGAAATACTTACAAAATGCAATTGAAATTCAAAATACTTACAAAATGCAAATGAGATCGAAAAAACGTACAAAATGCAATTGAGGTTTACAAAATGCAATTGAAATTGAAAATGCTTACAAAATGCACGGTAGATTCAAACTACTCATTTGGATTGACAATACTTACAAAATGCAATTTAGATTGCAAATACTTGACAAAATGTAATTTAGATTCAAAATACCCACAAAATGCAATTGAGAATCAAAATACTTGCAAAATGCCCACCACACAAAATGCAATTTAGATTTAAAATTCTTGCGAAATGAGGTTTTGGTTGAAAATACTTACAAAATGCAATTGAAATTCAAAATACTCACTAAAATGCCCTGCTCCTACATTGAAAGACTTACTAAAAAACAATTTAGATTGTCACTCAGCAATTCTTCTAGGTTTGTGCCGTGTCTTGTGTGGGGTTTCGCCTAGGACACCAAGCTAGGCTCATCGGCGGGCTCTTGGTGTCCCTGCCCCACACAAGACACGGCACAAACCTAGAAGAATTGCTGAGTTTTAATTCACCGGCCGTGAAAGCCAATACACCATCTTTTTGGAAGCCTTCATAGGGAGGTTATGGCTGCTTGAGCTTTTGGTTCTCGCAGTCAAGGAGTGCAGTTGCACTCTATATAAAGGGAGGTATCGCGCAGTTCGATACTCCTGTGGGGGTCCGGGCAGGGACACCAAGAGCCCGCCGATGAGCCTAGCTTGGTGTCCTAGGCGAAACCCCACACAAGACACGGCACAAACCTAGAAGAATTGCTGAGTTTTAATTCACCGGCCGTGAAAGCCAATACACCATCTTTTTGGAAGCCTTCATAGGGAGGTTATGGCTGCTTGAGCTTTTGGTTCTCGCAGTCAAGGAGTGCAGTTGCACTCTATATAAAGGGAGGTATCGCGCAGTTCGATACTCCTGTGGGGGTCCGGGCAGGGACACCAAGAGCCCGCCGATGAGCCTAGCTTGGTGTCCTAGGCGAAACCCCACACAAGACACGGCACAAACCTAGAAGAATTGCTGAGTTTTAATTCACCGGCCGTGAAAGCCAATACACCATCTTTTTGGAAGCCTTCATAGGGAGGTTATGGCTGCTTGAGCTTTTGGTTCTCGCAGTCAAGGAGTGCAGTTGCACTCTATATAAAGGGAGGTATCGCGCAGTTCGATACTCCTGTGGGGGTCCGGGCAGGGACACCAAGAGCCCGCCGATGAGCCTAGCTTGGTGTCCTAGGCGAAACCCCACACAAGACACGGCACAAACCTAGAAGAATTGCTGAGTTTTAATTCACCGGCCGTGAAAGCCAATACACCATCTTTTTGGAAGCCTTCATAGGGAGGTTATGGCTGCTTGAGCTTTTGGTTCTCGCAGTCAAGGAGTGCAGTTGCACTCTATATAAAGGGAGGTATCGCGCAGTTCGATACTCCTGTGGGGGTCCGGGCAGGGACACCAAGAGCCCGCCGATGAGCCTAGCTTGGTGTCCTAGGCGAAACCCCACACAAGACACGGCACAAACCTAGAAGAATTGCTGAGTTTTAATTCACCGGCCGTGAAAGCCAATACACCATCTTTTTGGAAGCCTTCATAGGGAGGTTATGGCTGCTTGAGCTTTTGGTTCTCGCAGTCAAGGAGTGCAGTTGCACTCTATATAAAGGGAGGTATCGCGCAGTTCGATACTCCTGTGGGGGTCCGGGCAGGGACACCAAGAGCCCGCCGATAAGCCTAGCTTGGTGTCCTAGGCGAAACCCCACAGAAGACACGGCACAAACCTAGAAGAATTGCTGAGTTTTAATTCACCGGCCGTGAAAGCCAATACACCATCTTTTTGGAAGCCTTCATAGGGAGGTTATGGCTGCTTGAGCTTTTGGTTCTCGCAGTCAAGGAGTGCAGTTGCACTCTATATAAAGGGAGGTATCGCGCAGTTCGATACTCCTGTGGGGGTCCGGGCAGGGACACCAAGAGCCCGCCGATGAGCCTAGCTTGGTGTCCTAGGCGAAACCCCACACAAGACACGGCACAAACCTAGAAGAATTGCTGAGTTTTAATTCACCGGCCGTGAAAGCCAATACACCATCTTTTTGGAAGCCTTCATAGGGAGGTTATGGCTGCTTGAGCTTTTGGTTCTCGCAGTCAAGGAGTGCAGTTGCACTCTATATAAAGGGAGGTATCGCGCAGTTCGATACTCCTGTGGGGGTCCGGGCAGGGACACCAAGAGCCCGCCGATGAGCCTAGCTTGGTGTCCTAGGCGAAACCCCACACAAGACACGGCACAAACCTAGAAGAATTGCTGAGTTTTAATTCACCGGCCGTGAAAGCCAATACACCATCTTTTTAGATTGTCAATCTTTACAAAATGCAATTGAGGTTGAAAACAATAACAAAATGCAATTTAGATCGAAAAATCTTACAAAATGTAACGTAGATTAAAAATACCTACAAAATGTAGTGTAGGAAAAAAAAAAACGCCAAATGGAATTTAGATACACGGGGAGCCAAGTAACACAAGTAACAAAAACAGTGCGGGAATCTTAAAGAGAAAAGGAAATATAATGAAAAGAAAACAAGAGGTCTGACCCCTCGAAGAAGGAGGGATCAGGAAAGATGAGACAAGGGCCAATTAAGGCGGGAAAGTGAAAGACTCCCTAGGCCTCGGATACCCTAATACCGTCGGGGTCGGAAAAGAACAAGAGTTGACCAAAGGAGGTCGACAGGAAAGAAGACGGAGAGGAGCCCGGCACAAGTAAGTGGAGGCAATGCCGGACTCAGCTGGGGTCCCGTGGTCGCCAACCCACGCCCCACAAGATGTGAGCCCCTGAGGGAGTTACGGAAAGAGGGAAAGAACCTGAGCAACAAAACACTTCCAACTATCTCCTGGCTTTCTCACTTGAGTGGTAACAATATAAATGAAATGTTTACCTGCATCTGATATTCTAATATGGGTAATTCAATGTCCTTGTCACTGGGACCAAACTGTCTTCTCACTGCTGAATATCGCACAGCAATACACACAGCGTTAGACAGAGTGTTAGCACTTTCCTGCATGATACCCACTCGGCCAGTAGAGAGATTTTCAAGCGCAGCACCTAACAGAAGGGAATAAATTTTCAGCATTTAATGTTAACACCTGTTCTTGAAATATGTAAACTTAACTAGCGACTATAAACACAATGTGAATAGGACTACATGTACAAACTCAGAGATATACTAAGGGCTAGAAATGAATTAAGGCTGTTCCTCTTTATTTTCTAGAAACTTTCCATTCCATCTTGTAAGACATGGCTATGGACCATCCCGGTTTGGTTCAATTTCATATAACGAGATGTTTCAGTGCATATTTCTATGAAATTGTTGAAATGTGGCATTTTATTCATATATTTGATATTGTGTTGAGTTCTGTTGGAGTTCAGAACAGGGCACACATTATGTGATAACACTTGTCTGATGATAATGGCTGGTCCAGACTCTATAAGGTTGGTCAAGCAATTAAAAGGAATAGTGTCTACAATGAGACACCTTTGGGAATATTAAAAATACAGTCTTGAAAAATATCAAGATAGAATAGAGAAAGTACTTGGCTGTAAATGGTGTCTCAATTTTTTGTTAGGGGCAGATAACCTAGCAGTTCTGCACCTTAAAAGAACAATCATTATCATATCTGAAGAATTTATGGAACAGTTATACAAAGCATAGTGATGTAAAATACCCAGGTATTTATAAATTGGGGTAAATACCCAGGCTAAATACCCAATTTGGGTAAATACCCGGGTATTTTAGATTTTTCATTAAAAATCCTGTGTCCTGGTAAGTTGAACCTTAAAAAGGGTACCGGTATGCAAACTCTTCAGCATTAACTTTTTAGAAATGTAACAACATTAGATAATTAATAAAATTAAATTTAATTAGAATTGGGACTTAAAAACAGAATTAGATCAGGAGATATAAACTAACAACTCCACTACACTGAAAAAGTTAGGTTAAGTACAGTAGACATCAAACAAAGAATAGAGAATGGGAGGGAAGTACAGTGTCAGTTTGAATTCTGGGTAGGATGAGATGAGCAGTATTGCCAACTCACATACTTGCTGGCATACATCTTCACCCATTATGGAGCCCACATACTACAAAAACTTCCTGACATGCATTTATATTTTTACTTAGAGTACCATATGATTTAAAAAATTAATATTTTTTGTATATTTAAAATTGAATGAAAAATAACTTAAAGCACTTTTATTACGCCTTTTTTTTTTTTTTTTTTTTTCCTTCTTCTTTTCAAAAATGTATTTTCTATTGAATATATTTCATTATCTCTTGAGTTTTGGCATACACATTTCAATTAATATGCATATAGCCTACTCTTATTACTACAAAAGTAGCTTTTCCCACCCACATCCTTGTTGCTCATTTCTAGTACCGTAATAAAACTCGACCTTCTCAATATCTTGGTATTTATAAAAATGTTAAACACAAAAGGTTTTATCCAATATTTTACTTTAGTTTAAGGAAAAAAAAAACAAGACAAGGTTACAGTGCCAAAACATATAAATACTCAAAAATACCCGGATGTCCATTTTCCTTTTCTTTTAGTTTTGAAAGATCAATATTGTTCCTGATTTCAATTTAAGGCATGAAAAACCTGTGTTTCAGTCCTTGTTTGTCCAATACTTCATCAACACATCAAAAAGTGTTGTACAAAGCTCAAAAAACTGAAAATACCCTCATTTTGGGTATTTAAATGACCACTGGGTATATACCCAGGTAAATACCCAATTTATATTTACCTTCCCACTGGGTATTTACCCGGCCCACATCACTAACAAAGCATAGTTGTAAAAATATGTTTACTTGAAACCCATTAACCATTATGGAAAATAACAAGCATGAAGGCAATTGATGCAGTGTTCAGAAATTGAAGTTTGTCCAAACCTCATCTAAAGTCTTAACCTGGCTAGGAATTTTTGAATCATAATAATGACTTTCCTTGAAGTAGTCTTATCTATTGAATAAGACTTGGAAATGTTACAGCAGTCAGGATTTAAATCAGTGTCTCCTGCTGTCTGGGCAGGCCCACCAAGCCCTTGCACGACTGCAGGCTATGCCACAACTGTGTTATATCTTCAAGTCTTGCTTAACAGATAGGATGCTCCAAGGGGAGCTATTCGCTAAAGCCATTTGTATAAATCAAAAATCCCTAGCTAGTTTCAGACTTTGGTACACAGGTGGTTCTGTTAAGTCACTTTTCAGTCGGCCAACACGAGTGTACCAATTTAGATTGGGCGGGAAGTAGCAATTAATTTCCTAGTGCCTGAAATAAATACATTAATTATTTATATACTTAATAAAACTCTTCTCATACAAATGGGAGGTTTAATTGGATGACTAGTTTTGTTCATCAATCTATCATCAGATCCTGCTCACTTAGGCTTAATTAATTCACCGCAAAACGAATTATCCGCACGCGAATTATCGGGAGTGCACTGTACTCGTAATTGGGGCTAGGATTGGGATGGGGATAACCCAATCCTTGAGCTAGGTACTAACTAACCAACATTTGCCTGAAGTTGGCAAAAAGGGAGATTCGAACCACCAACTGCCCTGCAACTCCCCAAATTTATCCGAATTATGGAAAATTAAGAACTAACGAGGCCAAGCTAAAACATTTGAAGGCAAACAGATAGCATATATGGGTTGTAAAGTGTCTTCCTACTCACAGCTCTGATTCCTATGCATTTTACAACCAAATTAGGAATATTGGCTACTCCTCCTTACAGTATATATTTGCATCAATGTCTCTTGGTGAAGTCATGGCAAAACTAATGTAAATTGCTCCACAACTTTGTGTTTGTTCACGACATGAGTCAAGATATATAGAATTAATTAGAAGGTAACAAACCTAATTGTTGCTGAGGATTGGTGAAGAATGTTTCATACTCTCCTTCCGGCGTCACATTACTTATTCTGTTCAACAAGTTCTCTCTAGGAATTCTATAGTTTTGGAACATCATGAACCTGATAACAGAAAGAAAAATGAACATTCATACTCTACTACAGGGTCTTTATGTTTGCTTGGCAAAGACATTCTCGCTTACACCCTCCACCAGTGACGGCTGAGTTGCCAGCTACCGCACGCGCATATGTATGGCCACTTAATAATTTTCAAACTGTTCAGTCTTTTCAATACTAGTTGTATTCAGGAGTTAACAACGGTAAATGTTTCGGACACTTATGTGTCCTCCTTCAGCCATAGATACATATTAAAACACTTGTAAGTAACAAAACACATATTTAAAATACATTATAAAACACTGAGTAGTCATGAGATTTAAAATCAAGGTGTCCCATAGTTCAAGCATCTGGAGGAAGTTGTCCCATATTATAATTATGCATGTCAACTCCACTGGTTGACAGTAGTCATATAGTTCGTTAGGCTCCTTCCTGTGCCAATACTTATTATGATAAAACTTTTAAAAAGGAACTGCTGAAGATCTTGTCAGTTGTATGTTGTTGAACGAATGAAATTGACAATATTTGCACTTATCCCTTGGTCTTTGGTATATAGTAGTGGTTATGTACCGACCGTGATTTGTCAAGTTTGGAACTTTAGGGTTCCTTATATGTTACTGATGAAGACGGAAAAAGTCTTATTATTGAGTGGATTCTATGGGGACCGATGCTTGATCTGAGTTGGTCTCTGTTGCAAATCCCTGATGTGAAACCTCCTATGAGCCTTCGTCGTGGGGCGGCTAGTACTATCTAATTTTTTTTTTTTAAGTGGGGCGGCTAGTACTATCTATGTGTGGTACTATCTATGTGCGAGTTGTAATCACAACTTCTTTTTGTCACCCCCTCTCCCCGTTGGAAAGGTGAGGTTTCAAGCTTGCCTGTCCGGTGTTTACTTTTTTCCTTCGAAGTCCGTTACGCCATAGGTAACAATTCATATGTATGGCAGAATACGGAGCTTAAAATCAGTACCAAGCACTTTTACTCACCATGTTCACAGTAGGTGCTGAAAATGTTCCCCATCCTCTGCCAAACATAAATCTGCATCTCCTTATGAAGTTTCCGGTTACTCTACCGAGTTCTTCAGTACTGATGGATGCAATTGCAGCTCTTATATTGTCTTCAAGTTCATCTAGTGTGTGAGGGTTGTTCCCATAAACTCTGTTTTTAACATTCTCCACAAATAAAAATCACATGCCGTTAAATCTGGGCTACGAGGGGGCCACGTACGTATTGTGCAGATATACTCGTTCACGTAACGAATATTTCACATAAGGCATTACAGCACTATACACAATCACAATTAAACACTATACAATACGATATACAGTACCGGTACACTAGCTTCATAAAACAATGAAAGACTGAAACACCCAATTAGCTCGGAGCTCACACGTCTACAAAAGAGCGAGGGAATACCCAGCTATTGGCCGGGGACCGGCGGGCAAGGTCGAGCAGAAGGTTTGCACAATGTGTACTGAACTCGAATTTAGTATCCATAAGAAAATGCATGAGATGAGATTTGAGCTGTCTTGTGTGACAATTTATGCTAAGAAATAAAGAGGTAGTATGAACAACAAATAATGTTATTGGTTTTACGTCCCTTTTAACTACACTGGCTTTTAGAGATGCCGGGGTGCCGGAATTTTGCCCCGAAGGGGATCTTTAACGTGCCAGTAAATGTACTGACACGGCTCCCTCGCATTTGCGCACCCTCAAATGCCAGCTGACTGTGCCAGGTTTCGAACCTGCAACCTTGGGCTCAGCAAGCGAGAGCGTTACCCCTGAGCCACACAGCCAGACAGTATGAACAACTTTTTATGTACACAAGTACTCTGTGATGATAATAAAGGCTATATATGAGTTGCAGAAGGAAATTACAGCTTTTATAACAAGCCAGAATGAAGTTGGATCTGTGAATTTTATTTTAACACAGGGGAGATTCAGATTTATTGTAGCTGGATTCTGACCAAAGTTACAAGCAAGTCGATTAAGACCGGTTTTTGTAAGCCAAGCAGCGTCAACAGGAGAGTTGCACGCGACACCACTTTTGAAAGAAAGAGAAAGATTTGGCGCACGTCACCAATGACTTTGATAAGAACAATGAGATTTGCTTGACAACTTATTAACCAATCAGATAATTCCATTAATATGAGGAATAAAATATCATTATATTTTAAAACTGAAATTATACAGAATTAAAGCACACTATTATCAAGAGGATCAGAAACAAAATTTATTCATCGAAACAGAATTTAATATTAATGATTAAAAGAGGAGATATTTGCAAATGAGAGTAATTAAGAAGCGTACGAGGCTAGTTTACTGCCATTTTGAACCCAGGAGTCTCGCGCCAGCAGAGAAGAAGGATCATTCTATTACTTCGTCAGGTCGAGGCCAGACCTTGTCAACCAGCGCTCCAGAGAAAAACTACACATAAATAGATAGCAACGATAGTAGAAACTTTGACCAAGGGATAGCCTTCGATAGCCCTCGACTAGAACAAACATCGCCCGTGAAGAAACACGAGATTGAAATATTGAAAACTTGAAGCTACAAACGCAATGAATAAGAACGCTTTTATTAGCAACAAAACATTCTATTAAACTTCAGCTACAATTACGACAAGTATTAAACGCAAAGTACTACATTATTCTACAAAAGTACTTTAATATATTCAGCGTTATATCAAGCATATTTCCACTACAATTTGAGAAACATTTCACGATGATTTCAACCTCAAGTCAGAGGGGACATTTATACTGTGAAACTACATTGAAAGTTATGATGATTAACTAAATCATGGAGGGAAGCTAGTCTACATTTGATGTATGGGAATCTAGAGTGGACTAGACAACCACAGTTACCATAGAATTCAACTGGAAGATGAACAGCAGCCATCTGAATACACCATCATTACTACGATATGAATTTCCAATGTCATCTAGGAAAGTTCATATGACAAACACTTCAGCTGTTAACAACATGCATATCTACAAGAGAGCAGTCGTTAGAAGTGATAATTCTACAAAGCTATCTAGCTTGGAAGCGTACGGGTATCCAGACTGGTACAGTCGAGAAGAGAGAAGATGTGAGCTGAGTCAAGACCAACAGCCGAGACCACAGCGGGAGCAGGGGAGCGTGCGAGCCCAGGTGCTTGCTTCTGGCACGCGTCGAACAGCAGGTCCCGAGCGACAGACCAGCCATGCGTCATTGGAATGCTGAGTCACAACACTCAACTAATAACCCAGGTTATTGCACGAACTTCACGGCAGAAGGTACAGGAAAGTTTGCCTTATATGTAGTAATTTGCCATATTTTGGGGGTATCTCAGATGTTGACCAACATATATTTTTATTGTAACTATTTTAACTCATGTTATTAAGGTGTCTATTTTTCAGTACATTTTTAAAGTAAATTTTGACGTCAGCGTGTGTCGTTTTTGACGTATATTAGTAATATTTTGGATTTCATTGATATTTAATAATTTTTGTAAGTATATTTTGCAACTCTTCAATTTAAACGAAAGCGTTTTCTGAGAGTGGAATGTGTCGATGGCAACGTTGCATTAGAAAGAATGCTTCGATGGTAACATTGCATTAGAAGGAACGTGTCGATGGTAACGTTGAGTTCGAAGGAATGCGTCGATGGTAAAGTTGTATTATAGGAATGCGACGATAGTATTGTATTACAAGTAGGCATCGATAATAATATTGTATTGTGAGGAAACTTCAACAGTAACATTGTAAAATTGTTAATACTAATTCATATGATATGAAACGAGTATAAATACTTGACAGATACTTTGGAAAAGTATAATAAGAATATGTAACATTATAAATGTAATTGATATAAGTATGTCAGGAAATGAGAACACATAATTGAAGTGTAAGTATGATAATGACATTACTAGAGTAATTAACTCATTGAAAGGATTAACACGAAAGTCATTATGTCTTATGACATTGTAAAATGCGAATTATGAAGACAAGGTGATTTGTATATCAACCTGTTGTCAGTATAAAGTTGAATTGAATTAATTAAGAATGTATATTCAAAGAAATATTACCAGGAAGGGAGGATATGTTTTTATTTTTATTAAATAAAACAGATACGTGCAGACTATGATCTCAGGAGATGTATATATTTATAAATTTCATTGTAACGTGGATGAATATGAAAGATACAAGCACAAGAATGTAACTACAGACAGTGTCGAGTTGTACAAGAACTATATATATTGTGGAAAGGAACAATTAATGTATTAAAAGACACGAAGTGAATGTATAATGGTAGGAGGATATTTTTATAGTGTGCTTCATTAAAGAATATCACATTTGCGTGTATATTCAGTAGGTTCACAGATTCTGATACATTGTGTGAATGTATACAGATGGGTATTTGATATTAGTAATGCCGTGCTGCATCGTCGTAAAGAATATCATGTTATATGAGTATAAGCTTAGTGTAGACGCTATATGAAGTCTTGTTCACATAGTAAAGAGGTATTTAAGTAGATTGCATCGGAGCAACGTTTTGTACAAGGTGGATGTAAAGTTTATGGAGAAACTGTATGTATTTTTGTGAGTAACACGTTTGTGAAGATTAATGCCACGATCCACGTAGAGATTTTTATCGTTATTGAGATAGTCTTGCATAGTATTCGGAAACTATTGGATTTATTAATTGATTATGGAATTGTAGAGCCGTAATTACATTCTTCGCTTGTTACTAAGGTTCACTTGAATATGACAAGATTTAAACAGAATGTAAAACGTGTAAACAGTGAATTTATCTAATGAGAGACTTTTTAAGAAAAGTATGAAGGAACAAGAGAATGATTCAGGCGGATCTGAGAGAGATCTGAGCCAGGTATCGTGCTGGACGCGATAATGTAAAATATGTAAATATTAATAATAATAATTTTTAATAACTTAATAATGTAATTTAGGATTGTTAATGAACCACGAAGTTCATATTAATGTATTAAGTAGGGAGAGCAACTGTAAATAGTATTTTATTGGAGAGAATTATTTTTGAAGAACAGCTGATCACAACTGGCTGTATCATAAGTCATGACAAACTTTAAAAAGTTTTAAATGTAATTAATATTTGGAGATGAAAGTTTAAGATGAGTAAGGAGGACATGGTTATTGTCCAGATTCCTTTTTCACAGGAATTATCTACAGATAGTAGATTTATTTTATTTATTTATTTTTATTTGAATTTTTATTTATGTCAGGGACATACTTGTAATGTCCACCTTTTGTTAATAAATTTTAACAAGCACTGTTTTTTAGTATGCTTGCCCGTTTTAACTGATATCTTTTCATTTGATAATCGCCATACGAGAGTACTACTAGTTAGATGCTGGCGTCCGTAATTTTTTTAGACCATTCACCCCCGTGATACAGGATTCTTGTCCTACCAAACTTTTAATCTTTAGGATTTGTATGTAACTAGTTAGTAGTACTGCCGTATGACTGTATGCACCGAGAGTTTCCTAGTTATCCATCTAGTAGGGAAGTGTTCATGTATCTACAGGGTGTCTACTGTAAGGATGAAGTAAAAATTAGTTACTTTTTAGCTACCTTTTAGTTACCTTTTAGTTAATTTTAGTTACCTTTGAATTCAAGATACGTCTGCGGTCTGCAAGCAAAGGGCCTCATCACGCGGTGAAGAAAAACAACAATGAACAGTGTTTAAAGCGGTAAATAAAATTCACTTAGGGAGTTATAAAAAATTTTAAAAATAATAAATAGTAGATATTTATTACCAAATGAGTTGTTTCAGCTAATATGTCGTCTTGTGCACAAGGCGTTTTCATAATTGCCAAGAGGTTGCTCTGCTCTTGACCGTTTGTCGAGATTTCCTTTGTCCCCGCGGTAGATCACGAAGAAATTTATGGCACGTTACGTGATTGTAACCGAATTCTGTCTTCGCAGTCAAGTAAGGAGAAATATCGAGATGTTACACGATCGGCGCTGGTCTCACCCGTTTGTCGAGATTCCCGTAGTTTTCACGATAGAAAACGGATAAATATCGCGATTTAGATAATCAGCGTCACTTTTAGCCGTTCGACGAGATTTCCATTGTCCTTGAGGTCGGACACGAGAAAATATAGCATTATTACCCAATCGGCGCCACTTGCAGTCCTTTTGACAAGAATCCAGTTGTCCTCGTCATTGAATGCGGAGAAATATCGCGATGTATCGCAATCGCTGCCGCTCTCTGCCGTTTTACGAGATTCACGTTGTCCTCGCGATATTATGCAATCCGCGTCGCACCCGGCCGTTGAACAATTGTCTATCTGTCCTGACAGAATGGTGGAGGCAAGCTCAAGGTTGGGCATGGTTAAAATTCACGAGTAGTTATGGACATGTTGTATGGTCGGCGCCGTGATTCCCGCTGTCCCTATGCTGTTGTTGGGAGTTCATCAGTTCAGGGTGGATCACGAGGAGAAATTAGTATCGCGATGATACGTAGGCTGGCATTTCTAAGTGGGTTGATGCACTTCTCGCTCCCCGTAGGCCTACGCTTTTAAGTATACGGTCATGGGAAAAATAGCGAGTAGGTTTCGGAATGTTTCGTGATTGGTGCCCAATCACCATTGACGGGATTCCCGCAGTCCTCGTGGTCACAAGTTCACGATAGGGGACGGGGTTTAGATTTTACGCAACTGGCGTCGATCTCGGTCCATTTGACGAGATTCCCGCAGGCAAGTCGTGCGGTCAGTCGGCCGTCTTGAGTATGAATGTTCGAAGTAGGTATCAAATATTAAGAATTATCCTGAGAGGATTGCACGAATAATACAAGAGGACAAGTTTTCTTTCGAATGCGAATTATACAAGTTTTCGAAATAACTGGTTAAATTGTAATATATCCGATGGAACCAAAGTTCGATGGAAAATTCGACATATAACGGAATTTCGAATTAACCATACTGGATGTCGCAAATTTACGAGACAGATTTTTAAAATAAGTTATAGCCTACGTATTTCGAAGCTTTTTTCATAATTCTTTTTCGAGACGGTAACATTTCGCAAGATTGTGACATTAAATTATTTCGCGTTATTTCTGGACTTCAATTTGACATTGTCTCCAAATAAGTGCGTGAAATCCGAGGTTTCTAATTAGTTTACAAGTTTTTGAGAATAAATGTCTCGCGAAAAGTCAGGTTTCCTAATAACACACACAAATATTTCACACAAAACTAAAAAGTCTTCTTGATGCCGAAAATATACGCTGAACGATGTATAGGCCTACCAGTCAGGGTATCCTCAGTATGCATTTCCTCGAGGTCGGGTACAGGGAAATATAGCTTATGCAATCGGCGCCGCTTGCGTGAGACTCGCTTCATCGCAATATCTGAGCCTAGAGGCGCCAGTTTAAATGATTCAATCCACCTTCAGAAAATTTTCGTTACCCGTATGTAAAATTCGTTACTTTTTCGTTACTTTCGTTACCCATTTGTAAAATTCGTTACTTTTTCGTCACTTTCGTTACTTTCGTTACCGGTAGACACCCTGATCTAGCTGGGTATCGACTCCCTGCAATCCTTACCATCTCAGCGGATATAAGTGGTGACTATGCGGAATTCGGGTACAGTACCGTACATAAAATGCAGGAAATTGTGCGCTAGAACAAGACAAGAGTTTCGAGAGAAATTTCCATGCAGACCCATTCCTATAAATCGGACAATAAAACAACTGGCTAAGAGATTCAAATGTACAAAGTCAGTAAACAATAAAAATAGACATAAAGGTCGTTAATTCCTTACTGAAGCTAAATTATCCGGAGTAGCCAGAAACTTCATAGGGAGATGCCGATTATGTTTGGCAGTGGATGGGGAACATTTTCAGCATCTACTGTAAACATTTAAAAAAAAGAAAAGTATGATAGTGATTTTAAGCACCGTATTTTGCCGTACATATGTGTGCGCGTGAGCCGTTAACTGAGCCTTCACTGGCGGAGCGCGTGAGCGAGAATGTCCTTGCCAAGCAAAAATTAAGACCCTGTACAATTGGACAATGCCAAATCACACAGCCCATCTAAGCAACTTCTTGCCTGACCACTCAATATAATTGGACCTATGCAGTGAAATGTTGCATGTATGTTCATACATCATTAACTATGCTAAACTCGCATAACTCAGTTCAATATAACTTACAAAAGGTCAAATCAGTCATGTTACCTATCTAAACAGTGGCAGTAATCTAACAAATTTCCATTTTAAATAAAATAGCACTGGCACTAAAGTATTGACAATGAAGCAAAATAATGAATTCAATTACCCATTATCTATTCCATTGAGACCAATCTTCTCACCCATGTCCCCTACTATAATTCCAGTGTACGGCAGCAAGGTCTTTGGATCTCGTATGGGAACAATAAAAGCATGTAGCCCATGACAAGTACCATCTGCCGTTATAAGTTGTGCAAATAAAATTGCATGTGTACATGTTTTTCCTGAAACATATGGAAGCATGTCATTAAATAGAAAACTGTATACATATTTAAATAAAGACAGGAACTGAAACCAGATGTAGGACATCACATCAATGTAAGTTGGAAGAAAAGAGAACGAGAAATAGAAGTGCAATACATAAAGAGTGTGAAATATGCTCAGAAGTATGGAGCAAGACAGAACACCCGCAGAGGAGAATCAAGCACATTAATCCTAGATCACCAATCCCTAGTTCAAACAGTGCTATTGATGACAGTTACAGTACTTTCTATGAAGAATTGTTCTTCAGTCGATCAACATGCAAAAGGGAGCCCAATTATCTCGAGTGGTAATTGTTAATATACTCTTCTCAAATACCGAAAATAAAAGATTATTAACTTACAAACTCTACATTTCACAACATAAATATAAATAAGGGGATGACATGTTATGTTTGTACATGATTCTAAGCACAGATCTGTAAATAAAAAATACGATTGAGTATTACAGTAGAGTCTCGCAAACTAGGCCTAATGTGGACCGAAGGGTGGCCGAGTTCGCGAAAATGCCGGGTTATCGGGAAATGTGTTAAAAAGAAGAAATAAGCTGTTTTGGTTTAAAAGTGATGCAATGCAGTACATTTATTTGTTTTTAACAGAAACACAAGCTTTAAAACGATTAAGCCACTACAATTTCAGTACTGTACTGCATAAGAATCAAGGAAAACAATTACTGTGTAAATTATAAAAGAAAACTTAGAAAAACTAGCCGTACGAATTATTTTTATAATATGTACACTGTACAGTATATGTACAAAACAATTCCTGCAGGCAAATAGTTTTTAAACTTAATGAAAATTACCATTTACTTTTTTGCAAAAAAAAAAAAAAAAAGTAATGTTCTTTTGCTTTTCGCTTTGAAACCTGTTTCTTGAAGCCTCGTCACGAAGACAGGGAAGAAAGAGAATGTCCATAGTGGATGCACCTTGTTATTCAAAGTACCGAAGAGTAGTTTCACTGGCATTAAGTCCCTCGGTATGAGTGATTTTTGGTTCCACTACTCCGCAATCTTCAACTTCATCATGATCGTCGATTTCATCATTTCTTGTGACAGCCGCTACAATATCTGCATCCAACAGAATGTCTTGCTGCATGTCACGGAGAATGCACAATCAAATAAATACAACGCTCTGCGCGACAACCGTTTGTTTACTTCTTACTGCCAACAGTTTGTGCATTTACAGTACTGTACAACTACCTGTATTTATCAGGTCGTCGTTACTCTTCTTACTATGTACTGTAGGTCAACTTGTTTCACGTCGTATTTAACTGTCGGTAAATCAATTAACGGAGAAAAAGAAAGAAAACATAATAACGCTCTGTGCAAATCCACCAAAAAATTTTTTTTTTTTTTCTCCTGTCAGGGTGGCCGAGAAATCCGGAGTGCCGGGTTACAGAGTGCCGAGTTTGCGAGACTCTACTGTACTAGGGTAATAGCAATACGCACAAACATTTTTCATATCTTCTTTCTTGCCTACATATGACCTTCTAGGTACTTAAAGTACCGTATTTTAGCAAAATGAACTCGCAAAATATCACAAAATTTGATTTATTGTGCGAATTGCACAAGTAATCACGAAATATACTCCACATGATACGAAAAATGCTACAGCAGTGCGAGTTCGCGGCTGATAAAACTTTAACGGCAAACATCAAGCATATTTAAGTGTAAAAAGGCCGAAAACTGAAGTCACAACAGTTTTCACAAGGGCCAAGGAATACAGTGAAAGCATATCTGGGAGAGGAGAAGAAAGAAGACAAAGTGAAGTTTTAATAGGTTTTATAGAAGACCACAGTGAATTTGCATCCAAGTGTTCACAAGCATTATGGTTTCCAATGTCTAATGTGGACAGCGAGAGGGGCTTCTCTGCTTACGCAAACATACTTTCTGTCGCACAACTCTGCATGCTGATAAAATGTTGAAACCATGCTCCGTTTGTACTTTGGAGACAAGTAAAAATGTAGGCTATGTATAAATTCATATTACAGAGTGTTCGCATTTGCGAATAATTAATTCATTAATTTTGCAAGTTTACGTAATTCATGTCAGACAAAATTGATTTTTTCTTTTGCTGTTCATAACCTCTCACGGTCACCACGTGTTCGTGATCTTTGATTTTGTAATAATGCTTCTAGTTTAAATTAAGTATATTATAAATTACTTACGTATTATTTCATAAGCCATGCTCGCTTTTAAGAAATTTCTCCAAGTGTTTTAGAGTGACAGTTCGTTCCAAACGCAGTGAAACCTCGTGTTCAACTGGACTCCATAGCTTCGCACTCATTGGTCGGCCTCCAAGCTTCAGCCAATCACCGCACGTCTTCATCTTCACTACGTGTCATGGAATGCACTAGAACATCAGCTGGTCGCCTATTTAATCGGCCTGCTGGTCTGTCTTCTTTGTGATTACTTGGAACTTCATCAAAACAACTAGTCGGTGATGCTATCCACAAACGCCTGCTTCGGTCACCACTGGCAAACTTCGCTGTACCTGTGACATGCCGTCCAGGACTTTAACTTTCGTCAGTGACAACACGTCATTCTATAGACAACATATCTTAACCTCAAAGTGATTTTCTTGGCAGACCCGGAGCTGCTCACCAGTCTTGCACACCGGACTTAAAACTTCATCCAGACATAATGTATCATCGTAAACTCTGCATAAGAAAGTAGTAACTACGCTTCGCAATGTCTTTAAGACATCTTTTCTTCATGATCTAAACGCGATCACAATCTTTGTGTTTCAAACGACATGTTTGAAAAATGAACATTTTTCATGTGTGAACTTCACATCATTCGTGCAACGAAAAACTGTTTCTGTACGCACCTACTACAACATGAATAGGTTATTACCAATGTTTTCGTCTTCAATGGCTTTTTGTGAATTCTACAAAATTCTACAAGTGATTCAACCTTCCTTCGTACTCACCACGTGTGACATATACCTAATGTCTTCAACTGCTCGGAATTCTGCTAAGGTTGCTAACATACGCCACAACTAAGGTAAGTAATTTGTCACTTATACAAACCTTGTATTTTGTGAAATGTAATGTGTACTTTACCAGCATCATGGCTTACTCAAGTTTAAATGTTTTGTTACCTTTTCTGGATCATAGTTACTCTGTTCTGTTCAACTCCTAAGCAAGATTACGTAGCGGCTCACCTTTGCCATTTTCTTGCTTTCTGAGGAAAAATTAATGCAACGGCTTGCTTTTGCCATTTTCCCTTTTTTGGAAATATTTCATGGCTTGCTTTCATTTAAATTATGATAACTTTCATAACTTTCTCTTTTTCATAAGGTGCGGCAGGAGCGAGGCCCTGACCGTCATAGCTCCTTCTATAGGCTATGCTTTTCTTTTGTAACTGCTTTCACAGTTTTTCCTTTCTGTCTTTCATAAGGTGCGGCAGGAGTGAGGCCCTGACCGCCATAGCTCCTTCTATAGGCTATGTTTCTATTCTTTTCTTTCATACCAAATGCTCGGTGTAACTTCCAAAAAGTTTTCCTTGAAAAAAAAAAAAAAAAAAAAAAAAAAGAAGCTATTGTAACTATTTCTCTTGTAATGTTAAAACAAATCCTGAGTTAAAAACTAAAAGTGTTCCATATGTGTGGAAGTTACCTACATCATTTCTTCTCTGTCATTTGTTATATTAATGGAGCAGAGCCTTCTCAATGTAAAAAAAAAAAATGTTTCTAGTTTGTGATAACTTGTTTATCATCAAAATTCAGTTATGCAAATTTATTATTCATTTATACCATTGTTGAAAATATACATATGTTAAAGCAACATGCTCTCTCTCTCTTTTTCATGTTTTGCATTTGGTAATACGAAGTACGTCCAGAAAGTAAGTTCCGTTTGGTAATAACATTAAATTGTGTACAGATACAGAAAAATTATTTATTGCACAAAATTCTACAACCCTTAAACTACTTTTCCACATAACTGCCGAAATGTTGCAGGCATTTGTCGTAGAGTGGCACGAGATTTTGTATACCTTCTTCATAGACGTGTGCCGCCTGTGTCTTCAACTAGTTGTATGTTCCGCTGCAGCGCAGTTCCGCATATGCGCGGTAGACGCTCTGTATCAAGGAGAAGAAACGTGCGGCATTTGGAGAGCGCTGTCAGCCACGTACGCGTTTACTCGTACAATGTCGGTGTTGATTGAAAATCCCGCCGCTTGTGAAATCAGATCTGTGATTCGTTTTCTGAATGCTAGGAAAGTGAAACCAATTGAAATTTATCGGCAAATTTGCGAAGTGTATGGACAAAATGCGCTGAGTGATTCAATGGTGAGAAGATGGGTCCGACAGTTCAATGAAGGATGTAGTGAAGTGCACGATGAAGAACGAAGTGGGCGTCCATCTTTCGTTACAGAAGAACTGGTTCACGCGATTGATGACAAGATTCGGGAAAACCGCAGGTTTACAATTAGTGCTCTCGCTATGGAATTTCCCCAAATCTCACGATCACTAATTCATCAAATTGTTACTGAAAAAGTGAACTTTCGTAAACTTTGCCGACGTTGGATACCAAAGATTCTTACGGAGCAACACAAAACAAAACGAATGGGTAGTGCACTTCAGTTTTTGACCCGTTACAATGAAGGCGGCGAAGAATTTCTGACACAGATAGTCACAGGAGATGAAACTTGGGTTTCTTACGACACCCCTGAAAGTAAGAGGCAATCAATGGAATGGAGGCACACTTCATCCCCAGTAAAGGTTAAGCCGAAACAATTCTTGACACCTCGGAAAATGATGTGCACAGTGTTCTGGAACTGGAAAGGCATCTTACTCATTGATTTCTTACCACGTGGTCAAACAAACGCAGATGCTTACTGCGAGATACTTAGGAAATTGCGCCGCGCAATACAGATTAAGCGCCGAGGGTTGCTGTCAAAAGGTGTTGTTTTTCTTCACGACAACGCACGACCACACACTGCAAATGTGACGAAAAACCTCCTACAGGGATTTGGCTGGGACGTGTTTGGCTACCCTCCGTACAGCCCTGACCTCGCTCCTAGCGACTTTCATCTGTTCACACATCTAAAGTCTTTCCTTGGCGGTCAACACTTCAACAATGACGACGAGCTGAAAGAAGATGTTTCCAACTGGTTGAAGACACAGGCGGCAAACTTCTATGAAGAAGGTATCCAAAAACTTGTGCCACGCTATGACAAATGCCTGCAAAAGTTCGGCAGTTATGTGTTAAAGTAGTTTAAGAGGTGTAGAATGTTGTGCAATAAATAATTTTTCTGTATCTGTACACAATTTAATTTTATTACCAAACGGAACTTACTTTCTGGACGTGCCTCGTAGTTCCTTCATATTCCTTAAAGCTCACATTTGGTTTGATTCTGAATGCACTCAGAATTCTGTCTGATAATGGAAACCTTTAATTGGTTAATCCAATGGTTCGTGGTAACTAATCACACCACAGAGCAGATCACCTAACTATATTTCGTGGTACTGTATCAGTGGTTTATATATTCATTTCTATAACATTTTGTATATTTGGTTGTTCTAAGATTTAATAACAACATTAAAAGAGTGCTCTTTAAAACTCGTTATCACATAAGTTGTTAGATTTAGCCCATACTATAAGGAAGATTTTAGAAGAAACATCGATAATTATAACTATTTATTTCGTGGAATACCCACCGAAATAGTGTCAGTTTTAACACCGAAATCAACAGTTTTATTTCACCAAAAAATATGGCCCTTAAGTAACAAAGAAGGAAAAGATTTCAAATTTAATGAAAGGTCTCCCTGCTCAAGAGCAAATGTTCATGAAACAGTTAAGAGTTGCATATTTATTAGCTGCGAAAGGGAAACCATTTTCTGATGGGGAATTAGTGAAGAACTGTATACTTTGGCTTTGGATGAAAGTAATGACATTTGTGATACTGCACCCGTGACCAGGGTGCGGTCATGCCGCTTGGAGGATTTGAAAGAAGCGCCACGCGGAAAATAACAAACGAGCGTCGTATAAGAGGGGAGCCAATCCGCTGCTAACGAGCAGAGCTGTAGCGAATAGCGAGCCGTCGAACTTGTTGGAATAACTAATTGTATTTTATTCCGTTGCCCAACAGAGAAGAGCACTACATCATAAAATAGCCCTTAATTTTATGATGCATATGGAAAAAGAATTATGTTAATATCATCACGCGTTCGTATGGTATTAACGGAAGAAGCTATAGTGCATTACGTCACCGAGAGCCACGTCACATATCTGAGCGACATAAAAGAGGCAACAAAAATCTCTGTAGCTTATCTTGCTCCGAGTCAACTTACAGTGCGTGAATAGTCTCCGCGTAAAGTCTACGTGTTTCAAGAAAGTGCTAGTGTATCACAGCACGCCACGCGGCCGTGTCCATCTCACTGTATGCCCCGAAAGTGCTGGAAACTTAAGTTTGAGCCGATACATGTAAGTTATACAAGACATTTTTATTACTTGGCAGTGGCGTAAACAGGGGGAGGGGTTAGAAACCCAACCCCCCCCCACCCCCATTGGAAAATCGGCAGGTTGTCATTTGCATCTGTTTTTACTTGGTGATGTACTGTTGTCGCCTTTCGGCCCGGCTCCACATTTGAGGCTACGAACATCTTCATAACAACGTATAACCACAGTCTACCTACAGATCGCGAAACTTGGCTCATACTTTTCAACCGCGCTACAATAGAGCTCTCACGCAGCCAGCAAGCATGTGCCGACTGCGCTGTGTTGGTGTATTGTTGCTGGATTTACTGTATGTTAGCATTGTGTAACAGTTATATGTTTAATTTAACATGTGTTTTACAAGAGGAAATGTGCAGTTCAATAAACAGATCTAATATTAGAAGCCATATTTCAGTGTTGCTAAGTAACCTATATGATCCCTTTTCAGTCTGTCAACACGAGTGACAATTCACCTCCTAGTGGCTGAAATAAAAGTACATGATTTTTTATACACTTAATAATAAGAAGACACCAGAGTTTCCAAATGGCCCTTAAAGCTTATCAGACAACAGAACTAGGTCTTTAACTGGTTATAAATCAATAATAATGTAATGGGTTTTAGGTCTCTTAACTACTGTGGCTTTTAAAGACGCCGGGGTGCCGGAAGGGGATCTTTAACATGCCAGTAAATCTACAGACACGGCTCACTCGTATTTACGAACCCTTAAATGCCAGCTGACTGCGCCAGGATTAGATCCTGCAACCTTGGGCACAGCAAGCGAGAACCTTACCGCTGAGCCACGCAGTCAGTCTGTTATAAATCAGTTGCATGTCTCGGTAGGATATCTATGCATGGCTTCGGTGGCGTGATAATCTACGATGTCTACTTCGTCTTTTAAAGTTAAACTTTTACGAGGAGCCATTTCAAATGCACTCACTTGCTACTGTAACGCACAGGTCTTATAATATATTAAGGAGTTTCATGTTAAAACTGACCAGATAGTGAAAGTATGAATTCCCTTATCTCGACCATTTCAAGTTCAAGAGAACAATGAAAGCCATACCGTTAGGCCTAGGTTTATTTTTTGAGCAGTGCAGAAGATAGGGGATGGGAAAGTCAGCACTAACTGGCTTCCAGGAAGCACAGGATATGTCGAAAGTACATAAACACAACAGAGTGTTCATACAAGACTAATAGACCTACAGAGATGTGATTTCTTTTCAAAACAAGTGTCCGCTAAGAGAGGTTGATTTTTCTTAATGCGGCCGGGATGTCCGTGTCCGTAATAGCGAGTATCCGCGTTAAGAGAGATTAATTACTAATATACTTAATAGGGGTTTGGTCACGGACCTAGAAAATCATCCTTTATGAGAGGTTTCCCTGTAGATATTTTTAATGGTTTACCCAGCATAAGCTTAAAAGGCGCATGGACGGCAGGTTTTTCTTCGACTCGATTCACTGAAGACGCTACTGCTTGGCTTCGTTTGGTCATAAATAAAGGTTTTCTTACAGAAACCTTCCTTCAGAAATCCTTTACTGAATGGAGAAAACCGCATCAAAATCCATTCAGTAGATTTCGACATTACCCGGTACATCCAAAATTCGGGTACTTTTATATTCTGTAGAGATGCCTGTGACTATCACTGAAACAAATACATGAATTTATAACTAGTATGGGCTATTAATTCTATGTACGACTCATTAAATACGTCACACAACTGTACCTAGAGATACTTTTAGAGGACTGAACTAATAAAAACAGAGCATTATTTTTTATGTTCCTATGAATTAAAACTGTACCGTATATCAACATTGTGGCTTTTCTTTTCTATAGTGGTTAGTGATTTAACATGACTTAGGTTCACAATAAAAATAATCACTCAGGTGAGTTAAAATTCAAAAATCCCCTGCAAAAGTGAAATCATCTGTTCAGCGAATAATGTGGTGAAGGCAGTTGCCAGCTTGCTGGCCGTCGCAAGCGCTAGTGAGGTGTGCTTTAACCAACTGAAGAGCCCAATTGCACACCGGGGCGAAACACTGTCATTTTGTTGAGTTATGCCGGAACATTTAGCACAATTTGTGTTTAAATAAGCAAGCGCTAGTGTCGCTTCACCTACCAAGAGGATGCAATTTCGTAACGCAGCGAGCTTCGCGGCTGTGTATTTTAGACTGTGGTAATACAACTCCGTCCTCCCAGGGTTGCCAATGTAGTTTCACCCCCACGAAATATAGCTTATTTCAATCTGAGGCTAGCGCCAAATAATTTTGAATCCCACATAGCGGGACAATATTAGTTTTTTTCTCTTTTCTTGGCGGGAGAGAAGTTATATGTAAATTAATCTAGTTTTTATTAAAAATAACGTGTTTTAATAAGGACTTAGAAAATTCTATGGTTACATTAACACTAATTTTGGGATCGTTATTAACTTCTTGAGCATGAGATAACCGTCAGAGTATTGAATAACTCATAACCCAACATGATACATAGTGAGAGGACATGCCCACTTTTGCTGAGACCTCTGTGAATGTTTTCTCTTGTTGAGAGATTACCAGTCATCATGTTGGTAGCACAGATAGATTTGAGTTTATTTTATTCCTGTCGGGGGAACAGGAATGTTCTAGATTTACCATTGAAGTGAGATAGTTTTGTCAAAAATTAACTTAATTTTTTAAAGAACTGTTTATGTTATTTTAATATTTTTGTCTTTTGTGCATATTGTATTACTGGAAAACTTCGGGATCAACACACATGAAACTTTTCTTGTGTAATAAT
The DNA here is from genome assembly GCA_946902985.2 of Meconema thalassinum. NCBI lineage: Eukaryota > Metazoa > Arthropoda > Insecta > Orthoptera > Tettigoniidae > Meconema > Meconema thalassinum. The sequence goes on from OX336389.2 coordinate 318,689,623, forward strand.
ATCTCATTGAGAAATGGAAATACTTGTAGAGTTGTTGTTAATTCATTTGAGGGGCTCGAGACATCTTAGTCATCAGCCCCGAGTAGTTGGAAGTGTGTTGAAGCTGTCTGGCAACCTGTATTACTGTGATGACTGTAGTATTGTGTGTAAATGTATCTGGGACAGGGATGGGGTAGACGCTCCGGGACTTGAAGTAAGGCACTATGCCGGCAATTTCCTGTAAGGTGTGGCAAAATCTGGGGAAAAAACACACTCAAGATAACCGCTGTCAGCACCGGGATTCGAAGGAAGGAAGGAAGGAAGAAAGATTGTAGTTTTACGTGACCGTGAATCTCGTGATTATGAGCCACGGGACCTCTTTTTTACGTGGAATCCGAAACATAGGACATGGCATTTCACTTCGAAAATCTCACATGCATTGACCGGGAATCGAACCCGGACCGCCTTGGTGAGAGGCATACAGCTAGACCGCTGAGCCACCACGCCCCCGCCGGGATTCGAACCTACGATATCCATACTTACCGCAGCTGCCCTGGCGACCATGGTGCACGTTTGACGAGCGACGAAATGCTTGTAGAATTTGTCTTAAGTAACTATAACCCCCCCCCCATTGGTCGATCCAGGCTACACTACTGTTACTTGGACTACTTCATGCTGAAGTGTACTCGATGTTGGAGTTATTACTATTATTATTGAAGAGACATTTTTCATATAACAAGTTATATGTGCAATAAGTCGGGAAAATAACTTATGAACAGTGAAAGGTGTTTTGCATGCCGCAGCGATGTTTAAAGGTGATAGAACATTCTGTAGAGCGCATGGTAGAAACCGGTAACTTCGTGCATAAAATATTACTAGTTTCTGTAGAGTGCATTTTCGAAGTCAGTAACTTAATGCAGAAATCAAGCAGTGTACTGTACAGCATGTTGAATGAGGAAACTCATAGTGGAATTAATAGCTGATGTGGCATATTATTCATGAAACAGTTAGCCAAGCGAGTACAGAACAGTGGAGAACACCATTACATTGGTATTTACAAAATGTATGCGGAACATTGCGGCTATCTGATAAGGAGAGTTTCTGAAAATGTCTACGTCTTGATTATGAATATGCACTAGAAACACCAGAGATGGGTTAGCAGAAGAAAAGAGAAGAAGGAAGATGTCGATCCCAGGCCTGTTTCGGAGACCATGAACATCCAGGAGGAGCCATATAATGGAGCGCCATCCGAGGTCGCTGCCGATTCCAACCAGGCAGTCATGGATGCTATGGGGGCACACACCTCACAGGGAGGAACCGAACAACACCATTTATCGCCGTGCAGATGGCCTAATCGATGTCTCAAGTAAGTTCAGACCCTGTTTTGGTAGTTTTTGTGTGTAGTGTAGTGATGCGTATTGCAAACCTTAGTTCTGCTTATCTTAGATTAAGTTCTGCATATTCCTAGCCAGTCATTTTAATTGAAGTCTAGTTCTATTTAACCAGGTGTGATACTAGTTTACTTGATATCAGATTTTCTCTTTTCGAGTGTGTTGTTTATGTTTGTTCGAATAATTTGCGAATATTATGCATGTTTTTTTCATATGCGCCTCGTGATTCACGATAATTATGTAAATATTTTTGGATCTATTCCTGAGTAAATATTTGGAATAATTGATTTTTGAACAGGAATTTTCGTGCCTTTTATATTTCTCTAATGAATGCATCTGTGCCAATTTAATTTTTCAATAGAGTCAAGTGATGATAATAAATAGGGATGTTTATAAATTTACCAATGGCATTTAACAAATTGTAGTATATTTTTATCATAAATATGCGATGTGATGAAAGATATTAATAATAATCTCAGCTTGATTTAGTTGATAATGCATCAAAAAAATTAATCCAGTGACTAATAGCTGACGGACTGAAAAATTCTTAGATGCTAGAAGTTTTAATTCTTATGCAGTGAAAAATCACAAATCCTAATATTAAGATTTTGAGTACGGTAGTTAATTCAAGATGACCTAACAGTGATTTAAGTGTTGTAATTTTTGCATTCTGTGGAGGCAGGTGTTAGCCTCAGTTGAAGCTGGCACGTCGATGACGTGGCACCGTCATATTGATTTTTTGTTTTTGTTTTTTAGCGTATGGCTTTTAGTGCCGGGAGTGTCCGAGGACATGTTCGGCTCGCCAGTTTTGTAGCTGCTTCGAGACGGACACCCAATGGGTGAGCTACAAGTGCCGTTTGGGGGGGAATTGGAATGTAAAATGATAATTATAGGACATCAAGCACAGTGGCTTGAGAGTGCTGTCTTTATGAAATGAATGTTGTTATTGAGTCTTCTTCTTCATTTCCCGGTTCCAGTGGTCTGGGTCAGGACGTGAATCAAGGACCTCCATCAAGGCCTCAACACACACACACTATCATATTTAGGCTATTTGTATGATGGGTTCGCCACACCCAATGATTGTTATTGAGTATATGGAGAAAATCCACAGCCTGTTTCCAGTCGACCGACCGGGTCAGAGAACGGATTGAATGAAGCCCCCATCTAGCGGCGAGGATATGAACTGTGCCGGCTGCCGAAGCCTGTCGCACCGAGTCTTTGGTATTTGTGGTAAATGAGCTATACAAATTGATGAGTAAGAATGCATGGTATTTGAAGGAGTACAGCATATTTGGCTATTAGTGATGTCACGGCATTATGAAAATCACGCTACTCAAGTGATGGTTATTTAATAATATTTGCGAAGGCATATTTCTGTATGAGCCTAATGTTTTCCAATATAGTCATGTCAGAATAAAAATGGTTGAGCTAGTCACTGATATAAAACATCAATGAGAGGTTTATTATTGGAGTGTTAACTTACTTTAATATCTGATTCTTCGGAGTTTATTACGACGATTTGTGGGCAGAATATTAATTGGTGGTAAATTTAATAGAGAACAGATGCAAGTGCTAAACAGTGACCCGTGTGATATAAAATATATTTGTAAATAATCAGTGTGATATGAGAATCGTGAATGTGAACACAATTGAACACTTACTTAGACAATTAGACATTTATTCTTTTTTGAGTGAAGGATCACTATATTTTGAGTTTAGGAATTTCAGGGTGAGAGACTTTATATTTATAACCCTGCAGATCTAGGTAGGAGTGCCTCTCTTATGTGTGATATATTTTTATTGAATAAAAGTGAAAGTTCTTTTTTAGAATTTTGTGTGTTTTCATCCTTTTTATATTCAAGCGGGGATCTCGAATTCGGTTTTGCATCATTTGTCCATACCCAGTTTTCCCCTAGTGCTTTTTAGAGTCTCGTGCTCAACCATTTTCGAGGTTCTCGCATTAGTGGGCCTCTTGACTAATGGGCACAATACAGCACAACTTTTAGATTTTATACATGGCATTGACAAAGCGTTAACTGATAACAATGTTATTGGTTTTATGTCCCTTTTAACAACTGCGGCTTTTAGACACACCGAGGTGCGTGAATTTTGCCCCGAAGGCGATCTTTAACATGCCAGTAAATCTACCAACAGGGTCCCTCGCATTTGCGCACCTTCAAATGCCAACTGGCTGCACCAGGATTCGATCCTGCAATCTTGGAAACATCAGGCGAGAACGTTACCGCTGAGCCACACAGTGAGCCATGTTAAGTAACTGAGGAACTGGCATCTTTAAGAAGCATCCATGGAACTACAACAGGAGAGGATTTGCTTCCCCAACTGAGTGAATCATTGAAGGATCTCAATTTAGGATGGGATGGATTGGCAGCTTTAACACATGGAGCAAGGAAAAATAGAACAAATCTGGATTAGTTGGAAGAATAAGAAATTAATTTACTGACAGAAAAACTGATATGCCTCTTGAATTACGGTACATTGCATTATTCATCAACAAGTTCTATGTGGAAAAGTATTAAATTTACAACATATAGTGAACTCAGCATCTACAATAAGTAATTATATTCGATCACATGGAAAGCCTCTGTGGCTTAGGAGGCAGCACGCAAGCCTCTCACCGCTGGGTCCGTGGTTCAAATCCCGGTCACTCCATGTGAGATCTGTGCTGGACAAAACGGAGGCAGACAGGTTTTTCTCCGGGTACTCCGGTTTTCCCTGTCAAAATTTCATTCCAGCAACACTCTCCACTATCATTTCATTTCGTCTGTCATTCATTTAATCATTGCCCCAGAGGAGTGCGTCAGGCCTCAGCCGCCGGCACAGTTCATATCCTCGCCGCTAGATGGGGGCTTCATTCATTCCATTCCCTGACCCGATCGGAGACTGGAAGCAGGCAGTGGATTTTCATTTTTTTTTCATTCGATCACATGGACTCAATCGTCGGCAGTTCCAGTCATTACTGGCCAACATTGTCATTATGACGATGTGATTTATCATTATTTAACTAGTAATGGGTCCACCTAGTCAATGCATGTATATGCAGACCCATTACTAGGTAATTTTACTTTTTATTGAATACGTTTCAAACATTTTTTATGTCTTTCCTCTGCAAAGATTAAATCTTGCCTTTTATGTATATAAAATCAGGTAATTCAATATCATGTTTTCAATTCGTTGAATATAGGCTAATATCCATGTATACGGTAATTTAATTTTATCACCCTGAGAATTCCTGATTTTATAAGTAGACCAACAGTTAATTATTAAATAAATATGGCAAACTATTCATTTATAATAGTGCAAAATGTGGAACTAACAAGTTTAATTGGTAGGAACGAGAAATCCAGTCATTTCGTATCTCAAGCTTCCTCTACTTGTCGCTCTTACCCTAACCTAACACTATTGGGCTGTACTGTTCCTGCCCGATCCAACATGACAACTTCCCTGCCCCAACTCGTTCTATCTCGCCTGATCCAATCTCCACCCAACTTGATCCCACCCTGCCCGAGAGAATTGGGTCAGGTGAGCATAAATGTACTAGTTGCAAAGCTCTGGGTTAGGGACATCGTGATCACCGGTCCTATGCATTTGTGTGTGCATAAAAAAGGGGGAGGGGTGGTCTTGCCAGTAGAATTGTGCGTAACTGTAATTATTTCGAGATAGGTGTTAAGAGATTTGAAATCAGATACTTTTACAGTACTTGCTTGGAGTGCATTTGAATAAATCTAAGGAAGACATTTCACATCTAAAGTCCCACATGCATTAACTGGGAATTAAACCCAGTCCGCCTTGATGGGAGGCAAGCAACTTGAACCCAGGGTGTACCATGCCTGGCGAGGCTAAACACACCCTGCCTCCTTTAAGGCCTTGTGCAGACAGGAGATACCATGAAAAGAAAAAGTCTGAGCCCTCGAAGAATGAGGGCATCAGGAAAGGAAAGACAAGGGTCAATTAAGGCGAGAAAATGGAAAGACTTCCTAGGTCTCGGATACCCTAACACTGTCTGGGTCAGAAGAGAACAAGAGTTGACCAAAGGAGGTTGAAAGGAAAAATGACAAGAGAGGAGCCCTGCACAAGTGGAAGCAATGGCGGACTCAGTTGGGTTCACCTTGTTGCCAAAGAAAATGGTAGACTACGACATTCTTCACTAGTGGGTTTTAAAATTTCAGTTTTTGAAAATTGGATGGAGTTCAGCCATAGTGCCATAATGTCAAATGCTGTCCATTCGCAATTATTATTTTAAAATATACTATTTTTATGTAGGCCTATACGTTATAGTTCTAATTATTTAATATTACATTACAATGATCATGTTGGCTGGGCATTTATCCCACTTGCTGCATACTGTCTTGCTAGGCTTCCCAATGTGTGCATGTGAACAGTTACGAAACTTTTTTAATTTGCTTTTTTCTTCTATGCTTGGTTATGCACATGGTAAAAAGCAGTTGTTTTGGCTGCAAATTATGAATAATTAAAAATGTCTATCCATGGTCAATAAATTCTCAAATTCCTCAATATAAGGTACGTAAGGAATTGATTACCTAAATTTCCAACCCAACATTTGGCTGCAAGAAAATCTGGAGTATGGATCACAAACTCTCTTGTTCCAGGATCATACTTTGCTGTTGTTCTAGTCTTCTTTGTGTTACTACCATGAGCCACCTCGGTCAATGCCAGACAGCTTAAAATCTGTGAACACCAAAATATAAAGTCACAAACTATTAACACAAGAGCTACATTGGGATATAATTTCAATTCTAATTCATTATTTTAATACTGTACCTCTCCAGTCCAGGCCGCTTTATAGAAGGGTAAATGTCGATCGGTGCCTAACGTTAAGACTGTATTTGTGCACAGGGCAACACCTACAGCAAATTTTACTGACAGATCCATGTGAACAGCTGCAGTAGCTTCATTAATTGTCATCATACTTCTAGTCTAGAAGAAAAAGAGAACAATTTCTTTTTAATGTTTGTCACATGTTATAGGTTTAATATCTCTTTTAACTGCTGCGATTTTAATGCACTCGGGTGAGTAAATAACGAGAAAAATCCATTTAAATATTTGAACTCTGCATAGCTTCCATATTTGTTGAAAGTTACATATGTGAACTTATCTTAGTATCCTTTATCACCATTAAAAAATTCAGGTTGATAGCAGTAATAGTTTCAAAGATGCCGGTAAAATAGTTTGAATAGTTTGGATAGGCAATACTCATTAAAACTCGAAAGGCATGGTTGAGGTTCGACGAGATATTAATAAACTCATTCTTGAAATAGATCGACATGGATCAAGGTTTATTGGGACATAGATTTCTGGATAATAGACGAGGGGAAAACATCACTTTATAGATGCGGGTTTTATTAACCCATGTTTAATAGGAATTTTCCTAAGACCACAAAATCTGGACAATGAATCCAGGAAATTGGCACTTCTGGGAAATATAGAGGTTTTACTGTATTGTCCTTATAGATAGATTTCATTAGAAAGCTGCCTATTGCAATGGGTACCATGTTACGACTTCCGGAAAAATTTTATATATCGTCATGTTTCACATCCCCCAGACCCCAAAACTACCATCAGTTTAAAAGTTTAGATACGGTATATCACTTTCTTGGGGACATGATAGTCATATTACACCAATCACTTTCAAATGAATAATAATAATAACCATTTAAAATCTTAGTCGGTTCATTAATGGTCAAAATTGGATCAAGGGGGTGGAAATGGGAAACTATTTACGAAAAAGTGAAATCACCCTATAACTTTCTGTATGTGAACAATCTAATCCATTCAAAGTTCATTCTATTCAAAACTTTTTGATAGCATCAACCATTGACCAAAGAGGTGGGAAAAATGGAGTTTTGAGAGAAAAATCATACCTCACTTAATAGGCACAATTTAAAACCATTTAAAATAACCTGAAACTTTTGTTTGAAAGGATTTTGGATATGACCCACCCTTACGCCAAGGGATGAGGAAAATATTTTTGGAATTATAAGAAGAGTTCTTGTATGCTTATCATGTGGAACTGAAGTAGGTATACAACACTTGGCTAATTTAGAGAAATTTGAAACATTTTTCTTTGCCCAGTGAAATCTACCTCAGCCTTCCGGCGTGCTGAGAGAGAATTTTATGTTGAAAAATCCATTTGTGAAATCCTAAGGTCCCATTCATTCGTGCCATTTATCCTTAAAGAAATTTACTTGCAATTAAATGAGAATTAAATTAATTAAATTTCCATGCAAATACACCGCATTAATTTTACCTACCCTTTGGTGTGATTTATGATGAATACAAGATGGAATCAATATAGGCCCACATCAAAGACTACATACACACCCATGCCTCTGGCCAGAATCCAACTGACTCCAGGCACAACTAGTGTTGAGCATGGGATATCTGTGAACACAGTACATAGCCTAACCACTCAGGCAAGAGTGAGGATTTAAATGGCAATGAGTCACGCGGGTAAAGGCGTTTCACCTGCTTCTGGTGGCAGATAAAGGAGCTGAGAGAGGTAGGGCTCATAAAAACAGGCTGCACAGGTTAGTGACCATGTACCGTATATAAGCATACAGTAAGGAGGCACTCTACCTAGTAACGACTGGGCTGTTTTCAATTTAATGTTATTCATAGTAAACATTTTGAATTCTTGGATATATCAAGAAATACAAATTTTAGACTGTCCTGGGTAGACTTAAAATTTTGTTTAATACTTACTTATACCACCAAACAATGTGGAGAGCAAAATTATACTCAGCCATGTAAGCTTTTTAATTTTAGCCTACTTTTGATTTTTGCAAAAATTTAAAGTAGACTTATGAGATCAACACAGGGCAAAAAAATTGTGTGTCTGTGAGTGTGTATGTGTGTACTCCGTGACCGGTAAGATATTAGCATATTATAATAGAATATGTAATCGTAGAAGTAACTAACAGGTCAGGCTTACCATGCCATATCATAGTCAATTCCCCTATCAATTCAAACACGGTGAAATCGAATTGAACAAAACTTGGTACAGACGTAGCACTAGCAAAAGGCACCTCAGTGTCATGTTTTATATCGCCGCCATCTTGACGGAAACGTAATGGCGGCCACCCAAATGTTCAAAGCTTAAATCAAATTACGACTAACCTAATCATCTGATCTCTACCAAGTTTTGCAACATCACACCTTCATGTGAGAAGTGTCTTTTAACCAAACTTCAAGGTCATCAGCCCAATAGTTCGAAGATGGCAGCCGTGTATGTGTGCAAATCGTTCCCCCCTATCAATTTAAACACACGAAACCAAATCGAACCACCTTTGGTACAGAGGTAGCACTAGCAAGGGACAACTCAGTATCGTGTTGTGTATCGCTGCCTCATAACAAATAAGAAATGGCGCCCACCAAAATGTTCTGAGCTTATATCAAATTAAGACTAACCTAATCATCCGATCTCTACCAAATTTTGCAACAATATACCTTAAAGAGGGAAGGGTCTTTTGCCCAAAACTACAAGGTCATCAGCCAAATAGTTTCAAGATGACAGATGTATGAATCATGCAAGTAAGATAGACTAACCGTAACTTACGATTCAACAAGGCCTGTCCACAACAATTCAGCTTACCCTCAAAGAGGTGACCGGTAGGATATTAGTATATAATAATAGAATATGTAATCATAGAAGTAACTAATAGGTCAGGCTTACCATGCCATATCGTTGTGGAGAGCCATGCCACCCCGTTGTCAAAATGGCCACTATATTTGCTAGTAAATCCCTATATTTCCATAACTTCGTAAGTTTATATCCTTTTAGGAATGTACTGAACACAATAATACTGTACATATTTAGTATCAAATGGTTTATAGAAACGGCAGAAAAAGCTAATGAAATCGTTGATTTCAACACAAAATATTTTACAGTTATACTAACCAGTTGTTTACAAAGTATTATCATGGCGCACCCGTGGCGTAATGGTATCGACTTGGACTCATAGTCGTGGGGGTTCATGGTTCAAATCCCTGCAGGTTCAATTTTTTTACTTCATTGTTTTGGTATGTATTGATTTATAACTACTCACACGTTATAATGTTAAGCCTATATAGTGTGTATTTGCAATCGAAAATATTATATACATACTTATAACACCACATACTGTATTTCAACACTCGAATACAGTGATTAATATTCGTTGACCTTGATCCGCGGTAGAGTCTATTGTTGTTGTTTTCGTTGTTGATTCATTAGGGGTTTTACGGCATCATGGTCTTGTAGCCCCATTTACTTGTGTATATGTGGAAGTTGTCTTCTAACCTGTGTCACTGTGATGTATGTAGGCTTACTAGTGTTTTTTATTTTTATATGAGGAAGAATTTGGGTAGGTAACTGTTGTGTCATTTGAGATGCATGGACATCATGGTCATTTAGCCCCGTGTACTTGGGCGAGTGTTGAGTTTTGTCTGATAACCTGTGCTATTGTGATGGCTGTATTAGTGTGTGTATATATATAATTCAGGTGAGGATTCTATCAATCAACGTTTAATATCCGTATAGCACGTTGCATTTCAACAAGCTACTGCACTACAACCAACATTCAATTATACTCCTTGAAAAGGACAAAGAGTTAAGCTGGAAGTACACTACATCCATTCCGTTGACCATGGATGACTTGCTGGCAATGCAACCTAGTGTCCAGCAGCACACTGCATCAGTTCCGTACCCATTAGCCCCTTCTCCCCACCATCCGGTCAGTCAAGTTTGCCCTGACAAGCAAAGTTGATGGAAGACAGGTTCCTATTGTACTGTAGTGCTTTGTTACATATATTAGTGCAATGAGTGCGATAAATGAGGAACTACTTATTGAAATTGTAAAAAGTCATCCTATTCTTTACGATCTGAGTGATGAAACATTATCACGATCTGACAAGGAATGCGTGGGATATGGTTAGCGAGGTCGTAAACTGCCCAGGTATGTGTATTATTTACTTAACCTTACTTTTTTATTTACTTTCATAAAAGGGCAAATGCGTGTTTCTAAGGTTGCATACTATTGTGATAAATAGTATTAATAAATAAATATTATGGAAGACAACAGCTTTTATTAAATTATGGAAACAAGTTATATACACACTAGTGAACACAAAGTAATAATCATACATTTCGTCTAATTCTGGGAATGTAACGACTTTAGCAATCGTGCCAAGACTGAGATTCAATTGAAGGCCTTATTTTATTCTTTCATAGTGGTACAACTCTTTTAAAATAAATAGATCCCGGCCAATGCATGTGAGAGTGAAATGCCATGTCCTGTGGTTCGGATTCCACGTAAAAAGGAGGTCCCATGGCTTATGATAGCGAGATTAAAACGGCCACGTTAAACTAAAGACTTCTTTATTTTTGCTTTTAAATTAATAGTCACATTCATGTTCATACAAGTCTATTCTACTCTATCTTACTCCAGCTTACTTTCCACTCCAAAGAGAGTAGTTACAACACAAAGTGCAAATTTGGTCTTAACTTTATATTGAAGTTGTATATGTCAGCGACGATACAAAGTTGAAAAAAAATGGACAACTGTTGAAATAAGGGCTTCAATTAAAACCAGGATTGACTGCTCTATCTTGCCAAGGTACTCTTCCTTGAGGAGAAAGAAAGTAATCTGCAAATGTTTCTCTAATTTTGAACGCTCTCCTCAGATTGTTGCCACTAATTCTTGGCAAGTTTTCAATTGCTAAAGGCACTTCATCGTTGTCCAGTTCACCTAGTTGCCAAGAGCAGGAGTCATCTCTTAGGTAATTATGCAAGACAGTTGTGGCCATAACAATGATCTCCAAATGCTGAGGAAAAATATTGTTTTTTTTTTAATATATTCGAAATTTCTTTGAAAGTATTCCAAATGCATTTTCGCTCACTCTTCGTGCGCGGCTGTGCCTGTAATTGTAAACTTTTTTTCTGCATCATCTGCCAGCTGGGCACTTGGAAATGGTTGCATAATATTTTGTAACAGTGGAAAAGCTTCATCGCCAACAATGACACGAGGCAATGGAGCATTCATTCCTGGCAGAGATTTCTCTCCTGGTAAATCCAAAGTTTCGTTCATCAGTCTTCTTCCAAGATTAGAAGCCCTAAAAATGCCACCGTCACTGTTTCTCCCATAGCCTCCTACATCAACTGTAATGAGCCTATATTCTGCATCCACTAAAGCTAGCAACACAATACTGAATGTCTTTTTGTAGTTAAAATACAATGAACCTGTGTTCGGCGGCTTTTCTAACACCACATGTTTACCGTCAATCGCACCCACACAATTTGGATATTGCCATAAAGTTGCATATTTTCTCTTGGTATATTCCCAGTGTTCTTTTGTTGGTACCGGCATGAAGTCCTTAATCAGGGCATCCCAGATAATTCTGCTTGTCTCATACACGATTTTGCGAACTGTTGACTTGCCCAGTCTATAGCTGAACGAGATACTGGCGAAAGAATCTCCATAACTGAGAAACCTGTAATTAAAAGAACGTGTGTTCTCAAAATGTTTGAATGCAATGTATTTAATGTCTTAGTCCTGCAAGTAAAATACCTTTTTTTTTCTTTTGCATTTCAGCTGTCGAGTGCAAGAAAAAATGGAATTCTTTGCGAGACAATTATAGGAAAATTGTTAAAAAAACGAAGTGCAAGAACCGGTCTGGGTGCAAGAAGCAGCAAACAATGGAAACACCACGATTCTATGAGTTTTCCAATTCCCTTTTTTGGCGAGAGACCACAGCAATCGAACATGCCAATGGTAACTCAGGAAGACGATGAGGAGAATGTTGTTGAGGCATCGCCGATATTGAGTGTTGACGGTGAATCAACAGGAAACAATGGTAGTGAGGTAGGAACTCCTTTCGCAGACCTTGTGCAGCGAAAGAGGTCAAATACCTCTGTGGCCGATGAGTTGGGACAATTTTTTGAAAACCAAATACCCAAGAGTAGATATAAAGCCCACGGATTCCTTAAAGAAGTTTTGAAGCCATGGAAGAAACTGTTTGATCATTTAGTCCCATTCTACAGGTTGAAATTAAATCAAAAATACATGCTCTTGTGTCAGAATATGAGCTAAGAAATTTGACTCAAGAGTCCACTGATTGAACAATAGTTCAATTTCAGCATTATGTCACTTAACTTAGGGTTTTTCATTGTTATTTCACATGTACTGTAATACAGATATTCTTATTCAATAACTTAAATAATAACAATAATTGAACAAAGAAAACTTACTTCATTGTTACCGGTAATCGTTCACCAGGTAAAATTGGTTTTCTGAAATTTGTTTCCTTTTTCTGTTGTTAGGACACCCAGGAATTCAAAAAACTTGGAGCTTGACATCCTGAAATACTTAAAGAACTTGTCCTCGTCCGGAAAGAGAAGGTAATATTCACCACATTGTTCCCTTTTAAATTTATATCATTAACCCAAAATCTTCTTTCCTTTTTCTCGGCATCTTCACAGGCTAAAGCTATAGCTATAATTTCCCCCTCATCACCGGAAGAACTCGACATTGCTACTCTCACAGTGGTGTGTTCCAGGACTGGATGGACAGGGAATGGGGCAACGTGCGGCTGGCGAACTGATCCGAACAGATATGAAAGACACCGAACCAAAGCGAACTGAACGGAATGGAGGCAGTGTGCTCCCGACTTTTTAACTATACCCGTGCATTTAGGAGAAAGTAGGCTATATGTTCTTTACTGAACATCTTGTTTGATTCTGAAAAAAAGACATCCTTCAATAAAATTAGGCTCCAAATTTACAATATACTATGGCGGTTGCACAATCAATATCCATATCTTGACATGACAAGACCAGGTGTGACAAAGGGTTGGCGACTCATTTGCTTCCATTCTCATAATATCCCGACATGAGGAGGATACCTTCCTGATGCGGATATGTCACAACACAGTGGTAATGCATATATTTCAGTCAAGCACACAAGATATCTATCATTCACCTTGCATGGACCGTGGAGTGAGTTCATGTGTACACTACTTAAATTCTGACTCCGGCCAGGAGTAGGAATGATCGATTCTCTTCAGAACTACTTTGTGTTTATTGCTGTTTCACCGAAACTCTACTGGTTTGTTCTTGACAAAGGATGAGTTAACATTGATTTCTCGAGTACTTTATTCCTCAAGGAAAATCGAGTTAGTGTAATTTACTCCTATATTAACAATTTAGAGGGCAAGGCAGTCGCTCATTTTTCTGTAATACAACTTTTATTTCTTTTCTTTGCTGACAAGGTTATGACTTGGAAGTTATCCTCATAAACCGTCTTCCTTTACTCTATGAACCTGTCAACAACGGGTACTGTAATTAAAGCTAATATAGTTAAAAATATATAGCCATCATGTTCGTTTTGTAAGTGTGACTTCTGTGTTTGTTGATGCAAAACTCACAGAAATTTGAAATCCAAAAGTTTGAACTGTGATAAAACTTTATTTGCATTATAGCACTTGGAATCACTATATACTTGAATAACTTAGGAACATATAATATGGTATTTGGTTTCGAAGCTGATATTTTTATTTCACAATATTTATCATTATTAGTAGTATTATTATTATTATAATTTAAGGAGAAGCCTCCGTGGCTTAGGCGGCAGCACGCCGGCCTCTCACCGCTGGGCCCGTGGATCAAATCCCGGTCAGTCCATGTGAGAACTGTGCTGGACCAAACGGAGGCAGACAGGTTTTTCTCCGGGTACTCCGGTTTTCCCTGTCAAAATTTCATTCCAGCAACGCTCTCCACTATCATTTCATTTCATCTGTCATTCATTTAATCATTGCCCCAGAGGAGTGCGTCAGGCCTCGGCAGCCGGCACAGTTCATATCCTCGCCGCTAGATGGGGGCTTCATTCATTCCATTCCTGACCCGGTCGGAGACTGGAAACAGGCTGTGGATTTTAATTATAATTTAAGGAACTTAATTGAAGGCTTCCATACTGTTAATACGTTTTGAATAGTCACAGTATGTTTCAATGTTAAAATATCAGATTTTATTCTGCAATGAAACAGAGGAAACAAAACAATGATAAGGAGTGGGTTAACAAGAACACTGACAGTGTGGTTGGTAAGATGAGCAAACTTGAGCACTGGGCTCAAGGACAAACACAGTTAGAACAGGTCTAGTACAATATATCCATGAACAAGTAAACAGTTAAATGGCAGTATTTTGCACTTGTCTAGGAGCAACGATCAGTTTTACAATCTCACATTCTGCCATGGGATATTCTTTTGTGTAGTAGCATTATAAAAGGAATTGCATTCATTGACAAGAGCCCAATGAGGTTTAACATTGAAGCATTGAGAACTGAGAATCATTATTAGGTTTTAAAATAATAGTGAGGTATCCAGTATTGAAAAAAGTGGTGCCTCGCAATCCCGACTACTGACATAACATGATGAGGTTCCTCAGTAGTACTCATCAAGAAGAAGGGACACAACATAATGAAGTTCCTCATCAGTACTCGCCAACAACGAGGTACCATAGGGGCACAACAATAAGTATCTGATGAGTAGGGGGTTGACATACTGGCAAGGTAAAAACTGGATTGGTTAACAACGAAGGATAACCTGCACAATTCCATAAATCAAGTACACATACACCTGAGAAAAATAACGTGTACATGTCTCCTTGTATTTTAAGTAGCAAGGAGGTTCCTTGCAACGCAACGATTCCTAGGGAGTGAACACGTATATGCCTTCTCCTCACAAGTTTCTTTGCAACTATATTATACATTTGTATAGCAACAAATATTCAGGTAATCTATCATAGAGAGCAGAGGAAAATATAAGGCATTCTGGACACCATCCAAATTTGGAAGCTATCACACTACAGGACGACTCGGCTAGGTATGCAAACACTGTAGCAGCTCAAATGCTATATTTCTTTCTTCTATGGAATATAGTTGTAGCATACAGTCAGTCGTCAGTTTCAATAATACCAAGTAGAAACTTACTTTTAATGTGTTTATAGAAATGTCAAAAAACTGTGTTTACCATACCTTTTTCTTGTAATTATTGTTGAGAATTTCATCCGTATAAAACTTAAACTGATGGTATTTGGCCAACTGTAGGGCTGCACGGCGCTTTTGTTGTTCTACGCTTGGTGTGGTAGGAAGGTGATGAAATAACACGTCTGTCTGAAGTGTGTCCCACACTTTCATCTGAAATGAAAAATGGTTCAAATTATACCTCATAAAATATAAAAGTAGATTCAGAGGAATTGTAACTAGTTATTCAACTTGCAAAATTAAATGTATTTAATCCAAGCAGGTTCTAACATGTTTGTTTATTGCACAGAGGGGTCCGATGAAAATAAATTTACTTCAAGATGGAAGGCATGAAATTCTGGATTTTATTGAAGAAAAACTCCCAATCCACTTAACTAAGGATGAAACATGGTGTAAGTAAATAATATTATTTTAACATCTATGTTCATTTTTCTGCCAGAAAAGGAATTCTTTACATACCGCCTGACTTCCCACTGTAGTTATCTAGTAATGAGCTCTTTGTCTATCTAATAATATTAACCACTTATGGTGCAAGTGTTCTCACAGATTACATTATCAGGCATTACCTTATTTATTAATTCCAGTCGGATTGCTTAATGATTAATTCCTTAATGTCAAATATATATTTGGGGTAGTCTGGGAGACCACTCCTTTCCCCCCACTCTTAAATCCGTCACTGGCTTATATCAAATGGTTTCCTGAAATGTTAAACTTAACACTAGAAAGACTGAATGACTGACACCATCTAGAGAGATGGAGGGGTCAAAAATGACCCTCAAGTGATATATGTTTTATTCCATTATTTGTGAATACAGATGTGGGGATATATATTCTACAATGAAAATAATTACCAATGATCTTCCTGATTGAATATTATGTTGTAACCATACAGTCATATAAATAATTCTGATATAAATGGATGTAAAATCAACTAAATACCACAATGAAAGGAAGGAAGGAAGCTTGTAGTTTAACGTGACCGTTAATCTAGAGATCATGAGCCACGGGACCTCCTTTTTACGTGGAATCCGAACCACAGGACATGGCATTTCACTTCGAAAATCTCACATGCATTGACCGGGAATCGAAATACCACAATGAGATATTATATGGACTAAAGAATGAAAGACTCTTGTCTGATTAGTTTTCTATCCTCATGAACCTAAGTATTCATACTGAACACATCCTTCAATGGTCTGACGAGTATGTGATGATGTAAAGTATGTTTGTAAATGAGTGTATCATCAACCTCAAAGCTTACAGACACTCTACACAGGTGACGATTGTTTTCTCTTTTCCAATTCAACTCTCACAGGTTGTTTGCACGCCTTACACATATGCCCACCTTTCGTGTCCTTCTTGCATTTGTTGCGCATTTGGCATTTCCTGAGTTTTTGGCCAGATTCAAGTTCTGTATCACTATCATCATCATCATCATCGTCTGCAGTATTGGTTCTTTTATATCTGCTCTGGGTGTTGCTCATCAAGTTGTAGGTGAAACTCAGCAATTCTTCTAGGTTTGTGCCATGTCTTGTGTGGGGTTTTGCCTAGGACACCAAACTGGCTCATCAGCGGGCGAAACCCCACACAAGACACGGCACGAACCTAGAAGAATTGCAGAGTTTTAATTCACTGGTCGTGAAAGCCAATATACTATCTATTTGCAGGTGAAAGTTTCTTGGTGAGCTTGTTTCTACAACACCCAAGCATTTATTCCAGCTAAGTTAAGAACATTACTCAATGTTTGTAACGGCCACCTACGTGCAGCTGGCTTGACAGTAAACATTCTAGCCATTTGGTGCACAACGTTGACTCCATACTTGGATCCATTGTAACATGTTATGGTGTCGGGTCTCCTTTTATGTCCGTCCCCACTTGGCGACACCTGGATGAAGTGAACTGAGCACACGTACATTTTTATTGACCTTGCCTTGATAAATACTCCAAGTTATGTTGTTGCTTTTTAGAGCCTGGGTGTCATACAGTTGTGATCGAGAAGTTTTCTCCTCCGGTGACACCTCCCTTGTTGTCCAATTTATTGCTGGTTCCGTGGGATTTCAGCTTTTCATCTAGCTGCAGTGATGTAAAAGAACTGCTCGATTCTGACGAAGAACTTGGAGAGGCTCGTGGAAATGATCGTCATCTGATGAACTGATGTTCCCTCTCTCATCCCCAGAGTCATCTTCACTCAAGTTCCTGGAGAGAAACTATAATATCGTCCGGTCTCAAATACCTTCTGTGTTCCATATTTGACGAATCATTCATAAAATAAGCACAACAAACCACTCAATAAACAAACGGTAACAAACTGTTTATAATGCACACTCCACAAGCTGACTGGGAATGGCGGGTATGTTCTAACCTCGACTGGTTGGCGGAGTGGGGACGGGGTGAATAGGCGAAGGAGAGGAGCGGGGGAAGAACCAGTCAGCACCACGCCTAGGAAACAAAACAGAACCGAAGGTATGGAAATACGATGCAAGTTCTTGTAAAATCCAATACGGGTCAAAAATGACCCCTCCGTCCTTCTAGGATAATTGAATTATGGAGGCCAAGTTATTAGGGCTGGGGCATCAAAATTTCAACGACAGTCAATAGAGCCTAAATGATGAAAAGTCATGGAGTCTGAACAAAATCTAATATAAATCATGGCAACAGCAGAGAGTTGAATTCATAAAAGGGTCAAAAATGACCCATCATTCTAGTGTTAACACCATACACAAAGTTAATGTATTTACAGTGATGTAATGAAGATAGATATTTTTCATCAAAAGAAAAGGAAATGCACTCTAACAAACAAATTGTTCTATGATGAGATAGTTAGAATACCTCCACAAAGCAAAACAATCTAGTTTTATTTTAGAACATAAAAGTTCATTCACCGAGCACAGTCATAGCAGGTTACCCAACCTGGAAGATCTGAATATGTTTGTTTCTATTGATTCACAGAAATAAGCTACCTCCTCTTATACATGAAATAACAAAACAAAACAAATAAAGAGAGTTGCAAAGGCAACTGAAAACAAAATCCATTCTCAGTGAAATCTCAAAATATTTTTCTTGGTTGCATCCATTATTATAATCCTACATATGAATTTCTGATGTTTATATTCAAGTGGCAGAGTTTGGACTCTTGGTCCTCTTTTATACTTAAAAGCCATATATATATTATTTACAGTATAAAGTAGAGACACTCTCGGGGGAACCTGTAACCTCTAGAGAGCGCGTCCCCAGGTGGCGGATAGGGGGCCCCTACAGTTTGTAGGGTTGGTTCAAATACCCCCCAATAGAACCCGCGGACCAACAGGTAGCCCAACTCCTGGGGGCTTTATAATGCTGGGACACCCTCTCTCCAGGGGTTACAAATACGGAGGGCCCAAGCTCAGGGTTAGTAGTGAAGACCTCAACGGCGAATACGGTGGAGAAGATGGACTTCAGTACAGCGTATGAGGCGGAGGAGGCACCCCAGTGCTCGGGGTTGATAAGAGTAAAAGGTATATGGATGTCCATATATCCAACTCACTAGTGTCTGTTCTGGCATCCAGCGGCTAGTGAGCAGCGTCTGTTCACCTAGTTGGTGCGGCTGTTCGAAGTACGGCTTAATCTCAACAATTAAGTCTTAAAATCTTGTGATCTCCATCGGAGATCACCACAAACAATCTTCAACTTGAAGCAACCATGGCAGAACGACAGGAAAAGATTCCACTACCCCAGGCCCCAGTCAATAGATTGGATCCCTGTTCTGGTCATAGGATTCTGGGGGACCAGACATGTCATGTAGAGAAGGATCGGAGCTTCTCAAAACCTCTTCGACCTAAACGAAAGTGTTTCATAGGTACACTTAATGTGAACACTTTGCTTAAGCCTGGGAAACTCAAACATCTAACGAACACGCTTGATAAATTCAGCATCAAAATTTTGGCATTGCAGGAAACACGATTTACAGATGAAAATCACTTTGATTCAGAGAATTACAGGCTCTATAAAGGAAAACCTGCAGTGCAGATCAACACAGGACCAAGACAATTTGGCACAGGTTTTGCGGTTAGCAAGTCCGTTACAGATTCAGTAATTGATTTTACTTCACCATCAGAAAGACTCTCAACACTCTCAATAAAATCGGGAAACAAGGTATACACACTGATTAACGTGCATGCACCAACGAATGACTACAACAGGAAAGACCCTCAGGTAATAGAAGACTTCTGGGAACTTCTGGAGGAAATCACGAACAAAATTCCCAAACATCATGTCAAGATTCTACTGGGGGATTTTAATGGTCAGTTAGGAAAAGAAAAGAAATATAGGAGAATTACAGGACCATACACTGCTCATAGCAGAACCAATAAAAATGGTGAACACCTTATAAGCTTCTGTCAAAATTTCAATCTCCAAATTATGTCAACACAATTCCAGAAGCCTACGCGTAAATTAACAACATGGATATCCCCCAATGAAACACTTGGAGAATTCCAGATTGACCACGTTGCTATCTCTAGAAGGAACGCTAAAGAAGTCCTTAATGTGAAAACCAGGAGAGGATTCTTTGACTCAGATCATCATTTACTACAAATCAAGGTAAAATTTCAACCCAACAGACAAAGGATAAGGGGAACCCAGCTTTTCCGAACTGATCCAGAATACCTTGAATTCAACAAGATGAACATCATTGAAGAAATCCGTCAAATGGATACCACGAGCTGGTCTGAACTTGCAGAGAAAATGAAACAAGCAATAATATTCGGCCAACCTCCGAGAAAGAGAAAACATAGGTGGTGGAACATCACATGCGATCATGCTATTGAATATAGGTTTAAAGCATGGAATAATTTCAATAGCCATAAAACAACAGAAAAATGGCAAGAATTTGTGCAGGTTCGGAAAAACACTTCTAAAATTATTCGCCGAGAAAAGCGCAATTATGATAATAATAGGCTAAATGAAATAGAACAGGACTTCACTAAGAACAACACCAGAAATTTTTACAAGACCTTTAGAGAAAATATAGCAGGCTTTCAACCCCCTAGTTTATGCTTCCAACGACCTGATGGATCTCTGGAAACAAATACGAGCAATAATTGTGAAATTCTAGCTAAATATTTCAGTACACTCCTTAATTGCGAAGCACCTTCTGAACAACTTCAATTTGCAAAACCAGTGCCCAACCTTGATTCACTTCCACCATCACATGAAGAAATAGTGGACATAATCAAGTCATTAAAAAACAATAGAGCCCCTGGTGAAGATGGACTTATTGCAGAAGTTTGGAAATTGGATCATGAACACATAACACCAAAAATTCACAGAATAATATCAGATGTCTGGAAAACAGAGAAAATCCCAAAAGAATGGAAGAGTGCTTTGATACACCCACTCCATAAGAAGGGAAGCAAAACTGATCCGAATAATTATAGAGGAATTTCGCTTCTTCCAGTCGCTTATAAAATTCTCTCTAAAGCTTTGCTGAATCGACTCGAGCCACAGGTGGACCACCATATTGGAGAATATCAGGCAGGTTTCAGGAAGGGAAGGTCCTGTATTGAGCAGATCTGGAACCTCAAGACCATACTGCACATCCGACGATGCAGGAACACTACAGTCACATTTGTGGATTTCAAAAAGGCTTACGATTCGGTTGACAGACAAACCTTGTTTAACAGACTAGAAGAATTAGGAGTTGACAGGAAGACGAGGGCCATCATCCAGGAAACATTATTGGGAACTACCTCAAAGGTGAAATTCATGGGAGAAATCTCTAACTCTTTTGCAATACATACTGGAGTTCGACAAGGGGATGGTTTATCACCACTCTTGTTCAACATCGTACTGGACAAAATCATCACAGAATGGGAAAAGCATGTGAAAGGTATCCAAATTGGAAAGGAGAAAGGGAAAAGAGTCACTGTGAAATGCTTGGCCTTTGCAGATGATCTGGCCATCTTAACAAACAACAAGGATGAAGCCATATTAGCGCTAGAGAAACTACATGAAATCTCCAGTAAAACGGGACTTGATATTTCCTATGAAAAAACACAGTATATGGATACCAAATCAACAGGAAACATCACCTTGCGAACGCAATTTGGAAAAATCTCGCAGGTCACTCACTTCAAATATTTAGGAGAAGCCATCCAACCCACAGGATTGAACACAATTTCTAATGCAGATAGAATAGTAAAATTGCAGAAGGCGTACAAGCTGACATGGAATCATTATAACAAAAGAGCAGTATCTCGCAATGCAAAATTGCGCCATTATAACACAGTTGTCTTGCCTGAAGCCTTGTACGCGGCAGAAACAACCGTCATTAGAGGAATGACAAGAATTCATGATATTGAGAAACAGGAACGAAAAATTCTTAGGAAAATCCATGGCGCTGTTTTCCGTAATGGAATTTGGGTCAGGAGACCAACAAAGGAACTTTATGAAAATACAGACACCATTGTAGATAAATTTAGGAAGAGACGTCTGCAGTTCTATGGACACATATATAGGATGGATGAGAACAGACTCACTAAGAAGATTTTCAATATCGTGAATGCAAGTAAATTAAAGACCAGTTGGATTAAAGAAGTACATGAAGACATGGAATTACTTAAAATCTCTGAAGACGACATTAAGGACAGAGAACAATTTAGAAATAAAATCAGAAACACGAAAATTGTACAAGTTTCAAGGAAAGATACATCAGGGAAAAAATGGACAGAGGAAAGGAAGAAAAAGCACAGTGAACTAATGAAGAGGTTTTGGGAAGAAAAGAAGAGAGGAAAAGGAAGTGAAGCTGTGATTGGCTCAAGTTCTCACGCTCTCCTGAAGGGGAATAATCGGAAATAATAATAATAATAAAGTAGAGACATTTAGATTGATTAACAGCAATGATAAACAATAGAGTTAAGAGTGTGAAGGAGCAAGAAAAATAACACTGACAAATGTAAATGAAACTAAAAGGCTCTGCTTCTGCTGTTGATGGGATAATAAAATAGAGCAAAGGATCAATATTCACTCAGGTCAGCTGTTTGTACTCTGGAAATGGTTTTCACAAGCAGAATTAAATGTGTTCAGGCAGACGAGTTCCATACAGTAGCATAGCCAGATCGCGAGGAGAGCTGCGGTAAGTACGGATATCGTAGGTTCGAATCCTGGTGCTGACAGCTGTTAACCTGAATGTGTTTTTTTCCTGGGTTTTGCCACACTCCCTACAGTAAATTACTGGGATAGTGCCTTATTTCAAGTCCCTGAGCATCTACCCCATCCCTGTCCCAGATACATTTACACAACTACAATCATCACAGCAATGCAGGTTTGCCAGACGGCTTCAACACACTCCCAACTACACGGGGCTGATGACTAAGATATCTCAAGCCCCTCAAATAAATTAACAACACCTCTACAAGTATTTCCATTTCTCAAAGAGATATTATTACACAAGAAAAGTTTCTTGTATTTTGATCCCGAAGTTTTCGAGTAATAGAATATGCAAAAAAGACAAACAAACAAACATCAGTTCTTTAAAAAATTAAGTTAATTTTTTAGTAAAATGTCTCACCTCAATGATAAATCTAGAACATTCCTGTTCCCCTGACAGGAACAAAATAAACTCAAATCTATCTGTGCTACCAACATGAAGACTGCATATCTCTCAACAAGAGAAAACATTTACAGAGATCTCAGCAAAAGTGGGCGTTCCCTCTCACGATGTATCATGTTGATTTATGAGTTATTCAATACTCATTCTTATGTTTATTCAGTTTTTTTCAACAAGATCCTGTGCTTTATATCGCAATTAGCCCTGAATGCCTAAAATATCATTTTCGAAGATTTTTGTCACCTACCAAGGTCCTTCTTACATTACAAAGGCTACATGCAGCCAGAAAAAGGTTTAATTGCTTACACTACACATGCGACAAATTTCACTCATTCGTAACTGGGAGATAACCGTAATTCGGGGAATTGCTGGACATATATTTACGTAATATGAAGCAACTCGGCTGACTGTTATCTCATGCTCAAGAAGTTAATAACGATCCTGAAATTAGTGTTAATGTACCCATAGAATTTCCAAGACCTTATAAAAACACGTTATTTTTAATAAAAACTAGATTAATTTACATAAAACTTCTCTCCCGCCAAGAAAAGAAAAAAAAAGCTAATATTGTCCCGCTATGTGGGATTCAAAATTATTTGGCGCTAGTCTCAGTTTGAAATAAGCTATATTTCGCGGGGAAAAAGATAGATTGGCAACCCTGGGAGGACGAGTTGTATTACCACGGTCTAAGAAGCACAGTCGGGACGCTCGCTGCGTTATGAAATTGCATCCTCTTTGTAGGTGAAGCGACACTAGCGCTCTCGGCGGCCAGCAAACTGGTAACTGCCTTGAGCAAGTTATTCGCAGAACAGATGATTTCACTTTTGCAGGGGTTTATGAATTTTAACTTACCTGAGTGATTATTTCCATTGTAAACATAAGTCGTGTTAAATCACTAATTACTACAGAATATAAAAGCCACAATGTTGATATACTATACAGTCTTAATTCAGTTCAGTCTTCTACAAGTATTCCTAGGTACAGTTGTATGACGTATTTAATGAGTTATACATAGAATTAATAGCCCATAATAGTTATAAATTCATGTATTTGTTTCATTGATAGCGGCGGGCATCTCTAAGTGTAAAACAAAGTCCCAGATTCTTGGATGTAACGGGTAATCTTGAAATCAACTTAATAGATTTTGATGCGGGTTTCACCATTCAGTAAAGGATTTCGCGAGGAAGGTTTCTGTAGAAAACATTCATTTATGACCAAAGGAAACCGAACAGTAATGATTTCATTGAATCGAGTCGAAGAAAAACTTTTTTAATTATTAAATTTTATTTTGTTTTTATTTAAAATAAATTAGTATAGTCAATACGGACAAAAATGGAGGAAGTAAACCCCAGAAGAAAAACCTGCCGTCTGTGCGCCTTTTAAGCTTATGCTGGGTAAACCATTAAAAAAATCTATATACTATGAGTATACTTTTCAGCATGAAAAGTTTTACAAAAAAGTCCGCAACATCATATCGCTATCTTTAATGCATCACCCACTATAAGTGATTTTACGTTTTCATTTCATCCAACAATCTCCATTCAGTGGAGATTTAAATTGCTAGCTTCGGAGCGAGTTTACTAGCGAGCGAGCCTATCACCCCAGCTTCGGCCAGCATCAAATGACGAGTCGTGTCGAGTTAAGATATCAGAGAAGAGTAGACTATATGTGTTTTGGAGTTTCGCTGTTCACCTCGGCTTTTCTGAATTGCGTCTGGAATTGCGCCTTTTAAGCTTACACTGGGTAAACCCTTCAAGATACCGGGCGAAGCCGGGGCGAGTTGTTAGTATGGGTATAATATAAAACTCTGAACCATATCAAAAGGTAGTTATTCCGTAAAATTGATTAACATTATAGTTAATTAGTAAGAATACCAGTGTGATTTGAGAAACGAAAAGTATAAAAAGATCTTAAAGTCTTAAATAGCTCAATTGTAGGTACTTCGTAGTTTTTCTGTGGGTTTGAAACCTTTTATTCCTGAATTTGACAAAATAATACAATGTCGATTTTACAAATAATTTCGGCAATAACAATGTGTACCGTACCTTCACATAAGCCATGTGGGAGACCAGGTATTTCATAAGGGAATTAACAAACAGTGTACCACATCGAAGTTCGTGAGCATTATCCTGACAACATAAATTGGCTTGCTTCAAAATGATTCGAGAATCAGTTTATATTATTGTACAAAATAGTCTACATCTTTATTCATTAAATCAGCTCTCGGACTATTATAAAGCCATTTTCTGCATTTGAAAATTAAAATATCGGCACGTGTTTGAGATGACATCATTTACGTTTACTTATGTCTTAATTTTCAAAATGCATAGATATTTATACTTGAATTGCAGCCAATGGCCATAGTAGGGAATTTCAAATGAACGCCCGTAGGTTCACCAATTTCAATGTCGAGTAATTCCAACTTTAGCTACCAGACACCACTGTCACTGACACCCAGCGGCGAATGTTGAAACTTGATAAGAGCGTTTCTAACCCAATAGCCTAAACATTTTGGCTACACACCACCAATTATTGTAGTTGTAGTTAGTTATACATGCCATAAATCTATGACATGGGCCCGACGACTTCGACTAGGTTTGAACCCGCTATCTTGGGCATAGCAGTTCAACATGCTACCGACTACGCCACCGAAGTCATGTAAAGATATCCTACTAAGACATGCTTCTAATAAATCACTGGCTGCGTGGCTCAGCGGTAACATTCTCGCCTGTTGTGTCCAAGGCGCGTCAGCTGGCATTTAAGGGTGCGTAAATGCGAGGGAGCCGTGTCTGTAGATTTACTGACATGTTAATGATCCCCTCAAGGCAAAATTCCGGCACCCCGGCGTCTCTAAAAGCCACAGTAGTTAAAAGGGACCTAAAACCAATAATATTATTATTGATTTATAAGCAGTTCAAGACCTAGTTCCGTTGTTTGATTGAAAAGCTTTCTAATACTTTCTACTGCTTACCCCAATCGATTAGGGTCGCCCGAGCCAACCAGGCTCATTTTGGTTTTGGCCGGGGATTTAATGCCGGATGCCCTTCCTGACGCCATGTAATTTTTTAGGTGAAAATTCCACCCCGCTGTCACCGGGATTGGAACTCCGGCCGTCCGGGTGATTGACGAGCAGCTAAGCTACTGAGCCATCACGCTCCCCTTGAAAAGCTTTATAATACTAGTCTAAAATCCATAGCTCGAATCTTACCTTTTAGGGTCCTTTGGAAACTCGGGTGTCTTCTTGTTATTGAACAGTCTATATTAATAGAATGACTTTTCAGTCTGTCAACAAGAAAACACCCAATTAGATTGGGCGAGGAGTAACAATTAATTTACCTGTATAATTGTGTAATTGTCACTGGACTAAAGCAAGGAAGTGTGTTGTCACCATTATTGTACTTAATGGTGATGAATTACATCATGAAGGCAGCAATGAAAGACTATAGTAGGGCGAAGATAAAGGTGATGTTGTTTGCAGATGATGATGTGATCTGGGGCGAGGATGAGATGGAGGTACAAGGACAGTTAAGACGTAATAAATGAAGAGATTGAGCAATGGGAATTGAAGATAAATGTGGAGAAGAGTAAAACAGTGGTGATGAGTAGAGGTAAGAAAGAAGGAAAAGGAGTAATCAAAGTAGGAGATAAGGAATTGGAAGTGGTGGAACACTTCAAATACTTGGGAAGTGAACTGACTAAAGATGGAAGACTAGGTTTGGAAATTAGCAGAAGAATACAACTCAGGAGTGCTTTCTACCAACAGGTACTGGGACTAGTATGGAACAAGGATATACCAATTAAGGCTAAAAAAGTTATGTACAAAGCATATTATGTTCCTATAATGACATATGCAGCAGAAACTTGGACAATGACTAAGAGGGATGAGAGCAGAGTACAGGCAGCTGAGATAAGATTCCTGAGAAGTATGGTCCAGAAAACGAGGAGAGACAGAGTGAGAAATGAAGATATACGGAAAGAACCAGAAGCTAAATGACAAACTGGAGCAAAACAGATTGAGATGGTTTGGACATGTCAAACGGATGAATGAAGCAAAGTGGAGAGGAACTATATTTGCCCCCACCCAGTGTCAGCTGGAAAAGGGGAAATGAAGATGATGATGAATTATGTAATTCATAATACAATAAATAATTACACACTTAATAAAACGCTTCTCATACACCCCCCCCCCCTTTATATGAGAAGTGTTTTATTAAGTGTATCAACGATTCATGTATTTTTATTTCAGGCACTAGGAGATGAATTGTCACTCCCCGCCCAATCTAATTGGGTACCGTACACTCGTGTTGACCGGCTGAAAAGCGATCCTATTTATAGAATACTTAGAAACACTGAAATATTGCTTCTAATATTTGATCTGTTTATTGCACTGCACATCTCCTTTTGTAAAGCACATGTTAACTTTATTAAAGATATAACATTTACGAAATGCTAACATATGGTACAGTAAATCCAGCAACAATAGCATACACCAACACAAAGCCGTGGGCACATGCTTGCTGGCTGCGTGAGAGCATTGTTGTTGTGCGGTAGAAAAATATAAGCCATGCTTTGAGACTGTGTAGGTAGACTGTGGTTATACGTTGTCATGAAGACGTGTGTAGCCTCAAATGGGGATCCGGGCCGAAAGGCGACAACAGTACATCACCAAGTAGCCGGCGCAGTGGTGAAACAGACACAAATCACAACCTGCCGATTTTCCAATGGTGGGGGTTCTAACCCCCAGTAACTCCCCCCTGGCCACGCCACTGGTTCCATACAACCAACGGGAGCATACTCTGTTGTGTCAAAGCAGTTGCTGGGAAAGAAAGATTGTAGGAATTTGTTCTATTTAATGAAATTTAGAAGGAGAAAGCATATCTGGTATTATTTTCATGGAATGATGACCCTTCACAGAAAGAAATAGATAAGTTATACTCTGTGAGCTGCCTGAATAGGATTGACATTTAGCTGGTAATTCCACGTCAGTCATCACCCCTCTGCCTCTTGACCAATCCATGTTCGCATAGTTGACGTCATAATACTCTGCATTGCAATATTACAGCCCTCGTGCGTCAGTGCCTGGTCAGCTGTATCTCTGGCTTGTACAGTGTGATCGCTTGTTATTGTAACTGTTTGGCAACCTTGTTCCCTGACCACATGGCGAGACGAGAACTGTCAATCCTATTCATGCAGCTCACAGAGTATAGTGCCAACAAGTGGCTCCTTCTCCCAATGGTGGACTGGTCATTGTGGAGTTTTCCACAGGAGCCAACCTATCCAGGGGACTGGTCTGTCTAGAAGAGAATGAAAGAAAATGGAGATTATTAAGAACAAGGAAGCAGTTCTGAATTTTTGGCCAACAAGTTGTTATGACATAACGAAATATATTGACATTTGATAAACAAAACCTCCAGTGTGGTACAGTTGTACCATTCCATACTCTTACTTATGACTGGTTATCAACCCCTGCAGTTTCAGGAAATAAATACCCATAGAATAATATGCTTAAAGGAAAAGTAGATCCAGTGAATTATCAAACAGAACTGTATTATCTACAAATGTCTGCTTGTGTGATTAACTGGTCAGCATGCTAGTCTTTGGTCCAAAGGAGGATTTTGATTGCTAGTCAAGCCATGGGATTGCACTAGTTATCATGCAAGTCAATCTTTTCCTCACTGTTCGCAGTAAAAAGGTAAAATGTAAAGAGTATTACTGAAAGTACACAAAATAAGTACTTGTTATAATGGTGGTTTTGGAGGAATTTCGGACAGCCAAAAAGTTTAAATTCTCATTTAGACTTAAGGTTTTCTACTATTACTACTCTTACTGGCTTATGTAACAAGTATGGCTTTGAAATATGGGAATTTCACACATATTAAAAACCAAAATTTTGAATTACGGTATTATAAATGGAAAAATATGAAAAAACTAAAATGTAAGAAAATGAACTTTAAACATATGAAATTTCATTCAAAATAAGGTCAAATATGTACACGAGTCTCATGCACACTGTAATCCATGCCTCATAAAATGTACAGGTTTTCTGTTCCAACAATTCTGCAAACTTCAAGTGTTTGAAATATGAAATGTTAAAAAACAAAACAAGAAAAAAAACCTCTCTCTTGTTAGAACAAAATGTACAAAGAGGTATTCCAATAGCTGTGATTCAAAACTTTTCCACATAAATAAAGTGAACAAATGACTTGAAATAAAGAGGGGCCAGTGGATCTAAGTGGGGCCACTTGAAGGTTTAGTTCTACAGGCAAATTTTTGTAGCAGTCCATTTAAGAGTAACACCTAAACCATTGATAGGAAGAATTTGTGAGCATCATGTGATAGGTAGTAGGTATATTGAATTGCACAAAAAAGTTTTGATGCTTATTCATTGGCCAGACCAAGAAGCACTGTGATTTTAAGGTCCTAGAAGAAAGCATTCTCATGATGCTTCAGGGGATGGAGAGAAGAAAACACATTTCAACAAACATAAGTAAGAGTGCTGGAGTCAGAGTCTCGCTTATGGTTGTCCTTAACGTAAGGCACAGAAGTACTGTTGATAATCGAAGAAGGATATTCTTTATTTAATGCATGGAATAATTTTAAGTTACAAATTGTAATACTTAAAAGTCTTATGAAGGCCTTAAAATTGAGAAATTGCCTCTGGCATATATTCCAAGGTCAAAATTAATGTGAAAATTGAGAGCTTGACTCTGGCATATATGCCAAGCAACTGAAGGTCAGAGTTAATGTGCAGAACTCCTTCACATACATACTGCTAACTCTAGTGAGACAATATAACTGTTATTGACATACACGTGATATACATACACAGAGCATGAAAAACTGAAGTAGTTCACCCTTGGTGCAATGTGAGTCTATGAAATGCCATTGTAAAATGGGGAAGTTTACTGGCCGCGGTGGCCAAGAGCGCTAACGCGCTACCTCATGCTTCGATGGTACCGGAGAGGTTGGGTTCAAATCCCATCTCGGCCGTCCGGAAAATGGTTTTTGTGGTTTCCCATTTTCATCACCAGGCAAATGCCGGGACGGTTCCTTTCGATAGGTCCACGGACAATTTCCTTCCAAAATCCCTTCCCTGACCCGTCCTGAAAATAAAATAAATGGCTATTGGCTGCATTAATAACATTAAAATGGGGAAGTTTAGCGCAAAGAAATCTGGAGCTACAGCATTGTGAAATAATGTGTAGCCTATAGTTTGTATAGTGTACAGCACGTGATTTTCTTCATCTTATAAAATTTACTTCAGCAGACTTAGTTGGTGTTGAACACTGTACTGTTACGTACTGGCAACAATTTGTAAGATACAAGGTAACCATATGAGTACTGTGCAGCCTATGTGTAAAGCCCTGCGCGGATGCGGAAATCCGCAAATATTTTCACCATGCAGATATAGTTTGCATAGCTGTGCGGATAGTGGATAATGCTTAGAGTAAATTTCCGGATTGGTTTCAGAATACTATGTTGAACTGGATTCTCTTAAAATAATTTTAGTTTCTGCTAAGATCTGCCTCTCTCACATTTCTTGTTATTTCCCCAATTGCTTTCGCTTGGATTGTATGCGAATAATAGAGATGTGAGAGAAACCAGTCATGGAAATACCCTCAATTTGTGTTGACTTATGCCAAAAGAAAGCCCTTTATACCTGCGCTTGCCTGCGTGGGTATATCTGACGACTAAGCAAGTAGCCACCCGCTGTTTCACATGCCTTTACTCAGAGGGACAAAACTCAGTCAACATTGTCTTGCGATTTATTCATAGCCTAGGGGAACGAATTTCTCGTCAAATGTCTAAATGTGTTGCTTTAATACTTTATGCTTTATCTAATAAATTAAAAATATTATTGTAATGTCAGCGGATTTGGATAACAAATGTGCAGATGCGGATAAAAGTCGTGCGGATGCGTGGCGGGTAACAGTCGTGCGGATGCGGGGCGAATGCGGAAAACGTTTTGCTTATCCAAGCAGGGCTCCACCTATGTGCATGGTGGACAACTTTGTGAAGAGAATGTTTGTATTTAGTGTCGAAGACACTGCTGTCATCTAAAAGTGAGAGGAAAAGTCACCTGACATTATTCAAGTCATCTGTTACCCGAAGCAGTGCAATTGTAGTGTGTCTTTTCCTAAATGCAGACTGCAGATGATCTAAACACGAATGAGTATGTATTCTGCTAGTAGCTCATGAACAAGCCGTTCAAGAACTTTTGACAGAGGGGAACAACAGATATAGTGTGATAATTTGATGATGAACCTAACCATTTCACATGGAGTAGGGTCCAATCTCGTCCTGCCCTGCTTGCCATCACACCGAGAATATCCCACACCATCCTGTAGTTTGATCCTACCTTGTATTGCAAGCGGGCTGACACAGGAAAGTGGGGAGACAATGAGATTTTGGGTGTACAGATAATCCTATGAGGGTAGCTACACTGTAGTGGAAAAAAACACGGGCAGGCATGCACGGGGATATTGAGCCATTATAAACCATAAGAACTTGAGTCATTTAATACAAGAAAACATATTTCCGAAAAAGAGCTATTGCTATGGACACTGAATTAACATGAAACAACAGTAAATCTCTATTTAGTGTAAAAAAAGTCCCCGATTCTTGGATGTTACGGATAATCTCTAGAATCACTGGATGGATTTTGATGCGGTTTTTTCACCATTCTGTAAAGGATATCTCGAGGAAGGTTTCTGTAGAAAATAATTTATGATCAAAGGAAGCCAAGCAGTAAAGATTTCAGTGAAAAGTCGAAAAATAAAACCTGGCGTCCGTGCGCATTTTAAGCTTACACTGGGAAAATCGTTACAAATATCTATATACTATGAATGTAAGAATTCTTCAGCATGAAAAGTTCTACAAAAAGGCCCGCGCAGCATATCTTTACCTTCAATACATCACCCACTATAAGTGTTTTTACGTTTTCATTTCTATCAACAATCTCCATTCAATTAATAGGTTCGAGACAGTTTACGAGCTAGCTGGCAGGCAAGCGAGCCTATCATCCCAGATACTGTAGAGTCCTGTTGAGTTAAAGACTTCAGAGAAGAGTGGATATGTTTGGAGTTTCCCTGGAAGTGCAACTCGGCTTTTCTTTACTTCGCCTGTGAACTTTTTGTTCCGCAGAATACACAGTCAAGTTTAGATTGGACAGAAGGAGGCTTTGTGATTCATGCAACTTGTCATTCATAAATTACCCGGTACGTCTAACAAGAATTCGTTGCACATGCTTTCTCTATGATAATATAATTAATAGTCCAGTCAGTGATTTTAACCCATCACGCCAAGACGGAAAACGGATATAGGTCATAGTTCATTGGCATCGAAAAAAAATATGCCTTTAAGCTTACACTGGGTAAATGGTTCAAGATACCGGGAGAAGCCGGGGCGGGTTGCTAGAGAGAAAGAAAGAGAATTCACAAAGTCAAAGGGAGTCATCTCCAAAGTTCCTACGACACGGAAGAAATGTTCATGGTTTGTGGTCCGATAAAGAGAATTCTGCTATGAATTATGATTCCGCCATAAATTATATAAATGATGCTTCAGTTTCTGGGTGAAGTCGGGGCGGGTTGCTAGTTCGCTATATAAATTTCTCGAGAATACAATTACTCCTAAATGCTAAAAGGATAGACCATTAGTATTTCCTAGAAAAAACGTATGATGAATGATGATGATAATAATTTGACTAATCTGACATGAGTAGTATAATTTGGATTCAACAACTGTGATCAATAATGGACACACAAGTGACAGTCATAAACCTTTGCAGGTGATCAAATTTGAAAACTCTCTGGAATATCTTGTTATGCAGCCAAATCTCTGCAATGCATTTTTACAGACATATTCAATGTGATAATTCAAGGACAGATTGCTTGCAAATAAAGTATCTAGATCATTAATCAGTTCAACATAAGTTGCAGAAATCAGAGTAGTAAATAATTATAATCAGGGCGTCATTAAGGGCCGAATGGCCCCGGCCCACCCAAGGTCGTTAGGCAGCAAAGCAAAGAATTCTTTTACTAATGTCTTTTAAAATTACTTTAAATTGCAGATAGGTACTCAACTTAAAATAAGTGTTTTACCCTTCTAGAACCTCTAAAAAGAATTCATTATACACAACTCATCCCTAGCTTAAGATCCTGACAGTCTTGTACGGTGTATCGTCATAGTGAGGGCCGCTCCACAGATAGTCCCATGTTAAGTATATGGCTTTATGGGCCGGGTGAGGAAACAGTGGACATAGCACTGTCTTGCATGTGAATTCCTCAGTGCTATGAAGGGAATTTTCTCTCTCTTCAAGGGCCAGCAGATTGGGCCCATAGCGTTGCTTCCTGCTTCTGTCTCTGTCAAACCGGACTACGGGAGAAGGCTCCACCCCACTCTACGCCCTTAAACACGTATTCAGCTATTGTTCGCTGCTTGGTGACATTTAGATACAAATATACACTCACCGTCAAAAAAAGCGAAACACTACGATTTTCAGACAAAATTCCATGTTGGATTGCTTCTAACCTTGTATTAATCAAATATTATGACATTACAACAACATGGCAGTGAATCATAAGTTAATTACCCTAATTAGTACAATAATTGATATACAGTATTCATCATAACAATCACAACTGTTCAGAAACTCGAATTAGGAAATGTTGAAACCTGGAATCCATCGTACTGTCCTCACACCTGTTACACTGTATGTTTATGAATGATTACTCTATGACTTAGTACGTTTGTCCACATGTTTGCACCACATTTCCATTGGCTCAATAACGGGTATTTCCACCTCTAGCAGCAGTTACAGCTGTGATTCGATCAGGCATGCTCAGGATGCAATCTCGATTGTTCTCTTGTGGTATGAGCTCCCATTCTTCCTCGAGCGCAGCTCGAAGTTGAGCTAATGTTTCAGGAGAACGACTCCTAGCATGTCTCCCAAGCATATCCCAGACATGCTCTATCGGGTTTAGGTCGGGACTACAAGCAGGCCACACCATGCGCTCAATTCCGACTTCATCCAGGTAATCACGTACACAGACGGCAACGTGTGAGCGAGCGTTGTCATGCATCAGGATGAAGTTCTCTCCGATGACAGGTGCAAAAGGGACGACGTGATGTACTAAAATCTCCTCGATGTACCGGTGGGCTGTCAGGCTCCCATTGTCAACGAACACAAGCTCCGTGCGCGTATCCGAGGTAATACCAGCCCAGACCATCACCGAGCCTCCATTGAACGGTGTCCTTGCAGAGAAGGTACAGGGTGAATAACGTTCCCCGGACCTTCTCCATACTCTCTCCCTCCCATCCGGTGCCCTCAAACAGAATAGGGATTCATCCGTGAACAGCACGGAGCTCCACTGCTCCACAGTCCAGTTTCGATGGGCGTTGGCGAATTGCATCCGAGTGACACGGTGCTCACGTCTAAGGAGAGGTCCTGTGGCGGGCCTCTTGGACTGTAAACCCACTTCATACAACCTCCTTCTTACTGTCCTTTCACTGATGTTCTTGCCCCGTACTTGCTGCAAGCGATTTCTGGCCTCCACAGCTGTTGTGTGCCGATCACGAAGAACTTGCATTGCGAGAAAGCGATCATCGCGCTCAGTAGTGCTTTTCCTACGACCAGAACCAGGCCTTCTGGAGTAGATATTGTCCTCCCTGTACCTTTTAACAGTCATGTACACGTTTGAACAAGATGTGCCTATAACATTTGCCACATAACGTATACTGTGCCCATCCTCCACTAATGCCACTGCTCTTGCAGCGGTTTCAGGAGAAAGAGCCATTATGATCCGACTTAGGAGCGAGAATAAATATTGTAGACTAACCGTAATGTCCACAAAAATATGCGGCACGAGAATTCACCGTCTGTGGTTATTCTTGTCCGAAGGCGGGAAACGGTAATCTTGGTGCTGTGATTGTCACGATCAACAATGTTTAGCAATTATTGCACTGAAGCTTCTCAAATGGGCTAATTAACTCATAATACATTGCCATATTGCTGCAATGTCACAATATTCAATTTGTACAAGGATTGAAGCCGTCCAACATTGAATTTTGTCTGAAATTCGTAGTGTTTCGCTTTTTATGCCGGTGAGTGTATTTATACATTTTCAGTTGTCTGATGTTCCAAGTACAGTACAGGTGGGCTAGTGAGTTCTGTGGATGAAGTTAATTTCCACTGTATAAATGTGTTTAACTTTTGTGGCACGATATGTAGTTATTTAATATGTCAATTGTATGCGACATGGGAAAATGAGAGTGGAGTTTTTATTAACAAATCCATTTTCTTCTATAGCTGTGAACACAAAGTTAGAAATAAAATAATTATGACCTCATCAACCAAGCTGATAGATAAATTTGCTTCATCCAAGCACAAGAGTGGAGAATATATTAATAAATCAAGAGCCATGTGAGTACAGTTCTTAATGAATCAACTATTTATTAAAACTTGTTTCAATTGTTGTGTTGTGTGGAATGATGATAATGGCAATATTGGCAACAGTGAATGTCAAATATAAAACAATATTTAATATGAAACAACAATAGTATCATCTGACACACCCTAAAATTTTTATCAGGAGCCGCCCCTGATTATAATGTTTGTTCTTAGAAAAGGAAATAATTTTGTATTTATCATGGTTTATAAATGATTTTTAGAACAATAAATGTCCAGATGTTCTTAGTGTTCTCGAAGTCTACGATAGTGATAAAGAATTTCACATCGTCTGTGGACATACGGAATTTGAATTTGTAACTAACATTTTTTCCCTTAACCCCTCAAGCCGGCTATTTTATCCCGAGGTGCAGGGCTTCCATCCACTCACTCGTCCAAAAATAGTGAAATAGTGAGTGGTTTTATTTCAAAAAAGTGAAAAAAGGTGAGTTTTTGTATGAAAAAGTGAGTAAATAGTGAGTAAATTCATAGGATTATTCGCATTTATGGCCGTACGCCTATATGTGGTTCATAATTTTAACTTTTGTTGATATCTGTAGGCACAATTAGGGGGGGGGCTAAACTCCCCAAAACAAACCATAGCCCCCCAAAAATATGACAAAATTGTATTGTAATAGACAAAATTTTTAAGAATGTGTATCTGAAAAACAAATTGCGCCTATGTTAAAAATATCTGAGTACTGTTTGTGATTTTTTCGTCGATCGCTGCACGGCACCGGCTATGGTATTGCCCCTCGGAAGCTTTTTATGCTTTCTGGCCGCCTGGCTCGCTGCCGGCAGTGGTGGCAGAAAAACGAACTACCCATTCATGGGTATATTTTGGGTCATTTCTAACAATCTGATTGTGCACGAGACCATTTTTAATGCAGAATGTGACCAGTTTTGAAAAAAAAAGTGAGAATAGTGAATAATTTTATCAAATAGTGAGAAAAGTGAGGCTGCTTTGAAAATAGTGAATAATAGTGAGAAAAGTGAGTCGCTGGAAGCCCTGCAGAGGTGTTCACTTCTCTGGCGGTATTTAAATTGAAGCTCAGCAGAGGTTTGGACACCAACAAGGTAAGGAATTAATAATGTTAAATCTATGAAATATAACGTATTGAAAATTTTAGGATTACTTACCGAGATAATGCCCAATGTTTCTCAGTAATATATGCGACGACAGATTTTCAGGGTTATCCATGATCACACGCAATATTTACAAAAATATAATAATTTGATAAGTATTGGTATTTGTTTCAGGTAGTCTATATTTACAATGAAAGGAAGATATTTACATGATAATGCTCAATCTACATATATACATAATTTTCGAGTATAATTTCCAGGAAAAGCTGAATTGTGAAAAGCTTTTTAGGGCCCGCATGTATCCCGTGTAGAATTTCAACAAAATGTAAATATCGCAATATCAGTTCAATCCTGTCCCTTGGCAATGTTTGTGGGAATATAGGGGTTCCTCAATCTTCATCCCTGGTGAAATAGCTCTTTAGGGCAGGTTTCTATATTATTCCCATCAACATTACAAGCCCCAAGAACACATAAATGTTGTCGTCACCTGTCACTGACTCCCACTTCCTGGCGTGCGACCTTGGTTTCAAGGGCGCGCCAACTATACATTCTGCCGCGTACATATTTGTCTCTCAAACAATTATTTCAATCACTTTGTCGTCGAAAACAGCAAAAAAGCATCTAGAACAGACATGAAATGCTTTCTTGTACCCGGCATACCCGTGAAGGGGATCTTTTGTGCGCTCATAACGAAGTCTACCTCTCGCCACAAACACTGATCAGCGGTCCTTTTTGTTACAGCTGAAGCTATTTTTTTCTTCATCTGCGCTGTCTGCCACTTCTCCAATAACATCATGCTGTGCATAGTCCGTATCACTACCGAAAATATCGCTTCCCTATACATCACTTCCACTACTGTCATCTATCAAACCAATAATCTCTGCAGCGTAAGAAATGAGGCAGCCTGGCAATTATTTCACTGCGACTGAGTAGCCTCTAGCCTGCGAAGCAAAAAAATATCTATGAAGTATTTGCTTTCGGTGCTTCGACTTCATAAGTCAAGAAAATTGTCAAGTTTGATATAGTTCACAAAACATTCTCGAGATGGCAGATGCTACCTTCTAAAGCAACTAACTTGAAACTCAATAGAGCGCGTTTCATGTTCTTTCTCGGATCGATATGAGTCGTCAAAAGCAACGGATATCGATCAACTTCATATTAGTTCTAATTATGAAACAGAGATGGCATGAAAGTACATAACTTCTCGGTTCATAACGTGAAAGATCCCGCGAAGCAGCAGTATTTCATGTGTAATAGGCATTATAATTTCCGCCTGCTCCGGCCGTTTGTGGTACCTCGAACCGGCTGAATGAGTCGAGTGTACGGCGAACCGGCTTGAGGGGCTAATATACAGTAAAACCAACAAAGGGACAAGATGAGCACCCTGAAGGACACCACTTGTAAATTATACAGGCTAGATAGGAGAGTGTATTTTAACTATACTAGAACAAACCAATTTAAAAGGGTATTCTATCCAGTGAAAGATTATCTAATAAAATATGTAAGTATGTCTACCCCTTATTATTCCCGTTTTCCAACAGGGTCGGGGAAGAGATGCGATGGAAGTCTTTGTGGCGATGGTTTTTACGGCCGGATGCCCTTCCTGATGCCAACCTCATGAGAGGAGTTAATGAGTGATGAAATGAATGATGGTGAATGAAACTGGGCAAGGATGTGGAAGGAAGCGGCCGTGGCCTGTCAGAAGGTACCGTCCCAGCATTTGCCTGGTGTTGAAAATGGGAAACCACGGAAAACCATTTCAAGGACGGTCGACGGTGGGGCTCGAACCCATGCGTCTACCGAGTCAGCAGAGAGCTTGGTCCCATGACCTAATGCTGTGCTTTAGCCAGCGTAGCCACTACTGTCGGTATCTAATAAAATATATAAAATAATAAAACACTATGGTCCACAGCAGGCTTTGCCAAACAGCCCAATTCAAGCACATGCCAACTTGGTTAGCACAAGCTCTTTACTGAACCAGAAGGCGCCAGCAGCTCCAGGACCTTTGAATGCTTCTGTATACAACATATGGTGATGTAATACATACTGTATATGCGATTAGTGTGAGTGAAGTAGGCGTGGCAATATTGAGCGGAGAGTATTGGTCATGGATAGTCTTTAAGAGTTGTCTCGCAGAAACACGGGGACTGCATCGTTGGCTCATGTGCTGGCACAACTGACAAACCCTGGTTTACTGTATCAAAGACTTTGGAAAAATCAGTCATCTTGACTATGATTTTCAACAGCATCAACTGGTACAGGTAGAGGGACCAAATACAGGGTCTTTATATTTGCTTGGCAAGAACATACTCGCTCACGCGCTCCGCCAATGACGTCTCAGTGGCCGTTGACCGCACGCGCATATGTACGGCAGAATACGGTGCTTAAAATCAGTATCATGCATTTTTACTCACCATGCTTACAGTAGATGCTGAAAATGTTCCCCATCAGCTGCCAAACATAATCTGCATCTCCTTATGAAGTTTCCGGTTACTCTGGGTAATTTAGCTTCAGTAAGGAAATAACGACCTTTACGTCTATTTCTATTGTTTACTGAACCTGTAGTTAGAATCTCTTAACCAGTTGATTTATTGTCCAATTTATAGGAATGGGTCTCCCTGGAAATTTCACTCGAAACTTTTGTCTTGTTCTAGTGCATGATTTCCTGTACTCTATGTACCTATTGTGAAGATATACACGTTCACGTAACAAATATTTCACCTAAGGCATTACAGCACTATACACAGTCACAATATAGTACATTATGCAACGAGCCTATAATGGCTATAATTAAGACACGAGTTTTATAATTTCCATACGAGTGTCTTAATTACCATTATAGGCGAGTTGCATACGATTGTTTATGTTCGACGATAATTATAACTTTATTATATGTTTTAACATCATCATCATCTTGTACAGTTTCCAGCCCCAAGCTGGGTCTGTTTGGAACATAAGCCTCGCCACTTAGTTCTTTCTTCCCACCACCTCTCCGCTGTCACTCTGGTCCAGTCCTCGCCTCTCTTCTTGACACATTCCTCCACTCCTTTCAGCCATCTATCTCTTGGTCTTCCCCTTGGTCGTTTCTTCTGCATCTGCATCTCATGTATCCTCTTGGGAATCTTCTTCTCATCCATTCTCTTTAAGTGTCCATACCACCTCAGTCTTGATGTCTCAATCCTACCTTGCAAGGGCTCCGCTTTCACCATTTCCCTGACCTTTTCATTCCTCACCCTGTCTCTTCTTGTTACTCCGATCCTACTTCGCAGGAACTTCATTTCACCTGCCTGTATTCTGTTTATGTCTCTTTTCTTCATTGTCCACGTTTCTGAAGCATAGGTCAGTATCGGGATATAGTAGCTTCTGTATAACACTTCCTTGCTTTTTTGTGGAACATCTTTTTTCCACACTAAGCTCCTAATGCTTCTGCCTGTCTGCCACGTTCCGCAATCTCTTTGTCATTTCTCCCATTTTCCTCCACTATACTTCCCAAGTACTTGAGACTTTCCACCTTCTTCAGCTGTCCACCTCCAAGTGTTATCCCACTCATTGGTCTGTCCTTCTTCCTGGTCGTTAACAGGATCTCACATTTACTGATGTTGAACTTCCATTCATACTCTCCCACTGTTTCTTCCCAAGCCTTCAGTTGCTCCTGAATTTCCTCCTCCTTGTTTCCCCAGACCATGAGATCATCTGCAAACACCATTGCATTCATCTTATCTTCTCCTATCTTTCCTGCTATCCGTGTCATTACCTCGTCCATAACCACAGCGCACTACCCTGTTTCAGGCCACTCATTTGTCTGAACCAGTCTGTTCTTTCCCCTCCAACTTTCACACAACTCACACTTCCACAATACATCTCCTTCACTCTGCCTACAGTCTCTTTTTTCACTCCCATGTTTTCCATTGCTTTCCAAACCTTCTCCCTACACACACTATCATGGGCCTTTTCGATGTCCAGGAAGGCCATCAACAGATTCTCTCCAAATTCATAGTGGTGTTCCTGGAGCTGTCTCACTGAAAATATGAGATCCACTGTTGATCTCCCAGGTCTGAATCCATACTGCTCCTCTCTCAATTTTCACTCCACTTTGGCTCGTATTCTACTTTCTAATATCTTTTCATATATCTTGGCACAGTGAGGTATGAGTGTGACTCCCCTGTAATTTCTGCACTCCTTTCTGCTTCCTTTCTTAAATATTGGGACAATTAATCCTTTCTTCCAATCTTCTGGGGTCTTTTTCTCCTTTCATATCACCCTCATCACACAGTACAGCCACTGTTTCCCAACCTCCCCTGCTGCCTTCACCATTTCAACACTCACTTCATCCACACCTGGTGCCCTTCCTCCTTTCATCTTGTCTATAGACATTTCCAGTTCTCTCCAAGTCAGGTCCTTTTCCAGTCCTGTGTTGTCTTCTCCATCTTCCAATACATTGTCTTCCTCCCTATGACCATTTGGATTCAGCAAATCCTCAAAGTACTCTTTCCACACTGTCTTGAGTGTCTCTTTGTTGTGTACCTCATTTCAGTTTTTGTCCATCATTACCACATCCTCTCGCAGACCTCTTCTCTTACTTTTGACCATCCCATAAAGTACTTTCTTATTTCCTCTGCTGTCTTCCTCCATCATTCTTCCTCTCCTCTGCGACAATCTTGTTTGCTTCTTTCTTCTTTATCTTATAATCTTCCCTTGACAGATCAGTTCTTTCCTGGAACCACACTCTGAAAGCCTTGTTCTTCCTTCCCACAGCTTCTTTTACTCTCTCATTCCACCATGGTGTCTCTTTACACCGCTTTCTGTTGCTTGTTCTTCCACATACAGCCACTGCAGCTTCCACCATTGTGTTTTTGAATTGCTTCCATTCCTCTTCCCCTGTTTTAGGATTGTCTGTTGGCATCCTTTCCCTTATTATCTTCTGGAATTCTTCCTTGACTTCCTTTTCCTTGAGTTTCCATACTTTGATTCTCCTTTCCTGGTACTCTGTCCTCTTGCTATCCTTAACAACTCCCAGGTTCATTACAAGTATTCTGTGGTCGCTATCTAAGGCCTCTGATGGTATTACCTTTATATCCCTGACACTTCTCTTCATTTCCCAGTCGTACAGCATGTAATCTACCAAAGATTTCTTTGTTAAATCACTGCTGTACCACGTTACCTTGTGGCTTTCTTTCTTCCGGAACCAGGAGTTGCTTACCACTAAATCGTTTCTCTTGCAAAAATCCAGCAACTTTTTCCCTTCTTCATTCCTGCTACGCCATCCTTCTGCTCCCAATACATTTTCATATCCTTGCCTTTCACTTCCTACATGTGCATTCAAATCTCCCATGACAATGATGCTCTGACCATTCAACTGCTGTTGTAGCTCCTCCTCAAAGTCTTCCTTCTCTTGAGCTGTACATCCAACTTGAGGGGCATATACCTGGGCTATCTCCAGGCTTCTTCCCTTTACAGTTACTCTGATCTTCATGATCCTGTCACGTATTCCCTTTACCTCTTCCTTCATTCCATCTCTCACAACTACTCCTACTCCGCTGCTCCTTCCTTCACTGTTCCCACTCCAGTACAACCGGTACCCTTTCCTCAGTTCTCTGCAACCTTCTCCTTTCCATCTTGTTTCTGCCAAGCCCAGTACATCCAGTTTTCTTCTCTCCATCACATCTACAATCTCCTCCACTTTTCCTGTCAGTGTCTGTATGTTTAATGTCCCAACTCGTAGTCCATTAGCATATCCGGGTCGTCGTCGTTTGCATCCGTCCTTTCCGAGGCCTGTTCCTGGTTTGAAAGCAAATATGATATCCACTACTGGCTTGCTAGGCCTATCGTAGCTTCACCAGAGCCCTGTCAGCCGTCACTTTTCAGGGTTCCCATAGAGACTTCACAGCTACCGTAGCGGTCCCGGGGCACAGAAAGTCCCCACTGTACTTCAACCCTACAGGCAATCCCCTACTTCATGCCGTTGCCCGTCTCCCACCACATGGAGGAGGGGTTGGACTTGTGTTTTAACATAAATATTCATAAATATCTGTTCAGTCACTAGAATATTGTGATCGGGTGCTCTGTTCTCCAAGCTCTCTGGACAACCGACGCACGCGCTCTGTGTGCTTCATTGCCATATGTTCAGGTTGTGCTCCAGTATTCAGTAAAACTGTCACCAAAGTCATTTCAAAACCACGCGCTGTGTAGAAATTGATTTGGGGGATATTAAGGTACAGTGCCAGTTCTTGTCTCATATTCACCAGTTCATTTACGCAAACATATGGACGGTGCAATTTCGGTAATTTATATAGACATATTGGATTTAGAGCGCATGCGCGAAGGTATCCTTATCTAATTGGTCACACAACTGTTTCTTGAGCTCTGATTGGTGGGAGAAACTGTTTCATAATGAAAAATAGTGTTATAATGAGCCTCATTATGATACAGTTTTCTGACACATAATAGTTAGGGTCGAACATAAAATGATATACAGCACACAGTAGCTTTATACAACACCCAATTAGTTCGGAGCTCACACGTCTACCACAGCAAGAGCGTGGGAATACGGCCGGACACTGTGCACACCAATCTGCAATAGCTGGCTATTGGTCGGGTACCGCCAGCCAACGTAAGTGGAATCTCCTTGCCGAGCAAAAATAAAGACCCTGTATAAATTCATGTTGCTCATTCAATAATCACATTCATAAAAGGTGATATAATATTGTCAGTAATAATATCTTCATATTTTGGGGATTTGGGAATTTAGGTCATCATCATCATCCTCATCATCATCATCATCTTCATTTCCCCTTTTCCAGTTGACACTGGGTGGGGGCAAATATGGTTCCTCTCCACTTTGTTCTGTAGTTCCGCCATTCCTCATCCGACACAGTGCTCCAATCCAGGTTCCATTTTCTAATACTATTCTCCACCGAGTCCATCCAACGCATTCTTGGTCTTCCCCGTCGTCTCTTCCCTGTCATCCGTCGTTCCAGTGCTCGTCTTGGTAGCCTTACTTCATTCATCCATTTGACATGTCCAAACCATCTCAATCTGTTTTGCTCCAGTTTGTCATTTAGTTTCTGAACTCCCAGTTCTTTCCATATATCTTCATTTCTCACTCTGTCCCTCCTCGTTTTCTGGACCATACTTCTCAGGAATGATGATGATAATTGTTGTTTTAAGGAGCCTAACATCGAGGTTATCGGCCCCTAATGATCTGGGTGATAGCGAAAATGAGAATGAAATGGAAACCACAACGAAACTTATGTGAGACGGCAAATACGTACAAAAAGGAACTCAGATGGAAACAACTCACAAAATGTACTGGCTAAAGGGAATTTAGAACGAAAAGATTCACAAAAAGAATAGATTGAAAAAGACCCACAAAATGTAGGCTAGGTTCAAAATACGTACAAAATGCAATGTAGCGTCTAAATACTTACAAAATGCAACTGAAATTCAAAATACTTACAAAATGCCAATGAGATCGTAAAGACGTACAAAATGCAATTGAGGTTCAAAATACTTACAAAATGCAATTGAAATTGAAAATACACAATGCAATGTAGATTGAAAAAGGCCGGTTCAGATTCA
Organism: Meconema thalassinum; assembly: GCA_946902985.2. Lineage (NCBI taxonomy): Eukaryota > Metazoa > Arthropoda > Insecta > Orthoptera > Tettigoniidae > Meconema > Meconema thalassinum. Next base: position 318,733,741 of record OX336389.2, read on the forward strand.
AAATACTCACAAAGTGCAATGGAAATTCAAAATACTTACAAAATGCAATTGAAATTGAAAATTCTTACAAAATGTACGGTAGATTCAAACGACTCATGTGGATTGACAATACTTACAAAATGTAATTAAGATTCAAAATACCCACAAAATGCAATTGAGAATCAAAATATGTGCAAAATGCCCACCAAACAAAATGCAATTTAGATTCAAAATTCGTGTGAAATACGGTTTTGGTTGAAAATACTTACAAAATGCAATTGAAATTCAAAATACTCACTAAAAGGCCCATCTACCTACATTGAAAGACTTACTAAGAAGCAATTTAGAGTGTCAATCTTTACAAAATGCAATTGAGGTTGAAAACAATCGCGAGATGTAATTTAGATCGAAAAAACTTACAAAATGCAACGTAGATCAAAAATGCCTTAAAAAATCGCTAAAAGGGACTTTAGATACACGGTGAACCAAGTAACAAAAACAGTGCGGGAATCTTAAAGAGAAAAGGAAATATAAGGAAAAGAGGAGAGGAGAGAGAGGAGAGGGTCCGCACCAAAGGTAAGGGGCAAAAGTGGAAAACGGACTCAGCTCAGGAATCCCTCAGGTTCGCCAACTCCCCAACTCACCAGCCGTGAGCCCCTGAGGGTGTAGCATTACCTAGGGTGCACCAGAAGTGGTGGGGCTACATACACCCTGCCTCCTTAAGGGCCTTGAGCACAAGGCAGAAGGTAAAAGGAACAGAAAAAGAAGGCTGACCCCTCACAGAAGGAGGGAATCAAGAAAGATGAGACAAGGGCCAGTTAAGGCGGGAAAGTGAAAGACTCCCTAGGCCTCGGATACCCTAATACCGTCGGGGTTGGAAGAGAACAAGAGTTGACTAAGGGAGGTCGACAGGAAAGAAGACGGAGAGCTTCTCAGGCATCTCATCTCAGCTGCTTGTACTCTGCTCTCATCCCTCTTAGTCATTGTCCAAGTTTCTGCTGCATATGTCATTATAGGAACATAATATGCTTTGTACATAACTTCTTTAGCCTTAATAGGTATATCCTTGTTCCATACTAGTCCCCGTACCTGTTGGTAGAAAGCACTCCCGAGTTGTATTCTTCTGCTTATTTCCAAATCTAGTCTTCCATCTTCAGTCAGTTCACTTCCCAAGTATTTGAAGTGTTTCACCACTTCCAATTCCTTATCTCCTACTTTGATTACTCCTTTTCCTTCTTTCTTATCTCTACTCATCACTACCGTTTTACTCTTCTCCACATTTATCTTCAAACCCCATTGCTCAATCTTTTCATTTATTACGTCTAACTGTTCTTGTACCTCCATCTCATACTCACCCCAGATCACAACGTCGTCTGCAAACAACATTACCTTCATCTTTGCCCTACTATATTCTTTCATTGCTGCATGTCATCATCCATCACCATTACGAACAATAATGGTGACAACACACTTCCTTGCTTTAGTCCAGTGTCAATTTTAAACCATTCCAATGTCCCGACTGTAGTCTTCACACTACTGTACAACTCCATGCACATTCCTTTTATCATGTCTCTCAGTTCCTTGCCTATCCCCCTATTTGTTAAGCTTTCCCAAACTTTTGTTCTAGGGATGCTATCATAGGCCTTTTCAAGATCAATAAAAGTCATTACCATATCCTTCCCATATTCCCAACTCTTTTCAATGTTCTGTCTCAGAATGAAAATGGGTTCCACTGTTGACCTGCCCCCTCTAAATCCAAACTGCCCCTCCTCTATTTGGCTTTCTACCTTTACTCTAATTCTTTTTTCTTGGATTCGTTCCATTACTTTGGGAACATGCGAGATGATGGTGATTCCTCGGTAGTTACCACACACCTTCCTGTCTCCTTTCTTGAATATTGGCAATATTATTCCCTTTTTCCAGACTTCAGGTACTTTCTTCTCTCTCCACACACTCCTGAGAAGTCTGTATGTCCACTGCAGTCCCACTGGTCCTGCCGCCTTCATCATTTCTATTGCCACTTCGTCGATTCCCACAGCTTTCCCCATCTTCATCTTCCTAACTGCCCATTCCACTTCTGCCATAGTAATGTCTGGTTCTTCTTCTATTTCTTCCTCCACCGTTTTGGCTGTTTGTGTAACTTCTCCGCATGTCTGGCGTCTCACATTCTACAGCTCGCTGAAATATTCTTTCCATCTGTCCGTTATCTCTTCTGGTTTTGTCAATATTTCACCTTCCTTGTTTTTCACGAACCCAGTGATCACCGTTTCATTCCTTCTGCTTTTTATAATTACAAACAGCAATTTTTTTCCACACAATGTAAATCCTCCCTTATTTCCTGAGTGAATTCTTCCCAGCTTTTCTTCTTTTCCTCTGCAATTACTTTCTTGCAATCTCTGTTTGCTGCTATACATTTTACTCTACTTTCTTCAGTCTTTTTTGATTTCCATTCCTTCCAAGCTTTCTTCTTCTCTCTTACCTTTTCTTTCACTCTATCGTTCCACCATTTTGTCGCCTTTTCCCGTACCTTTCCTGATGTTCTACCACATGTTTTCTCTGCACTGTTTACAAATGTACTCTTAAACTTTTCCCATACTTGTTCCACATGGGTAATATCCGTCCTTGGTATCTGTTCTTGCAATTCTCTCTTAAACTCTTCTGCAACCTCCTTTTCCTTTAGTCTCCAGACCTTAATCATTCTTTCCCTTTTTTCTGGTAATCTCATGACCTTTCCTACTTTTAATTTTGCTACCACTGCCCTATGGTCACCTCCAAAGGCTTCCTCTGGCATGGCTGTGACATCCATTAGCTCTTTCCGATGTCCTTTTTCGATTAATACATAGGCTATCAAAGTTTTCGTTCTTCTATCTCCCCATCCATACCTAGTTATCTTCTGACTATTTTTCTTTCTGAACCACGTATTCCCTATAATTAGTTGGTTCCGCTGACAGAAGTCCATTAAGAAATCCCCTTCTGGATTTTTACAGCCATAACCATATGGTCCCAAAATCCCTTCTCTTCCTTGTCTGTCTCTTCCCACTCTTGCATTCAAATCTCCCATTACTATTATTTCCTTATAGAAGAAAATCCACAGGCTGCTTCCAGTCTCCGACCGGGTCAGGAATGGAATGAATGAAGCCCCCATCTAGCGGCGAGGATATAAACTGTGCCGGCTGCCGAGGCCTGACGCACTCCTCTGGGGCAATGATTAAATGAATGACAGACGAAATGAAATGATAGTGGAGAGTGTTGTTGGAATGAAAGTTTGACAGGGAAAACCGAAGTACCCGGAGAAAAACCCATCTGCCTCCGTTTTGTCCAGCACAGATCTCACATGGAGTGACCGGGATTTGAACCACGGACCCAGCGGTGAGAGGCCGGCGAGCTGCCGCCTAAGCCACTATTATTTCCTTATCCTCTATATATTTTTCCACATCTTCTAGGAATTCTTCTAAGTTCTCTTCTTTATTCCCCGTTTGTGGAGCATATACTTGAAACAGATCTTTTGTCCCTGTCTGGAACTGTATCCTTCCTATGATTAACCTGTCACTTATCTTCTTCACCTCTTCCACATACTCTAAGACATCCTTTCTTATAATCATTCCTACTACATTTTTTTCCTCTTGTCCTCCACTGTAAAACAGCCTGTATCCTTCCTTTAGTTTTATTTCCCCTTTTCCTTTCCATTTCGTTTCACTGAGACCGAGGATGGCTATCTCCTTCTCCATCATGAAGTCCACTAGCTCCTCAGTCTTGTCCGTCAGGGTTAAGATGTTGACTGTCCCTATTCGGTCTATATTGTTGTACATGAGTCTCCATCTCCATTTTTGAAAATTAGAATGACAAAACTAATCTTCTACCTTTCAGGGAATACTTTGAGTTAACCCTCTCAGTGCCATGCGCCGATCTTCTCGCTACCCGCACCAAACCCGATTCAATCGGCGCGCTGTTTATCCTATATTTGTAGATTTCTGCAGGCATATGTCCATGATTATTTCATACGGTTGGAAAGGTGAGGTTTCAAGCTTTCCTGTGCGGGCTTTAATTTTTTCCTTCGACGTCCGTTACGCGATAGGTTTGAGTTTGTAATCACGCCCGCCCTTTGCGCTCCCCCAATCACGCGTGTTCCCGCCAAAATTGCGGTGCAGTTGTTCTCTTCTTGTTGAAGTTTTCTGCCTACATATGTATCTAATGACTTTCTACAGCTGGAAACATAGTGTTTCTCCAAATATGACTCTTAGGTGTCTTTAAATTAGGCTCAAAACTGAATTTTACAAAAAGGAACTTGAAAAATTGAACAATTATCAGAATAACCTCAATTAAAAAGGTTTAGATACCGTATGTTCTTTTATGAACATAATGTATGAAAAAATGAGGTATTGGTTAAAATGCAAAGCAAAAATAATGATTCTATCATTGGAAATGTGGTATTCATGATTTTTTTTTTCGAATAGTCTGCATGACCATTGAAAATGGCTTGGCATTCTTGGCAAGTATTTCAGGAAATGGGTTGGCACTAAAAGGGTTAAGGGACAAATAGTATCAAATAAAATGACGGAGAGCCTCCATGGCCATTTCAGCCCAGTATACTTGGGTACTTGTAGAATTTGTTTGATAACCTGTGCTATTATTGTCTCTGTAGAGGTGTGTGTATTGTAACTGAGATGAGGATAGAGAAGGCGGTGGCCGTGGCCATTTTAGGAATCAGTAGAAGAGGAAATCCACGGAAATTCACTTTTAGGCCGATTTAATCCACCTACGCAATTCTTATGAGCCTCAAGGTCTTTTACTATGTCATTGTTTTGTGAATGATATCACACTCCTTCTGAAATAATCTCAAATTATTGTTAATAAGATGACTCCCATATAGCACTGTCTGGTAATAACAGAACACACAAAATATTTCTTTAACTTATAAATTATGTGCAATGCTGACTGTATAAAAATATTCATAATTGAATAATGTCAATGTTCCTGTTTGTCATATCTTGATGAATGCAGTACATTTGCATTTGTCTGTTGGCACAGGCTAGAGTAAAATGTGGCTTTTCACCGATGTCGCAGTCTCACTCATGGCTGTGATTATATGGAAGCTACTGAGGTATGGGTGGTGCCGAGTAATGACATTCAGGGCACAGTCAGTGCCTGTGGATGCTGTGAAAAGTTCTACTCATATGGTTAGTACTGCTGTTCTGACTCAGTGAGGAAAGCAATGGCAAACTACCTCACTCCTCATCTTGCCTCGTCCGCCTCAATATAGCGCTGCCTTGGGTTTTTGTGGGTATCTACCCACATAACCTAACGGCGGTACTTTTTGAGGATCCAACCAGCCTTCGGGCTGACTACCTAACAGACAGACAGACAATGTTGAATAATATCAACGTAGAACCACTACTTGCTGGAAACTCATAATTTTCTAATGCAGTAGGGGTGAATGACTTTCTGGCTCAAAAGGGCTGGTTTGAAATAGCTAAAAGAAATGTGATTCTTCAACCACGAGTGATAATAAAGAAAACAACTAAAAATATGGGAATAAATACTTCATTAAGGTTGGAAATAGAGCATTTGAGAAAACGAAAGTTTATTCTATTAATTTGGCCACATCTGTACATTCCTGCCTTAGATGGGAAAATATTTAATATTAATGCTTTGAATGCTATGATTTGAAAAGTTAGTGGACTTATTTCTTTTCAAAAATCAGGAATGCCAATTTGCCACAGAACCATTTTGGTAATGTTAAGAATTTTATAACATTTAGGGATATAATAGAGAATATAATAACATTTGTTAACAGCTAAACCTACTGACCAATAACCAAACATTTTTTTCCAGTGAAAAGAAGGGAAGTAACTGTTCGTTGTAAACTACTTTCTGAAAATCAAAGTTACAAGATCTAAATGGTAACATCCAGATTATTTCAATGATAAATAATTTCCAAAGAGGAATGATGGTCTATCCGTATGCACAAATGTGTCAAGGCTCATTAGAATATCACCTGTAGATAAATTTGGGAAAACTAATCAAGAATATGATTTAAGGCATTTGGTAACTTGCTGAATTGCAAAAGATTGAGGGATGAAAAAGAATCTAAACTTACATGTAACTGGATAGTTTGAAATTGAGGCCTTGGGGATAACACTGTCATATTTATGAGCCAGCAAACATTTTTCACTAATTAATGAAAGCTACAGAATCAACCAATGGCAAGCCAAATGCTGAACTCCTGTACCATGATGCGTAGGCCTACGACAATTCATGGTGTGTCAACAATGGGCCAACATTCAAACAATAGTGAAGGAAGAAGACACAGCCAAGCCTCGAGTCTGTGCACATCATGGTACACGAGTTGAGTATTTGGCTTGCCATTAGCCGATCCTTTAACCTCGATAAAGGCTACCACAGTAGTGGTGAGAAAAGTCAGCTAGTTTTTATGCAGCACAACATTCCCAAAGCCTTCAATGTAAGTGATAACAGTCCGAAAAGCCTTAGAGATTTAATGGACAGTTGGATATCTATGGGCAATGAGACCAGAGGAAGAATCTTCATCCCTTAGCCTCTCGGGTGAGAAAGTTATAACCACCAGCCAGAAAGAAGAGATGATTATCACCATGAAAAATTATATTTTCAAGTAAAGTACGGTAGTATGATCATGATATTTATCAGGAGGAAATCCAAGAGAAATACAAATTTCACCCATAATTACTTTAAGTGAACCTATTTTCACAGCAATAAATAATTGAACCACAGAATTAAGATATGAAACCATGGAGCTGATATAATTCTTGTTAATACACATCATTACCCCTCCATGCGAGTCTTTCCTACTGTTGGGCAAAGAATGATCACAACTAAAAGTTGAATGAATGAAAGCCAAATTCAAAGTCACTAATATCATTTGATAGATTAGATTTGGTGAAAACCATAGTCATAACTAGCAGTTCTTGTGGATAACCTAAATTCATGCAGTTCTAAGTCTATTAACATTCTGATCAAGTAATATAACACTAGTTTACTTTTGACAAAGCTATTGCAAACATCATCATCATCGGCTTTAACTCGAATCCGAGTATAAATCTTCTTCCTTCAGACCAGTTTGTGGATGTGTTTACGGTGACTAAAGAGTCCAATCCTGGCATGGAACAAGCGTCCACACAAGTCACATAGTATTGCTGGAGGAGGACGTGGTTGGGCTGCTCGAAGTTTCCTAGCTTGACGCTTGGCCTCTTCATGTGTGCGTCGATCCCTTTCAAACATCTTTACAGTATCTGAGATGGTACGGCGCCAAGTTGAGCGGTCTTCAGCCAGCATGTCCCAGGTTTGTGAATCAAGACCTGTCAATTTCATGGTCTGCTTAAATTAGTCCTTGTAGCGCCTCTTAGGACCACCATGAGGTCTGGTGCCATAGCATAACTCACCATATAGCATTTGACGAGGTAATCTCACATCATCCATCCGATGGACATGACCAATCCATCTAAATTGGTGACCTATTATGGATGATTCTATGCTGTTGATTTGAGCCTTTTCCAGAACAGCAATATTGGTAATGCGGTCTTCCCATTTAATCCTCAGGATTGATCAAAGTTTTTGTAGGTGGAAACGCTCAAGCTTCCTAAGATCATGTCGGTAAAGGGTCCATGTTTCACAGCCATATAACAATGTAGAAATGACTACTGCTTTGTACACCATAAGCTTTGTACTCATGGACAGATCTTTATTCATGAAGACCCGGTGCGCTAATCGTCCATATGCTGCATGGGCTGCGCCAATTCTCTTATCCACATCCTGCTCACAGGTACAGCTCACAGAAATGGTACTGCCCAGGTACGAGAAGTGATCTACCTGTTCTAATGGCAAATTTGAGATGGAGATATTGAACTGAGGAAGAGGTGTGCCTGGTGACGGTTGTGCCAAGATTTTAGTCTTATTGACATTTATAGTAAGACCAAAGCGATCACATGCACTTTTGTAACAATTAACTGACTCTTGCAGCTCTTCTGGTGTGAGAGTTGGCGACGCAGCATCATCTGCATACAACATGTTAGTAACCTTAGTAACCTGAGTTTTCCTCGAGGAGCGGAGACGAGTTAGGTTGAAAAGCCCTCCATCAAAACGATACTTGACCTCCACACCTGGGATGTTTGTGGGTGAATCATAAAGCATTGCAGCCAAGTACAGCGCAAAAAGCGTTGGTGCCAGTACACATCCTTGTTTCAGTCCATGGGTAATGGGAAATTCATCGGACATCTTATTCTGATGGCAAACCAGACCTGTCATGCCATCATGGAGAGCCTTGATTAGATCTACAAAACGCTGAGGTCAACCAAACCGCTTCAGCACCGCCCACATGGCTGGTCTTGGAACTGAATCAAATGCCTTTTCCAAGTCATAAAAGACTAAGAAGAGTGGATTCTGTTGTTCTCTACATTTTTCTTGTAGCTGTCTCACACAGAAAATCAAGTCAATTGTGCTTCTGGAAGCTCTAAATCCACATTGTGACTCTGGGAGGATCTTCTCAGAGATAACCTTGAGGCGGTTAAGTAGAATTCTTGCAAGAATCTTCCCCGCAAATTGATAGCAGTGATATACCACGGTAGTTTATTGCAAACATATAAGTCTTGGGAACGAAAGGTTTTCTAAATAATGACAGAATATTGGGAGTGGTATAGATTGCTATACCTTACACTACAAAATTCCCCTAGACACAAAATGGTGGCATCCATGACGTCATGGATGTTTGTGGTATTCCTCCATCTTCTCCTGTCCCTCCACTCTTCTTCATTTTCTTCCAAGTCAGTTCCTGTCCATATTACATCTACTTATACCAGTCTTAATCAAGTCGATCCATCACGCTCGGGGTCTTCCTCCTGCTCTTTCCTTCCCACGTATCCTACAACATATGTTTCGGTATTCTTCTATTCGTTTGACATGTCCAAATTATTCCAACCAGCTTGTAGTACAAGCGGTGAATTTTGTCTAGACAGTCGTCTAACCTAGTAGCGACCAATGGTTTCGTCCAGACAATCGTCTAACCTAGTAGCGACCAATGGTTTTGCCCAGACTATCATCGATCGAAGTAGTGACCAATGGCTTTGTCTCAGCATGGCATTAGAAGAGAGCAGTGCAACTTAACAATAAAATTGAACAACTAAAAGTAGACTAATTTATGAGCATTCCTAACTCACCACCATACCTCGCACTTGAACATATCTGACTGGATCTGCATGTAACGATTCACTGTTTGACACACACCTCATACAGCTGATGCCCGTTGCTCACGGTAAAATTTTCCTTCAAATTTATTGTACAATAATTTAATTTTATAAAATTTCTGTTGCTCACGGTCAAATTCAAGTTTTATAAAACCTTTGATAAAATTTTCCATAAAATAGGACATGTTCTATTCCGTAAAATTAATTTTACGAAACTAACCAATCAGGGAAGCTGACATGAAGATGATGCTGGCGCACGTGGTGAGAAGATTGTGAAGCTCGCTTGTAAATAAACACTTCCAAAATGGCAAGCTCCGGCTGGACTAAGGATGTTGTTAGTATTTTACTGGACGAGTACCAGAAATATCAGTGTTTGTATGAGGTTAAAACGCCCATATACCACAATAGAAATGCAAGAAGGGAGGCAGAAATCTCAATCGCCGAATATGTTTCACAAATTCGACCGAACACAAGCCAAGCTGATGTGAAGGCGAAGATAAACAGGCTTCGAACTCACTTGCAGTCTCATTTCACGAGAAATGGCTTGCTTCATGTTAGTGTCCTGTCGAATAATTTTGGGACCAACAAGATCTAGGAGTTTTTTAAACTGCTTTCCTCCGTTCTTAGAAAATTCCTATATGAATTCTGATGTTCTAACCTCAACTCATTTTCGACCAAGGACAGCATTCCTCTATTCTTCTCTTCTTTTTATCCATTCCCGAGTCCAGGACTTCCTAGCATTTCTTTTCTTCCTTTTTACCACTGTACGACATATAATTGTAGCTAAAGCAGCAATTTTTGCTTTGTTTGTTGGAGCCATACTCTCAAACCAATGTGTGTTGAACAGCTGATTGTTGGTTCAGAAGTTTATCGGTAGATGGCGATCCTAATATATCCATGGATTTTACAAAATAATTTTATCGTGAACAACACACAGCTTGCTTTCGTCAAATTTTTATAAAATAAGTTGTAAAATAAATTTTAAGAAACATTTTACCGTGAGCAACGGGCATGAGTAATATGGCGGCAATTCAAGCCAAAACACCAAACAAACGAACATCAATGTCTGCACGTCATCGACTACACTAAAAAATCCCCCTAAACATGCATCATGGTATATACTTGAACATCCTTATTAACTAATACAGTACACCACCTGCTGGTCATCAATCTTAGTTCCAAGTCCATGAACTGAAGGGTTGGAAGTTAAGTTCAGGTCAATTTGCCTAATAGTCACTACCAAATTATCATCTACATCAGCTAATTTAAGATAATTGTGGGCATATGATGTTTCATTATCATCTACTAGAATCCAACGAGGCAATACAAAAATAACACGGCTAACCGATAATAATAATTGCTTTACACTTGATTAACTACATACAGCTACAACTGACTATTCATAAGGCAGAGTTTGTGAACGTCAAGAACATGAGCAGAAGGCTGAAACCAATTGAATATGTTTTATCTTCTAAGATAAATGTAGCACAAAAATAATAAAGAATCTCAAATTGGTTATAAAGGAAGCTTAAAGGAAAAATTCCTCAACCAATATCACTGAACCACATCAATGATCCTTATTGTATAGTACCTTTAGTTTCAGCATATCAGGGTCTTCAAAAACGAGTTTCATTTTTTTCCAGTCATATGATGCTTTTTTCCTATATTCATCCAAAGGTCCAGCTGGTAGATTTGGTATGAAATCTACATCCACACTTGATGCCATACTTCATACAACTTGCCACTGAAACATAAAAAATTGAAATATGACAAAAGTTGCCTGGGAAATGATTATAATATAGAAGGGCAATTCTATGGCAGTGTCAATACAGTACCACTACTTGGAACTGACAGTGTAGTTGAGGAGTTGTTGTTGTTGTTTGAGTCTTCAGTCTTTTGACTGGTTTGATGCAGCTCTCCATGCCTCCCTGTCCTGAGCTAATCGTTTCATCTCTACATAGCTCAGACACCCTACATCCGAGGCAATCTGTTTAACATACTCTAACCTTGGTCTACCCCTACAGTTCTTGTCCTCGACCCTTCCTTCCATAACTAAGCTTGCTATTCCTGGGTGTCTTAGTATGTGTCCTACCAACCTATCTCTTCTCTTCATTAGCAGTCGCCAGAAACATCTCTCCTCTCCCACTCGTCTTAATACCTCTTCGTTTGTAACCCTATCTACCCATCTGATCTTCATCATTCTCCTGTAACACCACATTTCAAATGCTTCAATTCTCCTCTTTTCTGCTGCACCAATAGTCCAAGTTTCACTTCCATAGAGCACCACGCTCCAGACAAAGGCTTTCAAAAATGACTTCCTAATACCTAAATCTATATTCGATGTCAGCAGATTCCTTTTTTGTAGAAATGCTTTCTTTGCCTGAGCCAACCTACTTTTTATATCCTCTTTGCTTCGTCCATCACTGGTTATTCTGCTTCCTAAGTAACAGAAGTCTCCTACTTCCTTTAGCTTTTCACCTGCCAATTTGATCTCCATAGAGGTTTCTGATTTATTTCGGCTGCATTCCAGTATTTTTGTTTTACATTTATTAATTTTCATCATGAATTCTTTCCGTAAGACGGAGTCCATACCATTCAAAAACTCATTCAAATCCTCAGGCTTGTCGGCCAAGATGACGATATCATCAGCAAATCTCAGAGTTGAAATTATTTCTCCTTGAATCTTCACTCCCACTTTAAATTTTTCTCTAATTTCCTTCATTGCTTGTTCAATGTAAAGATTGAAAAGTATGGGTGATAAGTTGCAGCCTTGCCTTACACCTTTCTGAGAAGGTGAAATAATATATATGTGATACTCATCTACAAACAACTAAGTTCAAGAAACCAGTATCTTATTCCATTTAAAATTTGTATCCAAAGCAAAACCTTCAGAGTGAGTCCTAGTAACAAGAAGAAATAATGTTAATAATGTCATTGGTTTTACGCCCCTTTAGTAACAAGAAATATCTGCAACATTATCATGTTGGAAGCCATTTTTCAGTGTTGCCTTAGTAAACGAAATGGACTCAGTCCACAGCTGACCGATGGAAGGAGCGGACCTTTGATAATGCCGAACACAATCTTCTGTGAAACATCGGTAGCAAACATCCTGGGACCATTGCTTACCAGCTAGGACAACTTGTACAAAGCTATGAACGCTGTCCGTAAAAGCCTAAGCAGATTTTATGTACAGTCGCTCAAACAAAGAATAAGCACACTCTTGGTCACCGCAGATTACTTAATATAACAGATTAAAACTAATGTGAATTTGAATTCATTACATTTTGACATCTCATTGTCCTGAATAATCTAATAATGCTATCAATACAGCCGAACCATTTTCCGGAGTGTGTAAACTGACACATTTGATATCACGTTTCATATATTTTCAGAATTATAAGTTTTGCTTATTTTCCTTAAGAATAATTTATTAATTTCAATAAATCATATTACAATGTCCCATTTTTCTAATTCGGCATTTTTCCCGCTTTTTCTGATGCAGATTACAACAACAAATTATTTCCAATTTATTGGCATGAATAATTAATTTGCAGTTTACCATCAAGTCAGCTCTCAATTATCTGTAGATCAGCTAATTTCCAAACAACTTTTGACCTACTTTCAGAATTATCTGATGACCGCTATTTGCTAGAAGACAGAAGACTCGTCCCATCATAGATATAACTCTTCATACAACAAATGAATCTATTATTCATAAAATAATATAAACCTAAAGATTGAGAATAAGTCGTCATTATGACAATATAATACTACAAAAAAAATGTACTAATGATTTTATCCATCAGCAAGTGATAAAACTGATTTCTTAACTCATGCACAAAGAATGTTCAATTGGTTTTTCAAACCAACCTGTACTAATATCTTTCAAAATAATAAGAAAATGTATTTTTCAAAAATATCTACTACAGAACAATGATTATGGCACATAAACAATTATGTCAAGATAAAAGGACTTAAGTTTTATTAATATAGCCTACTTCACAATTTTGAACAAATTTTAAGTTTTATTAATATATCTCACAATTTTGTACAAATTTTAACAAGTTTTTACCATATGTTATTTTTAGTGTTTAATTAATTAACAATGGCTAATAAATGGAGCATGACGAGTGGCTCCCGAAACATGTACGGTACCACATGATGAAAAGGTATTGACTAACAAGATGCATGGGTCACCGATTCGAGCCAGCTTTAGTACACGTGTAGGGCATAACCAGGCGTACACCAGGTGCAAGTAGTAAGGTGCGCTTCTCAGCCGTTTCCGAGAAATTAATTCATTGCAATTGCAGTGCGGCGTCTATATGCGTTGTACGCTAGCAACAAGCCAAGGAGAGTGTGGTGCAGCAGTAAGAGCCCTGCTTCGTAAGCGCGGGATCACTGTATCGAATACCGGGTGAGTTAGCCGTGGTCATTACGGTGTGGCTGCAGGCAGTCGCTCACATCCGGGAGGCGAGGAGGTTCGAATCCCCCCGCCGGCAACCTTGAAGATGGTTTCTGTGGTTTCCCCGTCTTCCCTACTACTGCTTTGTACACCATAAGCTTTGTACTCGTGGACAGATCTTTATTCATGAAGACCCGGTGCGCTAATCGTCCATAAGCTGCATGGGCTGCGCCAATTCTCTTATCCACAACCTGCCCACAGGTACAGCTCACAGAAATGGTACTGCCCAGGTACGAGAAGTGGTCTACCTGTTCTAATGGCAAATTTGAGATGGAGATATTGAACTGAGGAAGAGGTGTGCCTGGTGAAGGTTGTGCCAAGACTTTAGTCTTATTGACATTTATGGTAAGACCAAAGCGATCACATGCACTTTTGTAACAATTAACTGACTCTTGCAGCTCTTCTAGTGTGAGAGTTGGCGACGCAGCATCATCTGCATACACCATATTAGTAAAATTAGTAACCTGAGTTTTCCTCAAGGAGCGGAGACGAGTTAGGTTGAATAGCCCTCCATCAAACGATACTTGACCTCCACACCTGGGATGTTTTTGGGTGAATCATAAAGCATTGCAGCCAGTACAGTGCAAAAAGTGTTGGAGCCAGTACACATCCTTGTTTCAGTCCATGGGTAATAGGAAATTCATCGGATATCTTATTCTGATGGCAAACCTGACCTGTCATGCCATCATGGAGAGCCTTGATTAGATCTACAAAACACTGAGGGCAACCAAACCTTTTCAGCACCGCCCACATGGCTGGTCTTGGAACCTAATCAAATGCCTTTTCCAAGTCATAAAATACTAAGAAGAGTGGATTCTGTTGTTCTCTGCATTTTTCTTGTAGCTATCTCACACAGAAAATCAAGTCAATTGTGCTTCTGGAAGCTCTAAATCCACATTGTGACTCTGGGAGGATCTTCTCAGAGATAACCTTGAGGCGGTTAAGTAGAATTCTTGCAAGAATCTTCCCCACAATTGATAGCTCAGTGATATACCACGGTAGTTGCCACAAACACTGTGATCACCCTTTTTAAAGATAGTGATGATAGTGGCATTCTTTAGGTCTCCAGGTACCTTTCTTGATTCCCATATCCTGAGGATAAGGGTGAAAATCCTTGTTTTGAAGGAATTACCTCCGGCTTGAATTAGTTCCAGAGGGAAGTTATCTGGGCCAGGTGCCTTTCTGGGTTTCAATTTGGTGAGAGCTGCCGTAAATTCATGATAAGTAGGAGGTGCTGCCAACCACAGTTGTTCAGGTTGTTGCAGCACATCACAAAGGAAGTCTTCAGTAGCTGCTGATGGACGATTTAGGAGATTGGAGAAGTGCTCTTTCCAGCGTTCCAAGATTTCTTGTCTATCAGTAAAGGTAGTAGAATTATCAGAGCTTTTCAGTGCACCTGATGATGAGCGAGATGGTCCATATATTTCCTTGAGTACTGCATAGAAGTTCCTCAAGTCTCGAGCATCCGATAGTCTCTGCAGTTCCTGAGCCTTCTGCTGCCACCAAGTATTTTTAATCTGCCTTATCTGCGTCTGACATTTACCCTTGAGTTCCAATAGTTTCTCTTTCTTTGTGTTGGAAGTTGGGTCTTGAAGATGGGCAAGATAGGCATTCCTTTTGGCATTGATGAGAGACAGAATTTCTTCATTATTGTCATCAAACCAGCCTTGTCTTTTCCGCACTATAAAACCAATGGTTTCCTCAGCTGACTGTGTGATAATCTTCTTGTAGTGTGGCCCATTCTTGCTGAATGTCATTCGTTACTGGGTTTTCTGATAACTGGGTGACGATCCTGTTTCCAAAATTTTTGTAGATGGATTCATCCTGAAGTTTGGATATATTAAACTTCCTTCTTGGCAAATTTTGGATGTTCCTAGGTGGTTTAGGTCTGACGGATATCTGAGCTTACATATAAGAAGTTTATGATCTGTCCAACAATCGTCTATATTCCTTGCTGTTCTGGTAATAAGAGTGTCCTTACCACATTGCCGGGTAATGATATAATCAAGAATGTGCCAATGTTTGGAACGAGGGTGCATCCACGTGGTTTTGAAGCGGTTAGGTAGGCGGAACTGCACGTTGGTAATGAAAAATTCGTATTCTGCACAAAGACCAAGAAGCAATAGTAGCCTACATTGGGATTACATTTTCCAAGTCCCTGTTTACCCATCACATGATTCCATAGCCCGTGATCTTTCCCAACTCTGGCATTGAAATCACCGAGGAGCAAAAGTTTATCTGCAGTTCCTTGGAGATGATTTCACTTAGCTGATCACAGAATTGAGCCTTTACTTCATCATCGGAATCTAAGGTAGGAGCATAGGCAGAGATGAGCGTCATAAAGGAACCTCCTGAGAGTGGTATGCGGAGGGTCATGAGCCTTTCGCTGATTGCAATGGGCATAAGTTGGTGATAATTTACCAGTTTGGTCTTCACAGCGAAGCCCACACTATGAATACGACATTCACCCTCCTCCTTTCCTTTTCAGAAGATGGTATATCCTGTTCCAGATTCAGTAATCTTGCCTTCAGAAGACATCCTAGTTTCACTGAGAGCAGCAATGTCAACGTCGAGTCTTGATAATTCATGGGTTACAAGAGCTGACCTTCTCTCAGGTCTAACGTTATTGTCCATATCAAGCAAAGTTCTGACGTTCCATGATCCAATAATCAATTTGTGAGTCTTTACTGTTTTTGAGTTTCGACCGCATGAGGGGTGACCTGCTGAGTGCGGTTGTCCAGCCGGACCAAGATTGTGACTTCCAATGTTTAGCCCACCTTTTCTAGGGCCTTCCCCATGTGGGGTGGGCAGCGGTGATCCTAAATAGGCCTGCCCAAACACAGATGCAGGACCGAATTCCTGAATAGTCACAGAGTCTCCGGAAGATGACCATCACACATCTGCTGCCAACGTGCAGGTCCGAACTAGGGGCTTCCAGTTATACCCATAACCTGCCCCCACCATTCTTATCCCATCACCATTGGACTTTGAAAGTAAGTGACGTATGGAGGAAGTGCAACTGGCGTGAATTTGTTTAGGGTGGGTCTCAGCTTGCCAGGACGAGACCCACACACTATGATCTCTGAGCCTTACCCTGCGGCTCACACAGAAGAGACATGCAGGACCGAACACAGAGACTGCAACGAACTGCCGCATACTCAAGTACTAGTGAGGTGCACCTTTACAACCAGTCCGTCTGGCCTGACCTCTTCTGCTTCTATGACCATTGGGAGCCATGAGGGTGATTGGCACCTCCTCCGCTCATTTTGCCGTTGGGTCAAAATCTGTCCATCATAAATATGGACAATAGTTTGCCCTACAGTAATAAACCTGAGCAATAGGCTGCCCCCTTCCGCCAACCACACTGTGCCAGAGTTCACCTCTTCCACTGCAGGTACCGTTGAGGACTTCACCGTAACCCTGGCAAGGGACCCTAACAAGGTACTACCAGCCGGGCCAGCTGGACCAAGGATTTTTAAAGAGGTGTTACTCCTCTATACCCCCTACTTTATTCTACTGAGTACGGAGGTAAGTGACAGTAAGAGTACATCGGACCTGCCAACAAGAGCTTCTGGTGTGTTTTTGGAGCCTACAATCCACGACTACGTGGCCATTCTTTTTGGGTCCAGTGATTTAACCTTGCTCAACTGGCCCACTCACACAGAAAGCAGTGGTGCTCTGTGCAACCTGCTTGTAAACCTAACAGAATACCTATCACTTTAAAATCACCGCACACTTGCCACTTGTGTTCCTGGTACTTCAGTTTACACATCATCATCTCAAGAGTTCCGTATGTCTCTCGCAATAACCACAGACTGAGCAATGTGAATGGATGCAAGTTTGTTTTCATTGCGAAGAAGGGCGCATTACAAACCATGCTTCGAGGCATCGATAAAAAGTGGATAGGGTCATGCTGTGGTAATCCTAGTTTCCGCAGTAAACCAAAGTTCCCTCTTCAGAAAAAAAGGGTGTAAATTCTTGTTCGCAATGTCTGTACCAATCGTAAGTCGTCCTTGGTGCCAACATGTTCCTCTCATGAAGTCTAGGCCTGAGTATCCTGGGAGATTCCTTTGTAAGGCCAAGATCTCGACCAAAGTCATTTAATGCACTTTGCTCAAAAAGTTTCAGTTCTTTTTCAACACCTTCAGACGAGTAATCACAGTCAGAGATAGGGCCGTCCATTTCTGTATCATATTCAGATACAGAAGACGGACAATCCTGTAAATGTTCCTAATGCTGTGGTACTGATACATCAGGACCCTGAGGAACGGGTAAAATTTTGGATAAAATATTGCTTGGATACACAATGCTACTTTTCTCCCTGCTGTTAAATCCCTTCACATTCACAGAGCAGAAGTAGCAGTGAATACTGTGGTCTGTAGGTTTCCGCCACACTATTGGAATTCCCGAATGGCTCACCGTTCACCCAATGTCATAACTGCTCTATACAGGTTCTACAAGCTCTATGTGGCGCCCACAGCTTGTCTTGGTCTCCCTGTTTGATGCCGAAGTAGACATAGTAGGCCTTTCTCATGAACTCTGTTACATTGCGCAGTTGTCTAATCGGCACGAAACTTCCACACACATAGCAGAATGTATCTGGACAGTTCTTGCAGCCACGGCGAGGCATGCTGATATTTATAAGTTCAACAAAAAGATTAACACAGTATGACACTCATGTACCGTATAGAACATTTATGAAGACAAAAATCTCTGTTGGCTAGCAAGCAAAGCACAACTATAGTGGACAGAGCATAACAGAATGGTGCCACTCAGCAAAACTTTCTGTGTTGCAAAGTGTTGCAGGCTCTAGAATGTACAGTAAGCATGATAAAACAGGGTTGTCAGATGGCTGCAGGACATAGAATTAATAAATGAATCTGGAAATCTTAATTAAAGCAACACCCCTCCTAACAATGTAAGAAGTGCACTAGTGCATGTGATGAAAAAAACATAATAAGATTTCTCTTTAATGTGATGTGGGAAAATTAACGTCGGATCTGGATTCAGGATGCAAAAGTCACCCTAAAAAGCAATACAGGATGGTGGCAATGATACCATTGCAGGCCAGTGTTATTAGGGTTGTGGATTGGGGAAGGTGTTCGGACTTCAACTAAGGTACTTCCCGTGTTTGCCTAGAGTTGAGTGTGAAACATCCACTCGGGACGGTCACTGTCAAGCTAGGCTTCAATTGCCCTCATTCATACAACCTATCTCCTGATTTGCTGAAATTGCTTATCACAGTTGTGGTGCACAAATTGACGTGCATGACTAAGGTATGCTAAGAAGTGTTCCAACGCATGCTGGGATTTTAACAGTAGCAGACTAGCAATTAACTACCTTATTAGGAGAAGAAATGAACAAAAAAAAAAAGGAAATAAAAGACAGGGGAAAGAAATACCTTCAACCCTCGAAGAGTGAGGATTAAGGGACATAGAAGGAAGTAGAGCCATGAAAGACAGATAGGAAAAGCGAACAAGGGGCCATCCCGAATTTGCTGGAAAAAAGAGAAAAATGAACTCGGCTAAGTAATCCCGTGAAGTCACCAGCTGTGAGCCCCTCAGGGTGTAGCACTACCCAAGGTGCACCGTGTGTGGTGGGGCTACCACCCTTAGAGCCTCTTACAGTACGCAGAAGATATCACGAAAAATAAGAGAAGAAATGACCCGTCGAAGAATGAAGGTGTCAGGAAAGAAAAGACAAGGACCAATTATGGTAGGGAAATGAACTACAACCTCAGTTACCCTAATACTATCAAAGTGAGAAGAGAGGAACAGTTGACCAAGGAATTTCGACAGGAACAAGGAAAGAGAGAAGCCCGGCACAAGAGGAAGCAATGTCGGTCATGTCCCACTAGTATTGAGCCCCTGGTGGGGAAAACAGGGGTCTCTTAAATTAAAAGTATAATAAGATACCCAGGTACCGATCCATGGGACTCATTCTCAAGAGCACAATTTTGATTGGACAACACAAAATAGTATACCTGCCACCTGTGCCATTGGGTAACTGTAGATTCAGCACAGATAATATCCAAAGTAGGCCTAGAAGCTTTTGTGTAGGCTTGTCTAGATTTTTAAAAAACAAAAGTTTTCTTCCACATTAGTGTAAAATCTACAAAAAAAAAAAAAAAAAAGACTACTTTCATGGAAGCAGGAATGGGATTTTTTTTGTACAAAGCCAAAAAAAAGAAGGAATAATTAAGTTTTCCTTTTAGTATTAACAACTGACATTTGTCACATCTCAGAGTACATTATCTGAATGATGCCACTATAAATCTAAAAATATATCAAAACATTACATGCCTCCTCTGTACCGGCTTAATTAGAAACCATTGCCGGCAGATAAGAATAAGAAAAAAACATGATAAAATTAAATTCATCAATCGTTCAGAGTACTCCACAATCCAACATTCATTCAAATAATCTTATTCGATAGTTATATAGCAGGTCCAACCGTAATGACCGAAAAGCCAAATAACCACTAAACCTTGAATTCCATACGCCAATTAAACATAGGTGCGAATTGCAACAGCTGTTCACGACACATTTCAAAAGTTCAGGCATACATTAAAATTTAACCCTTTCAGTAAGTATTTCAAGAGGGTAGGTGAACGAGATTTCTTTATTAAATGATGTACATGAATACAACTAGACATGGAATGAGGTTTGGTGCAATAAATATGGTATAACACCTGTTTGAATCCAGCTACACAATCTATCCATAACGGTCCTACAAACACTTACCTTGTTTCAGTGGCTTCAGAGTTCGTTAACACAGTAACATGAAACTTAGTTGAATCTTCTTGGATTCTTTCAGCACGTGTACCTCCCAATGACGTAAGATTTCATATGAACACAGAACGCCTGTTGCGTTCCAGCGACGCCCCCCACCCCCCGCCGACGGCTTTCCTCTTGGTCTTCCCATCTCTGTCACCCATCGCTCCCACCCAAATGTTTGACCTTGATTCTCCCCGCCATCTCCCCACCCCGTTCATGCCGCCCATGACAAAAGAACAAGGTCCCGCGTCTGATTTGTTTTACATTAGCCTCTAGCCTACTAATCGTTCGTCTGATAAAGATGAGACATTCAATTTTCGGAAATGAAAGCTATTAGTCTCGCTGGAAATAATAACACTTCCCGAGCGATTAGATAACAGTGACTGTTTATTATCATGCTGCTGGCTCATTTACTTCAGTCATGTCAAATGTTAACAAGCAATTAGTTATCATAAGTAACGCCACTTATAGCTTCACTAATTGGTAATGTTGCAGCGCGTTATTTTACGCACTGGCCTACCGCGTACATTCGGATATGCAGAGCTCTATTTATTTTTATTATTATTATTATCATTACTGAGCCTCCGTGGCTTAGGCGGCAGCACGCCGGCCTCTCACCGCTGGGTCCGTGGTTCAAAAACTGGTCACTCCATGTGAGATTCGTGCTGGACAAAGCGGAGGCAGACAGGTTTTTCTCCGGGTACTCCGGTTTTCCCAGTCACATTCCATTAGCACTCTCCACTATCATTTCATTTCATCTGTCATTCATTTAATCATTGTCCCAGGGGAGTACGACAGGCTTCGGCAGCCGGCACAGTTCAAATCCTCGCCGCTAGATGGGGGCTTCATTCACTCCATTCCCTGACCCGGTCGGTTGACTGGAAGCAGGCTGTGGATTTTCATTTCATTATTATTAGTATCATCATATTAATGCAGTTACATTATCAACACACGATCCTACAAATATAATAAATTATTAAACTAAAATATTACCTACATTGTAATTCGGTATTCAGCACTGAAGAGTAGGCGGAAGATGTGCGGATCATGCACGACGTAGCGATCTCATAGAAGTATTGCATGTTTGATTATAGTGTTAGGTCTACGAGCTAGGAACATCATGCTCATCAGCCGCGTGAATTAAATTTTGTATGAGTGATGATATTATTGGGTGTAGAACTCTGACGCGTGACCTTGTACTTAAGTAAAGGAAAATACAATTCCACACTTCCCCATCTACTGGCCTGATCATCATACGCGTACAGTAAGTAAAATGTTCATCCCCAGCACTCAATAAATGTAAACACACATTGAAAAACAAAGGTCAATCAAACTGAAATGCCGAAGCAAAATGCCACCATATTATTACGTACATTATTTCATATGATGAAAAAATAGGCTTATAAGATCACCTTTTGTCCGCGCGCGCGCGCGCGTGTGTGTGCGTGGGTGTGTGTGTGTGTCCCCAATAAAATCTAAACGGCTAGAGCGATTTCAATGAAACTCGGTAAGAACATCCGATCCCGAGCGTGCCTTTCAAACGCGAAATATTTCACTATTACTGATATCACCCCCAAACTTTGTATGGTGATAGGGAATATCAAGATAAGTTCCGTTATGTGCCACTTAAAATCATGTTAAGTACAAAACCAACAAGACCGCCAAGTGAAGTTAAAACATTTAAATGGAGTTTTAATTCACTGGCCGTGAAAGACAATATACCATCTTTTTGGAAGCCTTCATAGGGAGGTTAAGGCTGCTTGAGATTTTAGCTCTCGCAGTAAAAAGGCACAGGTGAGCTTCATAAAAAGGGAGGTAGCGCGCAGTTCACTACTCCAGTGGGGGTCCGGGCACATACACCTAGAACCTGCTGATGAGCCAGCTTTGTGTTCATAGACGAAACCCCACACAAGACACGGCATAAACCTAGAAAAATTGCTGAGTTTTAATAACATAATTATACTATCAAAGGACTGAAGACTCAAACAACAACTATCAGACAAGTTCCATACGGTACCCTTAAAGTATTTATACTTTATTCTCTGGCTTAAGAGTTAAGAGACTCAGGAATACTGAAAATCTTCACCATTTTCAAAACTCATATTAAGCCACGGACGCTTAGCTTTCTAACGGAACGATTATTTTCTTCATGACGTAGGCCTATCCTTAAGACTACTTTCCTTATACTTTCCCCACAACCATGCGTCCTATTAATAAACCCGCATTGTTTATTTTTCTCTCATTATTCACTATAATTCTCTCTAGATGTTTAGTTTTCTCTTTATTAGACAATAGACATAAAAACATTTTTAAGAAAGCAAAACGAGTTTTGTGGTGTCGGAGCATACCTCGCCATAAAACCAAAATTTTCGTTATTTCCTCAGCTGGCGGAAGAATCTTTGATTCCAGTTTCTTGCTAAAGTACATTTTTTAATATAAAAATTCCCTTTTTTTTCGTAACTTTTCAACATGCTTAGCTGAAAGTTTTAGAAGTAATTTCTCTTTATATGTGTTATATTTTAACACAGCCGTTTTTTTCAAAATTTACTTTAGTTTGATTTTGCCGCATGGAAATGTTCATGAAAATGCTCTTAAAATTACGCCGTTTTTTTAATCCATGAAAAATCAAATAGACTATTTTCAAAAAGCCTGTGTTAAAATATGGTGAGAGCATCGAAGAACATTCCTGAATAAATGCAATTAGTTCCTGTTAAATAGTTTCAGTCGGTTTCAGTGGCGTAGTCGGTAGCATGCTTAACTGCTATTCCCAAGATCGCGGGATCATGAGTTTGGAGTCAGGAAGGGCATCTGGCCGTATAAACCATCAGCCACGTGGAATTTCATCGCATCTCATTCCCGACCCCGTTGGAAACGGGATTAATATGGGGTAGGCATAGTTCCTGTAAATAGTTTCTAAGAAACTGCTAAATAAAAAGTCAACATGGGCAGCATAGCACATTCCGACTCCCCTTAATTAACATACTGAATAGGTTTATGGAATTACAAATTCACAACATTTTCTTTCATTTATGTCCCATACTATGTAGCATTAATATTCCTCTATTTTTAACTGCCGTACTGTGAATAGTGCCGTATTGATTTTTAGCATATTTTCATTTATGAACTAATAGGTTTATGAGATCACCTTTCGTCCGTGTGTGTGTATGTGTGTGTCTGTGCGCGTATGTGGTGTGTGTCTGTGTATGTGTGTCCCCTAATAAATAAACGGCCTAAGCGATTTCAATGAAGCTCGGTAAGTGCATACTAATACCTCGTCCGACCTCGATCGTGCCTTTCGAATTTTAATACGTTTCACCAATCCAACATGGCGGCCGCGCGAAATATTTTACTGGCATTCTATATCTCCGGAACTGTTACTGATATCACCCCCAAATTTTGTTCGGTCATAAAGGGTAAGTTACTACTAGCAGTTCATCTATGTAACTTTCATAAACCTGTTAAGTACAAAACCAACATTATGGCCAAGCGAAGTTGAAACGTTTAAATAGACTTTTCTCGCGATTTAACCATCCGAGTGCAATGAAACTTGGTACAGAAAATGTTTATACACATCATAATGCACTGACATCTAATGCAATTTAGTTCAATTGTTTACATAACCTCAAGATGTTGTCTGTGCAAAATTTTAAAAATTAAGTTTTTATTTCTCGTGTCCTTATCATGCGATCGAAGTGAAAGTTTGAATAATGAACTTACGCAATAATCTTCATCTAATGGTACACAACTCTACAGCCTACATATATAACAATCCAACATGGCGACCATCCGAAATATTTAGACGGCTCTCAATATCAACGAACCTATTACAGCAATCAAACTGAAATTTTGTATGTTGATAGAAGCTATTAACATAAGTTCACCCATGGATCATTCAATAACCTGGTGAGCAAAAAACCAACATGACGGTGACGCGAAATTTAAATATTTACATGGATTTTTCTCGCGACTTTTCATCCAAGCGCTGTGAAACTTGACACGGTATATCTTCATACAAGCCTTAATAATAGCCTATACTGACGTCTAATTTAATGGCATATTACGAGAACTTAAAGATGGTGCCTCTGCAATTTTTAAAAATTTCGTTTTCATTTCTCGTGTTCTAAATAAGACCAGTAGGATATATGAAAATAGGCTAGTTTACTGTCGACCAAAATATTATGTGTACTCGAGTTTGAAGGTTGTTTGTGAAGTAACCAATAGACCTACATACAATCCAATAACGTCATCATTTTCGTCGTTCTATTTTACGTTAGTTCATGTAGGTTTGGAATTTTTAATTTAGGCTATATTTTAATATTTTTATCGCAGTTGGAACACAAAAAGTGCCCGTTTTTAAGCGTGTTTCAACCATGCGTCACATTTAAGAATTATTATCTCACGAACCCGTCATCAGATCAAATCCAAATTTTAACACAATATAGGTCTACATTGGAATGTTGTATAACAGGTTGATTAATTTTAAAATTTTGTGTGTCCAAGAAACAAAGCTGTTACTATTTTTGTAAGGTAACTTTTTCTCGGCTCGAGGTGGTTCGAAAATGTAGTTCTTGGTCGCGTTGTAATCCTTATAAATCAAAAAGGTATGCTATATGATTGTGAAATTCGTAAATTAATTCACTTATTTCATATCGGTTTGTATTTGCACCGGGAATTAAGACATGGTTCACCAGTTAGCCGCTCCGGTGAAAGCTGTACAGCGTTGCCAAGATGCGCTCCATCACGCGTCATGGCGCGCCTCGCTCGGAAGTGATGGGCTCCATATCAGCAACGCTGTACAGCATTTCCCGGAGCGGCTAGCTGGTGAACCATGTCTTAATTCCCCGTACAAATACAAACCGATATAAAATAAGTGAATTAATTTACGTATTTCACAGTCATACAGCATAACTTTTTGATGTATAAGGATTACAACGCAACCAAGAACTACATTTTCCAACGACCCAGAGCCGAGAAACAGTTACCTTACAAAAATAATAACAACTTTCGTTCTTGAACACACAAAATTTTGAAAATTTTGAAATTAATAAACCAGTTATACAACATTCCAATGTATATTGTGTTAAAATTTGGATTCGATCTGATGACGGGTTTGTGAGATAATAATTCTTAAATGTGACGCATGGTTGAAACACGCTTAAAAATGGGCACTTTTTGTGTTTCAACTGCGATAAAAAATATTAAAGTATAAATTAAGAATTCCAAACCTACATGAACTAACGTAAAATAGAACGACGAAAATGATGATGTTATTGAATTTTATGTAGGTCTATTGGTTACTTCACAAACAACCTTCAAACTCGAGTGTACATAATATTTTGGCCGACAGTAGTTATTCACGGAACTACTTGTTTAATGTACGGTATAGTCTAATACTAGGCGACCCGTGCGAGAAACCTCACTTTTCAAAATCACTATAGTTTTGCATTAGCCTCGCACAACAGTAAGGCTCGATGCGACACAGTTCTGGTAGGGGCTGGCTGTGTGCCTGGCTTTTCTGTTATGCTGGCTTGACGCGACACAGTTCTGGCAGGGACTATTGTCTTGCTTATTTGATGATGATGATAATTGTTGTCTTCATGGGCCTATCATCGAGGTTATCAGCCCCTATTGGTTTGGGTGTTCATAAACAATGAAAATGGACCTCTAAGTAAATCTAACTACAAACTTACAACTAAAACTAACTACGGTACCGTACTGACTTACACACTAGAAAAAGAAACAGAGAATAAAGGAGGAGTAAGGGAAATAAAGGGGGAAATAAATGCCCTCTACCGACGAAGAATGAGGATTGAGGTACTTAGAAAGAAGTAGAGTCATGAAATGCAGATAGGAAAGGGAAAGAGGAGAGGGCCCTCCCCAAAGACAATGGAAAAAGGGGGAAACAGGACCCAGCTCAGGAATCCCTCGGGGTCGCCAACACCCGAAACCACCAGCTGTGAGGTCTTGAGGGTGTAGCACTATCCAAGGTGCACCATAAGTGGTGGGGCTACATACACCCAGCCTCCTTGAGGGCCTTGTGCAGAAGGCAGGAGATACCTAAAAAGAAAAACAAGAGGTCTGACCCCTCGAAGAATGAGGGATCAGGAAAGATGAGAGAAGAACCAATTAAGGCGAGAAAGGAAGAGACTCCCTAGGCCTTGAATACCCTAATACCGTCGGGGTCGGAAGAGAACTAGAGCTGACCAAGAGAGGTCGACAGAAAGAGGACGGAAAGGAGCCCGGCACAAGTAAGTGGAACCAATGCCGGACTCAGCTGGGGTCCCGTGGTCACCAACCCACGTCCCACTAGATGTGAACCCCTGAGGGGGTCTTGCTTACTTGTTTAAACATTTGTTTATAAACAAATTGTCGATATTTATCAAATGAGTGTGCAATTCGTTCTGGTCTGGGTAATTCTCTTTGTTTTGTATGCTCATTTGTTACTATTGGTTACTTGTGAGCGCCCCAAAAAGGATCCATAATACCCAATACATATGATGAATCTAATTTCATTTTATTGTGATTTAAAATTGGTCTATGATAATGATTTTGTAAATGTATGGCTTCTGCTTATTTAAATACACTGTATGAACAATAAAATATCGAATGCCAGGACTGAATATACAGTAGTGTGAATAGGCCTTCATAGGTTTCACTCCCTAGCTGAGTTAGTTATTGTTGATTTAAGATGCAGAACAGCGAGGCCATCTGCCTTTACACCCCGTGGTGTAGGGGTCACTTGCCTCTTACCTAGAGACAACAAATCTGGATACGCGCTTGGACGTAAAGGTAGCAATTCTGGGAATATATTATTACGCCAGTGCAATGGTGACATTTCTTGGAATACTGCCTGATTTAGAAGTCGCAGGCTATTGCAAAACGGGAGGGTAGAGCGAGGGAAACGAATAATTTAGCCTTGAAAAGCTGAGCTGCTAAATGTGAACTAAAAATTAACTCTACGATTGGGATTCAGAAAACAGCACGTATCAAGGACCACTGCCTCCCAGCTCATAGCCTATGGATTATGGTGGACGCGTTGTCAGCGCGACGACACTCTCAGCCGTATTACCTTGGTGCTAGGTCATGGGGCGCTACTTCTTGTATCAAGCAGCTACTCAGTTGAACACACACCCAAGTACACGGGGCTGATGACCAAAGATGTCCCAAGCACCTGATAATAATTAACAACAACATGTTCTCACGAGGCTGAACAGAAACTTGCGAATTTATTTCCAAATATCTGCATAAATGTACACATATCTTGCACACTACTGGTAACAGTTGCTGAAGCCGGAAAGTCATTTAGCTTATTGGGGATAGGAAGAATGTTCTCATCTCCTCCACCATGGCCCAAAACCGCTTTTCTAGCCTGGAAACTCGAGCAATGGAACCTCACCTAGACCGACAACTTGATTTCAAAGACATAATCGAAACATTTGCTAACAGAAAGGCAAGGAAAACCTCCATATGAACAATATAAACTACAGTATATAGTATACGATAATTAAATGTTTATATTATATTATATTATATTATATTATATTATATTATATTATATTATATTATATTATATCATCATCCTCCCTATATTATTCTGCTGAGGTCCCATTCCGGTTTTTTACCGAAAATAAGGTCCTGTTAACACCAACCTACACATATGGGGTACCTACAGGTTCCGCATAGCCCCATGTGTGACCGAAACGCACTCACTGCCTCTTTAAATGCCTCACAATTAAATAAATACCTTAAAAAATGTACATTTACAATGGGAGCACCGTAACCTGGCGAGCCTGCCGCTAGAGCGCAGGGCAGCGCGGTGGCGGCAGCCATCTGGCGGGAGCGCGGCGTACTGCTAGCTGAGGAGTCTCTCACATTCACGTTGCGAAAGCCCGCATGGACCCACTAGTATATATTATTTCAGGAGTATAGATCGCTCCTGCTGAGCTCACAAGCGACCGATCGTGACAAATGAGCATTCAAATGAAGGAGAATAGACATTAGCAGTGACGTATTGCACTCCAATTTCATAAATATCTATAATTTCTTTAAAAAATACTTTTAAATAAATGTACGAAGTGTGCGCTTTGCAGATACTGTTGCTGTAGGAAATTAAGCTCCATAATTGCTGTCCACTTCACATTTTGGCCGCTGTGACGCTTGTTTCATGTCATTTTAACATTCTGAGGTCTTTCTTTTATAATTTTGCATGGATTTCAGAAACAGTAAATCAAAGGAATGAGTACTCAAATCGTATAATTTCATAAATAACGAAAAACCGGTGAGTGTTATGATGATCCAATTTTCAGTGATTGCCTTCTTAACTGAAATGTAATTAGTGTTCTATAATCTTTTGGTTGAAGTAAAAACATAACAACCTTTCTCCTTAAGTCTCTCATTATAAACCTATTGGGGAAAGTGTGGTTTATGAACATGCGAGATTTCTCACACGGGTCCGCTAGTTATACATTATGTTATATTATATTATATTACACGAGGGCTGGTTTTTTTTCAACGTCCGATGGGCTGTATAAATATAATAGATTGATATATCAAACTGATTTTATTACAAAATGTTTGCTTGTTTTGTACTTATGTTTCAACATAATCACCAAAACGATTGAAACATTTGTCGTATCGTTACACCAGCTTTCCAATGCCATCTGCAAAGAATTCTACCGCCACTGAGGTGGGTACGTCTGGACAGTCTCCTGAAGTTTTTTTATTTTTGGCGAGGCGTTGCCACCCAACCATACCTTCAATTGATTCTCTAAAAAGGTGAAAAACATTCAGTGCTGGTTTGAACTAAATGGCGGATGGTCGAAAACTTCTCACTTGAATTCTTTGAGAAAGTCTATCGTAAAGTTGGCACAGTGTGGTCGGAGACTGTCCAGACGTACCCACTTCAGTGGCGGCAGAATTCTTTGCAGAGGGCATTGGAAAGCTGGTGTAACGATACGACAAATGTTTCAATCGTTTTGGCGATTATGTTTAAACATAAATACAAGACAAGCAAATATTTAGTAATAAAATCAGTTTGATATGTCAATCTGTTATTTTTATATAGCCCAACGGACGTTGAAAAAAAAACAGCCCTCGTATTATAGCCTACTATATTTACAGTGCATACTGTTGTTTACTAATATATCGTTTTGAGTCACACTTATCTTTTCTTGTTGTTGCTAATGAACACAATATAAAAAACTTTACGAGCCTTACAGTAGTTGCATATGATGTGTAACAGCTGATATAGAAGAAACCTCACGTGAAATTGTTGATACACCGGTATTTTATAATATTATTAGCACAAATATTAATCTATTGTAAAAGGGATTGTTTACAGATATTGTAGTTTATAATACGGAACTCATTTTATTAGATGATTTGTAGCGTCCATCAGCACTAGCCTAAATAAAGAATACGATATGAATCAACTAGATTAATAGACGCGACACCGCTCATAACCTTAAATTCCTTATAAATAGGCCAACTTGCGAGAAATGCAATGTGCACAGCAGTAGATCATGAAAGGCTTGCCCAGTTCCCGGACCTCTTGATTCACAGACCGACACGTAATTTCATATGGATTCAGTTAAAATGAGTCATATTGATATGATTTGCAGCAGAGTATCAAGAAGGCAGTGCGAGAACAATCAAGAAGGCAGTGCGAGAGTAGACATATCAAGTAGGCAGTGAAGAAAAAAAGAGAGTCTTGGAATTGTTATGTATTATTAGTGTGTAAATAAAAAAGATTTTTATGTGTTGATGAATGTCCAGGAGGGATACGATCCAGCTGGCAGTGCGTCTTACACACTTCCGTCCGATCCACTTCCGTCCCATTTTTCTAAATCACTCCCACAAGAATATCCAGCAACCGAGTGGAAAGATGTTACACATCAAAGATACAAGTTTGCCAAAGATGATTTATCTTTAAATTTGTTCATCGTTTTTCACTCCATTTGTTTGGCATTCGTTTAGATTTATTTTCGTTAAGTATACACTGGTAACCTACTAATAATGTCTTATTCATAGTGATGATAGTTCTGCGTTTGTGCACTGTTGATATTTGTAAATATAAGTTAGATGGAGCATGCATATGATTTAATCTAAACTTATTGCGCATTGCAATAATATTTATTACCGTATTTGATAATATATTTTTGAAAGTGTTGTAATACGGATTTTCTTATTTTATGCAAAATAGGTGTCTGTAAACATTCAGTCAATTTTATAAAATAATAATAATAATAACCTAGGATAACAGTATGTTATTTGTGGGGAACAGCGAGGGAGCGGGAGGTGGAAGGGGGGGGGGCAGTCCCAGGGAGTCAGTGTTGGCTTTCCACGGCCCTGTGTGGAACAGCTATACTGATGATGATGATGATGATGATAATAATACTAATATGAGTACTTGGGAGTAAGACAAGCAAGGCGAATTGATCATACGGCCGTTAAACACGACTTGACAACCGAGTTGGTTAGAAGAGTCAAACAAATCCTAAATGCAAGTCTGAACAGCAAGAATTTAGTTAAGGCTGTTCTATAATAACTCCTATGCCTTCCCGGTGTTTGGTTACTAATTTGGTATCATCAAATGGAGTAAAACAGATACTGAAGGTCTTGCATGCAGACTGAGAACGCAGATGACCAAAGCTCGTAATCACCATCCTAAATCATCGGTTGAAAGAGTGACGTCGCCAAGATATTTGGGTGGTCGTGGATTCGCAGACATTGGAAACCAGTTAGCACGACAGATCGGCAGGCTGAGAGAGTATTTCACGAAAAGCAAAGCAGTTCTGAATTGCACATGGCCATCTGTGAAACAGATAATCTGACACTTTGCT
Organism: Meconema thalassinum; assembly: GCA_946902985.2. Classification (NCBI taxonomy): domain Eukaryota; kingdom Metazoa; phylum Arthropoda; class Insecta; order Orthoptera; family Tettigoniidae; genus Meconema; species Meconema thalassinum. The sequence continues at coordinate 318,765,011 of OX336389.2, forward strand.
CTTGAGTGAACACATTGTTGAAAACCACCAATCCAATTACTTGCAGAAATTGGAACCGTGGAAAGCCAAACATCTGTATGGAAAACATCCTCATGAAGTAAGTAAAGCCCGTGTCGACATGAATGCGACGAACTTTTGGCTGACTGCGGGGCAGATCTTTCTGAGGCGGAAGGATTATGTTGGCAATTCAAGACCAAGTCATCCCTACTAGAAACTATCTGAAGATCATTATCAGATATCCGTGAGTTATTAACGATAAATGTCGCAATGGGCGTCAAGTCTCTGAAAGTATTTAACATATCACCTCTGGATGCACGCAGCTGTCAGCAACTGAATATACAGTAAGCGCAGGCATGATGCTGTATCAAAATTTTACCACTATTGGGGGGATTTTGTTCTTTCTTTGCAGGAGGGGCCTGTATACGTCCTCTACATCAAACATGTTTAGATCTACTTCCATATAGAGTCTCAGCAATTTTGTGCACGACTTCTTCCAGGTATTCGTCTTTTGCGCGCGGCACTGCACATATTTCGATGTACTGTTGCCTACCGTTCTCTTCCATTGTGTGTACTTTCTCGTTTAAATGTGATATTATTTTGTCTTGTAGATTTTTTTCCACTTTTAGAGTTTTTATTTCTGTTGTAAGTGATTTCAGAAGAGTCGCATTTGACTTAGATTCCTCAATCTACTCGTCATTTTTTTTGCGCAATAAAGTCGACACTTTTTACACACATACCTCTCATATCCGATGCGAGTAGTATTTCCTTGTCAGGTGTTGAAGGTGGAGTCGCTGTGTCATCGATGCTTGCCTCGGTGTTGGCAGCTGCTGCGGTCAATGTTCTACTGCTGACGACAATACTTGCTGACGCTGTCGTTTTGTAGGTACGGCACTGAGGACACCGCCATGTTTCCTTATTATTAGCTTGCTTAGTAATACTAATAATAATAATACTGTACCCTATAAATAAATAAATAAATAAAAATAATAATAAAGAAACAATACTAATCATAGTTGATAATGTTAGGATGATAAGTTTGTTCATTTCTGATTTAGAATTGTAATCCGATAGTATGATAGAGGAGCTCAATTTGATAGTTTGCTCCCTAGTTTGAGGTTTGGCAGTTATGACTTTTGCTCATGAGGTCCAGTAGCGTAGCGTCGGGATAGACAAGGTAGACACTGTCTATCCAAATTTACGTAACAAATGACACGTTATATTATTATTTATTGTTATGTTGTTTTTCTTCCAAGTTCTTAAGCCATAATAGTAATTTTCATGATTTAAACGATTCAGCGCTTGCATCCTGCGTACGAACAACGAGGCGGATAGACACTTTGGAGGATGTCTCCCCTGTCTTCGTATCAAAGCGTGCAATATCGTGCGCGTGCCGCCATCCCCTCCATGCTCCTCCACACTGCCAGCCGTGAGCATAGTAAGACATGTCTTTTCTTTGGCGATGTGGTGAACGTTTCGTGATCCTGTATTTTCTGTGACTTAGTTTCTAGTTACTTTAACCATGGGAAGTGATGAGCTATTAGTTGACATGAACAGTGTAACTTTTGATTCTGTAAGATTTCTTCATAGTATCACTATCATCATTAACATTTGCACAAAAGTTGAAACTAAAATCAAAAATAAATTGCCCTCAGTTGGATTTGTCCCAAAAAGATGGTTGCAAGAAAATTTAAAAGTAGTTGCCATTCGAAATATAGATTGTTATGTGGTTCTCAGCACACAAAGTACCGACAGCGGTGGCTACGCTCGCTAAAGTGCAGCGTTAGGTCATGAGGCCAAGCTCTCTGATGACTCGGTAGATGCGTGGGTTCGAGCCCCACTGTCGGCCATTCTTGAAATGGTTTTCCGTGGTTTCCTCCTTTTCCAACACTAGGCAAATGCTGAGATGGAACCCTCTGACAGGCCACGGCCACTTCCTTCCACATCCTTGCCCAGTTTCATCCATCTTCAACTATTCCATCTCTCATCCCGGCATGCAGGTCGCCCACGGGCGTCGACTAGAAATATCTGCACTCGGCCTCTCAGGAGGACACACGACAAAAAAAAAAGGACACAAATTCACTTCATTGTTATTACTGTTTGATGTTTGGGGGCGAAGAACCATGGGCTCGTACGGGTATCACAACAATAAAAAAAATTGAGGCAAAATTCTAAAACATTCAGGGACCAGGAAACACATTAATAATGCATAGATGTTTCACGGGTGGAAACAACGCGATTAGCAGCTGTGAAATATAATGAAAATGTAACTTGAAATAGGCGAATTATGGGTCGCCTAATAGATGGTGTGCCTTGCCTTTAGAGGCCACAGAGAGGACCACGAATCTCATAATAAGGGCAATTATTTAGAAACCCTCGATTTGCTGGCAATAGAAGAATCATTTATGAAAGAAGGCAGCTCTGTTTTTTGAAGGTACGTCTCCAGACATCCAAAATGATTAAATGCAGTCTGTCACTAATGCAGTATGGGAAAGGATTGCAGAAGAGCTTTCGTCATGTGAATTTGTGGCCATTCAGGCAGATGAGACTACTGACGTGACCTTCAAAGCTCTCAATTAAGTGTAATTGTGCGATGTCTGTAACTCGAGAGTTCAGAAATATTTGTAGGTTTCTTCGATGTATCATTAGATAGGCCTATAAATGCACAGGCTTCGGCAATAAACACATAATTTTCGATCTGGAAGAATATAAAATAGATAAGAAAATAGTCCGCCCCTTGAAACCTCAATAACTAACTAACTAGACTTATGCTGGAGCTACTGTCATGTCGGGTAGCAACAATGGTCTTCAAGCAATTATCAGACAGCATTATTTGCACATTGTTACGCTCGTCCATCAAACTTAGTTCTTTTACATGGGGCCAAGAGAATAGGTAGTATGGAAGATTTAAGTTAAAACTTTAAAAATTGTCTTTAAAATGTGTTGCTGCAGTTTTACTTTTTATTTGTGTCTACCCAATTATTTTACTCACGCTACGCTACTGGTGAGGTCATATTTTAAATTAATAGCCCAGCATTGTTAACTACTTCGTGGTAACTGACATTTTCCTGATATCCACATGTGGAATGTTTATTTTATAGGAATATTTTATTTGATCGGGAATAAAAAGAAGTAACCCGGGAAGTTCTTCGGGAATAATGATAAATGTATGTGTTTATGTTAGAGCTAAAGTCCAGTGCTCAGAAGAGGCAAAGGGGTTAGGATCCTCCTACAGATTGAAGATAATGGAAAAAACACTGTGTTTGATTTTTATGTGTAACCTGATATGATTTTATGTGATAACATGTGGATCTAATTTTAGTTAGGGCAGTGTCTGATAGAATATGTATTTCGTTGTTTATTTTGAAACAGGGTATTTGGTTCAAGCCTCAGTGTGTGTGTGTGTGTGTGTGTGTGTGTGTGTGTGTGTGTGTGTGTGTGTATATAGAATAGGACAATAACCAGATCTAAATCATAAGTTCCTTGCTCTTGTTTTCTAACTTGGTGCATCGTGCTCATCTATCTAGTAAACAATCTAGTAATTTAACTAGCGATTATTTCAAGGACCAATACAAAATCGATTGATTTTTAAAACCACAAAATTTAATTGTTTTTAAATTTCAACCAGAATCCCTTTATTAGAATTTTGAATATTTTCAAAAGCTTGTATATTTAGAGGAGAATTTATTAGGATTAATGAGAATTTTTAATAAGATGCGTAATTAAAAAATTCGAATGGTAGGATTGCCAATCCAGTGCTGGCATTGCTTGAGTTAAACTGATAGTAGTGCCAGTTGATTATGCGATTGTTGGATATCTTGTATTTTACCATTCATTTTCGAGTGTTTTAATGTCGCATTTTCTGAACCTAGAATGTACAGTACCTTGTGTGTTATATTAAATATTGTTACGGCTGTGAGTTTGTTTCGTCGCCTCGCCCCGTGAGTCACAACTGCCCCGGGCTATCTCTGCATCTGTGTATTACGTGCGCCTTACGCAACGGGTTGCGAAGTGAAAGGGATGGTCCAGAATATTCGTGACCCAGCCAGTGATGGAAATCTCGAGAAGCCGTGAATCCTGGACGGGTCTAGAAGCATTCATTGAGTCACCAGCCTGCTATATAAGAGCGACCTGGCCTGCGAGGGGGACAGTGTTTTTCGAGCTAGTGCGAGCTTTTACCTGAGCGACAGTTGTTGGTGACGTGACTTGCGAAACCCTAGTGAAGCTGATTCTCTTGACAGCGAAGGAGTGTGAAGCCTACGGAGGAACTGTGCCTTGAGCGAGTGTGTTTTCCAGTGCAACAGAGGTTAGTGTGGTGAATTGCGAAAACACCGGGGGCTGTTTCCATAGCCAGCGGACAGCGAAGCAGAGTGTAGTGGTGAGTGACCGGCTATCGTAAATAACTGTAGCTTTAGTATTTAAGGAAGTGTTGCAGGTAGTTCTATCGAGGCCACCGGTCCCATTAGGAGGGATTAACTTCTGTAGCTTATTGACAAGTGAAAGGCAAGTGTTCCCTACAAGAGGAAACTAGAGTGAGATACTAATTGCTTGTATTTGCTATTTGTGTGGTGTATCTTTCTGGCCCGCAATAAAGCTAATACGTTTCTCTAAAGTATCAATTTGTGTTGTGCTTTCTACCCACCGTAATCTAGTTAACGGAAGTGCCACTAGGGGGTGGCATGGAACAATATTATAATACCTTTGAAGTGTGTGTCTTTTATGAGTATTGAAAAGCAAAACCATACTATGTTCCATTCCTCATGTGTTAGTTAGCCCTTCATCACCGCACATTCTGCGCCCGGTATTGAGGTTGCCGGAGCAATGAACATGAGGATGTGCCCCAAACGGGTACAATATATACAGTGAGAGCCTTCTCTACAGAACGAATCTTCGCGTGCGCCGTGTGAAGTTAGCAGCAGATTAGCGCCCAATTAGTTCAACACATTTAGCCTACACTTTTTAACGTATTAAATAATCATCATTACTTACATGAATTTCAGAGTACTTGCTGGAAATGTTGTCTTTCATTTTCTAAACACACATTGCACCAACGTAGGAAGATTTGGTACAATCGCTGTAATTCATCCTCACTGATATTTCGTATCAGTGCAGTTATTTCGTCCGCGAGAGCCTCCAGGGCACGCGGATTGTTTCTGTAAACATTTAGTTTGAGATTCCCCCACAAGTAAAAATCGCACGGAGCTGAAACTTACGAGCACATTTGCTGAAATACTTCTTCTTGAGAAGATAAGTTTTCACTAGGAAAATTCGATATTTTGTTCCATACCTAACCTTAAAGATAGCCTTGAAGTCATTTTTCAGTGTTGCCTTACTAAGAAAATTAATACCTAACCATGTTCACGGGATACGAGATAGCCAACAGTACTTCACCAAAAGTCGTAATTATCTCAAGGCATCTTGCCAGCTCCGTATGTAATAAATTCAATGGCAGCATTCGGGGCTTACCCACCCTCACTTGTGTAATCGGCAAATGCTAGTCAACTTGCGGTGACTAATCACTCTCTGCCCGTCACTCCGCCCACTGAGGCTCCGTTCTATAAGGACGACTCTCACTGTATATACGAGTCTCGTATAGAGCTTTTAGTTACACCTAACGCCTGTCCGAAAGGATGGTGTTATACAGTAAATCGTTCATCAGTCAGTGTAATATCATACAGTATGCTTCACACAAGGTTCAAGGTAAGGATGACTAATAGCTCAGAAATAAACAAACCAAGGAAAGGTGAGCCCCGCCGTATGATCACACAGCTGTGAGGAAAATAGACTACTTATCTGCAGCCTACTCTTTAATTACCGTATTCAAACTTATCACGGATGAGTTGAAATAATTTTTTGCATGACTGTCTTCCGAGATTGATGTTGTTACTTCATCTAGGAGCTTGGACTTCGTCTCATCAGCCTCCTGAAAGTGGGTGTATGAAGAATTTAGCTGATAATACGTGCTATTGTCTATAGTGTAGTAGTGTGAGTGTTTGTAACTGAGGCTAGGAATGGGAAGAAGGCGTCCATGGCCTTAAGCTGGAACCATGCCGACATTTGCCTGAAAAAGAGTAGACGTGGGAAACAGGCAGTAAACCACTTCTAGGATGGCTAAGGTGGGAATCAAACCCTCCTCTTTCCAATGTTTCCTCAGGAAGTTGAGTATACCCCGTTTCATTCCACAGATAAGAATTACATTTCTTGTCAGAGCCGGGAATCGAGCCCCAGACCTTTGGAACCTGAATCTTAATATTGTTTTAGATCCCTTAGTTGGGGGGGGGGGGGTAGTTTAGGGATCTAAACATTAGTGTTATTGTACTAATTTGGAAGGTGATTCCTAGGAGAGGGTAGCTTCCCGTATCTGGGAGAGCTTACCAGTGTAGTGTGTTGTTTGCTGTTCAAATGCTAGGGGGTGTTCCTGCTAAGATGCAAGAGCCTACTAGGGGATGAACCTCTGAGTGCAGGCTAATAGGCCGGCCTGCCAGCTGGACGGAGTGAATGATATAACCGACGTGCTTATGTCAGCGGCTCGCTGCTATGCAGTCGAGTCGCCTGCGGGAGCACAAGGAAACCTGAGCAAGCAATAACTGGCTACTATTGTCACGGTCAATCGTGACGAGAGTCAGGAAGGGTATGAGGATGTAAAGAGGCGTGTAATTATGAATGTAATTATTTCGTCCGCGAGAGCCTCCAGGGCACGCGGATTGTTTCTGTAAACATTTAGTTTGAGATTCCCCCACAAGTAAAAATCGCACGGAGCTGAAACTTACGAGCACATTTGCTGAAATACTTCTTCTTGAGAAGATAAGTTTTCACTAGGAAAATTCGATATTTTGTTCCATACCTAACCTTAAAGATAGCCTTGAAGTCATTTTTCAGTGTTGCCTTACTAAGAAAATTAATACCTAACCATGTTCACGGGATACGAGATAGCCAACAGTACTTCACCAAAAGTCGTAATTATCTCAAGGCATCTTGCCAGCTCCGTATGTAATAAATTCAATGGCAGCATTCGGGGCTTACCCACCCTCACTTGTGTAATCGGCAAATGCTAGTCAACTTGCGGTGACTAATCACTCTCTGCCCGTCACTCCGCCCACTGAGGCTCCGTTCTATAAGGACGACTCTCACTGTATATACGAGTCTCGTATAGAGCTTTTAGTTACACCTAACGCCTGTCCGAAAGGATGGTGTTATACAGTAAATCGTTCATCAGTCAGTGTAATATCATACAGTATGCTTCACACAAGGTTCAAGGTAAGGATGACTAATAGCTCAGAAATAAACAAACCAAGGAAAGGTGAGCCCCGCCGTATGATCACACAGCTGTGAGGAAAATAGACTACTTATCTGCAGCCTACTCTTTAATTACCGTATTCAAACTTATCACGGATGAGTTGAAATAATTTTTTGCATGACTGTCTTCCGAGATTGATGTTGTTACTTCATCTAGGAGCTTGGACTTCGTCTCATCAGCCTCCTGAAAGTGGGTGTATGAAGAATTTAGCTGATAATACGTGCTATTGTCTATAGTGTAGTAGTGTGAGTGTTTGTAACTGAGGCTAGGAATGGGAAGAAGGCGTCCATGGCCTTAAGCTGGAACCATGCCGACATTTGCCTGAAAAAGAGTAGACGTGGGAAACAGGCAGTAAACCACTTCTAGGATGGCTAAGGTGGGAATCAAACCCTCCTCTTTCCAATGTTTCCTCAGGAAGTTGAGTATACCCCGTTTCATTCCACAGATAAGAATTACATTTCTTGTCAGAGCCGGGAATCGAGCCCCAGACCTTTGGAACCTGAATCTTAATATTGTTTTAGATCCCTTAGTTGGGGGGGGGGGGTAGTTTAGGGATCTAAACATTAGTGTTATTGTACTAATTTGGAAGGTGATTCCTAGGAGAGGGTAGCTTCCCGTATCTGGGAGAGCTTACCAGTGTAGTGTGTTGTTTGCTGTTCAAATGCTAGGGGGTGTTCCTGCTAAGATGCAAGAGCCTACTAGGGGATGAACCTCTGAGTGCAGGCTAATAGGCCGGCCTGCCAGCTGGACGGAGTGAATGATATAACCGACGTGCTTATGTCAGCGGCTCGCTGCTATGCAGTCGAGTCGCCTGCGGGAGCACAAGGAAACCTGAGCAAGCAATAACTGGCTACTATTGTCACGGTCAATCGTGACGAGAGTCAGGAAGGGTATGAGGATGTAAAGAGGCGTGTAATTATGAATGCAATGTGTAGTTTACTGACCAAGTGTTTATTGGTCAGTGAGTATGAAATTGTAAGTCCCTTTTAGGGGAATGTAAATAATGGTACAAGTTAAGTGTACAAGTTTGTGGATGGGTGTTACAAAGTAAAGGATATCTGAACACTTGCTGATTCTCACCTGATGATAGTAGCTGGAGCAGGGCCTTCGGCAGCACACACTGTATGACAGATAATGCTCCCAAAGGGCCTCTCTTCTTATAGGTCCTGCCGTTGCTCAGTCAACATTCCATTGACGTAGCTGCCCCAGTTAGTTATAGTGTTAATGTTTATGAGTGTGTTGCAAGTGGTTGGCTAACCTCCCGAGTTGGGTGGCCGCCTCTTGCCGTGTAAAAGTGATGTTCTGGTCTTATGATGTTTGCCAGTTAGGGTGAGTTTTAGTAGAAGATGGGGGGTGGCTCTCAGGGGGTACAGCCCCCCGGGCCTGTACAAGTCTCCTCCTTCGATTAGTTCGCGTCCCCGCGAACGGGAACGGAACGTGGAGTGGGGGTGTTGATGTGATGGATCGTTGTTGAATCCTCCTTGTACTTATTCTTCTTTTCTTCTGTGTTGATGTCGTGTAGGGGTAGCGATGTCGTGTTGATGTGAGATCAGCTTGTGTTCAGAGGGGTAGGTTTTGGGATATACATATGATGATTTAAAACAGTTCATTAAAAAAAATTGCCATTTGCAGTATGAAAAAGTTCAACAACAAAAAAATACGTGGTTTTGACATTATATAATATATTGGTATTGTGCAGGGAGGAAAAAACCCAGGACTGGACGGGTGGTTGTGCCGTACGGCGCTGTATTGGGGAAAAAATTGCTCCCTGCAATGTGAAAGATGGAAGAAATAGAAAAAAATAGGTGTCCCAGGGTATAAGTTAAAGGAAATATTATAATGGTTTATTGTTCGAGGGATGAAACGGGACACCTTCACAAATTTGGACGTTAGAAGGGTAGAAAGGAAAGTCAGTGTGTACATGTGTGTGATAAATAAAAATATGTGTATTTACGATGTGTGGCATCATTGGTAACAAATTTTGTGTGAGGTGTCTCTTAACAGTATTACATTATTTTCTTTTACATTAGTCACTTATATCTATCTTAATTATTTTATACCTAGACGGCCGTATCTACTGTACCTTGCGTGCACGCTACCCTTGTATTCATGTGCCGTCTCATGGCTAATCCTGTCCGGCCGTTTTCGGTGCAGTTTAGTGGTCGTGCTGCTGATATACCCCTATCCTGTGGATCATTCTCTGTGGGCGAATGCCTCCACACTTGACAGTAAGAGTCGCCGCCACAAATCGGTTGCGCCCTTAGTGTCGTATGTTACGTCACATCTTTGACGCTATTTTCTTTATCTGTAAGTAGGCCTGATACCCCACAGGTATCAACCCTGCTGTTCAGATTTCTGTGTTATGGAGTGTGGTTGTGAAAGAATGGTAGTGAGTGTGTTGCATTATGTTAGAATGTGTACAAATTAGTGAGAAAAACTGATGCATAATAATAGCATGGCACAAAAACATGTTGCTGCTGTATGGCAGTGAAATCATCGTCACCAGTGTCATGTATCTGGTGTCGCCGTCTGTAAAGTGGAGAAGTAGAAAAAAAACATGTAATCATTAGCGTAATCTCCATGTCGCCTCTTGTGTCGGCGTGTATACTTTCTGAAATCAAAATTACAGGTATTATAGTCGGTCAATACACTCGTGTCGTCCGTCTTGTTCTTTGTCTGGCGCCTTCTTATCTTACCTTACTCTATACCTTCTTATGCCGGCTATGACTTTGTGTGTATAGTTCGGTGGTCCACCTTACCTGATACCATGACCATTTTTTGGGTTCCACTCCTTGGTGCAGTGTTGGAGTTCTTTGCTGAAATATAAAATATGTTAGCAATACCCTTGGCCAAATATATATATATTGCGCACCTATCGCGCAGCGCCGTTTAAGGGTTGGGTTGCGGTGCTACCGCCCCTGAGACTTCTTTGGCGTCTCGTGTATTATCGAGGTCGGTCAGCTCCAGTGGCTGTACCGTTTACCTCGCTGGTGGGTCGGACGGCTTCAGTGCCTCCGCCCTGTTATGTTTTTATCGGTGATTTATCGATTTATCGGGCTTATCCTGGCAACGACTAGCCGCCAGGTGCCGAAATATTTTGCCTTAACCTTACTTATCTTAATGTATTATATCCTATTGTGTTATCGGGCTTACCCTGGCAACAGATTTGAGTCGCCAGGTGCCGAAATATTTTGCCTTAACCTTACCTATCTTAATGTATTATATCCTATTGTGTTATCGGGATTACCCTGGCAACGGATTTGAGTCGCCAGGTGCCGAAATATTTTGCCTTAACCTTACTTATCTTAATGTATTATATCCTATTGTGTTATCGGGCTTACCCTGGCAACTGATTTGAGTCGCCAGGTGCTGAAATATTTTGCCTTAACCTTACTTATCTTAATGTATTATATCCTATTGTGTTATCGGGCTTACCCTGGCAACGGATTTGAGTCGCCAGGTGCCGAAATATTTTAGTCTAAATTATTATAAATGAGAGAAAAAAAATTTGATATGTATAAGCCGAATGGTGTAACTTAGTCTAATGCCGAAATGTGCTGTGCTATTATTTAGCAACAGCGGTTAATAAATTTGCTTATTTCTAAGTTGCGTGTCAAATGCAACTGTCTTACATGCTAAAATTTTGATGGCGTGCAATGTATAGGGGGGTATTGGGATTACGGGTGCCTCCTAGGGCTTACCTGCGCCTTTGACTATCGAAATACGCGAGCATGCGTATAGTACCCAGGGACATTCGCCCAATTTGCAGTGTGGTGTCGGTAATCCGAGTGACTACGCATGCAGATTGTGGTTTGGGCACAACGTTTCGTGCTCAACACGGCTCCTCCATTGGACTCGTACGTATAGTAGTTTGGAATTACCTTGCGCCTAGGAGGAGTTACCCCTACCTATTGACCTCCCTTGCACATTGTCACCCATGTGTTTTGTGGGGTGCTCCCCTTAATAACTAGTTGTCGACATTTATGCTAATGATTAATACTAGTAATTAATAACGTCGCAGGCGACTGCGGTGCCACAAGAGCAAACGCCTCGCCCGGCCATCATGTTCATTGCCGTTGTATTTGCATATGTTATCATTGTTGGGCCTGCCCATTAAAACCCCTGTGAGGGCTCGCTGTGCTCCTCATTTAAGATCTCTGGCTGCCCGCTGCGTCACCATTTACGTGGGCATTGGACATTGTTCGGGAAATAATCGTCCGAAAAAAATAGTGTCAACCGGGAATTTGAGCGTCCGGGATCCTCTTCGCCTATATTGGCAGTAATAGTAACATCCGGGGATTTTAGCGTCCGGGCTCCTCTTCGCCTATATTGGCATTGTTGGGTTGGCCCACATGAACCCCTTTAGACAGCTCGCCGCATGCCTATTTAGTATCTCTGGCTGCCCGCTGCGTCACCATTTAATGTCTCTGGTGACCCGTTGTCAGCCATTTACGTGGGCGCGGGACCGAATGACCGCCTTCATTCCATATCATTATTATTTCATATTATTCATTATTTGTTTGGTTATCTTCATCTTTGCTACGCGGGGCAAGGACTTGTCGGATCCAGGATTGGTCCCGCTGAATCCTGAGACCCTGCTTCACTCCTGCGAGTAGGAGACTAACTTCCCGCCATGGAAGTTCTACTTACTTACATGCTAACTAGTAGTCTAGTCGTAATTTGGTCGTCCCTTGGTTCCTCTCCTGAGTCCGGTGCGGAGTTGGCTATTTCTCCCCCCGTTCGTCAAAAGTCTCCCCAGCAGGTCTGGCTTCGATGCCCGTAGCACATAGTGGGTGTAACATCTCTTCGTCCCGGGGACAGGCTAGGTACACCTAGGATTCCGAAGTTTGCCCGTGCTAGGTCATCGGCGCTTCGACCTTACGTAATTCGTCTCTTTGGTCTGGGTCAGTGAGCCAACCGGGGTAGGGCTTAACATCGCCTTCCCCAGATCTGCTCCTGTGTGGTGCCTCTGGCCTTCTGCTTACGCTGTCATCACCATTCAGCGTGTCACAGATTCCTTTTTTATATAAAAAATGAGTGTACTATGTAAATAATTTATTGTGTAAAAAATGTAAAATTTTTAAGTGTTCTGGGGTTGTAGAATCTTCTAAATGCATGGACTACTTTAGGTCTGCTATGGCTACGTCGGACTTCCAGCTGTAATGCCTTGGTAATTTTCATGGAGGCGTTAATAGGGTTTTATGGCGTTGGGTTCCCTGTTATTAGGCTCCGGGGGTGTTATTTGTTGAATAGGCTTAAAGCATGGTAGGAGAGGGTTGCGCATCTTTGGACTCCATGTTAATGGTGGCCTGGAGCCGGTGATGCTATCAGGATGTCTTTACAGTGAGTGGACGGGGGTAGGTATTTCCCAAGTGTGCAAAAATTTTCAGAAAAGTGCCATGCAGGTTCAATAATAATAACCCAGGTGTGTGGGTAGGATATTCCATGCGTGCGGATGGATATGAGGCGTATCCGCTCTCATTTAAGGATAGGTATAGGTCGAGGTATAATAGTACTATGTCCCTTGCATGCGGGATTATTTAATAAGAAAATATTTGTTATTTTAAGTTTGGCCGCATCTCTTTATATTGAGATGTGCATTACGCTTGCTATTCTTTCTGACACACCCCTAATACTCGGGTGTTAGCATTGAGAGCCAGGGCGTAGTGAGCCCTCTCTTTAAACGCATGAAGTCTATCAACCCCGATGTATATTTTGGCATGTAGTTTAGCTGTTTTTATTGTGTCTGTATGTCTGTGTTGGCTAATGTTGTGAGTGACAAGGTTATGGAAGGAAAAATGTGGTATAATGGTAGCCTGTAGGTGGTGCCTTGGCCATCTTGCTGGCACCATCCATCTCTGCTCCTGTCATCCTCACTTGGTCAATATCCGCTTTCTATCCGCTCTTTGGGATAGTAAAGTGTGGTGACGCTGTGACGTCACGGCCTAATCTGGCCTCTCATTTGATGATGTCAAAGTAGCAAGTGAATTTGTAATGTGACTGGTCATGTCCTGATCGCCTATGATGGTTTTGGGATTAAAAAGTAAAAAGAGAAGTAGTTATTGGGGGGGTTGTTCCTTCAGAGCACCTGTCTGTATCCGCTCCTGATAAGTGAGCGCGTGTGGGAAGGACGTGGTCGTAATTGTGATTAGCGCAGCTGCGTGTGTTTGGCTATGTTCCGCTACATCACGCGGGCGGGTGGCCTGTTATCGGCTAAGTCCTATCGTGTGTCGCGTGGCTGAGTGTCGGCCGGCGCGTGTGGCTTGTCAACATCTTTGTAGACATGTCCCTGTGGCCCTAAGATAAGTCCGGCCTATCGTGTCTGTACATTGCTAAATGTTATAACTGTTGTAACAGCGCTGAGTCCTGTGTCAATGTATGCCATTATTATTGGTTTGTTTTTGTCATTTCATGGTCACCTCCGTTATAACAATAGTGTCTGTCGACGGCAGTGTTGCAATGCGGTGGAATCTGCAAGTCAGTGTTTTGTCATGTTTTGTTTTCATGTGCTTGTGTACGCGAAGTCTCTGACGTTACGTATGTCGGCTGCCGGAACGTGACTTTTGCCAATGTGCGAGTGTTGTCACTGTTTGGGATTCCGGGCGGGCCAGTGTGCTAATCTGTCCCGTTTTCGCTTACCGGTGTTGTGTATACATTGTTTTCCGCAAGACCTCTGCCTTGTGTAACTATGTGTAATCCATGTCTAGGAAGTCTATTGTGGTCCCCGTGGAGGCCTAGGATTTTCGGTACGCCCCCTTATTGGGAATTCCTGGGTCGCCAATGCCGAGGTAGGCTGTTGTGACGAGTACCTTGGAACGAATCTATGTTCCAGTATGTATGGTAAAAGAACCTTCCTGTCACTAAAAACGTGTATCTGACCCACTCATGTGCTTGCCTGGGGCCAATTTCAGTCTAATTGTGAATCTGGATATTTGTTTTCCACGGCGTCCGATTTTTACTGGGCATTCGGACCCGCGATCCCCTGTAATTCTCCGTGTTCTATGTCTGCGTTGTCTGTTGGGATTTGTGTGTCCCCAGTGTGGCTTTTGATTGTGTTTTTCGCGCCAAAATACCATTGGTTAGTTTGTTTTTGGCACGACTGTGTTGTGTGGTCGCGAGTTCGTACCCGCCTTGCTTTAAGGTCCTGGTGTTACAATTTTTTGTACTGTATATACCATGGTACACGTACCGTGTATTTAAGGCACGCAGATGAAAATACGCTTTGGCGTGAAAAATTTGGGTCTTTTGGAATGCCCCTAGTATTATAATTTTGAAAGTTATAGGGTTTTGAAGCTAGCGTAAATGATCGCGTGTACTACCTTCAGAGCTGGGAGCTGGTAGTTGGTTTGCGCCTGGTGAAGGCCGCGTGCCTATGCATGTGTTATCGCTGACCCGGCGATAGTATTGGATTACAGTATTACAAGGAAGTGTTTTGCCGGCTAGCTGTCTGGCCCAAGTGCCAGGCCAATGTGTGTATGCTTGCCAGCACGTTTTCGTACTATCTGCATATACAGCGTGTCTTGGGTCCCTCGCAACGTGAAAGAACCTTCCCTTAACTACAAGTTGTGTTCCCAAATTTTGTGCTATTGTAGGCTTGGGATGAATATATTCTTGTTAGTGGTACCAGATGTCATTATGCATGTGTGTCACTGGGCCGCTAGTCGCGTGTTTGGGGACTAGGTGTCTGATGTGGTTTAATTAATTTGTGTATGTGAATTCCCGTTAGTGTGACTGTCCCGTATTATTCTATCCTCCAGTTGGAGAGTTACCCGACCTTGTATTCCTGGTATCCAGGAGGTTGCGGGTTCGAGACCGTCTTCGTTCAGGATAATTATTCCTGTTGCCTTTTAGGCTCGTGTCTCCGGGACAGTTCTGCCAAGTGTTAGGGTCGTATCCCGGTGCGGTCAGCGGGGTCCGAAGGCTATTTCTTGGCCTTCTTTTCCCGTCTGCCAGTGGGATCATTTCCCTTCCTTTTGACAGTGTTCCCGCCGTTACGTGTAGGTGTCGCCTTGCGGGAATGATATGCCTTCATACGGCGGGCGTGTGTGGTGTCTTTGATGAGTTTTCGCCCATGGCGCACGCTGACTATGTAATTTAGGTCAGATACCTTCCTGCAGACTTTGAAGGGACCTGACCAGCGTGACATTTTTCTTACGGGCGGAATTGGAGACCATAACCAATTGCCCGGGTGTGTATTCCACGGTCTTTCTCTGCCGATCGTACCGTTCTTTTTGTTTTTTCTGCGCCGCGGCTATGTTCTTTCTAGCGTCCATGCGAGCTATCTGCAAGTGCTCTAGCCGGGCGGCATTGTCCGGGTGAGTGTCCTGTGGGATACATATATTGTCTATGGGACTTCTGGGTGTGTACCCGTGCAACAAGAAGTGTGGAGAGTGTTTTGTGGCCGTGGATATGGAAGTGTTGTAGCTAAATGTAATGGGCTGCAGGTAATCATCCCAGTCTGTCCCTGTGTCCCCTGTAAATTTAGCTAGGGCCATTCCAATTATTTTATTCATACTCTCTGTGAGACCGTTGGTTTGTGGGGAAAAACTAGTGGTCGTATATGCCCTTATCCTGAGTACCTCCAAAAACTGTTGGAGCACTCTCGAGGTGAAAATGGTACCTCTATCGGATAGTAGGGTTTGGAATAGGCCATATCGTGTAACTATGTCGAATAAGAATTCGACTATGCTGTTTGTGTCTGCTTTGGGCACGGCCTTTGTTATCATGTACCGGGTGAGATACTCGGTGGCAACCAGTATGTATTTATTGCCTTTTTGAGATGTCGTAATGGGGCCTTTAACGTCTATCCCGACTCTGTGAAATAGCTCTCCTACGGGAATTGGGTTGAGTAATCCATGAGGCTTGCCGGGCCTTGTTTTGAATCGCTGGCAAGTGTGACATGTCTTTACGAAGGTGTCTATGTCGGCCTTCATGTTTACCCAATAATACTTGTCCCGGATTCTAAGGTATGTTTTATGCGTACCCAAATGTGCCCCTGCCAGTGGGCTATTGTGGTGTCCGATCATGATATTCTCTTTCAATTACTCCGGAACCGCTATAGGTGCATTATCGTGCATGGCTGTGGGCTTAAATTTCAGTACCCCGCCTTTGTCTAGGAAAAATCGCCTAGACAGCCGTGCTGTCTTGGAATCCACCTTATCCAAGTTTTTTAGTGCCATTAGAATCTGTTTCAAGTATAGATCACGTTCTTACTCCAGCTTGATGTTAACCACCGCCAGGGCAAAAGTGGGCATGTCGTCCCATTCGTGGTCCTTACTGTCATCCAGGGGATCGGCTACTGGCAGCCTAGACAACCCGTCTGCGTCTAGGTGTGTAGCGCCTTTCTTGTGTTTGACCACGAAATTATATTCATACAGGCGGAATATAATCCTATTGAGCCGCGAATTTGGGTTTTTGAATTTGTCCCAAAAAAGCAAGCTCGCGTGGTCAGTCACTACCGTGAACTGGATACCATAGAGGTATACCCTGAAATAGTTCACTCCCCACGAAAATGCCAGCATTTCCCGCTCTGTGGCAGAGTATCTGGTCTCAACGGCCGTTAGTTTCCTGCTAGCATAAGCTACGGGCCGTATGCGCCCTTCTGCATCCTCCTGCAATAGGGCCGCCCCCAGCCCGTACTGGCTGGCATCCACGTGTAAAAAGGTGGGCCTATCACTATGGAAGTGTTGCAGTAATGGTTGTGAGGTTAATAGTTGCTTCAGTGTGTTGAAGGCATCTATGTGTTCCTGTTTAATGCTGAAGGGCGTTTTTTCACGTGTGAGTTCGGTTAGGGGGTGGGCGATGTGCGCAAATCTGTGGATATATTTCCTGTAATACGAGGCCAGTCCAATAAAACTGCGCAATTGTTTCAAATTTGTGGGCATTGGGATGCCCGTTATTGCGTCAGTCTTCGCTGGGTCGGGAATAATGCCCTCTCTGTTTACAATATGGCCCAATATGTTAATCTGCTGTCTGGCAAATTGACATTTCGCAGGTTTAAGCCTTAATTTGGCCTCTCTGATCCTTGCGAAAGCCTCCTCCAAATGTACGATATGCTTGTCAAAGGTGTGGAGAAGACCGTTATGTCGTCCACGTAAACCAATACGGAACGCCATTTTAGACCTGAAAACGTTTTATCCACTAGCTTTTGGAAGGTCTGGCTGGCGTTACGGAGGCCCATTGGTAACCTTGTGTAGGTATATAGACCGTTCTCTGTAACGAACGCCAGCTTGTGCCTATCCGGTTCATAGACGGGGATTGAATAAAATCCACTATAACAATCCATCGAACTGAACCAGCTAGCCCCGCCAAGGGCATCCAAATAGGTGTCTGCCCTTGGTAGTGGATAACTATCATTTTCTACTAACTTATTGAGCCTACGGTAATCAGTACAAAACCTGTGGGATCCGTCCCGCTTTTTGGTCAGCAATACTGGGGCGCTGTAGTTCGAAATAACGGGGACAATGACCCCTGCCTCGAGCATCTCTGTGATCTGAGCGTCGATGGCGTGTCTCTCCTTCTGGCGCACCCTGAAGGGAGGCTGGTGTACTGGCCGGTCACTGGTGAGGGTGACGTGGTGTTCGATAAGGTCTGTCACTGCGAGATCCTTCATCGAATGGGCAAAAATATCCCTGTTGGTCTCCAGGAGCTCCGTGAGCCTTTTATTTTGCTCCGGTGTCAGGTCCTGTCTGTGGGTCTGCTTGGCCGCCTTATCTGTGTGTGTGTCTGTGTGTTGGCTGATAGTGTGCAGTGTAGAGGCCTGGTGCTCGTGAATTTCTCGCTCCGCTCGAATCCCATCTGTGTTCCTGGTGTATATCATGGGATGTGTGGTGAGCCTCTGGTCATGCTTTAAAAGCATCTTACCGCCAGCAAAATTGATGTTAGCCTCATACTTAGCGAGGAAATCCATGCCAATTATGGCTGACGCAGAAAGATGTTCTATAACGAACATGGGGTGTGTTGTGGCAAAATGGTCTAGCCCGAGATGTATGTTTGCCACCCCCGCGTTTTCTAGCGTCTGAGCATTGGCCGCTACCAGCCGGATGTCACCCGTGACAACGTGTATTTGGCCTTCGGTAACGTGTTTTCTGTTTACACAACTTACCGCTGCCCCAGTGTCAATTAGGGCCTGCACCCTGTGGCCATTTATGGTGGCGTGTATCGTGAGTGCCGATACCTGGAATCCATTGCCCTGCAAAGATGTGCTGTGTAGGGTGTATGTTGTTGTTGTTGCTACTGGCGTAACATTTGTGCTGGGCAGGCATGGGGCTGGCCGCTTATCGTACCTGGCACGCTTGGCCTCTCGGCTTACTTCCTGTGTCGAGTACTTTAGCTCGGTCAGCGAAGTGCGCCCACTGAGTACATTGCCTGTTCTCTCGACTGCCCGTGCTGTTAAAATAGAGGGCTTCTGGCGAACGTTTAATGTGTTGATCGTTCCCAGGTTTTGTGTAGGTGTGCTGTTGTTTTCTTCCTCGTGGGAAGGTGTGTCTGCAAATGTGACCCTGCGTTTGCACTTGTTACCCCGTCTTTTGTTCCAGGCGGTCGCGAGTTCGACTCCTGTTGCTGGCTTTCCTATGCCGAGTGATCTCGCGCCCTGCGCCTGTGTGGGATCACCTCCCGCCCTGTGCTGTGGTGTAGGGGGTTTGTTTTCCTGTTTGGAGGGTGTGGGTTTTCCTCCATCTTGTTTGTGCGTGATTGTGAGGGGCGTATAGTGTCCCGCCCTAGGGTTCCCTGTAAACAGTATGTGTAGGTCCCTGTCGAATCCCGCAGTAGTAAATAGCGGTGGCGAGTGCACATCAGTGTATACATGTATGTTTGCTTGGAGTACCTTGCCGAGAGCGGTCACCTCTACGGCGCTGGCATAGGTACCGTCCTTGCCCATGTATTTTTTATAGTCCGCCACGGTCTGGAATGGGTTTTCCCGCTCGTCCGATACAAAATCTCGGTACTCTTTCCAGTTGGCCAGGATATGTTGGACCGTTTCCTGTCTGTAGTCCCTATGATAATTCTCGGTGTTCCGGACTAGGAAGCTCATGGCCCTAAACAGACAGTTGCCGTCTCCTTGTACGGGGTGTGTCTGGAAACGGTCCGGGGGCGGGTCGTCAGCCTTGGCTTTAGCTGGCTGCTTTTTCCCATTACTCTTACGAGTTTGTTTGGGGGAAGTGCCTCTCTGGTGTTGTGTTGGGGGAGGAACCTCAGCCGCTTTATCAGCTGGCCGAACCTCCCCGTCTAATCGTTTTTTTGAAACGTGGGTGTTCGTCTCCCTGTACTGTATGTGCGCCCCCCCCCCCTCGGGGTGGCTGCGCCAACTTCCCGCTTGCGGTGTGTTGCTAGGTTTGGTAGGTATTGCCCCCCTATCTGCCCGGCGGGGTGCCTCATCCCTAAACTCCCTCGGGTGTTCGTCAGGGAGGGGGTAGTGTTCCGAGCCCTTTGGGTATGTATTTGTATTGTCCCGGCCTTTTGTGGTTTTCCTTGTCTGTCGGTTATTGCCCGGTGGTCCGTTTTTCTGTCTCCGCCAGGGTGGGGTGTATGTTTGCTGCTGCGGGGGCGGGTTTTCCCGGCGATTCCCCTTTTTCCTCTACTGGGAAGGTGCATATCCCTGTCTGGTCGGGGGTGGGTTTCCTCGACGGTCCCCATTTTCCCAATACTGTGGGGGTGCATAGCTTTGCCTGCGTGGGGGCGGGTTCTCCCGATACTCCCCATTTCCCCTATATTGCGGTGCTGCATAGCCTTGCCTGCTTGGGGGCGAGTTTTCCCGATATTCCCTGTCTGCCCTGTATTGTGGGGCAGCATAGCTTGGTGGCGGGCTGCTTCGCCGGGGGATGGTGTGCTCGTACTCCTCAGGGTAGTACTCCTGTGTGTACGGGGATGGTGTTCGCCGTGAGGGGTATGTCGGCTCTGTGTCCGCGTATGATACCGGTGAGTACCGCGGAGGGTAGTGTGGACTATCCTGTGCGTGTGGTGTTGTTGGCCGCTGTGGAGGGTAGTAATTTTCCTCCCTCCCGTAGCGTCTCCTCTCCGTGTCTGCGTGTTCATCCCTTAGCGGTCTCCCGCCTGCTTGGATGGCAGCTATTGTTTACTTTTCCATCCGGTCCACTAATTCATCCATCTTCTGACTATTGTCGTCCTTTTGTGGATGAAAGTGCTGATTCACGGCTTTCTCCGTAGCTTTTTCCGTGATCTTTTTTCCTGCTTCAATTGTCTTTATATTATTGAGCATGTGTTGGACCGTGGGGTTGTCATAACGCACAACTTGTCCACGATGGATGGTCTGAGGCCCTGCATTAACAGCTTAATTTTCTGTTTGTTCGTCATAGCTGCGTTATATTTATCGCACATTAGCAACTTTGCGTTGACGTACGATTGTGTGCTTTCCTTAGGTCCCTGTGACCTTTGTATAATTTGGTCATACAGGTCCTCACTATCTGGTATGAGCTGGAATTCACCTATCAACAATAAAGTGATTTCCTCCCATGTGGCAGCTTCTAGTGTGTCCTCATGGAGCTCATACCATGTCATGGCCGCCTTCGTGAGGTATGCAGGAAGGAGCCGTTTTCGGACTTCATTGATCCAGCCATTGATCCGAGCCGTTCTATTGAAGGCCTTGAGGTATTCCTCGGGATCCTGGCCTTCCCCCGTGAACTTTGTGGGGTGGATCATGGGGTATTCAGTGTGTCCGTTCATCTCGTGTTTGGCTGTCTCTCGTTGGCTGTGTAGTAATTCTGGTTTGTTTAAGCTGTTCGCACCGCTATCGTGTGACGAGGTGTTTGTGTTATTCAGAGGGGAATTAGCCTCGCTTCCCGTGTACGACACTTGTGTTACGTTACCAGGTGGCTCGTCACCTGATATATCGGTACTGATTGATGGAGTGTTGTCGTACTGTGTGGATTTGACTACGTGTACAGTCCTGTCTAAATCCTGTTTCACTGTTTCCAGAATAGTGTGGATGTCTAGAACTGCCTCTGTCGTGTGATTGTCTGATCTAACAGTGTCTGTATCTAGTAACTGTGTGATGCGCTCGAGCAGATTATCAGTTTTCTGCTCTGTGATTTGCAGTTGCTGCAACAATAGGGGGTTGAGTGTTGGCAGGCAATCTACTTCACTAGCGCTGGATATTGGTGATTCTTGTCTGTTTTCACTGGCCTGGGATCGTGTAAAGTGTGTGACTTGTGCTGCCGCTGCAGGGTGTTGAGCGCGGATCTCTGATGCCTTGAATTCGAGTTCCCAAAGAAGTTGTACTGCAGTCTGGTCAGTTATCAAGTCACTGTTTTTAATTCTTAACTTCGGCAGGAGTGGAGTTGTACTAGCCGACAAATGGTGCGCAAAGTCTCTTAGTGTGGTTCTAAATGTGGTCATTTAATTTCCACGGACCTTGTACTGTGGGGAGGGTGGGGGTGGGTGTAATAATACAAACTCCCGTGTAATAAAAAAAATGTAGGACGTAATGTAGGAGAGGAAAAAAATTTAGTCTCGCTTGGCTGCGTGCGGTAGGGGTCGTTTCTACTACGAGGGCTCGTTTTATGAGTCCTACCCTTACTGTGCGTAGTAGCAGCGCCTCCACCAATATGTTTTAGATCCCTTAGTTGGGGGGGGGGTTAGTTTAGGGATCTAAACATTAGTGTTATTGTACTAATTTGGAAGGTGATTCCTAGGAGAGGGTAGCTTCCCGTATCTGGGAGAGCTTACCAGTGTAGTGTGTTGTTTGCTGTTCAAATGCTAGGGGGTGTTCCTGCTAAGATGCAAGAGCCTACTAGGGGATGAACCTCTGAGTGCAGGCTAATAGGCCGGCCTGCCAGCTGGACGGAGTGAATGATATAACCGACGTGCTTATGTCAGCGGCTCGCTGCTATGCAGTCGAGTCGCCTGCGGGAGCACAAGGAAACCTGAGCAAGCAATAACTGGCTACTATTGTCACGGTCAATCGTGACGAGAGTCAGGAAGGGTATGAGGATGTAAAGAGGCGTGTAATTATGAATGCAATGTGTAGTTTACTGACCAAGTGTTTATTGGTCAGTGAGTATGAAATTGTAAGTCCCTTTTAGGGGAATGTAAATAATGGTACAAGTTAAGTGTACAAGTTTGTGGATGGGTGTTACAAAGTAAAGGATATCTGAACACTTGCTGATTCTCACCTGATGATAGTAGCTGGAGCAGGGCCTTCGGCAGCACACACTGTATGACAGATAATGCTCCCAAAGGGCCTCTCTTCTTATAGGTCCTGCAGTTGCTCAGTCAGCATTCCATTGACGTAGCTGCCCCAGTTAGTTATAGTGTTAATGTTTATGAGTGTGTTGCAAGTGGTTGGCTAACCTCCCGAGTTGGGTGGCCGCCTCTTGCCGTGTAAAAGTGATGTTCTGGTCTTATGATGTTTGCCAGTTAGGGTGAGTTTTAGTAGAAGATGGGGGGTGGCTCTCAGGGGGTACAGTCCCCCGGGCCTGTACAATATGTATGTCTACCCCAAGACCACAGAAGGTCAGTGGCGGATCCAGGCCTTGCGGGGCCCTGGGCGATATGATAAGGTGGGGCCCACAACAATGGGAAATAAAAATATATCAAATCAAATGGAAAGTAGTTTTGTAATAATAAAATAAAGAATAGTTACAATATTGTGAATACACTACAGTACATTTTTTAATAATATGAAAGAAACCTTTATGTACCCTTGAAGAAGATTAACTAAACTATGAAATATTAAAATAACTTATTCCTTTGCGACTTTTTTCCCGGCTGAAGTATTCTATTATTTCACTGAAATCTAAACTTGCTAAACGGTCACGGGAGGTCATAGCTGCATTGAAAAAAGGAAAATGAATTATAAATTACTTTGAAAAGCATAATTAATTAAATAATTAATTAATCAAATATATGTTCGACCCTGACTATTATATGTCAGAAAACTGTATCATAATGATGATCATTATAACACTATTTTTCATTATGAAACAGTTTCTCGCACCAATCACAGCTCAAGAAACAGTTGTTTGACCAATTAGATAACGATAGCATCGCACCTGTGGTGAGTTCCACGGCCTTCTAATTTAAATTTCACTGCGTGGCCTAGTGTCATCGTGGGGTAATCGAGGAGGCCATGGTCAAAAACAAGGTATTCTGTGCGTCCCATGCGCTCTGTTCAGTACATAAAACTGACGAAATCTCGTCAGATATTTATGAATATTTATGTTCGAACATAAAATAGTTATAATAATTATCGTCGAACATAAACATTCGTACGCAACTCGCCTATAATAGTACATTATGCAACGAGACTATAATGGCTATAATTAAGACACGAGTATATTTATAAAACGAGCGTTAGCGAGTTTTATAATTTCCATACGAGTGTCTTAATTACCATTATAGGCGAGTTGCATACGACTGTTTATGTTCGACGACAATTATTATAACTATTTTATGTTCAAAGATAAATATTCATAAATATCTGTCGAGATTTCGCCGGTTTTATGTACTGAAAAGAGCGCATGAGACGCAGAGAATGCCTTGTATTTGACCATGGCCTTCTCGATTACCCCACTAGGCAACGCAGTTCAGAAGGCCTTGGAACTCCACGCAGGTGCGATGCTAACCTTATCTAATTGGTCAAACAACTGTTTCTTGAGCTGTGATTGGTGGGAGAAACTGTTTCATAATGAAAAATAGTGTTATAATGACCATCATTATGATACAGTTTTCTAACACATAATAGTCAGGGTCGAACATAAAGGTAATTAAGATACTCGTATGGAAATTATAAAACGAGCGTATGCGTGTCTCAATTATTGCCATTATAGGCTCGTTGCATAATGTACTATTGAAAAGCATAATTAATTAATTAATTACATTTTTTTAAAATCCATGGTGTGGGGCCCCCTGGACCGCGGGGCCCTGGGCGGTCGCCCTCCTCGCCCTCCCCTAGATCCGCCCCTGCAGAAGGTGGTCGGCTTCCACAACATACTTTCAAAATTAATAATAACTACAGTACTGTTTGTAGAAAGCAAAACACCCAGAAGAAATGGTCGGAGACACTCTCAGAACAGGGGTCGTGTAGGCCTGCGGTACCATACTAAGTGATTGAAATCGCAGAGAGATGGCGTGCACATTGGCCCACCAGTGCCCTTTGTCGTGGGACCGGACAAGTCAGTGTTCCGCACAGCTCTGTCGGCGTGGGGCTGTCATACCAAGTGGAAACGTGTAAGCAAGTGCAACGATGCCTCACCAACATCACAGGGTGGACTAACAGCATGTGAGTGTGCTTGAACGGGGAAGAATGCTTGGGCTCCGGCCGGGGAGGCGGGTCTGTCGTTCCGGGACATTGCGGCTCGTACAGGGCACGCTGCGTCAACAGTAAGGCGTATGTGGATCCAGTGGAGAGAGGAGGGACTTACACAGCGACGACAGGGTACAGGACGACGCAATGTGACCACAGCGCGAGACGACCGCCATCTTCTCCGCATGAACGTATCGGACAGAACAGCGTCGTCCTCGGTGTTGGCTCGACGTTGGAGCACTGCAACGGGGGTGGACATGTCTGCGTCGACGGTGAGGCGCCGTCTTTTGAGGGCTGGACTGGTAGCACGCATGCCACTGCGTAGGCTTCCATTGATTGGGAACCACCGACGCTTCCGACTACAATGGGCACGTGCACGCAGACACTGGTAGACTGAGTGGCGAAAGGTAGTGTTTTCGGACGAGTCCCGCTTCAACCTGTCCTACAGTGATGGTCGCGTACGCATTCGACGCCACCGTGAAGAACGCAATCAGGCAGACTGTATTGTTGAGTGGCATAGCGGACAAACACCAGGTGTAATGGTTTGGGGCGCAATTG
Organism: Meconema thalassinum; assembly: GCA_946902985.2. Lineage (NCBI taxonomy): Eukaryota > Metazoa > Arthropoda > Insecta > Orthoptera > Tettigoniidae > Meconema > Meconema thalassinum. The sequence continues at coordinate 318,790,126 of OX336389.2, forward strand.
CATATAACGGGCGATCACTTCTCGCACATCTTGCGGGCAATCTGAACAGTGAGCGCTACATCAGGGAAGTTTTACAGCCCGCGGTACTGCCCCTCTTGCAGGCCGTTCCACAGGCCATATTTCAGCAGGACAATGCCCGCCCGCATGTGGCGAAGAATGTGCAAGCCTTCTTCGCAGAACGACGGATACCTCTGCTTCCCTGGCCTGCCCGTTCGCCTGACATGTAGCCCATCGAACATGTCTGGGATATGGTCGGTCGGCAATTTGTTCGTTCAGGTCCACCATCCGCCACTGTTGATGCTTTGTGGACGCGCCTACAAACCGCGTAGGATGGTATTCTCCAGCAGCGTATTCACGCGCTGTATGATTCCATGCCACGACATTTAGCGGCTCTGAGTGCAGCACGTGGTGGCGCGACGCCGTACTGAAGATCGACCGTCAATCAGTAATGTATTGTCATGTCCCCAATCTGTGGTATAAAGTGCAATGTAGTCGCATCTCTTGTTCTTGGTGTTTCACTTTCTACAAACAGTAGTGTAGAAGACCCGTGCTGCTCCGCAACATTAATTTCAACAATCGTACAGCACTTCTTTCTTTATGACAATTGCTGTTCACATGTCTTCATGCTAGTGACCTGAACAGACAGTTACGGTACTTTCGCTTTTGTGAAAATGACAAAAAGTAGAATTATGAGATCAAATGCGTGTCTGCCTGTCCTTCCCCGTTTTTGAGTCTACCTAGGTACAGCCATATCAACTCCTAAAAGGCTACAACTATCCAAACCAAATTTGGTATGAGTGAAGATCTCTACCAGAAAATCTCAAGGTCATATTTAAAAATAATGTCAGTGCTACCAAATGCTAAACAATTGCAGTTGAAATTTGAACTTTAAGTTGGATATCTCAGAAGATATTCATGGGAACTATTCCAAAATCGGCACACATATAGAACACAATATTTCAGATTAATTTTCAGGAGCCCATGTATCACAGTGATGCCAACATGATTCTACGTGCCCTGATAAGTTCAATCTCAATGTTTAGCTGCAGTAGTGTTATTACCGAGTCTAGTAGTGGAGTGTCACAGTGTGGTGCAACAGCACTTAGTGTAATGTTATACAGTGTTATTACTGAGTCTAGTAGTGGAGTGTTGCAGTGTGGTGTAACAGCACATAGTGTAATGTTATACAGTGTTATTGCTGAGTATAGTAGTGGAGTGGGACAACCTCTCTCCAGGGGTTAAAAATATGGAAAGCCCAGCTCAGGGTATGAGTGAAGACCTCAACGGCATCTGCGGTGGTGAAGGAGTCCTTCGGTACAGTAAAGTTGGCGGAAGAGGAAACCCAGTGCTCGGGTTTAATAGAGTAAAAGATATTTGTCCATATTATGGACACCCGTAGCGTCTGCATTCCAGAGGAGCGGCTACAAAAGGCGTTTGTTTCCATGTTAGGAGCGGCATGGTTCATACCTGGCAGTAGGTCAGAAAATGCATTTGGGAGTGGCGACCCCATCTTAATAATAGCCTAAAATGAAAGCAAATATGGTTCAGCCTCGGAAAATGCTAGGGCGTTCCCTGCAGGCGACGTGCAGTTCTTCAGATGCTGGGGGAGCTGTGAGAAATGGGCGACCAGCCTCACAATATATCCGAATTGGGACTGTCAACATCTTAACCCTGACGGACAAGACTGAGGAGCTAGTGGACTTCATGATGCAGAAGGATATAGCCATCCTCGGTTTCAGTGAAACGAAATGGAAAGGAAAAGGGGAAAGAAAACTAAAGGAAGGATACAGGCTGGTTTACAGTGGAGGACAAGAGGCAAAAAAATGGAGTAAGAATGATTGTAAGAAAGGTTGTCCTAGAGTATGTGGAGGAGGTGAAGAAGATAAGTGACAGGATAATCATAGGAAGGATACAGTTCCATACTGGGACAAAATATCTGTTTCAAGTATATGCTCCACAAACGGGGAATAAAGAAGAGAACTTAGGAGAATTCCTAGAAGATGTGGAAAAATATATAGAGGATAAGGAAATAATAGTAATTGGAGTGGGAAGAGACAGACAAGGAAGAGAGGAGATTTTGGGACCATATGGTTATGGCAGTAAACATCCAGAAAGGGATTTCTTAATGGACTTCTGTCAGCGGAACCAGTTAATTATAGGGAATACGTGGTTCAGAAAGAAAAAATAGTCAGAAGATAACGAGGTATGGATGGGGAGATAGAAGAACGAAAACTCTGATAGACTATGTATTAGTCGAAAAATGACATCGTAAAGAGCTAATGGATGTCACAGCCATGCCAGAGGAAGCCTTTGGAGGAGACCATAGGGCAGTGGTAGCAAAATTAAAAGTAGGAAAGGTCATGAGTTTACCAGAAAGAAAAGGGAAGGAAAGATTAAGGTCTGGAGACTAAAGGAAAAGGAGGTTGCAGAAGAGGTTAAGAGAGAATTGCAAGAACAGATAAAAAGGATGGATATTACCCATGTGGAACAAGAATGGGAAAAGTTTAAGAGTGCATTTGTAAACAGTGCAGAGAAAACAGGCGGTAGAACATCGGGAAAGGTACGGGAAAAGGTGACAAAATGGTGGAATGATCGAGTGAAAGAAAAGGTAAGAGAGAAGATGAAGGCTTGGAAGGAATGGAAAATAAGAAAGACTGAAGAAAGTAGAGCAAAATATATAGAAGCAAACAGAGATTGCAAGAAAGTAATTGCAGAGGAAAAGAAGAAAAGCTGGGAAGAATTCACTCAGGAAATAAGGGAGGATTTACATTGTAGAAAGAAATTGCTGTTTGGAATTATAAAAAGCAGAAGGAATAAAAAGGTGAACACTGGGTTCGTGAAAAACAAAAAGGGGAAATATTGACAAAACCAGAAGAGATAACGGGCAGATGGAAAGAATATTTCAGCGAGCTGTTGAAGGTGATACGCCAGGCTTGCGGAGAAGTTACGCAAACAGCCAAAATGGTGGAGGAAGAAATAGAAGAAGAACCAGACATTACTATGGCAGAAGTAGAATGGGCAGTTAGGAATATGAAGATGGGGAAAGCTGTGGGAATCGACGAAGTGGCAATAGAAATTATCAAGGCGGCAGGACCAGTGGGACTGCAGTGGACATACAGACTTCTCAGGAGTGTGTGGAGAGAGAAGAAAGTACCTGAAGCCTGGAAAAAGGGAATTATATTGCCAATATTCAAGAAAGGAGGCAGGAAGGTGTGTGGTAACTACCGATGAATCACCATCAACTCGCATGTTGCCAAAGTAATGGAGAGAATCCTAGAAAAAGAATCAGAATAAAGGTAGAAAGCCAAATAGAGGAGGAGCAGTTCGGATTTAGAGGGGGCAGGTCGACTGTGGAACCCATTTTCATTCTGAGACAGAACATTGAAAAGAGTTGGGAATATGGGAAGGATATGGTAATGACTTTTATTGATCTAGAAAAGGCCTATGATAGCATCCCTAGAACAAAAGTTTGGGAAAGCTTAACAGATAGGGGGATAGGCAAGGAACTGAGAGACATGATATGTGTATGGATTGTTACAGTAGTGTGTAGACTAGAGTCGGGACATCGGAATGGTTTAAAATTGACACTGGACTAAAGCAAGGAAGTTTGTTGTCACCATTATTGTTCGTAATAATGTGCCAAGTCACCGACTATGCACGCTCGCTGAATTGCTCACTCTACTTAATTGGCAGGCTAGCTTAGCAGCCTGCACTTATACATTCACCCCCTAGCAGGTGAACGCATTCTGCAGGGACGCCCCCAATAGATTAAGTACTCACGACAACACACTACACTGGTAGTCTTTCCCAAACACGGGAAACTACCATCATTCGGAAACAGCCCTTAAAATTGACACACTTACACTACCCTGTTTATCCCGCCCCCAACAAAGGGATAAAACATATTTGGTGGAGCGCCGCTACCACGCAAAATAAGGGTAAGGGACTCAAACAACGAGCCCTCGAGGTAGAGCGATCCATACCGAAAGCAGCCAAGCGAGATTTTTTTTTTCTTTCTGGGAGATAGCATTATTTTTTTCCCTTCACTCTAGGAACACAAGGGAAATTTTAGTCAAACCCCCCCCCCCCCCCTGGGAAGAATCAGAAATTTAATACATTAGAAACCACACACATTTCTTTTTATACACACACTTAGTTCAGGATGGCCCCCCTATACCGTTTAGCTGTGCTGAGGAGCATTGGGGAATACCAGGAATTAATTGCCTGGCATAAGGTCTTTGAGACAAGGCAGGACTACCTCAGAAGGTATCAGCAGCTCCTGCACGCCCAGTATATGAGAATTATAAGGGCACTTGTCCGGCCACTCCGCAGCGCCAAGAATCGAAAGATTAGAGCGAAAATCCCCACCCTCCGTACACAACTCACCAAAGCACACTGGAAACTACACTGCCGACACGAGGTCATGTTCCTGCAATGGGAGGCACTCATCAAAGAACACAAACGGATAGGAACGAGCGTTACCAAAGTTGCCGAACAAGCCATATGCCTCAATCGGCAGTACGCCCAAATTTGGGAAGAATATCGGGAACTCCAAGCCAACAAGGCCATCTTTGAGTTCACGGCAGGGCCACCAGCCCAGCCAAGAGAGGACATAGGCGTAGATACGCTAATTCAGCAATTCGCGAGGATGTCCCTCTCGACACGTACCGCCACACAAGGGAAGGAGTCTACCGTGGCCATAGGCCAGAAATCGGCCAGACTACCCTCCAATACATTGCAAGGGCGCTCACAGACAATTACACGACCCCTACCGCCAGTTTAGAGGGCGATTTTGCCAGAATGGAAGCGGACACCTACATGTGCACCCCCAGTGCAAAGACATACAGGGGGATTGCTTCCAGTTCATCAGCATGTAACACACACGCCTGCACGCACTATCCTGCCTCCGAAACAAAGTACACGGGGTATAAGGGAAATTTTACCGCCCACCCCACGAGGCCAGGCAGACAGGAGGGCATACACGCGCTCAGACACTAATAGGGTAGCGCGGAGCCAACACAGCCCTTCAGGCGCCAGCATACCTACGCCTATTAACAGGCACTACGGGGAACGTAGGCTTAGGCCTGCTTTACTTAAAACACCCCTGAAAGATAGTAAAGAAGCACCTCAATGGGAACCTGAGGCCTATGCCTTCATAACAGGGCGCAGTAATTCATCCCGACGGGCGAGGGCGCTCGCACAATAGTGAAATTCACTGACCGCACAAGCCCATGGATAAATGTTCCCAGGACAAAACACTCAGAATTTTCCACATAAAATGCTGAAACATTCTCAAAACCCTCACGGGGGCGTGTACACTACAATTAACACAAAAGACAGGTTCTACCCCTGTAGAGGTTAGACACACAAACGGGATGCATTCACACAAACACGACACTCCAGGGGCAAGCAAATTGCGCGGTCTGGAAATACAACATCACAGACTTACACTTCCATACAGCATGATAACACTTGAGATATACTGGCAGGCAATAGTTAAATTAGAAAGGGTAAACACACAAAAACACATGCCCAAAACTGTACAATTCACCAATGCATATATATATATATATATATATATATATATATATATACACGCACACTGATTATGCTTTTGTTTCTTTCATTTTCTTTCTACTAACGTTAAAATTTGTGAAGGTGCCCTGTTTCAACCCGACAACAATAAACCAATTTGATATATACCTTTAACTTACACCCTGGGGCACCTGTTTTTCTATTTTCTTCCATCTTTTATACAATAACACTTTGCCTATACTTTATAGACACAAGGTACATGCAGGGAGCAATTTTTTTTCCCACACAACGACGGACGACACAACCACCCGTCCAAGCATGTTTTTCTTTCCTTCCTGCATGGCACCAATACGCATATATCTATGTTTTTTCTTCCTCTTTTCGTTAACAGCAGTGACATCAAGAGCATAATAATAATAATAATGAAATATGTATATACCCAAAACCCACCCCCTGAGCACACGCTAAACTCACACCACCACCAGGACAACACGACATCGATACACCCACACGACACCGAAGAAGGACAAGGGACAAGAAGAAGAAGATGAAGAAGAATCAATACAACGACACGCCCACTCTATTTCCCGTTCGCGAGGACGCGAACAAAGGACGAGGGGGTCTTGTACAGCCCGGGGGCAGTACCCCCTAAGACCCACCCCTCCATCTTTCATCAAAACCACCCTCATAGGCATACCATAAGCCTCATGTACTTCTTCAAACACAAGCAGGCCCGGCATACTGCTGACAGCCACGCTTACGTAATACAAACACAAATACAGTAACTGGACCGACAGCAATGAGGAAACGCTGACCAGGCAGTGGGAGGAGGCCTTAAAGGATAGGCCCGGAAGAGCCCCATTATCTGTTCTTGGCCAGCGGCTCTGCCCCGACGAGGTCCGTTCCAGCTCTTCACCAGGTGAGATCTAGCCGTGTGCTCAGATTCCTTATCTTTGTAAACACCTACCCTAAACATTTGTGCACTTTACAACTTGTACTTCATTTCATAACTCCCAAAAATGGACATCACATCACAGCTACTGGCCAATAAACACTTGGTCAGTAAACACACACGTTTATTACTAATCACACTCCATTTTACATCCTTATATCCAACCTGACCTTAGTCATAATTGCCCCTGACCGTGGCGACCAGGAACTGCATCGTCAGGTTCTATTGTACTCGAGCAAGCGGCCCGACTGCAGAGTGCCAAGTCACCGACTCTGCAAGCTCGCTGAATTGCTCACTCTACTTAATTGGCAGGCTAGCTTAGCAGCCTGCACTTAGACATTCATCCCCTAGCAGGTGAACGCATTCTGCAGGGACGCCCCCAATAGATTAAGTACTCACGACAACACACTACACTGGTAGTCTTTCCCAAACACGGGAAACTACCATCATTCGGAAACAGCCCTTAAAATTGACACACTTACACTACCCTGTTTATCCCGCCCCCAACAAAGGGATAAAACATTATGTTTCTATAATGACATATGCAGCAGAAACTTGGACAATGACTAAGAGGGATGAGAGCAGAGTACAAGCAGCTGAGATGAAATTCCTGAGAAGTATGGTCCAGAAAACGAGGAGGGAAAGGGTGAGAAATGAAGATATACGGAAAGAACTGGGAGTACAGAAACTAAATGACAAAGTGGAGCAAATCAGATTGAGATGGTTTGGACATGTCAAATGGATGAATGAAGTAAGGCTACCAAGACGAGCACTGGAACGACGGATGACAGGGAAGAGAGGACGAGGAAGACCAAGAATGCGTTGGATGGACTCGGTGGAGAATAGTATTAGAAAGCGGAACCTGGATTGGAACACCGTGTCGGAAGAGGAATGGTGGAACGACAGAACAAAGTGGAGAGGAACCATATTTGCCCCCACCCAGTGTCAACTGGAAAAGGGGAAATGAAGATGATGATGACTAAAAAAATGGTATTCTTCCCAATTTGGCACATTTGTATCTCATACTATTTCAGTTAATTTTTAACAACCCGTGCATAGCATAGTTGTCCACAAAATTCTACGTATTAACCATTCAGCCCCAACTTACTTGATTCTCTCATCCGTGTATTAAATAATTGCGAATATACTGTTACGGCTGTGAGTTTGTTTCGTCGCCTCGCCGCATGAGTCACAGCTGCCCCGGGCTGAGCTCTGCCTCAGTGTATTACGTGCGCCTTACGCAACGGGCTGCGTGGGCAAAGGGATGGTCCTGAATATTCGTGACCCAGCCAGTGATGGAAATCTCGAGAAGCCGTGAATCCTTGATGGGTCTAGAAGCATTTATTGAGTCACCAGCCTGCTATATAAGTATAATGTTATTGGTTTTAGGTCCCTTTTAACTACCCTGGCTTTTAGAGACGCCGGGGTGCCGGAATTTTGCCCCGAAGGGTATCTTTAACGTGCCAGTAAATGTACTGACACGGCTCCCTCGCATTTGCGCACCCTCAAATGCCAGCTGACTGCGCCAGGTTTCGAACCTGCAACCTTGGGCTCAGCAAGCGAGAACGTTACCCCTGAGCCCCGCAGCCTGACCCTGCTATATAAGAGCGACCTGGAAAGCCAGGTGGACAGTGTTTTTCGAGCTAGTGCGAGCTTTTACCTGAGCGACAGTTGTTGGTGACGTGACTTGCGAAACCCTAGTGAAGCTGATTCTCTTGACAGCGAAGCAGAGTGTAGTGGTAAGTGACCGGCTATCGTAAATAACTGTAGCTTGCGTATTCAAGGAAGTGTTGCAGGTAGTTCTATCGAGGCCACCGATCCCATTAGGAGAGATTAATTTCTGTGGCTTATTGACAAGTGAAAGGCAAGTGTTCCCTACAAGTGGAAACTAGAGTGAGATACTAATTGCTTGTATTTGCTATTTGTGTTGTGTATCTTTCTGGCCCGCAATAAAGCTAATACGTTTCTTTAAAGGAACAATCTGGTCTCGATCCGCAGTCTCCTCCTCGCGAACGCGTGCACGTCCTCCAGTTGGTCGACCAGTTCTTGACATTACTGGCTTACCGTGACCGGATCATTCCCAGGTCGGCCGAAGGCAAGATCGACAGGTAGACGGAGTTCCCTCCCAAACATGGCCCGGCCTGGTGTGCACCCGGTGGCTTCATGCACGGCGGCGCGGTATGCCAGGAGAAATAGTGGAAGATGTTTGTCCCAATCCCTCTGGTGCTCACTGACGACTATTCAGAGATGGTTCTCGATGGTGCGATTGAATCGCTCTACCATCCCGTCGGACTGAATGTGTAGCGGCGTCGTCCTTGTTTTCCGGATTCCCAGCAGCTGGCATAGGTTCTGGAACACCTGCGACTCGAAATTCCTCCCTTGGTCGGAGTGCAGCTCCAGGGGTACTCCGTACCTGCTGACGAATTCCTTCACCAGGGTCTCTGCGATCGTCGCGGCTTCTTGGTTAGGGAGCGCATACGCCTCAGGCCATTTGGTGAAGTAGTCGCTGACGACCAATATGTAGCGGTTCCCTGCCTCGCTCAACGGGAATGGCCCAGCAACATCGATGGCCACTCTCTCCATGGGGACGCCCACGTTGTAGGTCTTCAGTGGTCCCCGTCGTCTTCGTCCTGGGCCCTTGCTGGCTGCGCAATCGTGGCACCTCGCGCAGTGGTTCTCCACGTCTCTTCGGCATCTGATCCAGTAGAACCGCTCTCTCAGCTTCTCCAGGGTCTTCTTTATCCCTAGGTGTCCACCAGATGATCCTCCATGGACTTCCTTCAGGACTTCCTCCGTCATAGCCTTTGGAACGACGACTTGTTCCCGAGATGTCTTCCCGTCGGTGCTCTCCCAGGTACGGCAGATGAGGCCATCCCTTACAATCAGCGAGTCCCACTGCGCCCAGTAGGACTTAAACTTTGGGCTGCAGTCACTCACAATGTTCCACCCAGGTCTGGGGACACAGGCCCTCTTCCATTCGGCTATCAGTCCCAGGTCATCATCTTCTGCTTGTGCCCGCGTGAAAGATTCGCGGCTCCAGCTCCCTTGAAATTCCACGGTAGTCCTTCGGCACTGTATCCCGGTGTTCTCCTCCCTTCTGGTACAGGAGGTGCAGTCTTCGGGGTACGGTCTTCGTGGCAGGGCGTCGGCATTAGAATGCAGTTGGCCTTTCCTGTGCTGGATCTCAAAGTTGTACTGTTGAAGCCTCTCTAACCACCGCGCGAGTTGACCCTCGGGCTGCTTGACGTTCAGGAGCCACCGCAGGGATGCATGGTCGGTCCTGATCAGAAATTCTTGCCCGTACAGGTACTTGTGGAAGTGTTCAATGGTCTTCACGATGGCGAGCAGTTCCTTCCTGGTGACGCAGTAGTTCCTCTCTGGCTCTGACAAGGCTCTGCTGAAGTAGGCCATTACTCTCTCCTCGCCGTCCACTATTTGCGACAGGATTCCCGATATACCAAAGTCGCTGGCGACTATGAACCTTGTTCCAGGTCTGGGGTAGGCCAGAATAGGTGCGGTGCACAGAGCCTGCTTGAGTTGTTCGAAGGCACTGTGGCATTCTGCTGTCCACGTGAAGAGTTGGTCCTTCTCAGTCAGTCGATGCAGTGGTTTGGCGATGTCGGCGAATCCTCTCTCGAAGCGACGGTAATAAGTGCAGAGTCCCAGGAAGCTTCGTAGTTGGACTTGTCCTTCGGAACTGGCCACTCCTTCACAGATGCGGTCTTTTCTGGGTCGGTGCGCACCCCTTCCTCGGAGACGATATGCCCAAGGTACTGGACCTGCTTCTGGAAGAGCTGACACTTCTTGGGGCTCAACTTCAGCTGGGCAGCCCGTAGCTTCATCAAGATCTCCTTCAGGTTGCTGTAGTGCTCCTCGAATCTTCTCCCCAGAACAATGACGTCGTCTAGGTAGACCAGGCCGGTCTTCCAGTGTAGTCCTCTCAGAATGGACTCCATTAGCTTTTCGAAGGTCGCAGGGGCGTTGCACAGACCGAATGGTATGACGGTGAACTGCCAGAGCCCGCTGCCCACAGAGAACGCAGTTTTCTCGCGGTCCTTAGGGTGGACCTCCACCTGCCAGTAGCCACTCTTCATATCCAAGGTCGAGAACCATCTTGACCCTGGTATGGTGTCCAGGGTGTCGTCAATCCGGGGTAGATGGTAGCTGCCCTTCTTCGTGACGTCATTCACCCGCCTGTAATCCACGCAGAACCTGGTGGAACCGTCCTTCTTCTTCACTAGCACGACCGGAGAACTCCAAGGACTATGTGATGGCTCAATCACCCCTTGCTCCTTCATCTCTTCTACCATCCGGTCGACTTCGACTTGCTTGGCGAGCGGGACACGTCGGAATGGGGCCCTAATCGGTGCGCTGTCCCCAACGTCGATTCTGTGCTGGACCAAGCTTGTCCTGCCGAAGTCTTTGCTCCCCACGGGGAAGACATCCTGGAATTCATGTAGCAGGTCCCGAAGTTGGCGTGATTGTTCCTCGTCTAAATGGTCCTGAGATCCTTGGTAGCTACTGTAGTTCTTCTGGCAGGGCGCGTCTTCTTCGGTTGTCCGTCTGCAGGTGTCCGTCCTTCGTGTCTGTGATGCGGGCAATCCAGGTAACGGGCTCGCAGACTCCTAGGTTGGTGTCCCGGTGAACCGTAATGTCGTAGTCGTTCAGGTTGGACAGGCGGACGTACGGCCGAGACGTCGTGTTGATGAAAGTCTTGGCAATTAGCAATCCTTTTGTCTGGAAGTCCTCATATTTTGGCTCGACGATAGCCGCCACCTCAGCAGTTCCGTCGATAATTACGGCAGCGCTGACCTACGTCCTGGCGGGAACGATGACGTCCTCTCTCAGCCTTACTCGTCGTGCGGAGACGGCCTCGTGTGCTGGTTGCAAAGCAAGTTCCTCACCTCCGAAGTGCAGAGTGTTGGTACTCAGGTCCTAGATGATGTTGTTCTGGTCCAGGAAGTCCAGTCCGATGATCACTTCGTTTGATACATCAGCCACAAGCACTGGATGCTTTACCGCCCGTCAACCAATGACGAACTCCAGTGATGCTTCGCCATGTACCGGTGCGGTCTCTCCGGTCGCGGTTATTTGCTGGAGGTTCCTTTGTGTGGGTTGCACTCTCCACTTCGGGATCACGGTGGGATTGACGATGGTCCTCGACGCTCCCGTGTCGATCAGCATGGGCCAGCTCACTCCGTTGACGACTCCGTCGACCATCAGGCTGCTATCATCCCTCCGTAACTTCGTCACACGAACTTGGGCTGCCGGGGCTTGACGACTGTCACAAGCCGACCTTTGCCCCCCCCCCCCCCCCCAAGGCTGGCTGGTACTCGTTTTCCTGGGCCGCACGGTTTCCCTATGACTGACTTTCCCGACGGAAACCCTTGGCGGCGGCGAACACCGCAGTCCTTGCTCAGGTGGCCCTTCTTACGGCATTTCCAGCAGGTCGGTAGTCCTCTTCCGGGCCGCCTCTCCGGGTGGCTTCCGGCTACGTCGTTGTTGGTGGTGCTGCGACTCTTGAAGAACCGGCCTAGCGCCTCCATCAGTTCATCGGCCAGGGGCTTGGTCTCGTTGGCTTTGGCTGGTTCGTCGACGTCCACTTGACGCACCCGCGCGTGCATTCTAGATGCCTGTTTTGCTGTCTCGAACTCAAGTGCGTGGCTCAGCGCATCTGCCAGGGTCTTACTGCGCGCGAGTCGCAGCGCCTGTTGAGTGTCCGAGTCCCGTAGCCCGTCGGTGAAGGTCTGCGTCGCAATCTGTTCCAGAAAGTCGGCCGGCGCTGTTGGATAGGCGAGCCTTACGAGGCGTGCGATGTCCATCTCGAACTCCTGCAGGGTTTCCGCGTACTTTTGTAGCCGGGTCCGGAGATGCATCTGGTAGGCCTGCTGAAGATGGCTATCTCCATATCGGGACTCCATATGGGCGATTAGTGAAGCGTAGTCCTGGGATCCAGTCGGGATGGCCTGAAGGACGTTAAGGGCGTCCCCTCTCAGCGCTACAATGAGAGCTGTAGCCTTTTCCGTGCTGTTCCAGTTGTTTATGGAACAGGCAGCCTCGAACTGACGTAAATAGGTGCTCCACGGCAGGGGTCCTCAAACTTCCTGTAGTCGAGGACCCCTTCAATTATTTATGTAGTCATTGAGGACCCCTCAAAACTACCTTCAATTTTTGTTGTAAATTTTTTAATGGTTGTCATTTTAAAAGATAAACAATTTATACCAAAAAATGTTGGGTTGTAAAAACAATTAATCTGTTTGTTTTAGTATATATATATAGTTTATTTAAATGGGAATAAATACTGGAAAAACATGACTTACATAACTATACGCAAATTTTCTTAATTTCAGTAGGAGTAGACTTTAAATGCAATCTTAGAATAAAAAGTTATCAGTGTTTTTACCGTTACTTTAGTGAGAACAATGGTACTATTTTTTGCTTTTGACTATCTCTAAAATTTTGGGATTTATTTTAGAAAGCTTTAGCCTTAAATCGGTTTCAATGTTCTTCAATCTGTTTCTTTTTGCTGGCTTCAGGTTGCACAGTTCAGAAAAGGCGCGTTCACACAAATATGTCGGACAAAAGGGCACAATATGTTCGAGGGCTTTTTTTTTTTTTGGCAAGTTCTGGTACCTCAGCTTGTACAATTAGCCAAAACCTAGCCAAGTTATTTTCTTGATAAACAATCTCCCAGGCTCTGCTGCATGAGAGTTCCACCAATTGGTCTTGCTCAGTATCAGAAAGGTCGATGAGGTTACCAATACTTCTCTTCTTGAATGGATACTTCATCCAATCATTATTAGGATTAGGTTCAGGAAAGTAACTTCTCAGACTCTAAGCTAGGCCTGTTAAATGCTCAGCAAACAGTTCTTTTGTATTTGTAGGCATCTCTTCTTCAGATGTTATTAAGAATTCCTGCAACGTTGTAAAATTGTTGTATGAATTCTTAAGCATACGGTCAGACCAAATCTGCAGTTTTCCTATCATAGCTTCTACTTGCCCTTCTACACGGAATATGTCAGTGTCAGACCCTTGAAGTTTCGTATTTAGGACATTCAAATGCTGGAAGATATCTGCCAAATATGCAACCTTGATCAACCACGCAAACTCACACAACTTGTCTTTGAGAAGAAAGTTTTCATATCTTTCTTCCAGAAGAAATATTCTAATTTCATCACGCAATTCAAAAAACGTGTGAGGACATTACCTCGGGAGAGCCAGAGAACTTCAGTCTCAAGCAAGAGCTGTACATGCTCACTTCCAATTTCTTCACAAAGCTGAGTAAAAATACGAGAGTTCAAAGGTCGGACTTTAATATAATTTACAACTTTCACAACTTCTTTTAATGATGTTTATATATCTTCTGGCATTTGTTTTACAGCCAATGCCTCCCTATGAATAGAGCAGTGAGTCCACTTAACTTTGGGAGCGACAGACTTGACACGAGCAATTAGGCCTGTCTTTTTGCCGGCCATGGCCCCTGCTCCATCGGTACTCACACCAACACAACGTTGCACGTCCAAGTCATTTGATATAATAAAATCATTTAATGCTTCAAGAACATCATGGGCATTGTTATGAAGAATATCTTTGTAAAACAAAAGCTCTTCTAAAAGCCAATTTTCATTTTCATACCTAACTAAGGCTAACAAGTGAGATTTGTTTGATGGGTCTGTACTTTCGTCAAGCTGCAAAGCGTACATTTTTGTAGATTTTAACCTACAAAGTAACTGCTCTTCAATATTTTGAGACATGTCATCAATTCGACGTTTTATAGAATCGTTTGAAAGTGGAACTGTACTTAATTCCTTAGTAGCTGCCTCTCCTATCATTATATTACACATTTTTTTTTGCCGCTGGTATGATTAGTTCTTCTGCAATCGTATATGGCTTTCCAGATTTAGCTATGAGTAAGGCTATTTCGTATGACGCCACGGTAGCTTTTTCAGCAGCGCTACCTGACGCCATTTTCTCCATTGATGTTTTCATCTTTTCCATTTCTTGACTTTTTATTAAAAAAAACTCAAATGACTTACCAGCAAAGTCTGGATGTTTTGTTTCTAAGTGCCTCCTTAATTTCGCAGGTTTCATAGCTTCATTGGAAAGAATCTCGTAGAATAACACGCACTGTGGTTTTTGTTCGTTATTAGATTGCACAAAACCTAATTTTAAATACTCTTCAGAATATTTGCGGCGCTTAACAGTCTTACGTAAATCAGTGTTTCAGCTTGAACTAGCTACTGAAGTTGAGCAGCTAACCTCACTTTCACGATCATTGTCTCTTTCTAATTTATCAACTGAACGTTTTACAGTCCCTGTCTTTAACCAACGATCCATGATACAGGCCCAAAATTAACACTTCCTTAGGTAAAATGTTTCCACCATTAAAAGTTAAACATCACAACAAAGCAAAACAAACCATCACGACAAAAGTCAACTGAATAACAGATGCCGATACGTTTGCTCCGCTGACAGACTAGGTGTGTTAGTGGCTAGCCGCAGGGTAGCCACCCGTTGAAAACAATATTGACCTGATCATAGGATTGGCTAAGCTTGCCACGCACATATTTTGTAATACAAACTAAAACTTTTATTTGCAGAAACAGAAGTTCTAGGTATGAGTAATTAACAAAATTAGAATCGAATATTTTTTTGCGAACCCCTGAAAATATGCTTGCGGACCCCCGGGGGTCCGCGGACCACACTTTGAGAAACTCTGCTCCACGGGACCTTTCCGTCGAAGGTTGGGGGCGTCGCTTCTGACACCAGTTGTTACGCGCCACCCCCTAGTGGCACTTCCGTTAACTGGATTACGGTGGGTAGAAGCACAACACAGATTGTTCCTTTAAAGAAACGTATTAGCTTTATTGCGGGCCAGAAAGATACACCACACAAATAGCAAATATAAGCAATTAGTATCTCACTAGTTTCCTCTTGTAGGGAACACTTGCCTTTCACTTGTCAATAAGCCACAGAAGTTAATCTCTCCTAATGGGACCGGTGGCCTCGATAGAACTACCTGCAACACTTCCTTGAATACGCAAGCTACAGTTATTTACGATATCCGGTCACTTACCACTACACTCTGCTTCGCTGTCAAGAGAATCAGCTTCACTAAGGTTTCGCAAGTCACGTCACCAACAACTGTCGCTCAGGTAAAAGCTCGCACTAGCTCGAAAAACACTGTCCACCTCGCTTGCCAGGTCGCTCTTATATAGCAGGCTGGTGAGTCAATAAATGCTTTTAGACCCGTCCAGGATTCACAGCTTCTCGAGATTTCCATCACTGGCTGGGTCACGAATATTCTGGACCATCCCTTTGTCCGCGCAGCCCGTTGCGTAAGGCGCACGTAATACACTGAGGCAGAGCACAGCCCGGGGCTGCTGTGACTCATGCGGCGAGGCGACGAAACAAACTCACAGCTGTAACAATACATTTCATCAATGTCAATCTTCTGGGCAAGTCAAATAATGAAAGTTAGCGTAGTTCCTCATTCGACCGCCAGATGGTACCCGGCGTCCCAGTGATGTAATGTATTTTCTGACTCCAGCCAAACACATCACTCTTGAACTTTGTAGAAATTATTATTGAATAATAATAATAATAATAATAATAATAACACACCTCTCCACTGGCTACATACAGTACATAAATGAATTAACATAATAAGTCCAGAGGAATCATTTTTACAAGAATCTCTTTATGCAAGACTGAACTGGGTAGCTTGCGTTTGGCGAAACGGGGTTTGAATCCCAGCGCTGGGAGCGGCCATCCTGAGCGCGGTTTACCCTGGATTTCCTACACTCACTTCAGGAGAATGCTAGGAAATTACCATGTTTCAAGTACCAGGACAACTATGCGAGTTCTCGACCCTACTGTTTACTTTACCAGTGCGCATACTCGACTTCAGATATAATCTCGGTAAGGATTTTTATTCAAGAAACGACTCCCATGTCACGCAATAAAATGACTATCATATACAAAACCATGCAAAATCAAACAAACATATATGCAAAGACTTAGTATTTGCCATTGAAAATCCACAACCTGCTTCCAGTCTCCGACCGGGTCAGGAATGGAATGAATGAAGCCCCCATCTAGCGGCGAGGATATGAACTGTGCCGGCTGCCGAGGCCTGACGCACTTCTCTGGGGCAATGATTAAATGAATGACAGATGAAATGAAATGATAGTGGAGAGTGTTGCTGGAATGAAATTTTGACAGGGAAAACCGGAGTACCCGGAGAAAAACCTGTCTGCCTCCGTTTTGTCCAGCACAGAGTATTTGCCATTACATAAGGAAAATAAAAGGACTACCGGTACCTCATTTTATCAGCCATATTCCACATTCTCTCGCATGGCTCCATATTTATTCCTTAGTGAACCTACAGCATATTTTGGCTGTTTTTGTGTGTGGACTGAAGGTCGAATATCAATCCTGTCCCCACATGAATTTTACAATAATTTTTCCAAAGGTTGACTGAGGGATTTGGGCACAAGGCGATCATGGACTCTATATTATGGACCATCCAAACATTTGTCTGGATTTGAAAGATGAAGCCACGAAACAATACTTGTAAAATGGCCAAGAGTCGTATTGGAGCACATGTCCCTTCTTAGTTATTCGCACAAGACCGAACTACACAAAATCCAAACATCATATCAGGATTTAAAAGCTCCAAGGTGACAGGAATCAAGACCTATCAAGTAGGGTAGGAGCCTACTTGCTCGTAGACCAGAGAGGGTGTTGTGAAAATGATGGGGGGTAATAATAATATGTTGTTTGAGTCTTCAGTCATTTGACTGGTTTGATGCAGCCCTCCATGCTTCCCTGTCCTGAGCGAATCGTTTCGTCTCTACATACGTAGCTACCACACCCTGCATCTGAGGCAATTTGTTTAACATATTCTAACCTTGTTTTACCCCTACAGTTCTTATCCTTGACCCTTCCTTCCGTAACTAAGTTTGCTATTCCTGGGTGTCTTAGTATGTGTCGTACCAACCTATCTCTTCTCTTCATTACCAGTCGCCACAAACACCTCTCCTGTCCCAATTGTCTTAATACCGGTACCTCTTCACTTGTAACCCTATCTACCCATCTTATCTTCATCATTCTCCTGTAAAACCACATTTCAAACTCTTCAATTCTCCTCTTTTCTGCTGCTCCAACAGTCCAAGTTTCACTTCCATAGATTGCCACGCTCCAGACAACAGATTCCTTTTCTGCAGAAATGCTTTGATTGCTTGTGCAATCCTACTTTTTATATCCTCTTTGCTTCGTCCATCACTGGTTTCCTTCCTAACTAACAGAAGTCTCCTACTTCCTTTAGCTGTCAATTCGACGTCCATAGGGGGTTCTGATTTATTTCGACTGCATTACAATATTTTTGTTTTACATTTATTAATTTTCATCATGAATTCTTTCCTTAAGACAAAATCCATACCAGTTAAAAACCTCATTCAAATCCTCGGGTGTGTTGGCTAAGATGACGATGTCATCAGCAAATCTCAGAGTTGAAATTATTTCTCGAACTTTTGCTCCTACTTAGAATTTTTCTCCAATTTCCTTCATTGCTTGTTCCATGTATAGATTGAAATGTATGTGTGATAAGTTGCAGCCTTGCCTTACACCTTTCTGAATACCAGCTTCTCTCTCATGTCCTTCGGCTCGAATACTGTAACTGCTCTCTGGTTTCTGTATAGATTGTAGCGCACCCTCCTATCCCTGTACTTTATTTTGATTGTTTCCAAAATGCCAAACAACTTACTCCAATCAACGTTATCAAAAGCCTTTTCTAAGTCAACAAATGCCATGAACTCCTTCCTTATTCTAACTTCCAAAATCAGCCTAAGACTTAGTAGAGCTTCCCTTGTTCCTACGTTTCTCCTGAAGCCAAACTGGTCTTGATCAAACTCTGTTTCTATCTGTCTTTCCATCCTCTTGTAAATTATTCTAGTCAGGATCTTTGAAGTATGAGTGATCAAGTTGATTGTCCGGTAATCTTCACATCTGTCATAATAATAATAATAGTGACGGGTGGCCTCCAGTAAGGCCTGGTACAGGTCTTTTCTAGCTGACGTCCATGGACGACTTGCGCGTCGTGATGAGGATGAAATGCATGAATGAATGAATTATGACGTTACAAACACCCAGTTCCAAACACCATTGGGGATTGAAATTCCCAAGGCCCGACTGAGAATCGAACCCGGGATCGTTGAGGCCAAAGCCTAGCATACTAACCACTTAGTCACAATGCCGAATGGGATTACATATTATATGGACGTATTTCTGTATTTATATCTCTTACAATTCCCGTCTTTACGGTGTCAGGGATGAGGTGAGATGAGTTCTCTATGTAACGGATGATTTTACAGCTTTTCTGACACCAGTAGCTTCGGAGGAGTTAATGAGAGATCAGATGAATGACAATGAATGGAACTGGACAAGAAGTTGGAAAGTAGTGACCAAGGTACCGTTTCACTATTTACCTGGAGTTGAAATTGGAAAACCACGATAACTATATGAAGGATGGCCTACGGTAGGTTTCAAACCAACACGTTTTCCGAGTCTGCAGACAACCTGGCCCCATGGCCTTGCACCTCAACGTTCGTAGCCATCCCAGTCGGTGATTGTAGCACGGGCGTGGCAAAACTAAAACGAGAATTCTGTGTAGTCTATCAATGGTTCACGCGGCTGGGTAAGCACGAAGTAGCTCGCAACAGCCAAGCCTGTTGACCACTGCTTTCGATTCGATCAAGGTTACAAGTCTACAGCGGCGTGCATGCTCTTGGAGAAGCACAGGGAAAATTACAATCCATGACACAAGGCATCCCTCGACCTCGGGAAAGCATTTGGTCGTGTTCCATGTCAAGCTACTGTATATGTAGAGTTTGTGATTTTTAGCATTAGCGATAGATGCGACATTTGCCCAAAGCTTGACTATTGTTTTATCTTCGTGTTTTAAGATCACTACATACGAATTTTAATGGTTTTGAATTTTCGATAAAATCCTATATTATCGCAAAATACAAATCCTTTTTCTGCTAAATAAACGCTCTATTTTGATTTAATAGAAAACTAATAATACTTTAATTAAAATATCGTACGGTATCGTGTTATTTCTCAAAAGATAGCAAAACTATTTAAAATATTCCTTCTTCTGTACGCAAGTCTCTATTTTGGATTGACTGCAGTTAAAGATTTTCAGCTAAAGACAAAATACACATTCAATTTCAGTATTTTTAAGTACGTTGTCAATTTGTACGATTGTTGTATTTATAAAAGTTAGATGACGAACAGTGTTAAGTGATTAACACATATTTTAATTGTAGGCTATACATTATTAAACATAATCGTCATTTCTAAACCAGTGTGCTTCAAAGCGCTAAATTTGAAAATCTAAAATACTACAAAATCCTTTGACTTTTTTAAAATGCTGTAATCCATTTACTCTACCTAGTACCAATGTGGTATGCGTTACGTGAATATGGCGGGCGTGCTGAATTGCTCATCGACTGGGTCCGGATGCTTCATGAGAATACTACAGCAGAGTAGCAGAGTGAGATTGTGCCTCTGGCCTTTCTTAAGGGCTATCCGGTGATGGTCGGCATCCATCGCTGCTGTTCATAATCGCCATGGATACAATCTCACATGACCTGCATCAGAGTGTTCCCCGAACCATGCTCTGTGCTCATGACATCCTGGTTGCAACCACCACCCAAGAGGAACTACGGTTTTGTGTGCAAATATGAAATGATTTCATAAGTCAATTGGGTTGTCGCTTAGGCTAAATGTTAAAACGATCGGATAAGTGGAAGCAAGCCCCATTACGTTCACCGCAAAGACTTTGGAACGGTAAGTCGGAGGAAACAAACGTTTAAATAAATGCTGCAGACAATTTTGAGAGGAACAAATTTCTGATTCACTCTTTTGTGAAAAAACTATTTTTTCTAGGACAAAAAGTGAAGAAACACTTTTTTGGAAACTTTGGCGCCACCTAGCTTCTGCATTTCAAAACGTATGACATGACCTCAATGAGACTAATTGTAGGTGACAATGTCCTCTACATTTTTTGTTTAAAAAAACTTTCTTTAAAATACGTCGATTCAGAGAAAAACGCTTTTCAATGTTTTTTTGAGTTTCCGACAAAATGATCGTGCAAATTATTCTAAAATTCAGAGTTAAGCTTTTTTGTGCTTTTCTAACGATTTACAAAAAGTCAACCATAGCACAGTTTTTGGAACAAAACCATTCCAGCTGTACTGTACTAAATGCAAGACCAATAGACTACACATCGCCTGTGGAGTAGCACTGTGAACAACCGACTCACTGAACCCCGAGCCGCCGCTGCTTGTGACATCGTGGTCCTTTTTAACCACGCGCACTTTGGTGGATGTAGGATCTGTCCGATAACCTATGTCATTTTGAGAGCTCTAATAGTGTAGGCCTACAGTATGTACTTTTAGTTGGGGCGGCCGTGACTTAATTAGGTACCATTTCGGCATTTGCCTTAGTAAAAGTAAGAAACCATGGAAAATCCCTTCTAGGATAGCTGATGGAAATCGAATCCATCTCTTCTCAGTTGCACCTTACGAGGCTGAATGCACCCCATTTTAGCCTTTAGAGAATTAAATATTTTGGCAGAGCCTGGAATCGAACCCGGACCTCAGGGATGATAGTCATTGCACCATGAGATGGTCGACCAAGAAAGAGGGTTAAGTGCCATTCAACAACGCGCCACATGTTTGAAATGCCATCAGTTCAAACATAACATTCTTCTTTAAGTTAGAAGCCGTATTGTTTCAGTGTTCCTTGCCGTTCAGACGGACATGTTATTATACTGCATTCTACAGAGTGTTTTGGAAATGTTCTTCCAAAATACTACGTGAGGTATAGGGAATAAGTTGAGGAATATAACATCAGCTTGATGATTGGTTTCCTATAAATTAAGTTACAATTTTTCATTCAACCACCTACCTGCATATTGTTGTCTGTCTGTTAGGTAGTCAGCCCGAAGGCTGGTTGGATCCTCAAAAAGCACCGCCGTTACGTTAGGTGAGTAGATACCCACAAAAACCCAAGGCAGCGCTATATTGAGGCGTTCTAGGCAAGAAGAGGAGTGAGGTAGTTTGCCATTGATTTCCTCACTGAGTCAGAACAGTAGTCCTAACCCTATGAGTAGAACCATTCAGCCAGGGCTGGCATGCGAAATTAAATTCATGGCTGTGGGGACGAAAATAATTTAATTTCGCCGTAAGCGCGATATTCGGGAGCGAAATGATAATGATTGTCGGCGCGTAATTAAATCAAAGCGAAACTTAATTCGAAGCGAAATTAATTTAGTTCCAGACTTATAATTTCGCTCCCGGCGCAAAATTAATATCGTTCCTCACATTTAATTTCGCTCCCGGCGCGAAATTAATTTCGTTCCACACTTTTAATTTCGCTCCAGGCGCGATATTAATTTCGTTCCAGACTTATAATTTCGCTCCCGGCGCGAAATTAATTTCGTTCCACACTTTTAATTTCGCTCCAGGCGCGATATTAATTTCGTTCCAGACTTATAATTTCGCTCCCGGCGCGAAATTTATTTAGTTCCAGACTTATAATTTCGCTCCCGGCGCGAAATAAAATTCGTTACAGACTTTTAATTTCGCTCCCGAGGCGAAATAAAATTCCCTAACGGCATTAAGTTTCGCTCTCCGACGTGTATTTAAAATGCATGAAACATTTAATTTCGTTGTTGAAATTAAAATACAGTATATTCGTTTCGAGAGTTAAATAATGTTCTGTACGATGTTCAAAGTCCTGACGTCTGTCTGTTAGGTAGTCAGCCCGAAGGCTGGTTGGATCCTCAAAAAGTACCGCCGGTAGGTTATGTGGGTAGATACCCACAAAAACTCAAGGCAGCGCTATAGTGAGGCGTACTAGACAAGATGAGGGGTGAGGTAGTTTGCCATCGCTTTCCTCACTGAGTCAGAACAGCAGTACTAACCCTATGAGTAGAACCCTTCACAGCATCCACAGGCACTGACTGCCCCGAATTTCATTACTAAGCACCACCCATACCTCTGTAGCTTCCACATAATCACAGCCATGTTTAAGACTGAGACATCGGTGAAAAGCCACATTTTACTCTAGCCCGTGCCAACAGTCAAATGCAAATGAGTCAAGTTACAAAACTCGTTTAATCAACTTGTGAATAAGGATCATTTTCATGAGAAACGTTTCTCTGGACTTTGCCTCACGTATCTTTTGTGTTTGTTGTTTTCTACTTTTGGTTGGTGTTTTTGTGTTTGCTTTGTGCTTTTGCTTTTGAATTTGACTTATTGCTTTTCTTTCTTGGTTTTGTGTTTGTGCTCTGCTTTTGCTTTTTTGAATTTTGCTTTATGTTATTTGTTTTTTGTTTTCTGCTTTTGCTTTTGTTTTTGAATTTTGCTTTTTGCTTCGTCTTTTTTGTTTTTGTTTTGTGTTTGTTTTCTGCTTTTGCTTTTATGAATTTTTCTTTTTGCTTTATGTTTCTTGTTTTCTGATTTTGCTTTTTTTTTGTTCTGCTTTTGCTTTCTGCTTCGTCTTTTTTGTTTTGGTTTTGTTTGTTTTCTGCTTTTGCTGTTTTTGAATTTTGCTTTTTGGTTTGTGTTTCTTTTTTATTCTGCTTTTGCTTTTGTGTTTGAATTTAGCATTTTACTTCGTGTTTTGTGTTTTTGGTTTTGCATTTGTTTTCTGGGAAATCAAAATAAAGCAAAATCAACAAAACAAAATAAAAACAAAAACAAAATAAAACAAATAAAACAAGACAATTTAAAACAAAATAAAACGAAATAAAGTAAAACAAAAAATAAACAAAACAAAATAAAGCAAAATAAAATAAAACAAAATAAAATGAGGTAAAATAAATTAAAAAATTAAATAAATAATTTTACGACATGATCCTTATTCACAAGTGGATTAAACGATTTTTGCAACTGGACGACTCAAATGTAGTGCACGGGGTCGTTGGAATGAGGGAGATGGCTACCTGGGAGGCTTGTCGTAGTATAGTATCTATGTGTGCAGTATATGCGTCGACCGTCGTCTGGTTATCCAGTGGGAGATGGTCCGCACGGAGGTGATTGTTGACGCAGGTGCGGTATTCCTGACAGTTTGCTGTGCAGAAATTCTGGACCATCCTGGGAGGTGGTAGTGGGGGAAGAGGGAAGTTGAGTAAAACGGGGGCATGATCACCTCCTTTGAGTGGCAGGACAGACACGTCAAACAGATGGCGGAGGGAGTTATGAGCAATGACTGCGTCGGGGTGGTATTGGAGGAAGGAAGGGTAGATTCTGGGAGAGGGACGAGGGTGGCGTCGATGTGACGTAGGTAGATGTCTAGGCTATGAAGTTCTAGGGCCGAACGGGAATGAAGGTTGAGGTCGGCCATTAGAATTAAATGGGGGAAGACTTCAGACACGTGGGTAATGCAGTCTTTGGGGATGGGGTGGTAGGGACGAATGTAGATGGTGGCTAGGTGTAGGACGCGGGAACAAATAAGGCTTTCGGGGAAGAAAAGAAACAAATTTCATTTCAGAAACAAAATGAAATGTTCCATGCATTTTAATTTCAGGCCGGAGGGGGGGACTAAATGCCGGGAACGAAATTGATGGTCGTTAACAAATTTTATTTCGCGCCAGGAGCGAAATTAAAAGTCTGTAATGAATTTAATTTCGCGCCAGGAGCGAAATTAAAAGTCTGTAACGAATTTCATTTCGCACCGGGAGCTAAATTAAAAGTCCGTAATGAATTTAATTCCGCGCCAGGAGCGAAATTAAAAGTCTGTAACAAATTTCATTTAGCGCCGGGAGCTAAATTAAAAGTCCGTAATGAATTTAATTCCGTGCCAGGAGCGAAATTAAAAGTTTGTAACGAATTTCATTTCGCGCCGGGAGCTAAATTAAAAGTCCGTAATGAATATAATTTCGCGCCAGGAGCGAAATTAAAAGTCTGTAACAAATATCATTTCGCGCCGGGAGCTAAATTAAAAGTCCGTAATGAATATAATTTCGCGCCAGGAGCGAAATTAAAAGTCTGTAACAAATATCATTTCGCGCCAGGAGCGAAATGTTATTCCATTGAACAATTTCATTTCGCGACGCTAAATTAAATTGATAATGCATTTCGTTTCGCATGCCAGCCCTGCCATTCACAGCATTCACAGGCACTGACTGCGCCCCGAATGCCATTACTAAGCACCACCCATACCACAGTAGCTTCCATAAAATCACAGCCATGAGTGAGACTGGGACATCGGTGAAAAGCCACCTTTTACTCTAGCCTGTGCCAACTGACAAATGCAAATGTACTGTATTCATCAAGAGATGGCAAACAGGCCAGCATATTGTTGTAGGAAAAGCTAAATCTAACAAAGAGCGGACAATCAGCCGCTGTTATTTAGTTAGTTATTGTTGTTTTAATGGGCGGAACAACGAGGCCATCTGTTACTTAATTTGATCTCTATCCTTTTGTGCTTATCAATCTCTGTTGTCCGCCTCGTTGCGTAGTGGCTAGGATTCTTGCCTGTCACCGTAGAGACTCTGGTTCGATTCCCGGCTCTGCCAAGGAATGTTTTTTCTGGTCTGAGGGCTGGAAGGGGGTACACTCAGCCTCTTGAGGTAAAACTGAGGTGGGTTCTATTCCTACCTCAGTCATCCTTGAAGTGGCTTTCCGTGGTTTCCCATTTCTATCCAGGAAAATGCCGGGATGGTACCTATTTTAAGGCCACGGCCGCTTCCTACCCAATTCCTATCTTAATTACATACACTTGTACAGATATTAGTGACCCTGCAAGTGAAAAACGTTTGGGTGGCCCTGAGTTAGGGAATGCTTTCTTTTCTGTCCACGAGCAATTAGTTACCGGGTCGAGCTGCAGATTCACCTTGACCTGTGAGAGTTGCCAGTTCATCAAGACACATTATTCCGTCTAGAATATTTGAATATACAGCAGCATTTCGTTGGAGACATAGGCGTAGCCAGAATTCAGGCAATAGTGATGTAAAAATAGAAGAAAAAAAACTGTTCTATTCAGAAGCCTTGACAAAACTCTCGTGACAAATGGATAGAGAGATGAATTTATTCCTCACTTAGACTACCACATCACAAGTAGCTGACATAATGTTACGGCTGTGAGTTTGTGTCATCGCTCGCCGCATGAGTCACAACTGCCCCAGGGCTGGGCTGTGCCCTGCCTCATGTATTGCGTGCGCCTTATGCAACAGGGCTACGAGGACAAAGGGATGATCCAGAATATTCGTGACTGAACCAGCGAAGGAAATGTCGAGAAGCCGTGTGCCCTGGACGATTCTAGAATTCATTGAGTCACCAGCCTGCTATATAAGCGGCTTCAACAGTGAGGGGACGGAGTTTTTTCTGTGGGTGTGTGTTCTTGAGCGAGTGCGACAGAAGTGTGGTGACGAAGTGCCGTGCGAGTTACGAAATCCAGTGACATTGTTTCCCCAGCTTGTGGACAGCGAAATAGCCTGCAGCAAGTGCTCGTAAGTAACTGTAGTAGGCGCACATTAGGAAGAAGTTGCATGTAGTTCTGTCAAGACCACTAGGCTCATTAGCGGGAGGATTAACTTCTGTGGTTTGTTGACAAGTGAAAGGGCAAGAGCTCTCCACAAGCAAGAGACTTGAGGAAACTGGAGTAAGGTTCCTATTGCTTGTATTTGCTGATGAGTAGTGTAATTTTCTGGCCGCAATAAAGTTAATTATTTCTTTAAGCAGTAATTGGTGTTGTGCTTCCTACCCACCGTAATCCAGTTAACAAAAGTGCCACTAGGGGGTGGCACGTAACAATAATATACAAGTTAGTGACAGTGTTGAACGGATTCCGAGAACGGTTCTTTATTCAGTTATTTGAAAAGTTGCTTTAGCTCCCTGAGAGCCTCCGTGGCTTAGGCGGCAGCACGCCGGCCTCTCACCGCTGAGTCCGTGGATCAAATCCCGGTCACTCCATGTGAGATTTGTGCTGGACAAAGCGGAGGCAGACATGTTCTTCTCCGGGTACTCCGGTTTTCCCTGTCAAAATTTCATTCCAGCAACACTCTCCACTATCATTTCATGTCATCTGTCATTCATTTAATCAATGCCCCAGGGGAGTGAGACAGGCTTCGGCAGCCGGCACAGTTCATATCCTCGTCGCTAGATGGGGGCTTCATTCATTCCATTCCCTGACCCGGTCGGTCGACTGGAAGCAGGCTGTGGATTTTCATTTTTTCTTTAGCTCCCTAATATGATTTTATGGAACCGTCTATATAGTCTACTGTGTTGGCTCTCCTCTTAAATTTAAAGTTGTTGTTGATTTTTCAGGGTCTTTGCGACACCGTGGTCATGTAGCCCATGTTTACAGTTATCAGCAGCTAGCACTGCACTTCCCCATCCCACTCCCCCCGGTATACTACTGCAGCGTAAAACATTTGCCACCCTGAGCGTGTCTGGGTCTGAATGTGAAAACCTACTGTCACGCGCGACAATGTTCTCAGACAGGGAAGTATTCGCCCCGCTCTCCGCACCGCTTCTACACCCCAATCTAGTAATACGGCACATAGTAATAAACATGCGTTGTGTTCACTTCTCTCAAATGTTTTGGGCTGGTATAAAATGTGTTGAGATGTTTTACGTCCCTTTTAACTACTGCGGCTTTTAGAGACAACGGGGTGATAGAATTTTGCACCGAAGTGGATCTTTAACGTACCAGTAAATCTACAGATACGGCTCCCTTGCATTTGCGCACCCTCAAAAGGCGCTTCTAATAGGTACGCTTTTGTGGGCCAAATATTTCAAATTACATACTGTAACCATGGAAGACCCATGATTGAGAGATGAACCATGAACCATGAACCTCAGTCCATTGAAATTTAGCCAAGTTGAAGCGTCAGATAAGAGAAGAAATATTTTTAAGTGTGAAGGAAATTGATCAATAAGCTGGGGAGAAATAAATTAATTTAGTTACGTATTTCGAACTAATACAGGCTGAATATGTGAAGATTGCGTCTAAAGTTGGAAAGTGGACTCAAGCTGCCACTTAACTAATGATCGTCACTCTGCATGCGTGTCGCACTGGAGCCCGCATAATTCTTGTCACCCACTCGATAACTATTTCCGAGGGAGAGGGGAGCACAGAAGCGCGAAAATGTCGCTCTAAAACAAAGGAAGTCGTTGACTCCTCCCATCAGATCAGCATTTAATTAGAACGGCATGACCGATTTGGATTTGGCAAGTCAGGTCGGAATCAGAAAATTAAGGAGGAAATTGACATGTTTTGAAAGCCTCTGGAAAATGAATATTAGGAGCCAGACGCGGATGAAGCCAGAGGGGTGTGATTTGTCTGGCGACGCGTAGAATTTGAAACCAGGCGTTGGGAAGCCCACACCCTAAGCGCCAGTAAATTAAGAAAGGCGCAAAGCGATTATTAATTAAACGGCTGATGCGATTGAGCGCTGCATAACCTTTTTGAAAACCCCATGATAATTTAGGCCTGATGCCGAAGGAATTAAAGTCGCGAGTCAACTGGATCAAAAGTTAATCTCCTGAAGGAAGGAAACTGGAACTATTTCCAGACAAAACGTTTAAATAAGCAACTCGCTCCGGAGGGCGCTACCGTATTTTCGAAGCGAAACAGAGTTATCAAGATGTTTAGCGAATGGACCAATAGTAAAGTGATCTATCTGCGAATAGCAATCACACATACATTTTTGACATGTAAAACGTCAAATAATAAATCGCGAACAGTTATTTAAGTCATGATCGTGTTAGTCAGTGTAACACATAGTGATGGACGCCGGGACGCGAAATACCAGCGTCAGGCTGAAGCTGAGTGACGGCGGCACAAATAACAGTTCAGAGCGTCAACAAGTTATCGAACTCGCGTACGCATAAACGCCGTGACCGGGTCGATCGCGCACTTGAATAATTTACATAATAGAGACGGTTGGAGCTAAGCCATTCCACGATTTGGAAATGAGCTCTGCGAAGAAGAACGGGCACGACGGGGTCTTACCATAGTAAGAGACTTAAGTCTAGAAGGATGCAGCGATTTTTAGGTGAACTTGCATGAGGACGAGGGAAAGATTCGACGTTCCACTGAACGAGAGAGTAGGAGAGATTAGAGACTTTCATTCGAGCAGTCGAGGGTGAGGAGTATCATCAGGCGGCTGATTTTACTGGATGAAGGCAACTAATCAGAATTCAGTGATTAGGACGATTGTAGAGTGATTGTGAATAAGTGTTAAATATTTTAGGGCCAATGTAAATGCCAAGTTTTAATCACCATTGTGTGCAGTGTTTTAAGTGTAAAGTATCCTTTGTGTTGTGAATAAGCAAGAGTATAAAATATGTTTTAATGTATAGTTACAGCCCCAGCCCTTAAAAGGCTATAACGCCCTAAAACCCCAATAAAGCCAGCCATAAGGGATATGAGGAACAGATCACAGACAGCGCAATTATTACACACAACTGTTGCCTCACGGCATAACACTGTGACTGCAAGTTTGCAACACTATTGCAAACAAACAGAAACAACAAACAAATACTGCTAACCACGCTCGACCTAGATGAACATTCAAATAAGGAAAGGACCCACGCGCTGGGGACAAACAGTCTGACGGAGCAGAGTGCAACGAATGCCGGAGGCTGGCCCCTCTCGGCAGGACGATACTACCCCCATCATGGACGACGGCTAGACTACAAGACTTCTAGACCTGATTTCCAGTGGTGAGTGTGCCAGCTTTCCCTTTTTCCTCCTCTGCCCCTTTAACAACACTTTCCCCTAACTTTAACGCATTAAACCCCAGATTATAAACAAGGGAGGCCAACGGCCTGGCCATGTTGAAACACCGGATCTCATGAGAACTCCGCAGTTAAGCAGCATTGGGCGTGGTCGGAACTTGGATGGTACGCCGGTTCTAGGTACTGCACGCTGTTGGTCATCATAAGGAGGAGCAGAAAGGCCCTGGCCACCCTACCGCACGTACACTCCGGCTAAGGATAGCCTCTTTGGAGGCTCGGATCTGCCTTCGGGCAGAATACCATTTTTTTAATAAGCAAGGAATCTCTCTTTAATTGCCCAGCTCTCACAGATCCTGATTTTCCTGCAATTTAGCACTGCAAAACACATGAACGCGAGGGCTATCCCCATTGCCAGTGCAGGCCGGGACCTTGCCCTGACTCAGCACGCGACTAGCAATTGCGGCAAGGTCAGGTACGCATGCCATTGACCAAGCAAATGGCCCGCGTACCAACCTATTGGGAGTACCCATCCTGACAAGTGAGCCTAGTTCCATTCTCTCTACACTCGTTCATCCCTACATCCACAACACTCACACACACCCTCACAGACACATCCCGTTCTAGGAAGTTACCCTCTCACGCGGCTATACCCCCATCACACTGCTACTCCTTCGCCAAGCATCGCTAGCCTACCAGAGAGGGTGACGATCTAAACAGTATGTAGTGTGAGTGTGATGGGAAGATAAGCATTATCAATGGGCAGGCGAGCCACGCCTTTGCAAGAAGCCACTGGAGATCATGTGAGTACCATATTTAATTAAGTGTAAAATTGTTCACCATGGGACAGGACGTTGATCTATGTGTGTCATAGTAGGACGGACCCGGGACGTGATACTCATAAGATAATGTGAAGGAAGCTTGTAGTTTAACGTGACCGTTAATCGTGCGATCAAAGATAATGTGACCAATGTAGAGTATGTAAAGGACCGATCCAACCCTATTAAAGATTGTGTTTGAATTTGAATGTTGTTAAAAGAAAAATGTAAAGTAACCAGTAAAATACGTCAGGGAAGACCCCGAGCAGTTAGACCATATATTGATGTAGCGACGATCACTGCAAGGGAGAGGATAGATGTTCATTAAGGAAGTTTAAAGATTAAATGCACAGGCAGTTTGAGCCCAGTAAAGTTATGATGCACGCTGCACGGGTATGATGTGTGTTAAGTACAACAGAACTTCCAAGGATGGATTACGCGAGTTACAGAGGCGAGGAAAGGTATTGTAGTGCTAAGTGCACCAGAGTTATCGTGTTTGAGAGCACGAAGGTATATTATGGCCATGCATAAATATTGAGCTGCGCGAGGGTCGCGCCGAGCTAACAAAGTAAGTTATATGTTAAGTGTCGAAGGAGGCACTCCCATTAAATCGCTGCTTTGAGACTAGTGCAGTTAGTCACGTCCATCGCAAGCAAATCGTCGGAGGTGTATGTCACGCCCAGTTGTAATGAAGGCCAGGGTTATTATTGAGAGCAGGAGAGGGGTATTCTCCGTGCGTAAGTGTGTTTCCGCCTTGCTAAAGTAATCCATATTGGAAGATCCAAATTGAGTTAAGATTAATCAGGCGGTGTGAGGCCTGGATTAAATATGTGTTCGCTTCCAGTGGATCAGAGTGATTATTTGAATAGTGTATTCCAGCCGGTCAGTGAGACTAGGACACTGTCTGGGAGCTTGCTTGAGAGATAATTGGGGTCTAGACCATAACGAAAGTTGTAATTGTCACTACCTAACTCCGATTGGCCATCTTGAATCGCCAGCTAGAGGTAGAGTAGGTCATACATTTTACGGTCCAAGGAGTTCTTGTGACACGAGGTGAGGAGGATTGGCATGTATGACTAATGATATGGTAAAGAAATGAAATGTTAAAGTGAGGAGGATTAACGTTTTGATTGAATAAAGATAGGCGAGTAATTAGGCATTTAATGAATGTTTATGTTCTAATAATAAATTGTACAGTGATGTTGGGAGAGTGATTTGGTGATGTTTAGATGTTGTTCAGGGAGGTGATTTTGTATGTGTTGTTTTAGTTGAATAAATTGATTTGGGTTATAGTAAAGGGCTGTATTTATTTGAAGAGATGTCTGATCCTGGCTCATTAACCTCATAATGTATTCTGCTGACCTGTGGGGGAGCGTAACATCCTCGAGAGCTGGTTAGCCGAGCACAACTTGAATGCATAACCAATTAACAGATGGGTACAATATATATCAAGACGGCAGATGAAGGCATTTTTAAAAGCGACTATCACCGACCAACGCCTAACCTACTCCAGGTCTATCTCTGCTATATCTTCAACTACGACTATCAAAACCACCCACTAGAGGTCTTCCTACTTATTTCAGCTTCATTTAAATCAAAGATGCTACTGCTGCATTTAAATTCCATCACAAATATTTTTCTTCACACAAATTAAAGAATTACCGAATATAAATAACATCCGGCCATGCCAAGAGAATAATGTTGGACAGTGTAGCCAATGCACTTGAACTGTTTAAAAGTGCATACACGGCGATCACACGCCAACGAGCCCATCGGAGAATTCTCAAATCGGTCAAAAACCAACAAATGCCAACCCCCTCAAAGTCAATTCAGACCAAGTCAACAACCACTAATATTACTAAAATAAATCAAACGCAAATCCAAATTCCACCCAGTAATGGCAACCGCCGTGGCACCTGCCGTCCGACAGGCGACCTAGCGGGACAACAAACAGGCAAAAAACATAAAATATCAAATTATTAAATTTTTAAATATTATATCAGACCCCGCCCCCAACATTCATTAACCAGGCAGAGTAGCGACTTTTTCGCAACGCTACCTGGCTCTCTTCGCTCACGCAGCGAACGACTGCGGTCTCACGAGGTTCACATTCGCTACATCTGCGAGACATCTTGGCTGCAGCTCCCTCACTATAACGAGTTAGTGACCAGGGGCGGATCTAGGGGAGGGCGAGGAGGGCGACCGCCCAGGGCCCCGCGATCCGGGGAGTCCCGCGCCGTGGATTCTCTTAAATTTAATTAATTAATTCATTCATTAATTATACTTTTCAAACTAATTTATAATTCAAATTCCTTTTTTCAGTGCAGCTATGACCTTCCGTGACCGTTTAGCAAGTTAAGATTTCAGTGAATTAATAGAAGACTCCAGCCGCGAAAAAAGTCGCAAAGTAATATTTTAATTAAAACTCAGCAATTCTTCTAGGTTTGTGCCGTGTCTTGTGTGGGGTTTCGCCTAGGACACCAAGCTGGCTCATCGGCGGGCTCTTGGTGTTAATATTTTAATATTTCATAGTTTACATAATCTTCTTCAAGGGGACTTAAAGGTTTCTTTCATATTAGTCTATTAAAAATGTACTGTAGTGTATTCAAAATATTGTAACTATTCTTCATTTTTTATTATTATTAGACTACCAAACTATTTTCCATTTGATTTTATATTTTTTATTTCCTATTGTTTTGGGCCCCACCTTATCATATCGTCCAGGGCCCCGCAAGGCCTGGATCCACCACTGTTATTGACCAAGTAAATATTCTAGGGAGTCAGGATACCAGTTATTAAGGAATAAGGATGGAAGCTTGTAGTTTAACGTGACCGTTAATCTCGAGATCATGAGCCACGGGACCTCCTTTTTTCGAAGAATCCGAGCCACAGGACGTGGCATTTCACTTCCGGGAATCGAACCCAGTTCGCCTTGGTGAAAGGGAAACAGCTTGACCACTGCGCAACCACGGCCCCCCTATGGAATAGGAATGGGTACCTTGGACACATGCTGATTCGTTGCCCTTCTTGTGCTCAGATGGTTAGGACTACTTAATCCATAGGTTTATCCCTAAATAGCTACAATCTCGTATTACTTTTTGTATATACATTATACTTAATATACAGGGTCATCCGTTTAGGATGTCAGAAAAGTAAAACGCTATACACAAGAAACTATGCACATTTATTGCTTGTTAACGGTACATGCGTCTTAAGGAGAGTTTGGAGTTTGTGTCACAGCACATTAGCACTCAACATGTCCACCATCGCGCACGCGGCACAAATGACACCTCGAATCCATGTTGCGCCACGTGGCACGCAGCATTTCTGGAGTGAATTGCTGAAAGACCGCTGCAATCTCCCTCCGTAGGTCAGCCAGATTCTGTGGTCTTTGTGCGTACACTGTCGACTTGACGTAGCCCCATACAAAGAAATCTGGAGGAGTTAGTTCAGGGCTATTAGGAGGCCATGGGATAGGTCCATCACGGCCGCACCAGCGATCGTTGATTATGAGGTTTAATTGTTCCGTCACCATGATAGCCCAATGCGGTGGAGCATTATCCTACTGATAGATAATCATGTCCAGTATCCCATCTTGCTGTAATTGAGGGACTACATACTGCTCGATCATGTCAAGATAATTGACGGCACGAACAGTCTCCTCCGCAATAAAGAATGGTCCGTAGACCTTCTCAGAGGTCACTCCGCACCACACATTCACTTTAGGGCTGGCTCTTTCGAGTTCGTATGAGACATGTGGATTTTCTGTTATGCGTGTTGACTCGGTCACTCACATGGAATGTGGCTTCGTCCGTGAAAGTCCATCGTTTTAACCATTGATCGTCACCTTCCTGCCGCTCACACATCTTCGTAACAAAACTGAGTCGAGCTCCGTAATTCAGCTGTGTCAATGCTTGCAGGCGCTGCATACGGTATGGACGCATGTGAAGATAACGCCTAACAATTCTGTGACATGTTGTGTATGGTGTATTCTGCTCTGTTGATAAGCGGCTGAGTGACTTTCGTGGACTCTGCGTCATGGCTTGTCGAATATCTTCCTCCTTGTTGCTATCACGCCGCCTTCCACCTGTGTGAGGCATCTGAAATCCATTTTCCAAAAACATGTACCATTTAACAATGTCCCGATGTGATGGGACATCCCTAACGTTGTACTGACGTCTGAATGCTCGCTGGGTCTTCACTACCAGTGGCGTGTGGTGGAATTTTACTTAGGGTAAGCAATGGTTTTCTTCCCAAAATCATTGAAGACTCAGCTGTAGAAGTTTGGGATGTTTTGAACTTAGAAAGTTAATCAATCTCAATTGAAATCAATGATAAATGTTATACGTTTAGTTAAAATACCGAATACAAGCTTTCACTTTCGTGTTAATAGGCCTACTCAATTGAGGAGTTGGACGACTTCCTAATAAAATTAATATTTTGTTCTCAAATTTACCGCACATCACACGCTGTCATCTCTAGACCCAAGTCCCGGTACCATATTTTTACAGATTTCTCACGCCTACTAGTGTAAACAAAAACGTCTACTGCATACCCTACTCCCTTATATTGCATTAGACAACATTATATCGCTGAACTATAAAAATGACGGCCTACCACTGTAAAACAATCACACGTTTTAACACAACATATAAAACGCTGTTTTACTCAAACACTGACACGCTTTTTCAAACTATAATGAGCGAGTAAACACACTATCTTTGAAAACTGACGCTCCTTGTTTTCGGCCCAAGGTATGTAACTTAAGGAATTGCTTCCTTGTTCCTATCCTTCGCTTTCACTCACCCTGCAGTACCAAGAAATACCAAAAGAGCGCATGCCACGCTATTGTGCTGCTGCCAGGAACTCGCAGTAGGCATCAAAGAACAACGAAGTGTGAATGGGTTCATTAAAACAATACAGGACACAGAGACTGGAATATCACGATAACCATAGTAAATAATTATTGTACCCGTCATTATTTTACTTGGGTAAGCGATGCTTACCTTACATCCATGGAATACACGCGCCTGTTCACTACACTCGAAAATTTGGCATACCATACGACACACTGAGCGCGTTGTTGTGGTGTAACGACCATCTTCACTCAACTCTGTAACAACACTGAGCACTGAGCGCGCGCTAACGTGTACCGCTCTGTACCTAACATCTGGTGATTGCACTATGAACTACACTGCTGCATTGTCTCGCGGAAGTCATTGTTGCAAAGAGAATCATTGTTAACTCCCATCATTGTCACGTACATTACAGAAAATTGCATAGATATACAGTGTGGTCCACCCGCCCCTTATTATTTAGTTTTATGAAACCCAACTAACATCGCATTTCTCCCGATGGTCGATATTGCTCTGCGCTCTGACTGTGTGACAGCAATGTAATTGGGTCATGGGTCTAGCAAAGAAAAACCGACCTTAAACTTTTCCCCGCCAATTACTACGGCCCATTCTACTAACATATGACTTATTGCTCCTTGAAATAATACACATACACGTAATATGATCGAATTAATAGCTTACGCCTCGTGATCTGAAATAGTAGAAAGTTAAATCAACACCATAAACCGTGATTGAAGACTTTGAGATGGACTTAAACGTTTGAGGTGGGACGGCTACAGTAACTACAGTACGCTTAGCGTGCGGTATATACCATGTGTTGGTGGCTGAGAGGGTAAAAGCCTGACCGTACATGGTGGGCGCGAGCGGTTAGAACGCTGCTTCCAATCCAGTAGTAGGCATACTTTTTTGAACGAAAGCCCACATTCCATTTTAGTCGGGATGTAACTACATTGCCACATTTATTGCCTTAACGACGTATTTTTGTGAAGGCTACGTTGAAATTTGATGATTTATAAAGTGAATACGATCGAACTGGTACGTTATGCCACGATACCTGTTTTGGCAGAAAATTAAATTTTAAAAAAGATACGAGCCTTACAGTAGTTGCATATGATGTGTAACATCTGACATGTTATCCTACTGGTATACTACACAGCTTGGACATTCTTAAAATGTTAATTTACGCTCCATTTTCAGACTGGTACTATGATGAATGTATAGATTGAATTGGAGATATGCTACTGTCACACTTGTGGCGCAGCGGTCAAGCTGTTAGTCTCTCACCAAGATAGACCGGGTTTGATTCCCGGTCAATACATGTGAGATTTTCGAAATGAAATGCCATGTCCTGTGGTTCGCATTCCACGTAAAAGGGAGGTACCGTGGATCATGATTGTGAGATTAACGGTCACTTAAAACTACAAGCTTCCTTCCTTCCTTAATAATTCATAATAACAAAGTGACACACAACGTCGACTGTACTCTCAAATACTGTGAGCACACTCCTCAGTAACTACAGTATATCATTCATTATTCTCAAGACTCTCATACAATTCGTCGTAAACAATCAAAACATGCCTTCCTACAATCATGAAATGACCTAGTCTCAGCTTTTATTCCACTCATATAACAACATTCTGTTATGCATTTAATATTTGACTAGCCTACTCAACCACAGCTTGACAATAATGCCGCTTTCTTAAATGTCATTTGTCGTCTTTGTCCTACCCCATGTGATGTTCAACCTTGAACGTGAAGCTTCATAAACTGCTCAATGACAAATGAAAGTCGGTGAAACATTTGCCACTGTGCTCGTCAAACCAGTGCCTGCTAAATGCACTGCGTACTGTATTACCATAATATTCTCGCGCTACAGAGCACACACTGCCTGTTTCCAATACACACATTTTCAATTGTTATTATAAAAGGGAGTGTTTTA
This sequence comes from Meconema thalassinum, assembly GCA_946902985.2. Taxonomy (NCBI): domain Eukaryota; kingdom Metazoa; phylum Arthropoda; class Insecta; order Orthoptera; family Tettigoniidae; genus Meconema; species Meconema thalassinum. Next base: position 318,826,983 of record OX336389.2, read on the forward strand.
CAGATATTGTAGTTTATAATACGGAACTCATTTTATTAGATGATTTGTAGCTTCCACCAGCACTAGCTTAAATAAAGAATACGATATGGATCAACTAGATTAATAGACGCGACACCGCTCATAACCTTAAACTCCTTATAAACAGGTCCTCTTCATTCACAGACCAACACGTAATTTCATATGGATTCTGTTAAAATGAGTCATATTGATATGATAAAATGATAATCTGGTAGCTGGATCGATCAATCGAGTGGGCAGTGCATACTTCCGTTTTCCACCCCTGCCAGCTAATACACTTCCGTCCGATTGATCGAGCGGGCAGTGCATACTTCCGTTGTCCACCACTGCCAGCTAGTACACTTCCGTTTGATCGATCGAGCGGGCAGGGCATACTTCCGTTGTCCACCACTGCCAGCTAGTACACTTCCGTTTGATCGATCGAGCGGGCAGTGCATACTTCCGTTGGATCCACCACTGCCAGCTCGATCGTTCCGATCCACTTCCGTCCCCAATTTTCAAAATCACTCCCACAAAACTATCCAGCAACCGAGCGGAATGATGTTACACATCAAAAACTGGCCTGAATATTAACATAACATATCGAAGTGTTGCTCCGGAGATCCGGGTTCGATTCCCAGCTCTGCCAAGAAATGTAATACTTGTCTGAGGGCTGAAATTCGGTACACTTAGCCTCGTGAAGCAAATATGAGAAGAAGTGGGTTCGATTCCCACCTCAGACACCCTGGAAATGGTTTTCCGTTGTTTCCCACTTCTACTCCGGCCAAATTCCGGATTCTATCTTAAGGGCACGGCCGCCTCCTTCCCAATCCTTAATTGCAAATACACACATCATTACATGCCCGCAATAACTCAGCTTATCAGACAAATTCTACACACACAGACCCAAGTAAACGGGGCTAAATGACCGCAATATTCTAGCCCCTCAAATGAAACAAAACAACATATCAAAGGATATTCTGATCGCCAGTGCTTGCATCGAAGTATACGTATTACCATGGTATTATTAGCATACTTTCGATTTTTGCAAAAAATGAAAGTAGACTTATGAGATCTACACAGGACCAAAAATTGTGTGTCTGTCTGTGTGTGTGTAAGTGTGTGTACTCTGAATTTCTGCCCCCCCCCCCCCCCTATCAATTCGAACACGGTGAAACCTAATTGAACGAAATTTGGTACAGAGATAGAACTAGCAAAGGGCACCTCAGTGTCATGTTTTATATCGCCATTATCTTGACAGAAACGTAATGGTGGTCACCCAAATGTTCAAAGCTTAAATCAAATTACGACTAACTTAATCATCCGATCTCTACCAAATTTTGCAACAACACATACTTGTATTGCGAGCGTCGTTTGACTGAACTACAAGGTCATCAGCCCATTAGTTTGCAGATGGCGGCCATGTATGTGTGCAAATTGATTCCCCTTATCAATTCAAACACGGTGAAACCGAATTGAATGAAAGTTTTTACAGAGGTAGCACTAGCAATGGGCACATCATATTCATGTATAAGTTACTATCTGCATAGCACGTTGTATTTCAAGAAGCTACTACAACCAATATTCAATTAGACTCCTTGAAATAGACAAAGAGTTATAACGATACCCATGCATTTAGGAGAAAGTGGGCTATACGTTCTTTATCGAACATCTTGTTTTGTTATTAAATTTTAACAAAAAGTATTAGCATATCTTTAGGCCCGTGTCACACGACACTCGCTGGCAAGGAAGCTGCTGTGTTCGCTGGTACAAAATCCTGTATGATTCTGTTCTCTTCGTCAGTACACCTGCTTGTATGACCGAAGTGTATCACACGCTAGCATTGTGTACGCTAAATTGTATGAAATAAAGCCGAAGGGCTGTCGTTTGAGGGCATTATTTGCAATTCTTTCGCCTTATTAACGCAAAGCGGTCGCGAAACTTGCTTTAAGTAAATTAGAAAACATGCCAGGTACTGAATGAATGCATTCCAATCAATATTTAAGATCTAACTGTAATGATTGAATATTTTACCATACGTGTTAATAAGAAGCGCAACAAAAACCTCCAGAGTGTGTTGGAAATGTGTGCAAGTGTTATTGCGCCCGCTCGCTCTTTCGAAAATCCCGGGTTCAAGACTATCCGACGGCAGATTTTTTAAATTCTTTTTAACAATTTTATTATGTTCTCCCTACCTCGTACAGCAAGATTTCAACTTGGGTTTGTTCACATTATCTACGAAGACGATAGTGAAAGTTATTTTCTTGTCTCATTTAAATGGTTATTTTCCCTAAATACTGTTCCAAAACCATGGATGGATACTATTCGTTATAATTATTATTATTTTTAGTCGATTTTACCCTCCAGGTTAGGTTTTCCCACGGACTCAGCGAGGGATCCCATCATTACCGCCTCTACGGGCAGTGTCCTGGAGCTTGAAACATCTCATCTGGGGGTACAACTGGTGAGGTGAGATCAGCACCTCGCCCAGGCGGCCTCACCTGCAAAGCGAACAGGGTCCTCTTGAGGGATGGGAAGGGAAGGGTAGATCGGGAGGGATAGGCAAGGAAGAGGGAAGGAGGCGGCCGTGGCCGTACGGTAGGTAACATCCCGGAATTTCACCGAAGGCGAAGTGGGAAACCACGGAAAACCACTTTGAGGATGGCTGAGGTGGGAATCGAACCCCCTCTACTCATTTGGACCACCCGAGGCTGAGTAGACCCCGTCCCAGTCCTCATACCACTTTTCAAATTTCGTGGCAGAGCCGGGAATCGAACCCAAGACGTCCGAGGTGGCAGCTAATCACGCTGACTACTACGCAACGGAGGCGACTCTATTCGTGATAATTAGAATTTTAATAGTTCAATATTTATAATAATATGACACGTTCTGTAATTACTGTCTTGCTGCGAGGCTCAGGGGTAACGTTCTCGCTTGCTGTGCCCAAGGTTGCAGGTTCGTATCCTGGCGCAGTCAGCTGGAATTTGAGGGTGCGCAAATGCGAGGGAGCCGTGTCAGTAGATTTACTGGCACGTTGAAGATCCCCTTCGGAGCAAAATTCCGGCACCCCGGCGTATCTAAAAGCCAGAGCAGTTAAAAGGGACGTAAAACCAATAATGTTATAATTATCTGCATTTACTGTCTGTTTGGAGCAGATGACCTCGTAGTTCTGCCCCTTAAAACCTCACTAACTAACTATTACTGTAAGTGTATAGCAAGCGCTTTTCGCACAGACGCCGTTGAAAGAAATTATAGTTTCGGTCTGATGTATTTATTCGTGAGCCTACCCACATAACAAATCTATTTGTTATGTGGGTCGTCTGAGTGAGTCGGAGTTTTCCGTTAAACAAAGGTGGTCAAAATTTCGAACACTTGCTACTGAACCCATGTACCATTGGTTCAAGGGGTCGAATCCATGTATTTTAGTAAAAAGAAGGAAGGAAATATACAGTCTTCAGAGGAAGATAGAAAGATTTTATACAAGAAGGCTAGCATAAAGTTGTGAAATAAACTGAAGCCAGGTGGCCAGGAAATGAGATCATGCCTGACGCATTGATAAGGAGCCAGTCACGAATATAAATAGAACGAGTGGAATTTTCCAAGCGAGTGACGAAGAGCGTGTTTCGGAAATCGCCCTTACCTTGCAGTAAAATGGCAACCGCGCAGCTGTACCAGAAGAAGAATAATTAGATTTAACCCATTTGCAAGAATAAAATTAACTAAAGAAATACAGCATTGTGAATCATTTCGGAATAGAGATGTTTTTGTGGAGAAAGATGTTATAATAAATGCCCAGGAAAGAAGTGCAAACGTGGCCATACGTCATTGGGGGTTTCCCGAGACCCGAGAAGGGGGGAATTAAAAATCAACTGTAACACCCACACAGCTGAAGACTAAATTTTATTTAATATCTCAGAACTGCACGATCGATTTTCATGTGCAAAGAAGTCAGTTTACGTTTAGAAAACAAGCTTTCCAGAGATATAATTTTTAATAATGTGCGACCATTACTTCAAAAGTTGGTTCCGAAAAAGACGTAGAATTTATCTTTTTGTCGCCGATTTGTATAAAAGCCCTGGCAGGGCCAGGCTAATCATGCAGTTTCAAACAGCTGCATCACATCGAATGCAGTACTTACTAGACCTCGAGAGGTCGTGATACTCTGTATCAATCACCAGCGAGCACCCGTAAGGAGTGGCCGGGAAGTATCATCAAACTATCGCCGTGTGGAGAATTAGGAAAATCCTAATACAGGATCAAGGTCCGCATAGTATTCTGGAAAGATAGGAATTAGTGGACAGAATAATCAGAAGGGAGAATTAAATTCAAGACGTTGTTTCAAGGAAACGAACGAACTATAAAAATCACTAAGTTACGAGGAGTATTAGATGCTAGAAAATAATAGGTCACCGATAGAGTATTTGGGAGACCGAGAACAAGACAGACATTCGCTAGACGACTAATAGGGTCTAGAAAGAAGCAGGTTTGAGCTAAAAATAATAATAGCCGATCATCAGGAAACCGGATTCGAAGAAGTACCATTCCAGGGAGGGGTAGAGTGTTCGAGACTTTCATATTCTGGTCAGATAGGAAGCCGACATCTACTAGTTCACCCTTGGAGACGGGGAAGCAAATATCACGTGTGCAAGGCCTAATCAAAGCCTCAGTGATTAGAATCAGTGTAGTGTAAATATATAAAATTTGTGTTAGATAGTAATTTTTCAGTGATTTTATTGTGTGTATTAGAAGAATACCGAAGTGTATTTTAAAAATGTTACCAGTGTTTAAAGTATATAAAGTATATGTGTGTCAAGATATGTCAGTGTATGAAATGAATTTGAGCACGATGGTGTAATCACAAATAGTGGGCAAAAATGAAACATCGTTGGAAAGCACGGTAATGGACCGTCTGAACATGTAAGTAACTATTTTCGTTATGTTATGTGTTGGGGGAATATTTGTGTACAATCCACCTGAGAATGATAAATAGGGATGTTTTTGAATAACAAATAACAGAATAGGAGCGCGATCTGAACAAATAAAAATTGAGAAATTATAAAATGATTATGTGAAATGAATAAATCCTTAGAGGAAATGTATGAAATAAAATATCAGTGTATTTGATAAATGTTATGAAAGCAAGCGGAAAAATATAATAATAAAGTATAGCGATTATTGTCACGGGAGAGGATTAATATGAAAGTTTGAGATATAGATCAAATGATGATTTTGAATTTATCAGTTCTCTGGAAGACGCTAGGCCTTAAAGTAATGTATAGCGCATTGTCGCGCATTAAAGTAAATTGTCACGCTAGGAAGGCGTTGAATCTAAATACACTTGGTAAATTAATTGTGAGGGACAGTTGACTGCGGTAATTGATGATAAGTCCTCCATATAGTGATGTAGATCACGAGGCGTTGTATAATGGGTGCGAATTATTGTATTGATGAGCGCAGGTTAGATCGAGGTCGCCCTAAGCCGCTAATTTGTTGTAAAGTCCTCCAGTATGGGATTGGTTCCCGAGGCAGTTGAGAGAGTCGAACCCAGACTCGTATAGTTGTTGAAGCCCCTAAATATTGTTGTTGTATTGGATTATTCTTACCCATCAATGATGACACTTCATAATTAATAAATGCCAAGGTTACGAAAGTGGTCTATGAACCTAAATAATGTTGTTTAAATGTATGAAAGAAACGCCAGGTCTGTTCAGAGAACTGTGTTTGAGAAATAGCTGTTTTAAAGCATGAGTAGAGCGGTCCCGTGTGGGCGATACTGAGGGTCTCCCTCCCGGGCAATAAATCAAGTCGAGTGTCACGGTCCAACCCCTCGCTAGTGAAAGTGTGGGAGGTCAGGGGAACCGTCTATTTGAAGTAATAATAAACCATGAGTGTTTAGAGTTTGTTAATGACCCGGGATTCGAACCGAGGTTCTTGTAGATGAAAGTCACCGCTTGCAAGTTCAGATCGTTTGCTTTCTTATGAGATGATGGTATTTTAAGACAGATAACAATAAATATAAATCCCTAATGTAATGAGATATTGATGTAGGATTTCACGAGTTCAATGAAGACAATTAGATTTCGGGAGTGATCATAATTTTTGACTTTGTTCAAGTAGTCTTCTATAACTCGGGAGTACACAAGTATTTTTCCCGATCACTGTAGTGAATTTGTTAACTTGAGAGAGGTGGTAACATGAGAACATTGTGAAATGCCCAAAAATTTAAGTAAAGGAGTAACAATTACTTTGAATAAGATTATATATTGTTTTGATTATAAGAAACTCATAAAATAGATATTGAGGTGTGTAAAAGAATAACACAGTTTATAGTGGAAAGTATCGAGCCATTGGAGCTCGTGATTGTAGTGAATTTAAAAAGGGATACTTTATGGAAGTGAAAAGAATTATAAGTTTGTTGGTTTGAAGGAAACCATGTAATTTAATATAACATTTGTTTGATTTTATGTATTCCTTGTTCACTTTGAACAAGTTAGAAGGATTGGTCAGTAGTTTATTTTTTTAATTTGTTTGTAGCGCCATATATTTGGTAAATTAAATGTTTTATAATAGGAGTTGATTTTGTTTTATTTTTGGAAGTGTATCCTCTATTTAATCCAAAATGTGTAAGTCACAGAGTGGGAGAACAAACCATAACCCCAAAAATCCGGATTTGAGCATTGCTGGCATACTGTGATTTGCATATTTCTTGCTAAAAGGGCACACTACCTTGAATATACAGGATACCTTGCTTTCGTTCGTCGTCCATTCTGGCTGCGTACCATCGTCCATAATACATCCACAATAAACGACATTAAGCAAAACAAAATGTACAAGTTCAAGGTTCGAACCTACTACAATGCGACTTCATTGACGCTACTCTAGCAATTCTTGATTTAGCCACCATAGCTACCGAGAACCATGGTGTATTGCTGGCACGCTTTGAATCTATTCGTAGACACTTCCTGTCCAAACGTAAGAAGGTGTTATTCGGAGCTCTGATCGTTTCAATCATGCATTATATTTGAGGTCATTGAAAGAACACTGTCACTATCGATTTCTACTATATTCGCGAGGATGTACTCAACGGTAAAGTTGTACAATGGACGTAAAGGAGCAGGTACTAATGTTTTTAGGATGACTGTGATATACGCGTTAGTTGGGTTGCCTTCCTCCAAAAAAAAAATAAGGGGCTGGTGGACCACACTGTATATACATTAACATAATAGCTATAACGTTATACTTTTCTGACATCCCAAACGGATGACCCTGTATTGAGTGCATTCTTTCGTTATTTCGTGTAGACAAGTAATATCCGTGGCATTCCTAACTCGACCTTCTCATGCTCTCTAGGATTCAATATATCTTGCGTCTCTAACAGCCACAGTAGTTACAGTAAAAGGGACGTAAAACCAATAATATTATTATTATTCAATATTTCTTGTCGAATGTTAATTTAAATGCAGGGCAACAGCTGGGAAGTCTTGACATTTCTACCGTGGGAGTATTTCGTGATCTAAGCGGTATCCCATTTCGAAAAGGTGTGGTCACATGGCGTAGTTACTACTAAAGTAATATAACAGCTGATCAGCTTTATGAGGACATGTTACTAGAAGGATAGTTAGTTATGTTTTCTTTTAGATTGAGATTTAAAATGAGTCGCCATTGTGATTTTTATCAATTGACATACGGTATACCCATTTAATATTTATAAAATACTGTATTTAGTAGAACTAGCGAACCCGTGCGAGAACTCTCGCATAATGGGTTGTGTGCGCCCCATGTGTACAGACTACCCGCCCGGCTCTAGTACTATGCGGGTTGTACGCGATACCGTTCAGGCAGGGGCTATCGTCTTGTGTATTTGTTTTAAAGCACTTCATAAACAAATAGATATATTTCCGTTGACTTTTCAAGAAATGCAAGATTTTTCCTGTACTATTGAGACGAATTGGAAGATTTTGGTACAAACCACACCTTCTCACTCTCTCTGGTTTAGAAGCTTGAGTTTTGTGAGACATACACCTTAGAGTATTATATAATAAGATTTTCCTCTAGAGACTCACAACCAGTGGGTTGTGGGTTGGCAACCACAGGACTCAGGCTGAGTTCGACATTCCTCCTACTTACTTGCGCCGAGCTCTTCCCTTTCATCTTTCCTATCGACCTCACTCAGGCATTTGCTGTTCCCAAGGTTGCAGGATCAAATCCTCGCACAGTTATCTGGCATTTGAGGGTGTGCAAATGCGAGGGAACCGTGCCAGTAAATTTACTGGCACGTTAAAGATCCCCTTCGGAGGAAACTTCCGGCACTCCGGCGTCTCTAAAAGCCGTAGTAGTTAAAAGGGTCGTAAAATCAATAACATTAAGAATCACTCAGTCAACTATTCTTCTCTTCCGATCCCAACGTTATTAGGGCCTTAGTTGACCCTTGTATTTTGTTTTAAGATGCCCTCATTTCTCTTCTGTTGATTTCACGGTATCTCATACCAATTGCAAGAGGTCCTTAAGGAGAAGACTGTATGAACCCCATCATCGTTTGTAACACTAAGTGATCTACATTTCTACACCCTCGAGTTGGTGACCTCAAGGGTATTCTCTGGGTCAGGTTTCCCTTGACTTAAATCCTATCTGCCTTTCATGGTCTTACTTCCTTCCAAGTCCTTCAGTCCTCATATTTCGAGGGTAGTGGCAATTTCTTTTCTCTGTCCTTTATTTTCTATATTAATTCCTTGTCCTTTCCTCCATCCACCACCACCTTAGTGGAATTTTATCTGAGGGATTGCGGGTGATAACAGACACTGGCCATCACAGACCTAGGCCTACTTTTGTGTGCACAACACAGGCAGTAGGCCAGCACTCGAACATGCACTGCTTACAGGAAGCTCCTTAGGAGCTTGATATGACGTGAGTAGAGTTAAATTCAAGCTAATGGAAATATACAATCAGACCTTCAGAACATTCAAAGGCTTCGGACAAGCGCTGTGCACGTTTCAGCAACATTTTATTGATCGGCCTTCAAATAGAGAATGTTGACGGTATCGATCGACTTGTCATTAACATGCGACAACGTCCTGCAAACACGGCTATTTAAAAATAAAATACAAATGTAATTTCAGTCAATACTCAACGTATGTTCCTTACATACACTGGCGGAATATGAAATCCCAACACCAAGAAGACATTCGTTTAGAGGATTGCAATTTGGGCTAAGCAATTGTATAGGTTACATATTTATTTGATTGAAATTTCCAGGTCACAGGTTGACGTATGGGCGAGAAGACACGTGACATGGTGGCACATTAACAACCGCTGAAGGCATGACACATGCTTGCATTGTGTCGTACAGTTGCCTTATGTCATTGTGCGTTGAAATTCTACGCCTGTTATAATTGGTCAGTTAAATCAGCAACGGTTAGTGCTGGTATTGGATGACACTAGATTTGTCATTAGATAATGTCCCATACGAGCTCAATGGGCTAAAGGTCTGGTGATCTCGCAGGCCAAGGCAACTGGTCGACATTCTGTTGAGCATATTGTGTTACACAGCGGTATGAGGACGAGCATTATCCTGTAGGAAATACTGCGAATGAATGACAGCACAACTGGTTCAATCACCAGTCTGACGCAAAAATGTGCTGTCAAGGTTTTTGGGATAACGACGAGAATGCTGCTGCTGTCATAGGAAATCGCTCCCTAGACTATAACTCCTGGCGTAGGGCCAGTGTATCGACGCCGCAGACAGCTTGGCTTCAAGCGCTCACCTGGGCTCCTTTTATCACTGGGACCAAGACAGAAACCGCTCTCATCGGAGTACACAACAGATCTCCACCCCACCGTCCAATGAGCTCTAGAAACGGCCCACTTTTTTTTATAAGAAGCTTCATTGGGACACACGTGACGCCTGTTCTTGTGAAACATCTATATATATTAAATACCTTCATACGATATTACCGTGATATGCTGACAATCGGTATGTGCCACCGAGCGCATGCAATCAAAGTCAGTTCCTATAATGACGTCAAGGAAACGTTCCAAATTTTATCCACACACTTGTACTGATTGTCCCCGAGCTATGTTGATGGTCATCGCAAATGCGAGTCGCACCGGAAACTGTAAACGATTGGAAACACACAAACGGCCGCTAAAACGTGTGAAATACACTCATTTTTGTCACAACTTATGAACCACCTATTGTAAAATGGATTTGCTAATTCAGAAACCTTCACGAGCTCGCACAACAACTGACCAAAGTGCATTTGTTGATACAACTCGTGCGCCACCTATTGTGAAATTGGTTTACTTAAGAAACTTTCACTTGGCATGCACACGATAACTAAACAATGTTCATTTGTTGAAACAATTCAAGTGCCAGCACTCATTTGTTGAAAATACTCGCGCGCCGTCTATTGCAAAATGGATTTACTAATTCGGAAACCTTCGCTGGAGCGTGAACAACAATTCACCAAAGTTTCATCGCAATCGGATGAAAGGCATACGAACGCATACGGGTCTTTGTTGAAACGATTCGCGTGCCATCATTTTTTGTAACTACTCGTGCACTACCTAGTTTAAAATGGATTTTAATAATTTAGAAACCTTCGCAGAAGTGCGAACAATAACTCACCAAAGTTTCATCTCAATCGGATGAATGGTAGACTATATGAACGCATTCGGGACCTTGTTGAAACGATTCGCGCATAGTCACTCATTTGTTGAAACTACTCATGCGCTACCTATTGTAAAATGGATATACTAATTCAGAAATCACCACGGAAGTGTCCACAACATCTCACCAAAATTTCATCGCAATCGGATGAATGGTGTATGATCACATAAGGGACATACATGCAGACAGACAGACAAACTACCAGGTAACATTCATTTTTAGCCTATTTTCATTTATGAAAAAAATAGGCTTATGAGATCACCTTCTGGCCGTGTGCGTGTATGTGTGTGCGTATGTGTGTGTGTGTTCCCCTCAAATAATTTCTAAACAGCTGGAGCGATCTCAATGAAATTCGGTGAGGTCATAGCACCATTTTGGCAGACCCCGACCGTGTCCTTCAAATTTTATTACGTCTCACCAATCCAACATGGCGGCCATGCAAAATATTTCGCCGGCATTCTATATCTCTTAAACTATTACTGATATTCACCCTGAAATTTTGTACGGTGATAAAGGACACTACTAGAAGTACACCTATGAGACTTTCAAAAACCTGTTAACTGCAAAACGAACATGGTGGCCAAGCGCAGTTGAAACATTTAAATAGACTTGTCTCGCGATTCAACCATCTGAGCGCAGTGAAATATGGCACAGTAAACGTTTATACACATTGTAATTCACCGGCATCTAATTTAGTTCAATTGTTTACATAACCTCAAGATGCCGGCTGTGCGAAAATTTACATTCAAGTTTTTATTTCTTGTGTCGTAATCATGCGATCGAAGTGAAAGTTTGAATAATGAACCTACGCAATAATTTTCATTTAATGGTACATAACTCTATGTCTATGGCCTATACAAATAACAATCCAACATGACGACCATTCGAAATATTTAGACGGTTCTCAATATCCACGAATCTATTACAGCAATCAAACTGAATTTTTTTATGTTCATAGAGGCTATGAACAGTAGTTCACCTATGGGACTTTCACTAACCTGGAGTGCACACATCCAGCATGGTGGCGACGAGAAATATAAATATTTAAATGGACGTTTCTCGCGATTTAACCATCCGAGTGCAGTGAAACTTGGTATGGTAAGTTATTATACTAATTTTAATCCACTGGCATCTAATTTCTTTGATTTGTTTTTATAATTACAAGATGGCAGCTGTGCGAAATTTTAAAATCTCGTTTTTATTTCTTGTGTCCTAATTATGGGTTTTAAGTTTGAATACTACACCTACACCATAATCTTAATATAATAGTACATATCAAAATCCAACATGGCGACCATCCGAAATATTTAGACGGTTCTCAATATCTACGAATCTATTACAGCAATGAAACTGACATTTTGTATGTTGACAGAGGCAATTAACATAAGTAGGATATATGAAAATAGGCTGTATAGTTCCTCACGGAACTACTTGTTATATATAGAGATTGCCTTTAAGAATCATGACATATGGAGTTGAAAAGTGGAGTATTTATTTTCCATTTGGGAGTTTAGCACATATGTTCCATATTCTTAGTCATTACAATCAATATAGTCCATATTTCGGCTAGAAAGTATTAAATTCTAGTAAATTAGCGGTCCTGTCAATAATGGAGAAACGAGTGAAAGATCTATATTTAAAAATTTAATATTTTAACTGGTGTGCAGCTCATCACCACGCCTGTCCACGCCTGAGTTGATAAGAAAAGATGATAAGCGGTGCGGAGAAAGAGAGAGAGAGAGAGGTGAACACAGAAGAGGTGAGATCAGCTGGTCAGTACGCTGAGCATCTGAATCACACATACAATCGTCTAAAACAAACGTCCGGCTTGTAACAACGACTGTGACTGTCCCATCATTTCATAACTTGGGAAATCCCGTTCGTTGACTATGTGCCAGTGGTATCTGGATTATTTCATACTTCGGGCATTCCCTTTGATTGCTTCATATCTCCGTCTAGTTAACTACCAGTTATTCAAAGAAGAATTAGCAGTGAGGCAGATTGTAGAGTTCTTGTACAGGCCGGACGTTTGTTTTAGGCGAGTGAAATATCTTAATGCATGTCTGGATGCGAGTTACTATAGTACCTGTCTTGTTGTCACCTGTCCCATGCGGTCAGATGATTGACAAAGTTATCTCACACTCCTGCTGAAGTACAGTCATTGGCAAATACATAATGGCGTTCTGTTCGTAACTGTGTAACGTGTACTTCCCCGTCACACAATACTTAGATGTCGACTGTACTGTCTGCAACGTGGTGTCGTCACGTGCTCAAATCTGGAATTCCATTACATCAGACCGGTGATGACAAATGTGAAGCGATAGGGCTAGAGACTGACTGTGTACAGGCTCACCCGCAAGCTTAAAGGTCAAGGGCAATCGTCTAAAACAAACGTCCGGCTTGTTCGTACCACTATGTCTACAAGTACAGTATGTTCAGTCGTATATTGACATTCATTGAAGACATTTACATTATTACAATATGTCTAAAATAGCACAGTCAACCAGTTTAAATTTTAAAAAATACGTATCAGAAGCTAAAGAAGATGTTTTTTTTCTTTCAACTCACAACCCACAGCGATGGCTACGCTCAAACCACGTGCTAGCTTACACCGCCATTAAGTGACTGCAAGACATTTCATTCTACACATCAACAGTCTGCATATCATCGCTTCTTTTCTTCGCTTCATACAGTCACTTAATACATCGCATCTCATCATCGTGCTTTATATTCCTCCTTTATTTAAAGCACATCATTTTATTCATTTCATTCGCCTATTTTCATACAAAACTATACATTCTTCTTGAAGGCCGATATTCACCACACACCATATATCATCGTGCTTTATATTATTCTGTCATTTAAAGCACATCATCATATAGTCTACATTTTCATTCACATTTTCATACCATTTCATCCATTTTTCTTGAAGGCTAACCGTTCCACCGTACAGCCTTCCATCTCACATCACCCAGTGCCCTATTAGACCCCTCCCCACATAGGCCTATCCATCACTCGTTGGTTAATTCCATTACTTCCTTACTCCCTAACTTTATCATTTTATTATCTCAAATTTTCATTACTTCATTAACGTTTTCATCATCTCATCATGGTGAAGGGTAAGGGAAGAAATTCGCCGCCTCACTAACCTCAGGGGCAAACCACCAACCCTCCATCCGCCCCTCAGGGGAAAACCACCAACGCACCATCCGCTCCCCATGGGGAGGGGGAGGGGGAGGGGGGGGGGAGGGAGGGATGGGGGACAATATCTAAAAAAAAACCAAGCTCCCCACTCTTCCACCCACCGGGACTCATTATCGCCTACCAGGCCAGGTACTACAAACTCCCAGCCTTACTGAAAAGCGATCTGGGTCCGACACCTCTGATACGGAGGGAGGAACCCACCGCTTTCGCCTGAGGGACCATGAGTGGATGGAGGAGACTCCATCCACCTCCAGGCGACACTGCAGCACTTTTCCACCGCCCAAAATTCTCCGTTCACCCCATGACCCCCGCCTACCCACCACCACCCCTATCCCAAATTTTGCCCCTTCAGAAGACGCATCAGCTTCTATCCCCACCACTCTACCATCCTACGCCTCCAGGGCATCAGAGCTTATCTATAAACACGTGTTTCTCTTTCGTGGACACAACTTCGCAACTAAATACCAATTCGCCGAAGAACTGCGCCGCACTCTTCGCCACGCCAAATTCACCGCCACGGCCACGACTAACAGTATATACGTGAAACCTGACGACGATGCCACTGCCGCAGTTCTTCACAGCCCGGACGTCATTCACGAGCTAGGCCCCAACGTCAAACAGAGCCCCTCCACGCTCGCCAAAGCCTCGTAGTACCTCCCCCACACCAGCGCCAACCGCACTTCTTGTGCGTGATCCGGGGGGTAGACCCCGGACTCACCGAGGAGGTGGTGCTTCAGGAGCTTCACTTGGAGCAAATTGACGCCAAAAAGGCCTTCCGCATACTGAACGTGGATGGTCCTGCCTGGATGGTCCGTATACTTCTGGCCACCCAGGCAGAGGTTGACCGCCTACTCACCTCTACATATATCATCACCGTGTTGAGCCGTCTAAAGCTCCAGCCTCTGTCGCCCTTCGCTGCAACAGGTGCCTCCAGTACAATGCACATTCCACCGACCAATGCCGGGAACCCCGCGCGGCGACCATTGCTCCCAACCAGCTCACACCACCGGAAGATGCCCCAACCTCGTTCTGCCCCCTCGATGCAATCAATGCCACGAGTCCCATCCCACCTACTCCTACAAGTGCAAGGCCAAGCCTGCACCACTCCCCCAACCGTCCAGAAACTGTTGCCCCAGTAAAGTCCATCGAACCTCCCACCGCCTCCGCTCATTCCCAATTCCCCCCACCATCGAGGATCTGATCAGGTTTATGGTCATTTCCATACAGAATATTCTTCCTTACAACTGCCCCCTCATACTGACCCAACTCCAATACGCGGCCCAACAGATCTTCGGGGTACAATTTCATCCTTCGTTCTCGGGCCCTTTAACACACTTCACATTCTTCCCCTATCCCCGCGTCACCAGCTGTCTAAAACCACAATGGCCCAACGAACTACAAGGAACCGAACTCCCCATTGCATCACCCTGTTCCTTTCCCGCCAGTCGCACTCTACTAAGCCACACTCTTTCTGCCCACCAAGTTGACGTGGCTCTTTTAAACGAAACATTTCTCCGGAGCGATCAACATGCTCTTCACCCTCCTAAGAGCTGACCGTCACTACAACCTCGGCACTCACTTACCTACCACGCTCTGCTGTCAGTATTCTTGTGTCCGCCCCCACATCACTCCACCTCCCCTTCACTTACCAGGAAGCCATATCACGACAGTTTACTTCCCTTCCCGAGTTTTCCATCTCGCTACAATTTACACCCGTCCTCGACATCCCCTTCCCAAAGTCTTTATGGCCCATGTGGCTGAAACCTTCCCCCACTTCATAATCATGGCAGATTTGAATCTCCATCGTCGTACGGCTCGCGAACTTCGGAGCCTAGATATTTACCTCAATCATATCAACGCCTCCCTCGTTCTATTCCACAACCCACGTGTCCATCCACCCAAACCACCCCAGATGCCATCATAGCGCATAATTCCTAACTCCACCTCCTCCACGTCACAGTCTTACCTCTCATTGGAGGCAATCATACCCCCGTCATATTGACCTTCCAAATCCCCATCCACAATATTCTCCTCAGCCACCCCCCGTATGATTCGAAACGTATGTTCGGCCAATTGGCCAGCTTATCGCCTTCGCATCACGGAGCATTTGCAAACCTGCACTTTACCACTCAGCTCCCAAGAAACGGTCGATGCCCATACGACCCACCTCCAGGATACACTGCAGCAAGCGGCACAACGCCACATCCCCTCACCCCACTGACCTCCTATCCCACCCAAAGCCCGGCGCCTACTAGCACTTTCCCACTCTTACCACAATTCCTACCTCCGCACTCGTGATCGCTACTTTTTACAGCGTCATCGCCAGACACTCCACCAGGTGAAATCTTACATCAAGGCACACAAGCGGCCCTCATGGCACAACACACAGGGCCGTATTTCTAAATAGGCTAAGTAGGCTGCAGCCTAGAGCGGCAAATTTTCAGGGGCGGCAGTTTGGCAACTTATTCAAAAGTTAAAATAAAGTATTTCAGACGATAATAATATTTTCCGTACAAATTTAAGAATACTTGTTAGGCCTACTTAAAAATATGTTTTAGTCCTTCTACATAGCCTACTTTCTAAAACTATAACATAATACAAATTCACAGCACGTAATCTTGTAACTTATTATAAGTTTCTTGTAGTGCAATCTAATTTGGTTTGACAACACTGGCACAAGCGCATCGATTCGATCTGACAACACTGTAACCGATCTGGCAACACTGTTGGTGGAAGGCCCAGTGGCTCTGCTGTCAGTATTCTTGTGTCAGTCTAGTCTGAGTCTGACGCTGTCATTTATGTCTATCAGTGTGCACAACGGGATCGTTGATGATTGTGTTGAGCGAGGCGTTTTAGGGTTATTTGTTATGATTTTGCCTTATAGTCTAGAGTATTCCAATACATAACGACAGTTTTTAACTAGTAGGCTACTCCCTACTAGCTACTATGAGTGACGGTAGGAAGATATTCAGTGGTGCTGAATACAAAAAAGACGAAAACTGAAACTTCAAGAACAAGAACGTGTTCTGAAACAAACAAACAAACAAACAAACAAACAAACAAAAAACTAGATTTGATTTTTAAAACTAATAGTTTGCCAGTGGAAGAAAAGAACGATAAAGAAGATAAAGGGGAACCTGAAAGTTCACGTGCTGTTTGTGATAGTTCTGTTGGGGACGACAATGCCTTCTCTGGAACGAGTCGTTCCAAAACAGCAATGTTGTTATCAGAACCTACTGAAATACAAGTAAGTTCTCACAATGAGATTGTACCTGATAGATTTGATTTAAAAGCCAATCTTTAACAGAAAATAAAGAGCCAAAATTAGCAAACTATTTAAATAAGGATCCAGCTTTGTGGATCTTAAATGATGCTACTAGAGATCTAATAGCAAAAAATGGCTTTGACCAAAACATAGGATTAGATTTCACTAACAATAAGAGCGTACAATGATCAAAAGAGATATTTGACTAAATCACTCTTTGAACGGAGATTAAAAAATGGAGAAGTTCATGATAGGAAATGGATGATTTTCTCTAAAAGTACCGGTAAGGGATCAGTTTTTTGTGGGCCTTGTTTAGTGTTTATCACTAAAGAAAGATCACAATTTGACGACAAAGATGGTTTCAATGACTTGGAAAATGGAGAAAGTCGTGCATGTCAGCAAGAAAATTCCCCAATACACAAATCTGCTATTATTACTCTAAAATCAAGAGGAATTTCTCTTAACCGTGTTGACAGTTTGCTTTTATTGTAAATTGAAAATGTATTTTTAACAATGTGACGCAGTCTAATACAACGATAAGTTGTTAAATGACAATAAATATTGATTGATTGATTGATTGATTGATAACTTTACAACTAGACAAAGAAACACACTATTGGAGAAACGTTTTAACTAGAGTTGTAGCGGCTGTCAAGGCCCTGACATCAAGAGGCCTCGCTTTAAGAGGCGACAACGAGATATTTGGTTCTAACAGGAATGGAAATTTTCTTATGGCTTTAGAGCTGATATCCGAGTTCGATCCATTCTTAGCAACACACATTGAAAAATACGGTAATTGTGGTTGTAGCAATACAAATTATCTCTCCTCGAAGACATGCGATGAGGTGATTGAGTTAATGGCTCAAAATGTTAGGCAAGTACAGTAATTTGTGAAGAGTTGAAACAATCTAAATGCTTTTCTCTCATCATAGACTCGACCCCAGACATGTCACATGTAGACCAGTTATCACTTGCTGCTAGATATGTTTCAAGTGACGGTGTGCCCTGTGAAAGATTTCTTACCTTCATTCCATCAGCTGGTCAAAGTTCAGAAGGAATGTTTGAGTGTGTTATGAATGAGCTAGAAAATCTGCAAATAAGCATTGATGACTGCAGAGACCGATCTTAAGATAACGCTTCCAATATGGCCGGCGTTTGCAATGGTCTGCAAGCAAAAATAAAGAAAAAAAACCTCCTTTAGCTTTATTCATCCCGTGTGCGGCACACTCCCTAAATCTTGTTGGATCAGCTGCAGCAGTATCTTGTGAATAAGCGTGCACATCTTTCATGTTGCTCCAAGAAATATATGTATTTTTACGTGCTCTACAAAGCGATGGGAATGCCTAACAAGCGTTATGGAAGAATCTTATCAGAATAAGAAGACAATTAAAAAAGTGTGTCCTACTCGATGGTCAGCAAGAGTTGACGCGTGCCAAAGTTTACGAGAGCCATGGGAAGAAGTGTACATTGCTCTGACAAGAATTTCAAATGACACAACAGAAAAAGCAACGACTATATTATCTGAATCCCGATAAATACTTCGAAAATTGGAACGTTTTGAGACTGCGTTTATGGTGTGTTTCTGGAGCACCGTACTTCACAGAATCCATCAAGTTAGCAAAGCCATGCAAAGTGGAACTGTAGATGTTTTGTTGGTCAGAGATTTGTATGGCACTCTTGAAGAATATTTTTACGGAACAGAGAAACAACTTTGATTACGGTACTTTGAGGAATTGGCCATGGATATAACCAAAACTGCATCTTATGAAAAATACAATAAAAGACAGCCAGAAAGAAAAGTTTGGCCTGACGAAGACCGAAGTGGAAAAGTTAACTTTACTGGCAGGGATGAACTTAAAATAAACACGCTTTAGCCAATTATAGACTCTTTGTTTGTGAATTCAAGGAAAGAAAAGTGGCATATGGCGAGTTTCAAGACCGATTCTACTTCTTAACTCAATTGTGTGATAATACAGATATGGAAGGGGAACTGAGGAAAAAGGCCACCAACCTTTACCATGTCTACACAAATGTTTTGGATTCGGATTTCACTGAAGAGTGCATCCACTTTCAAAAGCACTTTGCTATGGGTATTGATCACCCATCAGATAAATCGTTGGAAGTAATTTCGAAATTTCTGAGGTGTAATTCCTTACAAGATATTTAACCCAATTTGGACAGTGCTGTAAGGATAAGTTCGTGCATACCTGCTACAAATTGCGCGGGAGAACGCAGTTTTTCCTGCCTTGGAAGAGTTAAGAACTATCTGCGAACTAGTATTTCTGAAATACGGTTAAACTCACTTTCATTACTTTGTATTGAGGCAAGTACAACAAAAAAAACTTTCATTATTAACAACTTTGCCATTGAGAAATCTCGTAAGAAAGCTATGTAAATTTGAACACAAGATTGCGTGGGGTGAGTTTTTTCAGAGAACTTTGTATATTTTTCAACAAATAAACCACTAATTAACTAAATTTTGTGTAATTTCATTTCACCGTGTAAGACAACTTAATTCAAATTGAACACAGTTCTTCAATTACGCAAAATATAGTCATTAGCATTAAAATAGAAAAATGTGCAAAATAGTGATTACTGATCTCCAAGAACAAATTAATTAATTAAGTTCGAAACCCATTTCATTTTTAACGAATCTTAAAAGAAGTAAAAAATCAAGTAGATTCGTTATATAATTTACTAGAGGCCCACCCCGGCTTCGCCCGGGAACAGTTATGAATGTATTACGTGATAAGCCCTCTTTTTCGACGCCAATGAACTACGACCTATAGGCCTATCCGTTTTACGTCTCGGCATGATGGGTTAAAATCACTGACTGGACTATTAATTATATTATAATGGAGATGCATGTGCAACGAATTCTTGTCAGACGTAATTTAAGAATGGTGAGGTGCATGAAACACAAATCCCCCTTCCGTCCAATCTTACTTGACTGTATATTTTGCGGAACGAAATGTTCACAGGCAAAATGAAGAAAAGCCGAGTTGCACTTCCAGGGGAACTCCAAACAGAACCACTCTTCTCTGAAGTCTTATCTCAACACGACGTGGTAGTTTGCTGCTGGCTGTATCTGGGGTAATAGGCTCGCCCACTAGCTAGGCTGTAACTGGGTTGATAGACGCTCACCCCTAGCTAGCTCGTAAACTGTCGCCTCAGTAATTGAATGGAGATTGTTGGAAGAAATCAAAACGTAAAAATACTTATAGTGGGCGATGTATTGAAAATAGAGATATGCTCTCGCGGACTGTTTTGTAGAACTTTTCATGCTGAACAATTCTTACACTCATAGTATATTGATATTTTTAACGGTTTGCCCAGTGTAAGCTTAAAAAGCGCACGGACGCCAGTTTTTTTCGACATTTTCACTGAAATCGTTACTGCTTGGCTTCCTTTGATCATAAATAAATTATTTTCTACAGAAACCTTCCTCGAGATATCCTTTACAGAATGGTGAAAACTGCATCAATATTCATCCAGTGGTTCTTGAGATTACCCGTGACATCCAAGAATCGGGGATTTTGTTTTATACTAAGTAGAGATTATGTAACCTATACCATTAAAATTGTAGGTTTATCTAAACTAAATGAACTTAATGTTTAGAAATGATGAAAACGCCAATGAACTCTATCCTTTTGTAGTTTAAAGCAAATGTATTAAGCAAATATGAACTATAGATGGGGCGGCAAATGGACTTTAGCCTGGCATCCTCTTAAATCCGGGCCTGACAACACCTGCTCCAAATTAAACGGCGTGTTCCCCTCCCCTTTCCTGCTTCTGGCGCCATCTCAACCACCTCACCAGTAACACATCCACCCCACAATATCCGAGCGTCTATAACAACGTCGCACCACCCGATGATCCGACGAAACTAGCCATTTTTGCAAATCAAATTGCCCGCGTGTTCCGGGATGCACCAGATCCATCTTTTACTTACGACGACGATGAGTTCATCTCTACAGTGCCTGTTCGTCCCTATCTAGAGCCTTCACCCCCCCCCCCCCTACCCTCCCTCCCCATCCTCTCGACGACCCCATCACTACCATCGACAAAACCATCTCTCTCTCCCGCACCACCAACACCGCCCCTGGCCCCGACTCCATCAGATACCGCCACCTCAAGGAAGCTCCCCCTCCATTCTTCAACGCCCTTGCCCACCTCTATAACCATCTCCTCCGCACCGGATTGTACCATACCTCCTGGCGGCAAGGCACGATGCTCCTCTTCCCGAAACCTGACAACCCGCTTTCCTCTCCTGATTCCTACCGTCCCATCTGCTTGACCGCCGTCCTTTCCAAAACCTTCGAGAAAATCCTCACTAAGCGTATCCATGCACATCTCCTTCGACACCAGCTCCTTGCCCTCTCCCAATGCGACTTTCGTCCCCACCTCTCCGCCCAAGATCAACTCCTCCGCCTTTTCCACCCTGATCGCCGATAACTATAACCGACCTGCTCCCAACCTATTCATCGCCTTCGATTTCCAGAAGGCTCTCGACACCGTCTGGCATGACGCACTCGTCCTCAAACTCCACTATTTCCACCTCCCCCACACCTATCTCCGCTTTCCTAACTCCTTCCTTCACCACCGCACCGCCAAAATCCACATCAATGGCCACTACTCCCATCCCATCACCTTTAAAGGGCGTCCCCCAGGGCTCCGTTCACTTCCCACTTCTCTACGTCCTATTTGTCGCTGACATTCCCCAACCCTCCCCTCCCATGCAACTATTGCAGTTCGCTGACGATACTGCAACAGTTGCACCGTTTCCCACCATCACTCACATCAACACCCAAGTCCAATCCTATCTAGATCTTTTCTCCTCCTGGTGTGGCAGATGGCACCTGCGATTAAACCCCGCAAAAAGGCAGAACATCCTCTTCTGCCCCACTTCAAACTCAAACTCCCGGAAGCACGTAAGCGAGTCTATCTCCTGAGGCGTTTGGCTGGGACGACCTGGGGCCTAAATGAAAAGCTACTCCTACATACCTACACTGTATTAATTCGCACATTCCTAGTATATGGCCATCTGGCGTGGGCAGGATTCCCCGAATGCCCGCTTCGTCCCTATCTCCAACTAGAGCGCCACCTCGTCAGGGTCGCCATGCGGCTGCCATTCGCCTATCCTACGGCAGACCTGCTCGACCGAATGCCTCTGCCCCCGCTCACAACCTACATCGAACTCCGGCATCGCCGATATCTCCAGAGAGCACGACGAACCGCCAATTGTATAGTTACCCCACTACTCCAACAGCCGCATCGCGCCCCGGTGCACACAAAGCTGGGCATATGCAGTCTCATGGCACTGCTTCCGGCACCTGACTGAGAACATCGCGTCGTTCCTGGTACGCCCAAGAGCGCCTCGATTCTGACACCTGCTGACTATTATCCTCACGAGTCCTCAACGTAATCTCATCCAACATAGCCACTGACACAATGGAGTCTATCACAAACTCTTAGTAAGCCTTATTAAGCTCATTCTCATAATAATCATCTATTTCATTTCCTTCATGCTCCATCGCTACTATACGTCAGCTACATCATCCTCATTCAAAACAGCGAAAAATCAATTCATTTTCCATACCCTCACCATATTTAAAAATAAAAATAAACAAAAAATAAAAATAAAAATAAATGAAAAATCCTCATTTACCACGCCATGCTCCAACACTAACATCCATTGTCTCATACATGCACTCATCATCACCCGGCATTGGTCTTCCACACACCCATACACTGCACCATCACCCCCTTTTAAAACAAGAATTAATCAATAATTGAATAAAATGAAAACAATCATTCATCAAGCTCCTTCTCCACCTCCATCGTCTCAACCGTGCTTCCTTATTCACCATCTTCGGTCTCCAACTTATTCAACCATTGCATCACTATCACCCCTCTCAAAACAAAAATTAATCAACAATTAAACACAAGAAAACCATCATTCATCAAGTTCCATCTCCACCTTCATCGTTACAGCAGTGCTTTCTTCAATTCAACATAATCCCCATTAAACCGAACTATGCTCCATTCACATATCATCTTCACCACGACCATTCACCTTATGATCTCGTACGTAAATACATCCCCCTTAATCAACTTACTTACTTACTTGCTTGCTTGCTAGCAAAGAAAATAACATAAAACCCCCGAGCAATATAACTCACTTAATCTACTTTTGGCAATTGCGAGTGTTGTTTGCGTGTTTCCACTGTTTTCGAACAACATAAGTCATTTAAAGTCACATCTTCAAAAAACAAAGCAGTCATCCCTTCTCCCGATCCCCATTCCTGCATCAAAATCTCTTCACAGCCCATCTCCATCACCGCCATGCCCCAAATTAAAATCAAACACACCTTCATCCAATTTCTAAAACCAAAACCCCCATCACCAAAATGTACACCTCTCCCTAAAACCATACATCCTTGGCCCGAAGAGACGGCGTAACCGTCTAAGAGGGCCCGCCGCCGCAGGAGTATTTGCCCTGCGGCGGAATGAAACGGCTGCAGGGTGGGCGAAAAGTCCCTACCCACTGCTGCAAAGTTTTACCGGCGCAATGCAAGTTCGTGAGCGATCGCCAATGAAATCAACACGTAAACGTTCAGCATAATTAGACATTCCAAGGTCGACAATGAGAGATATTTGGAAAGGACTTAAAAATGAAATGTTTCCGTCTGGTGTCAGTTAATGAGTTAAGTGATGGTGATGTGGAAAAACGTGTCAAAGCATGCGAATTGATGATCCAGCGCTTTCGTACAGAAACTGCTAAATCTAACGTCTTGTTCTCTGATGAATGTGCAATTTACCTAAGCTCCCGTAATCAAAACGTCTATTTCTGGGCAAAATAAAATCCGAATTCTTATGAAGAAATCGCGAACAATCCACCACATGTGATGATTTGGGCAGGAGTGACCGGTAAGCATCTGTTTGGCCCGTATTTTTTGATGAGTCTGTAAATCAAGAAACTTATCTGAGGATGCTGAACGAGTGGTTGTTCCCACAACTGAGAGCCAGAGGAGTAATGGAAACCGTTACGTTTCAACAGGACGGTGCTACACCGCATTTTGCATTGTCAGTTCGAAGGTACCTTAACCAAGTTTTTCCAAATCGCTGGATTGGTCGAGGATCAGATAATGCTCCTGCCCTATTGCCTTGGCCTCCAAGAAGCACTGACCTCACCACAACGGGCAATGCACTCTGGGGTATTAATAAAGAAGAGGTGCGGGAACATCGGTACACCACAAATGATCACCTGAAGGAAGCAGTTCATGCTGCCTTTACAACAGTCACACCAGATTTGTTGAAGAGGATGAATAATCGAACATGACACCGTATCCAACTGTGCTTTGATACTGATGGGATGCACACAGATGTATAGTATCCCTAATCATGTAAGCATTGTGTTGATTTATTATTTACCCCAGCAGTGGGTAGGGACTTTTCGCCCACCCTGTATATATGTATATACGCTCGCTAAAGCGCAGCGTTAGGTCATGGGGCTCTCTGCTGACTTGGCAGACGCGTGGATTCGAGCCCCACCGTTGGCCCTCCTTGAAATGGTTTTCCGTGGTTTCCCATTTTCAACACCAGACAAATGCTGGGACGGTACCTTCTGACAGGCCACGGCCGCTTCCTTCCACATCCTTGCCCACTTTCGTTCATCTTCATCCATTCCATCTCTCATCCCAGAGCGCAGGTCGCCCACGGGCGTCGACTAAAAAGACTTGCACACGGCCTCTCAGGAGGCCACACGACAAAAAGAAATCAACTCACAGTAAGGTATCATTTTGTAATGTGTGTCAATGTACAGTGACTTCTACTCAATGGTTCCTGGTGCAACAACATATTTCAACCAGTAAACATCAGGGTAACAAGCTACGAAATTCCAAGCAGAGACAGTTGTTTCTGACTCAACCAGCAACTCGAGTGTAACGTCCGAGTTCAACACCGATCTCTGCCATGCTCTCATATCTGCTGACATCCCTCTCTTCAAACTGAATAATCAGTACTTCAGGGGTTTCCTCGATAAATATACTAAACGAACTATCCTGGATGAGTCAACGTTGAGAAAACCCTGTTTCAGCCACATACGATGAAGCTGTTCAGAAGAGAAGATAAGACAAGAAATTAAAGACGGTCCGATTTGGGTTGCCATTGACGAGACCACAGACAAAGAAGGCAGGCTAATCGGCAGCGTAATCATTGGTTTGTTAAGTGAAGATTATTGTAAACGGCTTCTTTTACATCGTGATGCTCTAGAAAAGTGCAATAATAAAACTTATGCAAAACTGTTCAATGAAGCTATGGGTATCCTCTGGCCACAGGGCGTTAAGTATGATTAAGTGTTACTATTAATTAGCGATGCCGCACCTTATATGATGAAAGCCGGAGAAGCATTATGTGTTGTAGCCTATATCCTAAGATGACACATTTAACTTGTGTAGCACATGCCTTTAATCGTGTAGCAGAAGTGGTACGAGGCAGTTACCCAAAAGTAGATTTATTGATTTCCTCAGTGAGAAACGTTTTTCTCAAAGCCCACAAAAGTGTTCATCGTTCGAAAAAAATGTACCCAGAAATGTCGTTGCCACCTAAGCCAGTTCTAACTAGGAGGAATACGTGGCTGTAAGCGGTTGAATATTATGCTGAATATATAGACTGATAAGAACGTTCTGCATGCCATGGACTCTGAAGATGCAGCCTCAATTGAAGCTGCGGCAACAGTTGTCTGCGGCACGAGTGTGAGAAATGACTCAAGTTACATTTTTCATGCATCACAATAACAGTCAAAGGCTCCAAAACTTGCATCTCTCATTTTCTGAAAGTTTTTAGATTGTGAATAAAACTGTGGAACAACAAGTTTCGAGATTGTGAATAAAACTGTGGAACAACTAAATGGTGGTACAGGTAAAGTTGTAGATGTGGCAATCATGAAGATGGACACTGTACTTTCAGAGAACTCTGGATTTGAAGGAATGGGAAAGGCTGCTACAATATTGTGTGTGGAGATTTACTGTAAGTGCTGAGTTAAAGTTGGATTTAATCCCAGCAGACATTGTGAAGTTCAAATATGCCCCTATTACCACTTCTGATGTTGAACGCAGTTTTTTGAATATAAATCTGTCCTTTGAAACAATAGGAGAAGATTCACTTTCCAGCATATAAAAGAACATTTTGTAATCCATTGTTTTGGTAACAGAGAATAAAAGATTGAGTATTCAAAGATCATATTGATATGATAATGAAAAGTGCAACATTATGTTTCATGTACAGTAGATCTACTTTCTTTAGCTTCTTTGAACTTGGTTATTAAATAGAAATTATAGTTTTTTTTTAACATTTCAAGTCCATATATCGGGAGGCCAAGGCCCTACAAGGGCTGTAGCACCAAGGAGTAAGTAAGTCCATATAATTCCATACTTCAATACAAATAACTAAATGCATATGTACATATTTCATTAATAAGTACCATACATATAAATCCGTTCCCTGCGATAACACATGCAAAAAAGCAATCAATCTTTTTTACTAGAATACTAGTATTATTCTTCCATGACCAAGTGTTAGGCAAGCGTACCATGGAAGAATAATACTTGTATTCATGCTCCATGAGTGTACTGCTGAATGTTGGCAAGTGTTGGTCAAGAAGAGGACAAACCTAATCCTATGCACCAATCTTACAGAACAAGTTCCTGACGGTATTGCCGAGCAAATGTACAGTACATTCCCCAGACTGAAATCCATTGGACTTTTTGTGGGGCCATTTGAAACTTGTTCATTCAGAATCCATACTTCATCCGTGGATACAACGAATCCGATGTACACCTAGCACGTTTGAAAGAGTCCAGGCTTCTATATGATGACTGCGTGCGTGTATTAATGCCACAGCATCCCTTTCCCTTGTAAGAATAAGTGTCTGTGCCAATAGTGCAACACAACTGGAACGATAACTCGGAAACGTGGTACAATGGAACATTATGTTCATATGCAGTTTTCTCTTTGTTTTGGTGTCTCCTATCCTCTAGTGACGGGGGATCCACACATTACGACACATTCAGTAAAGCATGGTCGTATTAATACACTAATTTCAACTAATCGTGGAAACCTGGGATTAATTTGGTGGAATTTATGTGGTTCATAGGTAGCTACACATTGTATCTACAGTCTCTTCATTTCTTCGACTAGGGGCAAGGATTTCTTAGTCATTGGACATATGTACATCGATGTGTATGGAATTAGTCCAAAGAACTCAGCCATAATATGTGGGTAACTGCTACGTTTTAGGTTAGCTTGGACCTGGTAACTCAACAGGGGATGGGACGATGGCTAGGCAATGGCTAATAATAATAATAATAATAATAATAATAATAATAATAATAATAATAATAATAATAATAATAATAATAATATAAATAATAATAACCCCTGGCACTACAGCCTATGAAGGGCCTAGGCCTACCAAGCGACCGCTGCCCAGCCATTTGGCCTGCAGATATTGGGGTGACGCGAGATCAGCGCATCGGGTCCCCTCGGCCGTTAATCTTGGTTTTCGTGACCGTGGCGCTGCCTCACTGTCAGACAGCTACTCAATTGTCCTCACGAGGCTGAGTGCACCCCGTTCCAGCGCTCACGTCAGTTTCTAAAATCCCTGACGGAGCCGGGAATCGAACCCGGGACCTCTGGGTGAGAGGCAGGCGCGCTACCCCAACACCACGGGGCCGGCAATAATAATAATAATAATAATAATAATAATAATAATAATAATAATAATAATAATCGTTTTACGTCCCTTTTAACTACTTCCGGGGTGCCGGAAATTTGCTCCAAAGGGGATCTTTTATGTGCCAGTATAGTTCTCTCACTTACCTCGTTAAGGACCGTCGACTGAAACGTAAGGCAGTTGCACGCGCCGACAATAGGCTAACCATTGTTCGCTGCAGACCAATAGCTGACGGTTCTTGACCAATAGCATGCTACGGTATTGAAATATTAGAAACCATCTTTCAGTGATGCCTATTATTAGAATATTTTCAGTCGGTCAGCACAAGTGTGCACAATTAGATTGGGCGGGGAGTTACAATTAAGTTCCTAGTGCCTGAATAAATTACATGAGTTATTTATGCACTTAATAAAACACTTCTTGTGACTATAATAATAAATAAAATGCTTGATAAGTGACTCCGCGTGGAGTCCAAAATCCAGTCATGACTGCCGGCTCGCTTGTCAGGTCTTCAGTTTTGCACAGTTGCACACCGTTCTGTCCAGTCTTGCTGCTTGCTCTCAGTCGCTAGGTGGAGAGTTGACAACACCGTGCATCGAGCTGAAAGAGTTCTGGCTCTACGCAGACATGGAATGTAAACATGACCACCCGTTGGGTTTCAGCAGCCGGCTCCTCGCTAATGAGGAAAGTGAGAGAACTATAAATATGTCACGGCTCCCTCACCTTTGCGCACCCTCAATGCCAACCGACTGCGAAACGCTGCAACCTCGGGAACAGTAGGCAAGAACGTTACCGCAGCGCCACGGAGCCAGTCCAATATATCGTGAGATGCAATCTGAAATAGGCAGCTGTTTAAGTGTAATTGAGCGGTACATATTAGCCATAAATCAAGCATGTGCTGTCGTAATGATAATTTGATCTCCCATTCAATTTAGTACTGTATGTATCTATAACCCACCCTTATTATTCCCATTTCTACGGGTTACTGGATGAGATGTGATGAATCTCTATGATGAGGATCTTGGGGGGTGGGGAATGCAGACCCCACGAGCCCACGCAAGATGTAGCCTACTCTGGCCCAAACAGGATGGGCAGCCAACGGAAGTTAGCACAGACGAATGCCTCGGAAATACTCAACCCAGGGGTACTATGTAGTTGCTGTAACTAAGCTAAAAGTACTGTCAGTTTTAACTCTTCAGTCGGTCAACACGAATCTGCCCAATGATTGGGCAGGATTACAATGCATATAATATATAAATTATAAATAAGTAAATAACTAAACTATACGAACAATCAACAGGTCACCACTCAGTGGCCTAATTGCCAACGTGTTTATTCATAGTCTAGAGAACAAATTCCTCGAAGAAAATTCCTCCCAGGGAATCGTTAATTGAAGTAGATTCGTGAATGACGTCATTTGCATAAGTTATATGACACGGAAATAGCCAAAGAAGATGCATTACTCCAAACAATCAACCATTCAATTAAATTCTCTTTGGAGACGGAAATTAACCGGCGCATAAGTTGCTTAAACTTAACAATCAATCGAACGGACCAAAATCTATCGTATTCTACATACCGAAAGAAAACGCAAATATCACATAATATTGACAACTGTTCAAACTACCCAAATTCACATAAATTAGCAGGCATAAATTCAATGATAAGCAGGGCTATCAGGCACCAATGTCAACCCAAAATTTCAATATAGAAATTGAAACGATAAGACATGTGGCAACAGACAACAATTTCTCTCTCAACGCGATTGACCAGATACTAACAAATCAACGGAAGAAAAATGAGGACTAATATCCAAACCAAAATGAGAACAAATACGTACGATTCAATTTCGTGAACATTAACACATACAAAATAACAAATATCTTCAAGAAATCAGGACTCAATATTGGCAACTCAAACTAACACTTGGGGCGCTGCGGTCGGTCTGGATAAGTAGGGTTTAAAATACTCAATAACACGCGTTTGATATGGAACACTTTTTATTTTTCGGTTATAATCAGTAAATGTGGTCTCTAAAGTAATGACAGTGTTATTTTTAATTGTATATATGTATAACTGTGCGATACACGTGATCTAATTTGTGTGTTCCACTGGATTTTTTGGTGTCATTTGCATATTATCAAGCATCAGTTTTTATGGTTGATGTAGATCGGCTGATTCAAATTTACACAGGGCTACATTTCGGACATTATTTCGATACTATTATGCGCAATATAATGTAAATGTCGATCCTGAGTCAACGCCGAGGACATTCAAATAGAGAAATACGGTACATAAACAAATAAATAACACACCGAAGCTGTGCTACTTTTATCATTCCGAGACTAGCATCCACGCAAACCAGACGCCACTGTTCCAAGCTCCGACTTATATAGTGAATTGATGTCAAACTGATGATCCGCCAGCCTTTCCGCCAAGCCTACACCTCGTAATCGCTAAGTTCTTCGATATTCGAGCTATTCCACTACGAGTCATATAGGCCTAATTTGCCACCCCGTGGGCACTGTAGAATGAGTGATTCCGCTACCATTCAAATATTCAACACCAAACCCACCTTTTAACCATCCAAATCAAGCAATTCCTGTCGCCCCCCGAGTTTTAATACAAGTTAAACTCATCCCTTCTCCCTACCAAGCAGCCAATAATTAATTATTTAATTAATTATTCAAGTAACTTCAATCTTACCAGCGCGCCCATCGTAACAGCTGTTTTTAAACTGAATAACCTTCGCTGGCTTTACGTCGCAGGTCTTCTGTCTGTCTACCTCGACAAGTGTTAGATCCTTCCCGGGGTGGAAAGGTATTATTATTAGGTATTAGGTATTATTAGGTATCATCACATTTCGACTATTATTATTAGGTATTAGGTATTATTAGGTATCATCACATTTCGACTATTGCTATTTGCATCTTTTGGAAAGTGATGAAAACGTATATCCGCAGCCCTCTTATACATCGACTTACAGCCGTAAACTGAGCAATACACTTTGCTTTTACTCATTTTTCACTCTACCAACGAGTAAAACTTATTACTTATGTACAAAGACACGAACAATTTACCACGATCTGTTTACCAATACAAGAAACCATATACAAACAGTCAACACGTGACAAATGTACCCTACTTGGTAAGTTTCTCATTTTTACCGCTAGATGTCATATCAGATAGCTGGAGTTGCCAATAGATTCAGAACAAAAAACTCACGGGGCAAGAACCTACATAATAGCAACTTAATAAAGAAAAACCTGCATTCAAAATCAGGTGTATGCTTGTTCACATGCCATGAAGAATAACTGTCGGACAAAGTGGAAGACAAATTGGAGCACGTTACAAACAACACAGAAATGCGATTAAACACAATAAACATTAAGCTATATGCGGACACATGTATGCCAAAAGCCATAGTTTCACTAACATGGAAACAAACCGGAAAATTTTACACCACGAAGCAAATGCGATTAATAAGCTCTCGACATTAATGAACCCATAGAGATATATCTAGCCAAGAAAGATAATCCAGCGAATCTGAACCAACACATGTTTTTAGAAAGATCTCCACTTTTCGCACTGATAAATAAAGAAAATCCACACTCTTAACGAAAATGAGGCAATGAATGCATGCAGGAGGGAATAATTTGGGGAATATGTTACAGGAGGAGGATGCATGCACCCTGTGCTAATTCTCAAAAAACCGAGGCTTCAAAACAGGCAGTATTGGAGGGTTCTATCCCATTCTAAAGACCTGTTGCAAGCATATATGGACACTGAATGTCTAAGCTGTGGCAAGTGGGTTAAGTGGTCAGCAATACTAATGAGAATATTTCCATAATCCATAACATACACTACTTCTTAAGTCATTCCAGCCTCGGATCTTTTATAACAAGTTAGTTACAATTACTGATAACAGATGCCGCACGCAAAGATTTTCAGACCAACGCGCTTCGTAGCATGTCAGTTGGGACTAGACACTCGAAAGCGTAACACCTGTGAAACCAACGTCAGCGCTCAGATAAGTAACCATACTCCTACATAAATAGAATTCAAGAGCATGTTCTAATTTTATTTATATATATATTGTGTTCTAGCTGTATACACGTACATAATACTCATACGTAGTTCACAAATCCTTATAAAACAAATTAACTATAAATGGGCTATAACGAGAATTAAACTGCGAATCGCAATATAAACACCAACTAAACGCATTGCAGTAAGTGTAATTAGATAATATTTGTGATCAGGATCTGATGATGACCGCTTGAAGGTCAAAGCGTGCTACATGACCGCGTTGTCGCTGCCCCTAAACTAAAGAACAAGGTCAAAGCGCGTAATCCTAAAATTGCCCCAATATAATAGTGATCATAACTAATACAAGTAATTTTTTCCAGGAATGTTGTTCACTTATTTATCATTTATATACACTGAAGAAAATGGAAATTGCAACACCATGAAGGCATTGGTCGTTTGTGTTGATTTTCAAGACAAGGAACGATGCCATGTAGGTATGTAAACGATCAAAGTTTCAGATCCATTGGATTGTTGCTACATGTCTCCCCACGTGATTGGTCGCGGAGGAATCAACTCCAGTACACGGACTCTGGTGTAGCGTAGTTGACTTACAGTCTGTGAGGTGAAGTGTTCCCCGTCAAACATGCCTCGACGACAGAGAAGAGCACGCTATTAACAACTGTCGCCGTTTGAGAGGGCTCAGATATAGGGCTGTGTGAGGCTGGATTATCGCTAAGGACTATCGCTGCACGTGTTGGCCGACAGGCATCTACGGTACAACGTGTATGGCAGCAGTGGTCAAATGAAGGTACCCACACTCGTAGACCTGGCACAGGCCCAGCGCGACAGACAACTGTGAGAGAGGATCGCCACATCATTCGGATGGCACGGATGGAACCCCATGCAACAGCAGCGCAAATTCGAGCAGCTGTGGCACCCCACGTTACACAACAAACAGTTGGTAATCCCCTGCGTGCAGCTGGCTTGCGATCCCGTGTCCCCGCAGAAGGTGTTCCATTGACCCCACAACAGCGACGTGTAAGGCTGTCCTGGTGTCGAGAACGATCGACGTGGGTCGACGAATGGCATAGGGTCGTCTTTAGTGATGAATCGCGATTCTGTCTTGCCCCCAGTGATCGCCGGAATCGTGTGCGCCGACGTACCGGGGAGAGGGGCCACCCAGACCTTATTGTCGAGAGGAACACAGGGCCAACACCAAGCATTATGGTCTGGGGAGCTATTGGCTTTTATGTGAAATCACAATTAGTGCTTGTTGAGGGCACTATGACTGCTCGACAGTACGTTGATAGGGTACTCAATCCAGTGGTTGTTCCTATGATGGCGAACATTGCTAATGGGATGTTTTGCAGGACAATGCCCGGGTTCACACTGCACGCATCTCCAGAGAAGCTCTCCACGACATCACAACCTTAGAATGGCCCGCCAGATCCCCGGACCTCAGTCCTATTGAGCATGTGTGGGACATGATGGGTCGACAACTGGCCAACCGTCCTCAGCCACCCACAACTCTGGAACAACTGACCCGTGCAGTGCAGCAAGCATGGGCCACAATTCCTCAGGGAGCGATCCAGGGCCTTATTGACTCCATGCCTCGCCGAATTCATCAATGAATTGCAGCTCGTGGTGGGCACATCCTGTATTGATTGTTGTCCAAACTTGCGGTCAGAGGGACCTGAAAGTGTAATCATCGAATCACAACCGAACACTCGGCCTGCATGTTCAATTGCAGCAATGTAGCACCACTCCTAGGTGTTGCAATTTGCATTTTCTTCAGTGTACATTGTGCCTCCACCCAGTCATTGGGCAGATTCTTGTTGACCAACTAAAGAGTTAAAACTGACAGTTGTATAGAAAATACTGAAAGAATGGCTTCAAAACTTTACATGTACAAAGCCAAAAGTATGTATGAGTTCCGCAAGTGTCAGTGTTGTACCGCACGTCACTGGTCTGTGGACAGTGTTGTCAACTCTAATTTACATAAAGTCGATAGGTTCACTTCAAAAGCAACCGAATTACTATGTTATCGATGCAGAATGATTTATGTAGACTAAGCGACTTCATCCCGCTTCAAACTGTCGAAATGTTATAATATGTTGTCACCGAGCGCTCATTAAGAGTCGTTTCACTTAGCGACAAAATTGTTAAAATGATGACACCGTCTGCGAAACCTCACCTCCGCTTAAACTGTAGTGGGTTCTAATAAATTGCGTAGGACTATGCTCACCTGAACATAACATATTCTTTATAGGGAGACCAAGCGATTAATAAATATTAGGGGTTCCCTAAAGTTTTTGATTGCACAGGTAAGATGTGATTCTCAGTTAAATGCCTACCTGTTAATTGTGTGTCGTTAATATGCCGATTTAAATTGCTTTCAGTTTTGAAACAATGGTATTTTTCGCATGAAAGTCATCAAATTTTGAAGATTTACACTAGGTCAGCTCCATTTTAATAGTATAGATGTCACAAGGGCACAGATTATCAGACAGCTTTTATTACATGACCACGAATTCCAAAGTCCAAAATGAAATAGCGTCTATCAGATTATGTAAAAATATCACCAGCGCTCTCTTAATAGAGGCCCTTCATGATTTGAGGTGAATACATAGGATGTTGAACTGAATTAACTATAAGATGATCAATCTTACAGAGAGATCCTCCTAGACCACCTCGTGGTGTAGTGACTATCATTCTTGGCAGTCACCTCAGAGGTCCGGATACGATTCCCGACTCTGCCAAGAAATTTCATACTGGTCTGAGGGCTGGAACGGGATTCACTCAGCTTCGTGAGGCAAAACTGAGAAGAGGTGGGTTCAGATTCCTACCTCAGTCATCTAACAAGTGGCTTTCCGTGGTTTCCCACTTCCACTCCAGGCAAATGCCGGGATGGTCCCTAACTTTGGCCCACGGCCAGCTCCATCCCAATTCTCACCTCAGTTACAAATACACCCACTACTACAGACACCAAGTCAAAAGAACAGTGACTCCATACGTTCATGATAGCGGCTGGGCGTATTCTTAAGACTTGAATATCATTAACTCACGATATAACCGCACAATTAACGCAAAACTTAGTGTGAAATGGTATCATACATAAGAGCTTGCTACCATTATTTATGGCATTATCGCACTGAATATAGCTCGTAGCCGCCATCATGAATAAGACATTAATATCGATAATCCATTATTGGTTACAGTTACAACGACGAAACGCAGCAAATATGCAGTCTCAAATAAAAGGCTTTCTCTGCAGAAGGCGCAAGATAACAATTCCATACATTCAAGATGGTGGATGGGCGTACTTTTCTAATGTTCCAATCAATTCCTCAAGCTGCTATATACAATTAAATCATTTGTACTCACATTTTACTCAACTTCTCTCCACGTTTATTACCTCTGAAGTATTTTATTGGTGGTTCAAGCTTTACACCTGCAGTTTGAACACATTGTCTACTTGAGGAAGCCATGTAGAACTTTGTGCAATCGTAACACTGTTGCCAACCTTGGAGCCTGATTCACCACAAAATTGAATTACTCGGTTGCTCTTTTGCCGCTCAAACAAGGTTTATAAAGACAACTAAATGTAATATAATGTCAAATTCATACTGAATTACTCTGCCTATCGTTCCGAATACCACTAAATACTCGTATATTCTCACACACAATTTATTCATCTCATGAAAAGCAAAGTTGGTGAAGCTCCCAATTAATGTGAAAATGAAAAATGTATTCATAGATTTTTACAAAGGAAATTCTGAAAAGCAATCTATTCAGCTTATGGAAACATAGTACCATGTGCTGGAAAATCATGTACTCCAAAAACAAGCAGAAAATGTGGGAACTATTTCCTGGCGCGTTAGCCTCTACACAGACCATTACATCAAAGGGACCGCTTACGTCTTGAGGTGACTAGAGGTATACCATAGTAATCTTTGTCTACTCGATGACATGCATTTAAACTAATTCAAAATGGCGACCACCCGAATTATTTCATTAAGCTTAGTACTCAACAACTTCAAAACCATTTCACCAATTAAACTAAAATTTTGTATGGGGATAGGGGAGTATTACGTTAGCTGACATGTGTAACCTTCAAAAACCTTATAAACACAAAAGCAACATGGCAGCCCATGCGGAATTTCAACTGTTTAAATGACGTTTCTGCGGATCTAATCATCTGAGCGGTGTGAAACTTGCCACAGTGGACCATTATTTAGAGCTAAATATATTGGCATCTAATGTTGAATTCTTTCCAAAAATTCCAGAAGCCGTGAATATGACTTTCCATAAAATGAAATCCTATGACTCGTAACAGAAAGATGCCAACCCTACGGGAGGAGTCACAACTGATATTGAAAGTTTATATTCAAGTTAGTAAGTTCTTTTTATTGTGGTGGTGGTATTTGTTGTAAGGTGTGGAACATTGAGGTCATCTAGTCCATTTTCCTAGTGTAGATATTGTCGGTTATTGATTATACGCTTATTTTTGAAAAGGAACCTATCTTACTGATGTTCTATTGAACTGGTCTTTGGGAAAATACTATGAACTTAAATATTCCGGTTCATAATTCTTTAGTGCTTAATTGATGTGTAGATAGCGCCTCATCATGTACACATATTTTCCAGTATGTTGATCTGAGTTATCTTGAGCAACGATGAAAGTTTTGGTTTAAGACCGAGCAAGAACTAGTACCATAACGAGACCACTTTACTATATTAAAATAGTGTATTTTACTGTCTAAAATGTTTAATATTGAATATGAAATTGTTTCCCCTAACTTTATCACAATTAAGGTCACGTATTAAAGCTATTCAGTCCATCACATGTAAAATCAATTTAAGTGATGGGAAAATTTTGAGATGCAAATGATCAGTAGAATATATGAATATAGACTATATTACTTCTTCGTGGAACTATTTGTTCTTTATTGTAGTAGTCATCATTGTAGTTGCTGCTGCTGCTGCTGCTAATGTCGCTGAACGTCATACCATTATGTGTATTTATGCATGTGTGTGTACTTATAGTTGGGGCAAGAGGTAGCGTATCGATCCAGACATTGAACAGGAAGGGGTGAATTACACATTGCGATTAGACTCCGTTTAGGGGAATTTTTAGTGACATCGGTGACGTCACGGATGACATATTAATGTTGATGCTCTACTCTTGCGTGTGTGTTTGTGCGCTTGCCGTAATGGCGTTGGTAGGTGCTGGCCTATCAAGATCCAACGGCAAAACTTCAGGAATGGATTCCACGTGTAACGAGAAGGGGAAAAAATGAATAACTACCTGGGCCCGGAAATTCATAATTGCAGAGGTGTCCGAGCGTGCATTTACTGAGGGACGCCGACACGATCTGATTGCCATTATAACATGGGAGAGACATTGTCATACACGTAATGTGCATTTTGTGTATTTATTATTCCCGTTTGTACGCGGTCGGGGGTGAGGTGAGATGAATTTCTATGCGGCAATGGGTTTTGTGGCCGAACGCACACCATCCGCATCAGAGGGATTAATGAGAAATGAAATTAACGTAGATGAATGAAGAATAGGGCAAGGAGTTGGAGCCCTATGAGAAGTTCCGTCTTGACATTTGCTTGGGGGTAGAAAATAGGAAACCATGGTGTTTTGCAAGTTAATGGATAGCGAGTAAATTTGAGGTGGGCCTGAAGGTAGGTTCCCGCACATTGTTGTGGCCAGTCAGACACCGGGCATTCCTGATTGTGGTCGCCACTCGATGCGAAGACGAGTTAAGGCCTGTATTAAAGAAGAGGTCATCTGATACATGAGCAAGGGCTGGCATGCGAAAAGAAATGTATAATCAATTTAAATTTGCATCGCGAAATTAAATTGTTCAATGGAATAACATTTTACTCCTGGCGCGAAATAATATTCGTTACAGACTATTAATTTCGTTCCCAGCGCGAAATAAAATTCATTGCAGACTTTTAATTTCGCTCCCGGCGCGAAATAAAATTCTTTACAGACTTTTAATTTCGCTCTCGGCGCAAAATAATATTCGTTAGACTTTTAATTTCGCTCCCGGCGCGCAATAGAATTCATAACAGTCTTTTAATTTCCCAGCGCGAAATGAAATTTGTTAACGACTGTTAATTTCGCTCTTGGTATGAAACAAAATTCCTTAACGGCATTTAGTTTCGGCCCCGGCGTGAATTTAAAATGGATAGAACATTTCATTTCGTGCCTGAAATTAAATCTGGACTGGCATGTGAAACGAAATGCATTGCTGTGGGCGCGTAAACATTTTAATTTTGCTTCGCCCGGAAACTGAAGCATCATTTATATAATTTATGGAGGAATCATAATTCATAGCAGAATTCTCTTTATCGGACCACAAACCATGAACATTTCTTCCCTGTGTCATAGGAACTTTGGGGATGACTCCCTTTGTCTTTGTGATTTCTTTCTTTCTCTTTCTTGTGACAATCGAGAAATTATTTGTTGCTCAGTTTCATTGTTACGTGATAAGCGATATTTTTTTTCGATTTCAATGAACTACGACCTATATCCTTTTTCCGTCTCGGCTGGATGGGTAAAAATCACTGACTGGACTATTAATTATATTGTCATGCCGATAGCATGTGCAACGAAGTCTTGTCAGACGTAATTTAAGAATGGCGAAGTGCATGAATCAAAAATCCCCCTTCCGTCCAATCTAAATTTGACTGTGTATTTACTCTAAGGAACGAAACGTTCACAGGCGAAGTAAAGAAAAGCCAAGCTGCATTTCCAGGGACACTCCAAACACATCAACTCTTCTCTGATGTCTTGACTCGACACGACTCGACATCAATACCATCGTACCATCAATAGATTGGGCAGTGCCAACGAGATCCAACGACTTCCGCATCGCTGGAAACACGTTGTACGCAACGGTGGGGACTACATCGAGGGCCTGTGAAACTTGGAACCATCTAAGTGAGTTATTAATCCAGTTATAACTAAGATGCCAAAACTAAAAAACCAACCCATGTAGATATGTTTAACGGTTTGCCCAGCGTAAGCTTAAAAAGCTCAAGGACGCCAGGTTTTCTTTTGAATTTTTCACTGAAATCGTTACTGCTTGGCTTCCTTCGGTCATACATAAATTATTTTCTCCAGAAACCTTCCTCGAGATATCCTTTACAGAATGGTGAAAACCGCATCAAAATCCGTCCAATGGTTCTCGAGATTACCCGTAACATCCATGAATCGGGGACTTTGTTTTATACTAAGTAGAGATAAAACGCTAAGGTGTATGTTTCACAAAACTCAAGCTCCTAAACCAGAGGGAGTAAGATGGTGCGGTTTGTGCCAAACTCTTCAAAATTGTCTAAATAGTGCAAGAAAATTCTTGGATTACCGTACCTGAAAAATCAACGGATATTATATTATGATTATAAAGTACGTTTTAACGAATAAACAAGACGATAGCTCCTGCAGAACTGTGTCGCGTCAAGCCCACATAACATGAAGCTGGGCGGGTAGTTTATACACGCGAAAGTTCTCGCATGGGTCCACTAATTAAAATTAAAATCGAAGCAAAACTTAATTCAAAGCACAATAACGTAGTGACAATCGACGCGAAACTAAATGCAGTGCGAAACGAAATACGTGACACAGAGGTTAGATTTCGTGCCACGGTCAGAAGGAAGTAAGAAGGAAGTAGTAAGGAATGCCAAGCTTCTCCGATACTTTGAGGGAGCAGGGTACATTTCCGAGAGTCATGCATTTCACCGGCCATAGTTCTATCCAGTGCCGTACATACGGGAGAGGTGTTGGGGGTCAACCTTCCCGCCGAAATATCCGGAAGTGAAAGAAAAATGAATGTAGAAATGAGAGGAATGAACCCCCACCCCCGTTGTTTGAGCTACCCTCTCCCCTCCGAAACAGAACTGTATATACGCCACTGGTACTATCACAGACGATTTACTGTTATCTGTAACCCTTCAGGCATTCAACACTAATTTGCCCAATAACTGGGCGGGATACAATGTATATAATAATTATGTAAGTAATACTCCTGGGCAAAATTGCATGTGTTAGTTTATGATCATAGCCCAATTATAATAGTGATCATAAACTACTATAGATGTAATGTTTTCCATGAGTGTTATTTACATATTGTATTCATTGTACCCCGCCCAGTTATTGGGCAAATTAGAGTGAGACCGACTGAACAGTTACAACTGACAGTTTGTATTGTAATGGGAGTTCTTCATTTATCTTGAATGTCTGTCCGCACAGCACATTCGTCTTCTTGTTCCCTATGGAACAAGTAGAAGTACGTGTTGCCCCATCGTACACTAAGTACTGCGTTATGAATGTCAGGGAGGGCCGGCCCCGAGTCCAAGGTGCAGTCGACGACGAGGGCGATATTGATACGACAGCACCACTGATCTCTACAACACTGACTTTCTCCTACACTGGAGTGTTGACCATTGAATGACTCAAGTTGCTGTTGCGGCCCAGCAAATTGTGTAGGTGGTCTACGCTAATACTTGAAACGGTTTCGCTTTGCTCCTTGTTGAGCGTACAAATGAAACGGTTTGACTGGTCCTTACTGTTTGGTGATAAATGTAACTGTTTACCTTTGCCTCAGCTATGTTGTTTTAATGGGCGCCAAGACCTCAACGCAATGTTGAAATCTAAATTTGTATTTAACAACGTCTAGCTCTGGTAGAACATCTTCAAGACTCTATTCACTCAGATTGTGGTATGATTTGATCATTAACCCAACAAACAATTGTATCAGGAGAAGGAATTGGTCTCTATCTAATGCTACCTACTGAAAGCAAAGATTGCATTGTTGAAAGAAATGAATGTATTGTATAAAACAAGTATTGCAAAATTAATAATAATAATAATAATAAGTTAAAAATTTAAATTGGAGCGTTGCGACTTTAATATTACCGATAGAGAATTACGTGAGAACGGAGTCTGATAAATTACTGATTTTACTCTTATTCCCAAGCTATGAAGTTACTGAAATACTGAATTTAAAACAAAGAGAAACGAGAGATTGAGTAGTTCTGCGTCATTCGCGCTTACCACTGGAAATTGCCGAAGCATTTCCCTCGTACTGGATGATGAAGAGAGCTTCCCACTGTTTCCTGGACGCCGTCATCTTCTTCGATATTTGATGATATACTGGTAGATTTGATAACTCTATGGTCCGAACATCGGAGCCAAACACTCGTACAACCACACTGGTTAAGTTTTACAAGGATAGTCCTCCACTCCACGGAACATCGGAGCGACTTCCACGTGCAACCATACTGGTCAAGTCTTACACAGATTGTCCTCGCTCCATGGCGCGCCAAACGATATATGCCCTCGTCGGCTTCCCACTCCAGTGCCGACTTCCACCTTACGTGGTCTCCACTGATTGGCTGACCCCCACGCGCTACTTCCCCACCTCTGGCTCATTACACTCGGCGGTAGGGTAAAGTCGATTGCCGTTCCATACTATCCGCCTTTTCTTGACGTTGCGACCCATACTTGCGACATGCTTCTTGACAAGGCTAAGCCTGTATCTGAATTCCCAATGAGTCATCTCTCTCATAATACCCTAACTGACGAAACTCCGTAAAATTCCGTAATCACATAATTTTCTATGATAATGTCGTTCGTAATCATTTGCTTGATAGTGTTTTCTAAGACATAGAAAACCTATCTGTATGCTTATAATTTTATAAAATGCTCCAAAAAATACCATAATAATAATAATAATAATAATAATAATAATAATAATAAGTTAATAACAATAATAATTTAACATGTAAAATTCTCTTGGCTGAACAATTTGCCGCGTAAATAAATATAGAATGGCTTCCTACTGACTTATGCTAGTGGCATAAAAATCCCTCGAAAAACACGTTACATACTGTTGCCAACTTCGGGACTTTGAACATCGTACCGAACATATTTAACTCTCGATACGAATATACTGTATTTTAATTTCAACAACGAAATTAAATGTTAAATGCATTTTAAATTCACGTCGGGGGGCGAAACTAAATACCGTTTGGGAATTAAAATTTGTCTCTGGAGCGAAATTAAAAGTCTGTTACGAATTTTATTTCACGCCAGAAGCGGAATTAAAAGTCTGTGGCGAAATTTATTACGCGCCGGGAGCGAAATTTAAAGTCTGTAATGAAATTTATTTCGCGCCGGGAACGAAATTTAAAGTCTGTAACGAAGGGAGCGAAATTTAATTCAATTGCACAATGGAGATAGCTTGGAATTAAATTTCGCTTTGATTTAATTTTGCGCCGACAATCATTATCATTTCGCTCCCGAATATCGCGCTCACGGCGAAATTAAAATATTTTTGCCCCCACAGCCATGCATTTCGTTTCGCATGCCAGCCCTGACATGAGAGGAGTGTTCCAGCTGGCGTTATATAAGTATTCAGTGCAACCGTGGTGAGAATGTCAGATTGCCTTAACGTCAGTAAAAGGTTTCATAACTCAATAATATGTATTTCCGGTCCCATGTCATCATACACTTTTTCTTCTATCTATTATGTGGACTCCATTCCTGATCCTTTGTTAGGATATTGAGTTTTGATACATCCACTATGCATACATCAACAAAGACATGACCCTAATTCATACCCTTGTGCCCTAAAACAATAATAATATTGGAGTGGATTTGTGGATCGAGAATATCTCCCTCGTGTTTCTTATTCCAATGTAAGATCATGTTTTCTATTTGTTAAAATATGAATAACTTATCACCAATGGACATTTCGCCATCAGTTCCATTATTAGGTGAGTGTTGTAATACCAGCACCTACAGTAGAAGCCACTCGAATC
The DNA here is from genome assembly GCA_946902985.2 of Meconema thalassinum. Taxonomy (NCBI): domain Eukaryota; kingdom Metazoa; phylum Arthropoda; class Insecta; order Orthoptera; family Tettigoniidae; genus Meconema; species Meconema thalassinum. The sequence goes on from OX336389.2 coordinate 318,869,721, forward strand.
ATCCTATTGGCAATTGGGATAGTTGAAGCAGTTTTATGGTGTGTGAAGCCATTTTCAGTGTTCCCTTAGTAATCGAAATTTGATGTTTTTCAGTCGGTCAAAACGATTGTACCCAATTGTGATGGGTTATTGTCTAATCTTGAAAAAATATTTACATATTGAAAATACTTTCACCCTTAATTTTAGACGTAGATTTAATAGCTTAAGTGTAATGGTTCTGATGATGATAGCTTGACGATCGAAACTGGTCATCCAAGTGTATTTATTAATCTCTTTTTCAGGATTAGGGAATAGCCAATCACAATTGGGTACAATCGTGTTGACCGACTGAAACACATCAAATTTTGAAGCAGTTTTACTTAATTTGCTTCTTGATATCCAGGTGCCCTACGTGGTCTATACACTGTCTGTATATTTTCGCATTTCCTTGGTGTTATTTTGTTGGTGTTAATGACATTTGTTCTATGCCAGGATTCGTTGTGAAATCAATGTAAAATGTAATTGGTATTCTGCCCGAAGGCCTCCGAAGAAGCTATCCTCAGCCGGAGTTTACGTGCGGTAGGATGGCCAGGGCCTTTCCGCTCCTCCTTATGTTGGCCAACAGCGCGCAGTACCTAGAACCGGTATACCATCCAAGTTACGACCACGCCCAATGTTGCTTAACTGCGGAGGTCTCATGGGATATGGTGTTTCAACATGGCCAGGCCGTTGGCGAGAAATCAGTAGTGTAGGTTTAACATTTCCCTTGCTGTTGTGACTTCTCTAAAGCCGTAACTTTCTTGATGTGGATCTGCATATTGTGCTGGCCCTCACATTCCTGAGTTTCATGGTTCAAAGCATCAATGCTCACTTGCCACATTTAGGATCCCGAGATTGTCGTTTTTAATTGCGTCTCCATACCTCTTACAACTCTTGGACGTAGCAGGAGAGCATATAGGGCCTACCTAAACTTCAAGATACCTTCTGGAAATCGCATTACTTGCAGGAAAGTTTTTGAGATTCAAAACTAAACTTCACTGTTCCTGTTTACTTGATTATTGTTGGATGTTGAATAATGGAATAAGACAACTTGTTGAACTCCATTGACACTCCTTCTAAGAGCCAATGCCTAAATATTTGCCCGAGTTTCACCAAGCGGAATTCTTTAAAGAGACGATGTCCATTATTTGTAGACTTAAACATTTCCTGAGAGTCCAAAGTATTTTTAACTTCAAATCCCGAGAACTTGTTCATGGGGATTATTGAGATATCGCTGATCTATCATCTTTAAACAAATTGTGGTTTGTGTTTGTAACGAAATGCGTGAGTACCGCTAGTTGCAAATAAATGCATCGCCTTCCTGTTATTGTTTCAGCTTGTTACATAAGATTGCCACCGAGGACTATGCCCTATTTACATATGTTGCTATTGTTGTTTCATTTGAGGGGTTTGAACATCGTGGTCATTTAGCCCAGTGTACTTAGGTGTGGGTAGAATTTGTCTGGGGGCAGATGACCTCGCTGTTCCACCCCTTAAAACTCCAATAACCAACTAGAATTTGTCTGATAACCTGCGATATTTTGGTGTCTGTAGTGGTGTTAGTATTTATAATTCGGGTGAGGATTGGGAAGGAGGCGGCCGTGGCTTTCGGTTAGGAACCATCCCGGCATTTTCCTGGAGTAGAAGTGGGAAATCACGGTAAACCATTTCCAGGATGGCTGAAGTGGGAAGTCTCTTCTCAGTTTGGCTTCACGAGGCCGAGTATACCCCGTTTCAGTCCTCAGACCAGAATTAAATTTCTTGGTAGACCCGCGAATCGAATCCGGACTTCCTGGACGACAGCCAAGAATGCTATGCGCTAAACCAGGACTTGGACCCATTGCAAATAAGTCCATTTACACGAATGAAACAAAATCTATTCTAAACACATGAGCAGCATTTGCTGCCTAATTAACATTTTATGCGCTCATTTACATCTTTATTATCCAATTACGAAAGTTTTCTCAATTGGGGAGTGCCATTAGACCAAATCAATCAGAAAATAAGTCAACGTTAATATCCATATGTTTTCATTATGGGCTATTACATCTTTCAATGACCAATCTGTCTTCCAAAATGGTACAGCCAAGGAGAGGAGTTTGTGAACCACCCTCCAGGTATTCCCAAATGCTTAGATGATGCTAAGCTATGGAATAAGGAACGTACTCAATAATATTGAAAGTGATGCTTCATTCACAAAATTAACAAGTTTCGAAATGTAATTTTTTTCAGTCGGTCAACACGACACTCTTAATAATAAACCAAATGAACAACATATGAATAACAATGAATTTAACTTCCACAAGAGAGTAAACAACAGAACGAACATAACGTTTTCCGCACAAGAAAAGAAAGTGTTAGACAAAGGATTGAAATACCGACAGCGGTAACTACGCTCGCTAACGTGCAACGCTAGGCCTTGGGGCCAAGCTCTCTGTGGACTCGGTAGACGTAGGTTCGAGCCCCACCGTCGGTCGTTCTTGAAATGGTTTTCCGTGATTTCCCATTTTCAACTCCAGGCAAATGCTGGTACGGTACCTTCTGACAGGCCACGGCCGCTTCCTTCCATATCCTTGCCCAGTTTCATTCATCTTCATTCATTTCAGCTCTCATTAACTCCTCTCATGAGGTTGCCGTCAGGAAGGGCATCCATCCGCCACATAGAATTTCACCGCAACTCATCCCCGACCCCGTTGGAAACGGGAATAATAAGGGGTAGACATACTGTACATACAGACAAAGGATTGAAATACAATTGCACGGATGCACACGATTACATGACAGTTCCTCACACTGACACTTCCCCACAGCCCTTGGACGCGGCTACCTGTTTAATGACTCAGAAATAATCTCGACTGACAGTTACACACACATCCCCCCAGGCTGCACCGATCATCGTTACAGCCGCACCAGTGGCAATGCACCGTAACATAATACTCCTTTGGAGTGAAGAAAAGCGCTCGGTCTAGGTTTTCATTACGAACACGGTCTCAAAAATATCAGTGTGATGTAGTGTAATTTCCACCAGAATAAAATAAATGCAGAGTCTGATTTCCATCACACTTTATCCAGGCTGTAGACGGGCAAATTAATAACAAAACCTATCATTTTGGTGTTGTTATAATTTTGGCGTAATTAAAATCAGCTTTCTAGGCTTCGTCAGTTTTTTTTGGTCATATTTCTTCAACAATAATATTAAGCTACTCCATTTTCTGAGAATAGGCAACTGCCTCCAGAAAACTTTTTTTTTTTTGTCATTTTCGAACTTTTTCTGAATGTTCTCAATCCGTCCGTCCAGTTTGACATATTTTCGTCTTCTTCTTTTTTCTTCCATGTTGAGCTCGGCCATTACAAATGCGCAGTTTGTCTTCTCAACTTCCATCTTCAACACTTTGACAACCTCTTTTAATTTGGGGTGAGGTCTCCCGGCAAGATTTCAACTTGATCGTTTTCATAGTAGCCTAAGGGGGAGGAGAGAGGGAGATGTGTGTGGAAATGTCAGTCGAGATTATTTCTGAGTCATTAAACAGGTAGCCACGTCCAAGGGCTGTGGGGAAGTGTCAGTATTTTTTGCAGTGTGTGGAAGTGTCAGTGTGGGGAACTGTCCGGACACCCACTGAGAAAAGCGTCACAAGCATCCGGTACAAGGTAGGGAAATAACCAAAAATCTCACTACCAACGAGACCTAAAAGATCCTCAAACGAGATAGCAAAAGCAACAACATTTATTGTTTAAACACTTAATAAAACACTAAATTGGATGACTAGGTAGCGAAACCAGTCGTACAGTTTAGCTCCCATTTTGTAAGAAGTGTTTTATTAAGCGTACAAATGATAATTCATTTAATTTATTTCAGGCACTAGGAAATTAAATGTAGCCTAATTCTTCGCTTTGACACACTCGTGTGTCCGACTGAAAAGTTTCTAATAATAGCTTTAGATTTTTAACTCTGTCGCGTTCGTTCAACTGCTTTGTACAACAGTTTTAGTTTCTATTTAGATTTACTATTGAAGTATTTTATTGATGCCCAATATGTTCGTGGAATGGTAGAAATTCATTCATTTCGACGAACTGCATTTTACAGTTGAAATCACTGAATAAACTGTAAACATTTGTTTACAGGGACGTTTTGTAGTTACTTAGTCACCCGGTTAGTGTACACGTCCGAAGCGTGGTAATGTCATTAAAACAGAACGTTAACATACGTACAAAAACTCCCTGAAAATTGCGCCACAACCGACTAGTTCACACGTAAACAGACCAAATAGCCCTCCTCCACGGCGTTGCCGCATCACATCCACCATGGCCTTGTCTGTTGTTGATTCATTTAGTCGCCTCGACCGCCTCGTTGCGTAGTGGCTAGCATATCTGGCTGTCACCGCATAGGCCCGGGTTCGATTCCCGACTCTGCCAAGAGATTTAATTCTGGTCTGAGGGCTGAAACGTGGTACACTCAACCTCGCGACGAAAGCCTAACAGGTTTGTTGCCTATTAACCTGTATCAAGGAATAAACCTCGCCCTTGAGCTGAAGTTAGTTGATTAGCTACAAATGCCAAGATTGTACTTTATTTCAAGCCCCGGGGCACCTACCCCATTCCACGACCAAAATAATTACAGTTACACACACTACTATAGCCACCACAGAAATACAGCTCATCAGAAAACGGGACTGATGACTAAGATGTCACGCCTTCTGTGTCCAAGGTTGCAGGATCGAATCCTGGCGCAGTCAGTTGGCATTTGAGGGTGCGAAAATGCGATGGAGCCGTGCCTGTAAATAAAGATCCCTTCGGGGCGGAATTCCGGCACCCTGGCGTCTCTAAAAGCCGCAGTAGTTAAAAGGGACGTAAAACCAATAACATTATTATTGGTAGTAGTAGTAGTAGTAGTAAGATGTCAAGGTTCGGAGAGCCGCAGTTGACAATCAACCAGACCAGGTCGCGCTAGCTCACACTATAATGATCGTGTGGCCTCCGGAGAGGCCGAGTGCAAGTCTTTATAGTTGACGCCCGTGGGCAACCTGCCCATTGTAATGAGGATGAAGTGATGATTAAGACGTCACTTACACCCAGTCCCCGAGCCACGGGAATTAACCCCAGGAGATTAAAATCCCGGAAGGCTCGGTCGGGAATCAAACCCGGGGCATTTCGGGCCAAAGGCTAGTGCGCTAACCATTTAGCCACGGAGCCGGACTTTGGCCACGGAGCCTCACACTGACCAGAACTCTAGTGGCTAGCATTCTGGAGGTGCGGGTTTGGTTTAATTCTGGTCGGAGTGTTGGTAAACTGAGAAGATTCCAACTCAGTAATCCTAGTTTCCCACTTCTACTCCATTGAAATGCTGGAACGGTTCCTGATACAGCCACTTCCTTCCCGATCCTAGCCTTAAGTACCGTAAAAATACTGTACACACACGACTACAGACATTACTATAACACATGTTATCAGACAAATTAAACACAGATACACGGGGCTGATGATCACAATGTTCAATCTCCTAAATGAGACACCAAGAACTTGACGGAAATGGAAAGCAGTTATGACGTGCGCAGGCAAGAAGTGAGTGTTCAGTGATGTGTGACTACACGTAATAGTGACGTAAACAGGCAACGAAGGTAACAATCCCAACACAAGTTAGCAATATGATTACCGTACGTTGTTGTTGTTGATTCTTTAGGGGCTTTGCTACATCGTGGCCATGTAGCACTGTGTACTTGGGTGTGTGTAGAATTTGTTTGATAACCTGTGTCACTGTGATGTCTGTACTAGTTTGTGTGTATTTGTAATTCAGGTAGGATTTGGGTACGAAGCGGCCGTGGGTACCATCCTGGCATTTTCCTGGAGTAGAAGTGGGAAGCCACGGAAAACCACTTCCAGGATGGCTGAGGTAGGAATCGAACCCGCCTCTCCTCAGTTTCGCCTCACGAGGCTGAGTGTCCCCGTTTCCAGCCCTCACACCAGAATTACATTTCTTGGCAGAGCCGAATATCGAACACGGGCCTTCGCGGTGACAGCCAATAATGCTAGCCACTACGCAATATGATTACTTCGGAGTAATTAAGTCAAGATATGATAATAATTACTGTATTAGTATTAGTCTATTATTATTTAAAATAGACGTTTCAGTAATTCTACGGAAAATCATTGCCTGTTTGCCTGGTTATATCACTGTTACGTGGATTCACACATCATTGAACACCCACTTTTTCTTCAAGCACGTTAAAACAATAATAATAATAATAATAATAATAAAAATGATGATGATGATGATGATGATAATGATAACGAAAATTTGACCAGAGGATTCGTCACCGAGTGGGCTTGAGTGGGCCCAAGACCCAAAAGTTGAGGATTTGCTCACCTCACTGCCCCCTAAATTATATTTTATTTTGGAATGATAAATAAACTAATCACAATACAATATTATTGCAAATATAACACAATTTGTTAAATATATAGTACATTCCTACCACCACTCAATTCTAACGCACAACAATTGAATACAGTAGTTGTTTCAGTAATTCTACGAAAAATCAGCTGTTTCTAAGCTTAACGTGTGTTTTAACCAAAGGACACCCTTTTCCACTATTCTTCCGGGGTACGTTATTGCTTCAAAAGCAGTATGAAAACAATTTGTTAGTTTTTGTATTGCTAATTTAGCGATTTGGACAGTAGATTGGCCTATAAGTTACAACAGTATATACCTCAAACACAGAAAGTACGAGGACTGGGGAACTTGGAATGAATTAAAGCCAAAAGGCAGATAGGAAAGGGAAAGTGGAGAGTGTCCGTCCCAAAGCCAATGGAAAACGAAAGAATCGACCCTGGTCATGAATCTCTCTGGGTCACCAACTCCAGACCTCAATAGCCGCGAGCCATGTAGAGTACGATATTTAGCGTTACCCAGGGTATAAACACACCATGCCCCTTAAGGGTCCCTTACAATTAGCAGAGGATACCATGAAAATGATACGAGTTTGGTCAGAAAATACGAGGGCCAATTAAGGCAACACAGTTGGTGTTGGAAGAAGAGAACAAGAGTTGACCTACGTAGGTAGACAGGAAAGTTGAAAACAAGGAGTTTGGCAAACATAAGTGAAGGCAATAGCTGGGGCCCCGTGGTCACCAAACTATGCCCCATTAGTTGTAAGCCCTTTGAAAGTCGTCGCCCCGTACTTAAATATGGTTTGTTTGATATTCTGAATTAAACATGCTTTCTTACCGAAAAGAAGAAGGTCCCACAATGAATCACAAAGTTCCAATATACAGTCAGCACTTCTAGGCATAGACCTCCGTAATTTCTTCTCCAGTCATTGAAATGGACGTCCGGTAGGTCTCACATTATGATCGCAACTAAAGTATGTCATTTTATTGATCTAATAAGTAGTCTATTCACGTGTCTCATGCGATACAGTCTACTACAAAAGTTAGTATAGTTAGGTGCACTATGACATATGCAATGATAATAATTGCATACCAAATATAAGTAGGCATATAATACGATAATTTTTACGGCCATCCTGAATACGTTTCTCCCCGATATTTTTGAATACCTATGCCTGGAAGATGCTCAACTGCTCAAGTCCCAAGCACCTTTCTCATTCCTAGCCCAACTACGCATGTGAATACAAACTCTAAAATAAGACAATTTAGCAGACAAAACTCACACACAGGGCTAATGGCCACGATATTCATAACAATACGAAAAGCAAATGCAGTGTATGAAACTCTAATTACTCGTGGGTAGTTTCATTAGTCATGTACCATATGCTATAGGCTACGTTCGATAACGCTGCAGCACTATATTTCAAAGATGTGAGTTGGAAGACCAAGGCGATACGCGTCCAAATGCTAGCATGACATGGATTCGGAATATGGGAGCTAACGGCAGCGGAAGGGGGCAATCAAATAACATGCTAAAGAACGCAGTATTGTAGTATTTATTAAACACAAACAGAACATGGACGTGCATACAACCTTTCAAATCATCCACGCAGGGCATTAACACATCATTTCAATGATGGGGAAGGTGTTGAATACCATAGTTTGTGTTGCTTGCATCAATATGTACTACATGTCACCGATGTGCCGCTACGATGGCCGCCTTGCATGCAAAGCACGCTACAAGCTACGGCTTCCTCAGTTTCGAAATACGATCAAATCTCATGGATTGAGATCTGGTGAATAGGGAGAGTATTCTAAGACTTTCCACCCCACTGCTGCACAAGGCCGCAGTCTGGATTGTAGCGATATCATGGAGGAGTATATGGTTGTCCAGGAATGCTGGACGTTTCCGTCGATATGCTCGATGCAACTGCTCCTTCAGAAATTTGTGGTTGGACAGTGATGATATGGTTATCAAGAACACCTTGGCTATCATACTGGATAATAATAAAATAATCATTGTCTTTATTAGATCGCACAAACAAATCCGAATTCGAAGGGGGTGACAAGGAAAATTAAAATCCACAGCCTGCTTCTAATCTCCGACCGGGTCAGGAATGGAATGAATGAAGCCCCCATCTAGCGGCGAGGATATGGACAATGCCGGCTGCCGAGGCCTGACGCACTCCTCTGGGGCAATGATTAAATGAATGACAGATGAAATTAAATGATAGCGGAGAGTGTTGCTGGAATGAAATTTTGACAGGGAAAACCGGAGTACCCGGAGAAAAACCTGTCTGCCTCCGTTTTGTCCAGCACAGATCTCACATGGAATGACCAGGATATGAACCACAGACCCAGCGGTGAGAGGCCGGCGTGCTGCCGCCTAAGCCACGGAGGCTTTTGGGGTGACCAGGAAGGATAGCAATATACTACGAACACACAAATAGTGGGCTAAAGAAAGGAACATTTTACTGTGGCCCGGTAAGGGCTTATCATTCATGAAAAGTGGAAATACTTACTAACTCGATGGCAAAATATTAAACACAAATATCACTTCGAAATCGAAACACGTCCATTCTAAAAGACAAATCTGAACACACCTAAACTGAAAGACATTAACTCGCTTTCCAAAAGGTAAAAATGAACATGGGTTAAAAAAATGTAGTATCTTTCCACAGGACAAAGATGAATACACTCCAACACAAGGGAAGCCGATCGAACCGACGCCCATCTTCAAACCAAAGTTGACAAGATGGTCCCCAAGCAATTGATTATCTCGACAGGTCCGAAATACACAAAGATGACACCCAGAGGACAAAGCAAAAATAAAAGTAATGCAGTGCGGCTGGATTTGTGAAGTCCTCAATATGCGAAATAAAACTCGCAATTATCACCCAATTTTAACTTCATCAAAATACATCGCCCACGGCGGCAAAAAAAATTAGTAGGTTCCAAAACGATATAATGAATCTGCTGACATATGAAACCACGTCCCTAAACAGATCACAAAAAGAGAGGGTTACCAAAACGCTCTATTCGATCGAGGTTTCCAAGCACACTAATCAGCCATACAGATCTCCGTAAGTTCTCGCCCAATACCGAAGTACCAAAATGAACTGCACAGCAGTGCCCAGCTTTCCTCGTGAAAACTATTCCGCAATAAAACTCAGAAATATGCAGTACCATATCATTACCACTAGATAATAGTTTCATGGAGCAAAATCGGGATGCATAGCCCTGCTACGGGCTATCAAGAAGGGACTCTCTAATCCAAGCGTGCCTTGCAAGCAACATACAGTCTATAATAATATAAAAAATCCCATGAATTCACAAAAAAAAAAAAAAACATCGTTGAACAAGAAGTAGACTATGGTGAGATTTACAGGACGCAAACGAAACAAACACATGTACAGAGGCCTCATCAAATACATTTAAGAAACACATCGAAGCTTCACAAAGCACATAACAGAAGCTCACAAAATTGTGCACATAACAGAAGCTCACAAAATTGTGCACATACCAGGAGCTCTATGGTCATGATTTCTAAGCCCTGGGGGCATTCTGTCATGATCCTACAGCATCCCTGTCTCTTCAGCGACTATCTTATTTTTGGACGAATCGAGGTTTCACAACGATGTAACCGTTAACCACCACAATGTGCACTACTGGAGTGCGGTATACATCCCCATCGGATACAACAGACAGTTTTCAGATTCATTGGGGTATGAACGTCTGGGTCGGAAACGTGGGTGATCGCCTCATTGGTCCCATTTCTTCCAGGGCCATCTGATGGGAGCAAGCTATCTGCAGTTTCTCCACGATAAACTACCACCGTTGTTGAAACATGTGCCACTCCTTGACCGCTGCAGGATGTAGCTTCAACATGACGTGTCTCCACCGCACGCTCCGGTTGTCGTCCGGAACCAGCTACAAGTGACAAGTGGATGGGGAAAGGGAGGGCCTGTTCTCTAGCCCAACAGATCGCCCGATGTTATGCCCCTGTTTTCTCCCCCTGTAAAACAACTGACATATGCACAGGAGACGGCCAATTCTAACCACCTTATACAGCTGATCACCGGAGCATGCCCATTGAACTCTAGGTAATACTGGAATGCCGAATGTATGGGAGCAAACAGTGTTCTGTGGGAGCAAAGTGCGGTTTTTGCTGCGACTAGTCACGCCTGGTAGTGCACGTCAAGGAGGCGAGTTTGACGCACACGAACGCATGGATAATGTACGTACGTACCACGAGATACAAATAAAAGAGATACCTTTTGTTAAGTGAGTAATATTTCCTTTAGGTTTCCAGGTTATTTGCGGTGGAAAAAAAAATGAACAGGCACTGATCTTTGTTAACGTCCTTCAGGCTCTACGATACCAACTGGGTTGTATCGATATTTGTTTTATTAGGTCTGCATTGTCAACATAACTTTGGTACATAGTTGCCAACATATGAATAATCTTACAAATGAAATGAGTAAATAATTTGTTAAATTGTCTTTCTTAACACTTCCCGTCAATTTAACATAGATAGTAATCTATTAAATGAGTTTAACATACTATTCAACAAAACTCTTTGGATTAATTTTGGCTCAATACAATTCAGTACTTGATTAATACATTTGCATAATTAGAATCAGTCTCACAAACTAATGATCACAGTACAAAAATAATCTTTCACGGCTTTAACAGCTTACAAGTTGCTTACATACTCACAATGCCCAAGCCAGCTCGAAGAGTCTGGAAATGGTTACCAGTCAGTGGTTTGGTGAGAATATCTGCTTTCTGCTCACCTGAAGGAATATGAAGAACCTTGATTACATTTTTCCGATACCGGTACATATCTTTCACAATATTATACTTGACATCAACGTGTTTTAGCATTTTCTCTTCCAACTTATCTAGACAGAAAATGGTTGACTGATTGTCTTCAAAGATGACAACTGGTCCACATAGTTCAACACCTATGTCCAAAACAAGATTTCTCAACCAAATGAGTTCCATTGCAGCACATTCGAGAGAAACGTACTCGGCTTCTGTTGATGACTGGGCAACGGCAGTTTGTTTCCAAGTCACCCAAAGTACATTAGCACCATAGACTTCGAACATGAAACCAGAAGTTGATTTCCTATTCTTGGTATTACCTCCCTAGTCTGCATCAGCATAGCCAACTAGGTTTGCACTAGTTCCTGATTGCCTTTGAAATAAGCGTCCCATCTCGCCTGTTCACTTCAGATAACGTAAGACACGTTTAAGCCAAACCCATTGCGCATCAGTAGCGTTACTTTGAAACCTACTATAGAAATTCACTGCCATGCTTATATCAGGACGGGTTGTCAACATGAGATACATTTAACATCCAACTAGTTATTTGTAAGATCTGACAGAAAGGATACACTCACCAACAGGCTCCATTGCTGGATCTACCTCCATGGGAATTTTAGCTGGATTGCAGTCTACCATTTCAAAACGTTTCAGAAGGTTTTGGATGTATTGGGGCTGGCTTAAGAACATTCCTCTCTCTGAGCGATCAATTTTGATTCCCAGAAATTCCCTGAGATCTCTAAGATCAGTCATCTTGAATTCTGCCATGAGAGTCTTCTTTCATTCCTGCAGAGCTACAGCTGAACTACCTGCTACAATAATATCATCGACATAAAGAAGTAGGATAATAGCAAGTGTGTCATGAAAATAAAGACATTTATCATATTCTGATTGCCTGAAACCATGCTTCTGAATGAAATCATTGAATCTAGAGTTCCACTCCTTTGGAGCCTGCTTCAATCCGTAGAGCAGGCTGTTCCAGCCGAGCAGCTCGCTCGTGAGCAGTGGAGTGCTCGCCGCCTTCTGTGAGTAAACCTGCAACATGCAATACAGCTCTGCTGTGGGGGGCTGCCGTCACTGCGTGGTGGATACATCAAGACTGGCTGGAGGCGCATTGACTTGTGTTATAACCTTCGCCCAGTGACGTATTGGCTATCACCCCCAGTCCCTCTCCAACCGTGCTCCGAGCATTACTGCTGAGTAATCGCGTGTACTCATACTCAAACTCATGGATTTGGAACAGCCTGCCGTAGAGTGTTTTGTTCAGCTTGCAAACCAGAGGTGGAGTTGTCTCTTGCTCAAATCCCTCTGGTTGAGTCATGTAGATTTCTTCCTTGATGCTGCCGTGGAGGAAAGCGTTCTTCACATCAAGTTGTTGAGTAAGCAATCCATGACGATTAATTACTGAAAACAATACTCTCTCAGTCACTAGGCGGGCCACTGGTGCATACGTCTCAAAATAGTCAAAGCCCCGTTTTTGCGAACAGCCTTTAATGACAAGGCGGGCTTTATACTTCTCAACATTTCCAGATGCATCATGTTTGATTCGAAACACCCAACTGTTGTTGATTGCCTTCTTACCAGGTGGCAACGTTGTCAGTGTCCAGGTTTTATTTTCCTGCAGTGCATTCATCTCTTCTTGAACTGCTTTCCGCCATTCTGTAGCGCCAGGTCTACCTTCAATGTCATTGACAGACTCAGGAACATCATCTACTACTGCACCCATAGCTAGTTCACTTAGGGTAACCTCATAATCATCCAGATACTGGAGTCTCTTCCTCACGCGAGTTCCACACCTCCGTTCTTCTGTAGGTGTGTCATTGGCTTCCAGATCTTCCTCTGAATCTTGGCAATCTTCAGGAATTGGATCTTCCACGGTACCTTCTTCCTTTGAAATAGGCTTCTTATTAGTTTCATAGTGTGATCGATCAATATCTATAAACCTCTTCTTTTCACCCGGAGATCACTCATCAAAAATGACATCTTTCCCTTCAATAATTTCTTGGGTGTCAGGATACCACAATCTATAACCATTATGACAGTACCCAACCAAGAAAAGTTGCCTCGATCGACTGTAAAATGTTCCTCCACTTAGTTGTTTGGTAGTATGAAGGTAAGCTGGTGAACCAAATACCCTGATTTAGTTGACATCAGGTTATGCCCATACCCGAGAGTTGCTGGAACACAGTCTGATAAGGCATTAATAGTGCTCCTGTTGATAAGGTACACTGCTGTGCTTACTGCTTCAGTCCAAAGATTCTTCTGTAGTCCTTAGCTCAACAGCATACATCTTGCTTTGTCCAGGATAGTTCTGTTGAGCCTTTCAGCTACACCGCACCGTTTTGCTCAGGTGTGTAGCTTATGGTATATTCCAACTGTATTCCTTTCTCTTGAAAGTAAGTCTTCAGCTCGTTTGAGGTGTACTCCCCACCTCGATCACACCTGAAGCGACTTAGTTTGCTCTTGAAATGAGCAGATGCACTAGCTTCATAGATCTTGATGTAGTCCAATGTTTCACTCTTCTTTTCTAGAGGATATACAGCTGCAAAATGCGTGAAGTCATCCATTAGTTATAATGTACCTTTTCCATTATGACTCCGGTGTAATTGGGCCAAACAGGTCACTGTGGATTAGTTCCAGTGGCCTCTGTGCTCTTTTTCTTGTTTGGTTGTGTGGCAGCTTACACATTTTTTCCATGACAGCATATTTCACACACTTCCTTCACCTTAGTTCCTTTCATACCATCTACCAGGGTTTGCAGTTTCTGAAGCCCTGCCTTACTTGTGTGACCAAATATTCTATGCCACAAGTCCTCGCTTCCAAGTGTTAGGCATGCAATTTCCTTCCTGGTATGGTGTGTTAGCGTATACAACTTGTTGATCCGCTGTGCAACTGCAATCACATAATTTCCTTTCATTATTAGTGCCTTACCATCTTCAAAAATGATTGTGCATCCACTCATTTCCAGTCTTCTCACAGACAGTAAATTTATTTCCAAATCTGCAATGTACAACACGTGTGGAATGTTTACAGTATTCCATGTCCCGTCGACCAATGCAAAAAGTTTCATGTTTCCTTTTTGTGTTAATGTGACTGAGTGCCCTGCTTATGCCACTTTAATCTTCACAGGATTAATCTTTACACTTGTCTGAAAGAAATCAGATCGATTAATCATGTGCTCTGAAGGTCCAGAATCAAGCCGCCATACCACTTCATCACTTTCAGCCTTATTCGTTCTTGAGTCTGTTACATCAGATAAAGCTGAGAAACAGAATTCCTCTTCCTCCTCTTGAGTGACATTAGCAGCACCAGTTTGCATCCCTGAAAACTTTGTAGGCTGCCAAGGAGTGTTACGTGGTCTGGGATAGTCTCTCCGTAAATGACCACTGCCCCCACAGTTGTGGCACTTGTAAGAATGTGAAGCAGGCTTAGTATTACTGTTAGCTCCAGAAAATACCTTGGACTGGTGCTGATTGTATATTGTTGTTGCAGTAGTCTTTGTCTGCTGGTACTGGTATTTCTGTTTTCCTCCATTCAGTACTTGTCCTGGTCGAGTAAAGAAAGCAGTTGTTGACCCATTCCTCTGTGGTTTCTGTTTTCCTTGGAGATTCCTTTTAGATTCTTCATCCAAAGGTCTATTTTTGACAAAAGGAAGGGTTAAGTTCTCACCGTTTGCTGACATGGTTTCAATAGAGGTTACAACCATACTATAATCAGTTGGCATGGTCAAAAAGAAATGAAAAATCACATCTATCTCATCAGTATTTGCTCCAGCAGATTTAAGTTCTCGAATTTGTCTGTCAAACTTCAGAAAGTGATTTTCCAAAGTCGCATTAGTAAGGTTGTGTCACATTGCAAGCAACGCCTTACTTCCCTGTAGTTGACTGGCAATTCCTATCCTTTGAAAAGTGTCTGCTTAAGTTTTCCAGACTTTGAAGGCTGTATCATGGCCTCTGCAATATTCCAAATGACTATCAGCTATAGCACTTATAATAAGTAACTAATCTTATCTTTCTGCCGGAGTTTCTCATTAGCTGCTTCTCTGGCCGTTCGAGCTGCTGTTGTCTCGCCCACCGGTGCTTCAGCATACTGAACTTCCTCTGCGATGTGGGACATCAGATTCTTCTCGTCCAGTAGGACTTCAAGTCTGAATTTCCAATTGCCGTAGTTCTTTTTTTTTTCTTTTTCTTAGTCGTTTACCCTACAGGTTGGTGGAACCCACGGACTCAGCGAGGGAACTCACCATTCATATCCTCGCCGCTAGATGGGGGCTTCATTCATTCCATTCCTGACCCGGTCGTAGACTGGAAGCAGGCTGTGGATTTTCATTTTCATTTAGTAAAAAATTGGACTCGAATAATTCTAAGAAAATTACATGTAAAACTGTAGCTCTGTCAATAAGGAATATTCTTCGGCAATATCACATACTCAGGTAAATTAATTTCAGGACGCAGTTCACTGGTCAATGTTTCAGGATGGAGTTCCGAACTCTTCACCTTCCGTCTGAAGATTTGCAATGGTAAGAGGGGTAAGACGGAAGGGGGCTGGTGTGTGTTTTGAGAGAGACGAAGGGTGCAGAATATGGCTTTAAGCTGGGCGGAGTCTGTACAATCCGTACAGTGCAGCAAGTTTATCAATAGTCCCAGAAAATATGCGAACTTCTAGGACTAACCTAGCCCCTCCGGTCCACAGATTACCTACTACTACAGATAGCCGACAGCCATGCTAATTCTTGGTACCTAAGACTTCAGCACTGTCTGGTGTATGACTGATGTACTAGCAACATGTTGATCGGTAGCACCACCTATGAGCAGATCTCGTAAACACTAATCCTCCCGCCCCCTCACTTCCACCCTGCCCATTCCCCTCGTTCCGCTAAATATTCTCGTCCTAAATGCTCTGCCCACTTCAATGTTCCGAAAATCACAATCTCTCAATACTTATGGGACGTTTTTATGTGTGGAGATAATAATATGATCTACAAGAAATATCACATTCAAAATGCCAATAACAGAAAAAATTAATAAAAATAATGCCAAAGTGGGAAATTGTGAATTCCAGAACTTTGAAATTAACAATCACAGCATTTAGGACATAACCTCATCACTAATATTAAATTTCTTTCAATTTCAATTGGAGCATATTGCATTGGTGACAAAAATTATGCTACTACAAGGCCTGCAGCATATTATTACTCAGCTTAAAGAAAAAACTACAAAGGAAAAGTACTGGGAAGGGAGAAAATTCATATTTTAAAATGCTTGATGCTGTTAGCAATAACAGTAACATTTTAAGAGAGAATGCCAAGGAAACATGTGGTGTAACCAGATCCTAGTCACCCTAAAATTGTTAGTGTAATTAGTGCCAAATTCATTAGGGGACAGAAAAAGAATTGGATATCACAAAATTTCTATACAGTAATTCATTTCATATGCCCTTTTAAATATATCCAGTTAAAAATTTTGAAGGGTGAAATGCAGTAAGTAGACTACATCAAAAAATATCATCACACACTAATACAGTACATTCCATGACGTGCTGTGAAGGGGAAAGGAGAAATAGGACTTTCAATGAAAAACAAGAAAAAACACTCAATACTGCTAGAATTCATCATGTTTTATTTAAAAAGTTGTCAACGAAGAACGAAGAGAAGATAACAGCGAGAGACAAGATCAAACTTAGCAAAAATACAGTAATCAAATCTGGTCCTCCTAAAAGTATGTGTTGAGGCATGTTCCTTTCTTCTTTCTTGGCAAAGTATAACAGTAGGGTCCAGCACATAATAATGGACCTAGTTCCTCCTTGATGTAATGGCTGACACCAATGAACCGCAAATTCCTAAAACACATACCAGTTTGTATGTTGAATCAGTAAACTTAATAAATGTGTAACTTAATGCTTGAAACGGGGAACTTGAATTTGCTGACATTTGTGTACGTTTGCACCTACTATAAGTTAACTACATTTTAAAAGAGTCATTGTGTTTTTGATATTAATTCATTTAGGGCTTTCGATAACGTATTCATTTAGCCCCATGTATTTGGAAGTGTGTATGATTTGTTGATGATGATATTTGTTGTTTTAAGGGGCCTAACATCTTGGTTATCGGCCCCTAATGAATTGGGTGATCGTGAAGATGAAAATCAAATGTAAGCTATAACTGAAACTAACTACAAACTTATATACTAGAAGAAGAAATGGAAAACAAAAGGAGAATAAGGCAAACAAAGGACAGGAGGAAAAGAAATGCCCTCAAACCCTCGAAGAATGAGGATCGAGGGACTTGGAAGGAAGGAGAGCCACGAAAGATGGAAAAGAGGCAATGGAAAAAAGGGGAAAACCCGGACCCAGCTCAGGAATCCCTCGGGGTCGCCATCTCCCGAACTCACCAGCCGTGAGCCCCTGAGGGTGTAGCAATATCCAGGGTGCACCAAAGGTGGTGGGGCTACATACACCCTGCCTCCTTGAGGGCCTTGAGCAGAAGGCAGGAGATAACAAGAAAAGAAAATGAAGGCTGACCCCTCGCAGGAGGAGGGTATCAGAAAAGATGAGACAAGGGCCAATTAGGCAGGAAGAGAATAGACTCCCTAGGCCTCGGATACCCTAATACCGTCGGGGTCGGAAGAGAACAAGAGTTGACCAAGTGAGGTCGACAGGAAAGAAGACAGAGAGGAGCCCGGCACAAGTAAGTGGAATCAATGCCGGACTCAGCTGGGGCCCCGTGGTCGCCAACCCACGTTCCACTAGATGTGAGCCCCTGGGGGAGTGTATGATTTGTATGATAATCTGTGTTATTGTGGTATCTGTAGTAGTGTGTATACTTCCTGTAATTCAGGTGAGGACTGGAAAGGAGGCAGCCGTAGCCTTAAGTTGGGAACCATCCCAGCGTTAGCCTGGAGTATAAGTGGGGAAACCTTGGAAAACCACTTCTTGGATGGCCGAGGTGAGAATCGAACCTACCTCTTCTCAGTTCTGCCTCACAAAGAATAGTGTGCGCCGTTCCAACAGTCAGACCAGAATTAAATTACTTAATCAAGCTTGGAAACCAGCCCAGGACCTCAGGAGTGGCAGCAACCACACCACAAGGTGGTCTTATTACAGAATCAATTGATGAAAAAATCCCTCCATGTAAGCTTAGACATTGGCATCCTACGTGTTGAAAAATATTGTAAATAACGTGTGGGAATAAAATACTACCTATAGGTATATCAATCATTACATTGGCATACAATAAATCAATTATATTTGTCTTGTATCTATCTCACTGTTACAGAATATCATCGACAGAACCTAACACTTATTACCAAGAGTATAAAATAAAAATTGGCAGATGAGGGTGGGGTTATCGGGCCAATGGTTCCATGGTTTTATTGGATCTTCACGTTGGACTTGGTTCCACAGGACAAGAACACATTAATGTATATATTAACACATTAGTAAGACTATAATATGATCTTAGGCCATTAAACCTATTAGACCATGGGGGTGTATGTTAAGTTTTAATAAACTGTAATTACAGTCCTATATCAGTATTGCCATTACTACCAATTCGACCAACTGAACACCCAGCCCAAACACTGCATTCCTACCATAACATAAACCGAACAGCTTATTTTCCTGTGTATCTACAAAAATAAATAAAAAGTGCCCATAGCATGAATATGCAAGGAAACACATCTACACATTTGTTTGTTCTTGGCTTATTAGAGGAGGACAGGTGCATTTGAATGGTATTTGGGTCGCAGAACTATACACGAGTAGTCTAGTTTAGCACCATGACTTAGCAAAAGGATTTTCACGTTGGATTTGGTTCCACAGGACAAGAACACATTAATGTATATTAATGTATATAATTACACTTTGGTAAGACTATATGACATAGGCCATTAGACCTATTAGACCATGGGGGTGTGTTTTAAGTTTTAATAACCTGTAATTACAGTCCTACATGGCATTACTACCTATTCTAACTAACATGTGCAAGAACTGATCTCTTTTGAATACTGTAATAATTTTAAATTCAAGGAAGGGGAAAAAAATTAAAGCTTAGACACGTTGTCACGAATCATGAGATGTATATTCTATTGCAATGTGAAATTAATTAATTGATTATTAACACTCCTCAAGAACTTCATTACACACATGCAATAGGCCCATTTAAATATCTGTAATCAAGTTGTTGTAATGGTTTCTGGAACCCAATCTCCTTCATCGTGTACTCTATCGTAGGTCTGCATTATAGGCCTATTAAAAATCCATTACGAGAACCCACAGTACCAAGTTCCACTACCCACTGCCAAAACATTACGGTAACACAGACTTCTTACCTGGTCATAGACTGGATCATTTCTTAGGAGAGTAAATGCCATATATTCCTCTGCTATTTCGAGAACAGCGATTTACGATTTGTTTTTTCCTTCTTCCGGTGATAGGCACAGTTCACAGAATTTGGTAGGTCTACCTATGGGATAAATAATAGTGAAAGTTAATTGATATGTCAAGTAGAATGTCACCTGCGTCTAATATCAATTCAAAACTAGGCCTATATTTTTTACAGCCCCTACAGAAACACAAAACTTAAATTCTTAAAATAAGCGTACTTACTCGCCGTAGCAGAAGAAGAACTGTTCACTTCTCATTACCACGAAGAGGATGTGGTGTAAGAAAGATGAGAAAGAAGACATTAGCTTATTTACGGCCAATATCATTTCACAACACGACACCATACCAAGCATTCAACACATAAACAGGGCCGCCATGATTTCAATGCCGCCAACCCAGTAGAAATAATGTTTATTTAATGAAAAGTGCCGTAATTATCGCCTGTGAGCAAGATAACTACAAGGAAATGTCGGTTAATTCTTCAGAGTATATTCAGTAAATGTATTTACTGAATATTGGGATATTTTGTTACTTTTAATTTCAACGTTGTATCATTAATATGTTGGCAACACGATATACAGCGTTCCAATCGGCTGACTGACGTACTACACCGATGGTACCAAATAAATCCTATCTGGCTGACATCCCCTGCTCCGGTCGACGTTACAGGATCTGCTACTACAGTATTTGCTGTCATCCGCTTCATTGCGTAGTGACTAACACTCTCGGCTGTCATTGCGGAGGTCCGGGTTCGATTCCCGGCTCTGTCAATACATTTAATTCTGGTCTAAGGGCTGGAACAGGGTAGACTCAGCCTCAGACATCCTGAAATTGGTTCTCCGTGGTTTCCCATTTCTACTCCAGACAAATGCCAGGATAGTTCCTAACTTAAGGCAACAGCTGCCTCCTTCCCAATCCTCATCTGAATTACAAATACACACACTAATCACAATAATACAGGCTATCCGACAAATTCCACACACAGCCAAGTACACGGGGCTACATGACCACGATGTCTCAAAGCCCCTCAATATAAGCTAGGTTATAATTATGTGACTAATAACTTATAACCTATAATAGGGCGTACGTGTATTTGTCATATGCTATTTAGGCCTATTATGTCAAAATTTGATGTAAGACATCCATTAATGCAGAATAGGCTACTTCATTACAAATCTCAATTCGATAATTAAGTAGACCGTAAATCTACCGTATTATTGTAAAATACCATATAGATAACGTTGCACAGAGGTACAGTAGTGTTTACCTGTGGAAATAAAGATTTTGTGAGCTTTTCTCCTGTCCATTAGAGCATCCGAATGCTACACAAGCAAGGGGCATCTTGATTTTATATATATAAAAAAAAGCCATCTCCATACAGGCCATGGAGGCCCTGGGAGTAGTGGAAGGTAGAGGCTTCCACTTTTTGTGACATCGGCGCTAGATGGGATGGAGTTGTCAGCTCCACGCCCGGCCGCCTTTGCTCCCAGGAATCACCCTGGTACTCATTTCTGGTGTAGGCTGAGTAAACCCCAGGGCCATTTGCGTTTCCGAAAGTGGTAGTTATGTTTCTAAAACATAATAATACATTTATTGCAGCAAAACAGTCATATGTTGCAATAAAAGTAATAATATTGTATTAACTCCAAACACACTATGTTCTCTCTATGAAATAATAGACGTAAGATCAAATATATGAAAAGTATCACGACATATCAGCTGACTTGCAACCTGCGTGCAATACCGGACATGACTAGGCGATGACCAGGAAGCAGTTTTCAGCGAGGGTTACCATGGGAGGAGTTGTTCCAGTTGTTCCTACTGTTCAATGGCATGCCGATCCGTTGTGCATGAGATATTGCAACGTGCCAGACGGTCCTTACAACATCGTGCGCAGCTCTGTGTCGAACACGGAAGTCGTAAGCTAGAACGGTTGCTGCGTTAAACGACGTAGATAACTGAACCTTTTACAGGGCTAGGCCTATATAAAAACCAGTTCACGGAAACTATTACGTATGCAACCTTGCCACATTTCAGGCAAATGCCACTAAAAAAACATATCTTGCGAGGAACCAAACCTCCGTACTCTGTCTACTATCTCCGGAGCGCCTCTGTCTAGTGCGCTATTGCGAGGATTGGCATGCAGTAGGCAGTTTCCAACTTGCATACTGTATTACCTGTTCCTGGTCTGTGTATGCACCTCCTGTTGTAACGGACATGTTGGCTCGTGGGTGGTTTCTATGGCTGGATGACCTTCCTGACGCCATCCTCAGGAGAGGAGTTAATGAGAGATTAAATTAATATGAATGAAACTGGGCAAGGATGTGGAAGGAAGCGGCCGTGGCTTGTCAGACGGTACCGTCCTAGCATTTGCCTGGAGATAAAAATGAGAAGCCACGGGAAACCATTTCAAGGACGGCCAACTGTAGGACTCGAACCCACGTCTGCCAAGTCCACAGATAGCTTGGCCCCATGGCCTAGCGCTGCGCATTAACTAGTGTAACTACCGCTGTCGGTGGTAATAATGAAAAAATGAAAATCCACCGCCTGCTTCCAGTCAACCGACCGGGTCAGGGAATGGAATGAATGAATGAAGACCCCATCTAGCGGCGAGGATATGAACTGTGCCGGCTGCCGAAGACTGTCGCACTCCCCTGGGGCAATGATTAAATGAATGACAGATGAAATGAAATGATAGTAGAGAGTGTTGCTGGAATGAAATTGTGACGGGAAAACCGGAATACCCGGAGAAAAACCTGTCTGCCTCCGCATTGTCCAGCACAAATCTCACATGGAGTGATCGGGATTTGAACCACGGACCCAGTGGTGAGAGGCCAGCGTGCTGCCTCCTAAGCCACGGAGGCTCCGGTGGTAATAATAATAATAATAATAATAATAATAATAATAATAATAATAATAATAATATGTTTCTACCCCATATTATTCCCGTTTCTACGGGATCGGGGATGAGGTGAGATGAGCTTCTAATATACGGTAGCAAAGGCTTTTATAGTCGAGTGCCCTTCCTGACGCCAACATCATGAGATGAGCTAATGGGAAATGAAATAAACGAAATAGCACAAGAAGTTGGGAGGAAGTGGCCGTTGCCTATTAGATGGTACCGCCCTAGCATTTGCCTGGAGTTGACATTGGAAAACTGCGGAAAATCATACCCGTTGTAGGGATTCAAACCCACTCGTCTTTCAAGTCCGGCGATATCCTGGCCCTATGTTGTTCGCGGCGTGCTCGTTAAATCGTGTACCACGGCCGCGCGGGACACTGCAGCAAATCCCGAGATCGTAGGTTCGAATCCTGACAATGACAGCAGCTATCCTGAGTGTGGTTTTACCCAGGTTTTTCCACAGTCCCTCCAGGCAAATGCCGGGCTAGTACCTTCTGTCAAGTCCCGGGGCACCTACCCCATCCCTGACCCTCATTCAGCTACACACACTATTACAGTCATCACTAAGGTTCGGATGTTAAGGAAAAGTCATATTTTTTTCCTGAGCTAATTTTACCCGAAATCTGAAAAATAAATTTGAATGACGGGTCCCTGACCACGTTTAAAACAATTTGATGTTGCTTATAAATGCATATGTCGGTCATTGTTATTGTTTTGGTCATATTTGGTCATATTTTAGTGATATAAGGTCATATTTGGTTATAATTTCAGCATTTTTGTTTAAATTGAGGTATCGTTAACAAGGTACTTGTTATCTGCGTCGAGTTTCAAACACAGGATTTCCGAATAGTGTAGTAGATATATTTTTCTTTCTTTTCCCGGAACAGGCAGATAGCAGGTTTAGAAGACCTGATTCCAAGAAGGCGCTCCTCTACGGAAGTCTTTAAGCACATCCTTCTGGACAAGTTAGATTACGACACTGTACGCATGAGGTCACGGAACATGACGATAGTCATAGTTTTTAGGTCATATTTTATAGTTTTTAGGTCATATTTAGCTAGTTTTTAGGGCATATATGCTTGCATATTTTGTACATTTTTAGGTCTTAAACTTCCGAACCCTAGTCATCACACACATACAAGTTATCAGACAAATTCAACACACATCCAACTACACGAGCCTGATGACCAAGATGTCCCAAGCTCCTAAAATGAATTATTAACAACGACAACCACCTATGGTGTTACAAGTTAACGCGGTCATTATTATTATTATTATTATTTTTATTACTCGAGTGCCTGTGCGAGAAATCTCGCATATGTTAAACCACCCGCCCGGCTTTACTGTTATGCGGGCTGGACGCTACATATATGTAGTTCTGGCAGGGGCTATCGTCTTGTTTATTTGATTAAATAAATATATTTTCGTGGACTTTTCAAGAAATGGAAGATTTCTTCTGTACTATGGAGACGATTTGGAAGATTTTAGCACAAACCGCACCTTCCTACTCCCTCTGGTTTAAGAGCTTGAGTTTTGTGAAACACTAACCTTGGCGTTTTATATACATTACAATTATTATTGTATATAAAACGCCAAGGAGCCTCCGTGGCTTAGGCGGTAGCACGCCGGCCTCTCACCGCTGGGTCCGTGGTTCAAATCCCGGTCACTCCATGTGAGATCTGTGCTGGACAAAACGGAGGCAGACAGGGTTTTCTCCGGGTACTCCGGTTTTCCCTGTCAAAATTTCATTCCAGCAACACTCTCCACTATCATTTCATTTCATCTGTTATTCATTTAATCATTGCCCCAGAGGAGTGCGTCAGGCCTCGGCAGCCGGCACAGTTCATATCCTCGCCGCTAGATGGGGGCTTCATTCATTCCATTCCTGACCCGGTCGGAGACTTGAATCAGGCTGTGGATTTTCATTTCATTCATACAATTATTATTACTATTATTACAATCAGTAGACTAATGAGACACCTATGCCAATTAGTACATACAGTAGAGTCCCGCCAATCCGAATCCCGCTAATCCGAAAATCCGCCTAATCCGAACAGGGCTAGGAAAGAATATCTACAAAATTTGTTTTGAATTTCAAAACAGGAAATGATAAAGATTAAGATTAAACTAGTTTTTCCAAGTAAAAATATAAATTTATTAGCGGAGAAAAACTTGAGATAAAAGCTACCGGAGTAAACAGTGAATCTGTCGGCTATCTTACACACAAAAACTAAAAAACCTACTAACAATGTGCACAACAAAGTTTGAATGCAATTGTCTTTACGTTAACCACAAAGCAAACAGAAAAGCAAATCGACACTTAAGAAGAAGTGAAGTAAGTGATTTTTGTAAAAAAAAACAGCGAGTGAGTACATGTTCATGTGTCTGAAAGACCGTGGTTTTGCCAATTTGCCTATTACCCGTAGTGGAAGCTAATGTGTCGCAAAGGCATTGCTGCAAGCTAGGTAGACGCCAACAGTGCTAATAAAAACATAGTACAATATTGGTTTTCTAGTCTAAAAGTCAATATATTGTCGTATTTGAAGAAAATCCACCTAATCCGAATTTTCGCTAATCCGAACAGGGTTCGGTCCCAATTAGTTCGGATTAGCGGGACTCGACTGTACAGTTCGTCGCTTGGTAAGCTATAGCTCGAGTCTAAGCTGCGTGAACCTGAGAGGAATGTGCATCGCGGACTATGAGTAATGGTGTTGACGAGTGATGAGGTTTCTCAGTCCGTGCATAGTACAGAACCAAATACATTGGTCGGTGACTCACTCAGTCATTCCTAACACCACAGTGGTTTGAGCAACGGCCGAATGTTAGCAGTATTGGAATTGAAAGGAATAACAGATAACACAGCGGGCTGTTGACAGAACCTTCTCTTCACGCCCGACCCTTCCCTGCACTTTCTCCTCACCCCGCAAGTTCATAGAGCTTGGACTCGAGCAGTACCTCTCCGTTCACGACGACTGTAGTGTGTGTGTCATTCCCATATGTTTGGGCAGGCATTCTTACGATAAGATGAAACAGAAATAGCTCAAGGTTTCGATAACATAATTTACATCTTATGAGGATGTGGTTTCCTGTTGGGCACGTTGTTTCCTTGTGCAGTAAATTGTTAGCTTTTGTTGTTGTTAATTCATTTTGGGATTTTGTGACATCGTGGTCATGTAGCCCCGTGTACTCAGTTGTATGTGGAAATTATATGATAGCTTGTGTTATTTAGACAGCTGTGTTAGTGTGTTTATTTGCGATTGAGACTAGGATTGGGGAAGGAGGTGGCCGTGGTCTTAATTAAGATATCATTCCAGCATTCGCCTGGAATAGAAGTGAGAAACCAAGAAAAACACTTCTAGGATGGTTAAGGTGGGAATCGAACCCAAATCTCCTCAGTTTTGCCTCACGGGGATGAGTGCATCCCATTCCATCTCTCAGACCAGGATTAAATTTCGTGACGGAGCTGTGAATCAAAACCAGAACTCGGGGGTGACTGCTAAAAATGCCAGCCACTGCACCTTGAAGTAGTTAAATCGCTATATTTTGTTTTATTAATTGATTTGTGGGCTCATATGAATAATTTATTAGATCTCCCTCGTTGCGTAGTGGCTACCACTCTTGGGTATCGCCACGGACGTCCGGATTCGATTCCCGACACCTCCAAGAAATTTAATTCTGGTCAGGGGCTGGAACGGGGTACACTCAGCCTCGTGAGGCAAAACTGAGAAGAGACGGGTTTGATTTCCACCTCAGCCATCCTGGAAGTGGTTTTCCGTGGTTTCTCGCTTCTACTCCAGGCGAAAGCTGGGATGATTCCTAAATAAAGGCCATGGCTGCCTCCTTCCCATCCTCATCTGAATTAGAAATACATACACTAATACAGTCATCACAATAATACAGATAAATTACACACACACACACACCCAAGTACACTGGGCTACATGGCCACGATGTCGCAAAGACCCTAAATGAATCAACAACAACAACAACAACAAAACATTTAATAATGTATTAGTTTGATTTACGTGCACTGCTTTATCTAATTTCGGATTTAGAATGTAAGCACGCAATGTGAGTTAGTATTAGAAAACAGTGACAAATGGGCTCGGCGTAGGGATTTGGCGGCCCCATCGCCCAGTGGAAAACTACTGCAATCAGCTCAGTAGCGTTGCCAGGATCGACCAATGGGGGGTTATAGTTACTCGAAGCCAAATTCTACTAGCATTTCGTCCTGAGACGTAGCCGCGCTCGTTAAACGTGCACAATGGCCGCGAGGGTAGCTGCAGTAAGTACGGATATCGTAGGTTTGAATCCCGGTGCTGACAGCAGTTATCCTGAGTGTGGATTTTTCCATACTGTGCCCGCTGGCCGAAGGTTTCGGGGAGCCACCGGTTTCAAATGACCCTTCCGAGACCCTCTTCCAGTTAACACACAAGTATGGGGGACGATACATTCATAGGCTGGTGTAGCACAAAAGTCTGCACTCGGGGGTGTCGGGAATTAGTGAGGTTCGATCTTTAACCAGCTCAGAGGAATGCATCGATAACAAGACTAAACAAGAAAGAGAGGTCAGTCTTAGGTTAAAATCACAAATAAATTTTATTCAGAATAGATCCCTAGCCTAGCATGAGAGTTGCAAACGGCTAGTCCGATACTATTCTGCCCTGAAAGAAATATACAAAAAAAAGTCCTAAACAAGATCTAAATTACTCTCATGGTCCTAATACAAAATTCGACAAAATGAACAAGCTAAGAGAATGGCACGTAAGATCGGCCCTAAGCAATTACATCGAAATATCTTACGGGTGGATCAAACATCAAAAGAATCTACAGCAAAGCAAGACATTTACTTGTTTACAAATACTAGAACATTTACATTTAGTAGCAAGGGGAAAATTTGTCCTATGCTATGATGGTGCCATCTCTAACATTTATCTTTAGAGTTAAGTGTTAGCTAGTTCTAAATATCATTAATTAATAAACGAGATGCGTTTATTACTAAGAAAATCAAGCTATGTGCACAATGTTGCTGAATTTAAAAAAAACTATGCTAATACAACACAAATGCATACAATAATTCAGCACTCCTATGGTTGTGCAATTGGCACTGCCTGCGTACTCGATTTGTTACTGTTTGTAACAAACGGTCATAGTGTCAAAGTGTTAATAAAATAAAAAATATAGGAAAGCCTGCAAATGCGATAGTAATTAAACAATTACATCGACTCATATTGCTACTAATCTGATGTGTGTGCTTCAGTTATCACATCACCAATTAGTGGTCGACTAATCATGTGAAAATGTATCAAAATGTATCTACAATAGCTTAATAGTATCTAAGTGTTAACATTTGGTCCAGAAAAATAGTTTATTTTTAATGTTTATACATTTTATTTAGGTTTGGGGGAATTATAAGATTTGTTAGTTTTCAAAACCCTATTTTTGATTATTAAAGTTTCACACAATTATTTATTCCTGACAGTATTGTTGTTCAGTTTATGGACCTTTAAAAGCGTTCAGTGTATTCAGGTAACGTTTGTATCCAGCTTAAGCAAATAACTCAATAGTTCAATAGTTTACGAGACATCCTGTGTCATCACCAATATTTCATCACACTTATTAGACATCCTATGTCTTCACCAATTACTTTACTCTTATTTCGGATCCATTGATCCAGGCGCCTTCGGTTTTGGTACGACTTTAGTTAGTTCATTACCACCGAAATAACCACAATAACAATGTCGGAGGTATTCATCCACCGTCACGACTCATATAATACTCTTAATTTACAAAAGTGTGGAATCCTAATTGATACACGTCTGATTTGCTGGTAATAAAGATTAAGTGTATAGAAAACACATCCTGACAACGCTTTAAATAAACATGAAGGTTTCTGATACAAGCTAACTGTGTGTGTGCATTTATAAAATTGCCTCTTCCCTGAATAAATCGAACCTGCGTTCATTTGGTTACAAAATACAATTGCATTCATTGCCTGTGCGGCTTCTATTAAAGAAAATAAACCTGTTTTCAAGTATAGATCTGGCCAATAAATGTGAATAACGGAACTCTGCATACCACTTGTAATAATGTCAAGAATCTCACAGCCTTCTAAAACAAAATATTAATCCACTGCCTAGAATCGAGTGTGCTGTGTAGTGAACTTGGCTCGTAACCTTGGCCTTGATTTAACATTGTCAAACTAGTTTATTTGTCATCAGCCTGACAAAAATAAAAGTTGATAATAACTGTTTTTAAATGATACTAATGAGCATTGAAAATCCAGCCTTCCTGGCGTCTATAAATGTTTAATAAAACTTATATTTTCCACACGCGTCTTATAATTAGCTACCTGCATTGTGCACTAAATAAATGGAACCAAAATAAACTAAGTCTACTGTTTTCCACTCTTACAATACGCTATAAATATTTGATCTGACTTACAGATTCAGCGTCACTTGGTTCGAGTCCCGCCATGAGATGTTGTATGCGGTCTCGTGTATGGCTTTAGGTTACCATTTCATTGTGTCTGAACATCCTCCGTCGCCAATTCCCCACGCATGATTTAGCAATCACATGCCATCACGTGGTTGGAGTTGTAACTGAAGATCTGCTGGTTTATCATTATTGCGATGTTAGCGTTGGTAAAAATGTAGCACATAATTAAATAAATCTTTCGCGCACTGCAGCTAATATGCGGTAAAAAATTGCCCATTTTCACTCCGCCACTGGCTCTAGTCTCTGTCGCTTGTGCGACACTCACCCGTGGCTTGCACTGATATTTACACAAGAAAATATTAACACAATTAAATCAAAATACTGCCCATCCGGCAAATAACGATTGTACTTATAGTTTTGTACAGGTACACAGTTAATTAAATACACAGTTTATATAACACTGAAACATGTGTGTGTGCGTGAGAAAGAGACCATGCGGTCGCAAAGTTTACTTCACACAAGTCCATCATTTCACCTCGGATAATGATAAAAATATTTCACAGTTTTTGTAGTGGTGAATGTCTTCAAACCTTTAATTATAACACAATGCCATGATGGTTATCTATAAGAGAAATATTCGCAGATTTTTCCTGCCACATGGTTTCCTTTCACTTGTGCTCCATCATGCACATGTTGTCTCTTCCACTGACGAATAGGAACTTGTGTTACCAAATATGGCGTGCTCTCAGTACATGAGCTGGCCGCGTAAATTGATAGTTTCTTCGATTTACGAAGTATGCTGTACTTCAAATATGCAGAATTACTTGGTTATAATTATAGTTGATTTTTGGAATGTGAAAAATAAGTGAAAATATAATCATAAGCGATATTGCTTCAGCTTCTTCCCGCCGCTCGCAGGGTATGTTCAGTTACATTTCAGCATAAGTTTTAGTCTCTGTTGTCTGAGCAAACATGCGTCAACGTGCGCAATACTCCCTGCAGGAAATTGCCGGTATAGTGCCTTACTTCATGTCCCGGAGCGTCTATCCCATCCTTGCCCTTGATACATTTAGACACATTACTACAGTCATCACAGCAATACAGGTTACCAGACAACTTCAACACACACCCAACTATACGGGGCTGATGACCAAGATGTCTCAAGCCCCTCAAATGAATTAACAACAATTCTACAAGTATTTTCATTCTTCAATGAGATATTATAACACAAGAAAAGTTTCATGTATTTTGCATCAGAAGTTTTCGAGTAATACAATATGCACAAAAGTCAACAAAGGAAAACAGTTCTTTAAAAGATGAAGTTAATTTTTGACTGAAATGGTAAATCTAGAACATTCCTGTTCCCCTGACAGGAACAAAATAAACTTGAATCTATCTGTGCTACCAACATGAAGACTGCGTATCTCTCAACAAGAGAAAACATTTACAGAAGTCTCAGCAAAAGTGGGCATGTCCTGTCACCATGTATCATGTTGGTTTATGAGTTATACAATAGGCTACTCATTTTTATCTATATTCAGGGTTTTCAACAAGATCCTGTGCTTTATATTGCAATTAGCCCTGAACACCTGAAATATCATTTTCGAAGAATTTTGTCACCTACTAAGTCCTTTTTACCTTACAAATGCTACATACAGCCGGAAAAAGTTTTAGTTGCTTACACTACACATGCGACAAATTTCACTCGTAACTGGGAGATAAACGTAATTCGGGGAATTTATTGTTGGACATACAGTATACTGCACTAAAGTTATATGAAGTAACTCGGCTGACGGTGATCTCATGCTCAAGAAGTTAATCACGATCCAACAAATAGCGTTAATGTACCTTATTAAAACGCGTTATTTTTAATTAAAACTAGATTAGTTTACATATTACTTCTCACCCGCTGAGAAAAGAAAAAAGCTAATATTGTCCCGCCGGGTGGGATTCAAGATTATTTGGCGCTAGCCTCAGTTTAAAATAAGCTATATTTCGCGGGGGAAAAGTTAGATAGGCAAACCTGGCAGAGCGGAGTTGCATTACTACAGTCTAAAATACACAGTCACTAAGCTCGCTGCGTTACGAAATTGCATCCTCTTGGTAGATGGAGCGACACGAGCGCTCGCGGCGGCCAGCAAGCTGGCAACTGCCTTGAGCGCATCTTTCTCGAAACTGATGATTACACTTTTGTAGGGGTTTTATGAATTTTAACTCACCTGAGTGATTATTTCAATTGTAAACATAAGTCATGTTAAATCACAATGTTGATACACTGTACACTTTTAATTCATAGGAACATAAAAAAATGCTCTGGTTTTCATTAGTTCAGTCCTCCACAAGTATCCCTAGGTACAGTTGTATAACGTATTTAACAAGTCTTGCGTAGAATTAATAGCCCATACTAGTTATAAATTCATGTGTTTGTTTCATTGGAAGTCGCGGGCATCTTGACATACTGTAGAATGGAACAGAGGCCCCCGATTCTAGGATGTAACGGGTAATCTCGAGAGCCACTGAATAGATTTTGATGCGGTTTTCACCATTCTGTAAAGGATTTCTCGAGGAAGGGTTCTGTAGAAAAGCATTCATTTGTGACCACGGGAAGCCGAGCAGTAAAGATTTCAGTGAATAGAATCGAAGAAAAACCTGTGGTCCGTGTGCCATTTTAGCTTACGCTGGATAAACCGTTAAAAATATCTATATAGGCCAACTATGAGTGTAAGAATTGGTCAGCATGAAAAGTTCTACAAAAGGTCCGCGACAGCATATCTCTATCTTTAATACATCATCCACTATAAGTGATTTTACGTTTTCATTTCTGCCAAAAATCTCCATTCAGTGGAAATATAAATTACTAGCTTCGGAGCGAGTTTACGAGGTATCGAGCGAGTTTATCACCCCAGTTTCGGCCAGCATCAACTTTCGAGTCGTGTAGAGTTAAGACTTCAGAGAAGAGTATGAGAAGAGTATATGTGCTTGGAGTATCTCTGTTCACCTCGGATTTTCTGAATTGCGTCTGGGACTTGCCGTTCGTGCGCCTTTCAAGATTACGCTGGGTAAACCGTTAAAGATACCGGGTGAAGCAGAGGCGGGTTACTAGTATGGGTATTATCGTAAATAGCTATGAAATATCAAATTCTTGACCATATCAAAAGCTACTGTCGACCAAAATATTATGTGCACTCGAGTTCGAAGGTTGTTTGTGAAGTAACCAATAGGCCTACATAAAATCCAATAACATCATCATTTTCGTCGTTCTATTTTACGTTAGTTCATGTAGGTTTGAAAGTTTAAATTTATATTTTAATATTTTTTTCTACAATCTGCCGTACAGAGGAAGCAATCTTTTAACAATTAAAATATTTATTCCATGCCTGAAGTCCATAATATTGTTGCTCTGATAGTTCAATATTTCCTCCACAAGATGGGAGTTATAATCCAATTTCTATAAAACTGGCGCTTGGTTCCTTTATGCGTAACGTAGTCCAGTTATCATTTACACAGATGAGGGTGAATTTTTTCTGTAATTATTGAGTCGTATCCGTCATATGATATTTGTATATTTCAGTAGCCTACTGAGAAATAATGAGCAGTAACTAATACGAGAACTGCGTGTAATACTCATAACGAGTTCACACCATGCCAGCATTCACATCGAGTAGAAGTTGAAACCCACGGGAAACCACTTCCAGGATGGCTGAGGTGGGGATTGAACCCGCAGTTATGCCTCACGAGGCTGAGTATGCCCTGTTCCAACCCTCAGACCCGAATAAAATTTCTTGGCAGAGCCGGGAATCGAACCTGGGCATCCACGGCGACAGCCAAGAGCGCTAGCCACTACACAACGAGGCGGACTTGGGTAGATTATTAGCTTGGGAATAACCTAACCCCCAAGGGAAGATGATGAAGAAAAAGAGGTGGGTTTCGGACTAGAGAAAAAGGATGGAGAAATAGGACGAGAGTCCAACAGAAGTTATCATTTTAACTTTAAGTATACTCAAAGGCAGCTGCCACGGCAAATCCGCTTTCCGATACCTTAAGTGGGTAGGGACCTGGGCGAAGCTAACAGGAAACGCAGCTGAAACTTGGGCTATTCGCAAGAAAGTTGCTATAGCGTATTCCCTCTCAAGCACAAAGATACCTACTATGGGGAAGGGTGGTGGTCTGGCAAGACAAAGAGTAACAGATTTATTGTGTATCTGTTCAAAGGAGTTTGTTTCTAAACTAGTATTTTGAAGAATACAAATAATTTGAATCAGCCGTGATATTTTAGTTCTTGAAATTGTAGAATTTCTAAAGAGCGACCGAATGCTTTCAAGAAGGATAGGGATAAAGCAATTATACCCTTGGGAATAATTTTGGTAAGAGGACCAATAGTTGCATTTAGAAATGACTAAGCTTTTACCCAGCAAGGCGCCGACTAAAAGTTTAGACAATGAGAAACACTTAAATGTTGAAATACCAACCATAAGTGGTAGAGAGAATCTCCACAAGCAGGAAGCTGGCGTAGCGAGCTATGCTTGCCTTACTGGCCAGTTAGAATTAGCTATTAAAGCTAAGAGAGACTTTACTTAGTTAGTAACTAAGAGTTCTTGCTCAAATGCAACAAGTGGTGAAAACCTTATCAATGGATTTATTTTTATTAAAGAGGGCATAAACCTAGGAAGAGTCAAGGAAGACAGGATCTTGCCTAACCGTTATGTTTGAGAAATGATAAATCAAAAGAACAAATCTTAATTTATTTAACAATGTAAAAAGAAGTAGTTTATGTAACAAATATATAATATTGATTTTGTAAATAATTGGGGTCGCAGACCTCCGAAAATATCTAAAGCTTGCGCCAGGCAATTGACAATTCCTTTGGTTTTAAACCTTTTATATGCTTTAAAATCTTCGTAAGATTTTGAAATGTTGTTAAGATTAACAAATGGGAAATTTAAAGATAATTGACGTAATTAAGGTTAAACAATAAATCAAGTACAAGATGTGTACTTTAAGGATTTCTAGATAGGTATCTTAGAAATATGAACAAATAACAACTTCGAAAGTAACAACAACAACAAAACAGGAATAAATGAAATAGAAGTTTCTATAACTTCTTGTATTATTGCAGAGCTATATTTGGCGATTATACAAATAGGGCAGGTCACTTATTGTGAAACCTGAAGAGAAAAATTGAAAAGAAGTTTCTAGAACTCCTATGTGGGTAGGGATCACGAGAAAAAGAGGGCAAATTTCCCTTTCGTGAAACCTAGAGAGAACTCACTTTTGAGTAAAAAGAATTGGATTCCCTCATTAGAAGGGAGAAACAATATAATTTAAGGCGTGTACTAGACTCGAAGTTTTACAGACATTAATTCGTTATACGTGGAGCAAGTAAGGGAGGGCACTTATTGAGAGTGACACCTCATTGAAAAAAGACCTAAAGTAACAATTTTATTATTTTAGTTTGTTAGTAAAGGGTTTGGGAAAGATCAAATGGGATTGTGGAAGAGTGTTCATGGCCGTATTTATTGTACTCGGACGAGCGCGACGCGGATGAAAAGTTGAACAGGCACTGTTTTCACTATAGTCTGTTGATATAGTTGAAAAGTTCACTGTAGTAGCACAAAAAGTTGATGGCAAAGAAAGTTATATCAATGGAGGAAAATAACTAGTTACACTAGATTTGCGAGAGTCTATTGCTTGAAAAACTTGTAGGTTATAGTTGAATGCACCAGAAAAATCCCAACGGAGGTAGAAAAATTAGATATTGATTAGCAGTTCATAAGGAAGATTCCTTAGTTGGAAAAAGTATTCCCATATGTGAGTGGAAAGTACTAGAAGGTTTAACTCGTAGATAAATTGTTCGGCATGGAAAATTCCAGAACAATCATGACTGAAGAATAGGGCAAAAGTTAGTCCAGCGGTGGAACGAGCTAAGTATTTTATAGACAGTGGGTAATTTAATGGTGTCCCACGTTGTGAGAAAATCTCTAATTTAATAAGCATAAGAAATGCTGCTTCATGTTAAGATTGGCTTAGATAGACAAAAGCCCAACATAGAAAATCCCGCGAAGGATGATTATTGCCCCATATAAGAAATCTCACACTGCCTATAAAATGATCATTAAAAAGCATGTAGCTATTTAAAATCAATTAAAATAAGTTGAAGAACGTTGAAGTAGTACTTAGCTCATTTCTGATGAACGGCGAATCCTTAGGTGACCGTTAGTCAGGAATTCACAACATGGCGAAGATTTGAAAGTTTGTCTCTCGAGGTGAGAAGACGAGCTTTAGTAAAGCTCCGACTGACTAGTTTGACTTCAAACGCACAATTGAGGCCAGCTCAACGGAGCGCGAAGAGACCAGGGAAGGGAAAAGAGTGGGGGTAGGAGACAAAAGGAATACATATAAGAATAACCAACATAACAGAAATAAATTTTCTTGATGAAATGGTCTTCAAAGAGTTGAGAGCAGGCGTCGCTAGCGCAGCTTGGTGGGTGAAAAAGTAGACGAAGTTCTCTTGATCACGGAGATGATAGCTGGCGATAGCGACGAGATCTGGTGGCTAGATTGGTAAGGAAGTCCTCTTGTGCAGGGAAAAATTGAGGAACTTCAGAGATTCGCTGCTAGATGACGCTAGGTGGGTCATGGAAGATATATATCTAGAACAGACTTACAGGTAGTGTAAGAAACATATACCAACAAAGAGAAATCAGGAGATCACTGTTGGTGTTTGCGAAAAAAGGAAGGGATGAACTAAAGCAAAGAGAAGCAAAAGCTTACTCTGTCTTACCGTGTATTCCAAAGAATACACCAGGACTAGATGGAGAAAGAGCAAGCCCTACATCCACAGTACGGTAGTGTCTCCATCTCCGTTGGTAAAATAAATATTGTATACAGGGTGTTTCAGAAATACTTTTACAAACATTGGGGATTGGTTCCTTACACGAAAACAAGAAAAATAGTTCATTTACACATATGTCCGAAAATCCTTCGTTTTCGATTTATTAATAAAAGAACATTATAAAGTGACACACTAATTGACAGCCTGTTTGGAAGTATTTAACACATGAACTCATATCAAAAAAGGTTCCTGACACCGACAGATGGATAAACTGTCAAATACACAGGTGTTCCAGACAGGCTCGCCATCAGCACCAGTTTAGGATTAATGTGTGGGCTGGCATTGTAGGTCCATACGTTCTACCAGCACGTCTTACAGGTGCTGTCTCCTGAGACTTTATCCAGAACACCCTTTCAGACTTACTGCATGACAATGTGCCCCTGCAAATACGACAACGTATGTGGTGGATGCATGATGGGGCTCCAGCACACGTTAGTCACCTTGTTCGCACTGCACTGACGGAGATCTTCCAGGACAGATGGTTGGGCAGAGGAGGACCCGTTCCATGGCTTGCACGGTCCGTTCGACTTTTATCTGTGGTGTCAAGAACCTTTTCTGATATGAGTTCATGTGTTAAACACTTCCAAACAGGCTGTCAATGAATGTGTGACTGTACAATGTTCTTTCATTAATAAAGCGAAAACGAATGATTTTGGGACATATGTGTATACGAACTTTTTTTGATGTGTAACATCTTTCCGTTCGGTTGCTGGATAGTTTTGTGGGAGTGATTTTGAAAATTGGGGACGGAAGTGGATCGGAACGATCGAGCTGGCAGTGGTGGATCAAACGGAAGTATGCACTGCCCGCTCGATCGATCAAACGGAAGTGTACTAGCTGGCAGTGGTGGACAACGGAAGTATGCACTGCCCGCTTAATCGATCAAACGGAAGTGTACTAGCTGGCAGTGGTGGACAACGGTAGTATGCACTGCCCGCTCGATCGATCGAATGGAAATGTGCCCTAGCTGGCAGTGGTGGATCGAACGGAAGTATAAGACGCACTGCCAACTCGATCGATCCAGCTGGCACTGGAAAGAGAAACAATCAGCGCGCGGTGTCGAAAATTGATACCATGACGCACTCTCGGCTATGTGGAATGTATATGACATACTGAACGGAAAACGCTCATGCGAACTCTGGTGTCAAGTGATTTAAACAAATGACATGGTACATGTTCGAAGTCTTCGTATCAGTATTGTACAGTACCCCAGGGGTATGCACCCCTTGGAGACCATCCCCCCAGCATCTATCTAAATATCCTAACGGGCAACCCTCGTAAAGCCAAGCCAACATACATCAACACCGCAAGGACAGCTTGCCATTCTAGAAAGCAGCTCAATCCTTGCACAATTATTACACACAGCGACATATTATTAACTGGGGCAGCTATGCCATCACATTGCTGACAGCATAGCGCCCAAGAATATAAAAGGAGGCCTAAGGAGGTCACAAGGATCTCTCCATTATCAGTCTTTCAGTGGTGCGGCCGAAGGCTACGTTGGTGTCATCAGAGGTGAGTCAGTCGTGTTCAGATTTCCTACTTTTGTAACCTTTGCCCACAGCTTGTACTTTCACATTGTGAACATTGTTACATTCCCTACAAGGGACTCATACTTTAACATCACAGACCAATAAACACTTGGTCAACACTCTACACTCGCCTTACTGTTTATACGCCTCTTTACATCCCAACGCCCTTCCTTATTCCCGTCACGGTTAGACGTGACACACGGTAGTCTGACAGTGCTAGCTCAGATATCATTGTATTTCTCGCGGCGGCCCGGCTGCTAGGGAGCAGCGCGTGCCACTTAGCTGATACAAGCACGTTCAGTTATATAATAAGCCAGTCAGCTGAGCGACCAGCACAGTGACCCTTGCATTGAGTCACGTCCCCTAAAATACTACTACATTATTTATAGGAGCGCCCCCTAGTTCCTAGCACACCACAACACTCTACACTGGTCAGCTTACCCTGCCAAGGGAAGCTACCCCTTTTTAGGCACAGCTTTATAAATTAGCACAATAACACTTTCCTTTTAGATCCAACCACCCCAAACAAGGGATCTAAAACAGTATTTAAATGGTAAAATGCCTTAATATCAAACATTGTAAGTAGTCGGCATTGCACTGGCATAAGGCATTTTAAACTCAATGTCACTCAGGAACATTATCGAAACAAGCAAAATATAAATGAAACTTAATTCCGTAATGCAGTATTATTGGAACGTGGAAATAAGTCACCATATTGTGCACAATATCTGCGTAGTCGAAATAGCCGTGGGGTTATTGCCTATGACTGTGAAGCTAGAGATCTTGGGATCGAATCCTGGGTGGGGTAGGTATTTTTGCTACCAGATTATCATTTTAAACGATATTTATCATATCAATATGACCCATTTTAACAGAATCCATATGAAATTACGTGTTGGTCTGTGAGTCAAGAGGGCCTGTTTATAAGGAATTTAAGGTTATGAGCGGTGTCGCGTCCATTAATCTAGTTGATCCATATCGTATTCTTTATTTAGGCTAGTGCTGGTGGAAGCTACAAATCATCTAATAAAATGAGTTCCGTATTATAAACTACAATATCTGTAAAACACTCCCTTTTACAATAGATTAATATTTGTGCCAATAATACTATAAAATACCGGTGTATCAACAATTTCACGTGAGGTTTCTTCTATGTCCGATGTTACACATCATATGCGACTACTGTAATGCTCGTATTTTTTTCTTGTTTTGGTGTGAGGAACCAATCCCCAAAGTTTGTAAAAGTATTTCTGAAACATCCTGTATATAGCAATATGCATAAGCTACATATTGTTTTGGTCTCTCCTCGATCTCAATGCTCTTCCGGCTCCGTGGCTACTTGGGCAGCATGCTTAGCTTTGTATGGGTCCCGGGTTTGATTCCCAGCTGGGTCCAAGGGATTTTAACCTGCTGAGTTTAGCTACCCTGGCACGGGGATTGGGTATTTGTGACGCCATCAAGAACGAGATGACAGAAAAAGAAGTACCGGTAAACAAAAAACGAAAGATAAAATAAAAGAAAACGAAAATAATAAATATGTTTAAAAAACAAAAATAAATGCCCGCTGTTAGAGCTTACTGTCGACCAAAGTATTATGTGTACTTGAGTTTGAAGGTTGTTTGTGAAGTAACCAATAGACCTAAGTTACATAAAATCCAATACCATCATCATTTTCGTCGTTCTATTTTACGTTAGCTCATGTAAGTTTGGATTTTTTAATTTATATTTTAGTATTTTTATCGCAGTTGGAACACAAAAAGTGCACGTTTTTAAGCGTGTTTCAACCATGCGTCACATTTAAGAATTATTATCTCAAACGCCCGTCATTAGATCGAATCCAAATTTTAACACAATATACATTGGAATGTTGTATAACTGGTTTATTAATTTCACAATTTTGTGTGCCCAAGAAACAAAGTTGTTATTATTGTTGTAAGCTAACTTTTTCTCGGCTCGGGATGGTTGGAAAATGTAGTTCTTGGTTGCGTTGTAATCGTTATACATCAAAAAGTTATGCTGTATGACTGTG
This sequence comes from Meconema thalassinum, assembly GCA_946902985.2. Taxonomy (NCBI): domain Eukaryota; kingdom Metazoa; phylum Arthropoda; class Insecta; order Orthoptera; family Tettigoniidae; genus Meconema; species Meconema thalassinum. The sequence goes on from OX336389.2 coordinate 318,909,125, forward strand.
AAATACGTAAATTAATTCACTTATTTTACATCGGTTTGTATTTGTACGAGGAAATAACACATGGTTCACCAGCTAGCCACTCCGGGAAAAGCTGTACAGCGTTGCTGAGATGGAGCCCATCACTTCCGAGTGAGACGCGCCATAATGCGTGTGGGCACCATTTCGGCAACGCTGTACAGCTTTTCCCGGAGTGGCTAGCTGGTGAACCATGTGTTATTTCCTCGTACAAATACAAACCGATATAAAATAAGTGAATTAATTTACGTATTTCACAGTCATACAGCATAACTTTTTGATGTATAACGATTACAACGCAACCAAGAACTACATTTTCCAACCACCCCGAGCCGAGAAAAAGTTACCTTACAAAAATGATAACAACATTGTTTCTTGGACACACACAATATTGAAATTAATAAACCAGTTATACAACATTCCAATGCATATTGTGTTAAAATTTGGATTCGATCTGATGAGTGGTTTTTGAGATAATAATTCTTAAATCTGACGCATGGTTGAAACACGCTTAAAAACGTGCACTTTTTGTGTTCCAACTGTGATAAAAATATTAAAATATAAATTAAAAATTCCAAACCTACATGAACTAACGTAAAATAGAACGACGAAAATGATGATGTTATTGGATTTTATGTAGGTCTATTGGTTACTTCACAAACAACCTTCAAACTCGAGTGCACATAATACTTTGGTCGACAGTAGTGAGATTCAGGGGCGAGAAGTAGGGGAGCCAAACTTGAGGGCTGTGCCTGAGGATGAACTGGGAACTGTACTGCGAGCTGGCGGCTTGGCGGCTTGGCGGTTACGGAGTCAGGAGGCGCCCGGCTGCTGACTCACCAAGGTCGTGGCAATGGCCAATGGGCCTATGTCTGCGCTATAACAGCGCTGAAGGTAATTCAAGCGGCCAGAGGTAAATAATAAAGCTGTTGTTTCTTCATTTAAAAGCTTCATTTTGCGACATCGTGGTCATGTAGCCACGTGTACTTTGGTGTGTGTGGAATTTGTCTGATTACCTGTGTTATTGAGATGACTATTAGTGTGTGTGCTGCAATTCAGATGAGGATTGGGAAGGAGGCGGCCGTGGCCTTCAGTTAGGAGCCAACCCGGCATTCGCCTGGAGTAGAAGTGGGGAACCACGGAAAAGCACCTCCAGGATGGCTGAGGGTTAGCCTCACGAGGCTGAGTGAACTCCGTTTGAGCCCTCAGACCAGAGCCGGGAATCGAACCCGGGCCTCCGTGGTGACAGCCTAGCAGGGCCATCCAGTCATTGCGCTCGGGAAGCACTGGGCAGTCAGACTAGCGCTCCTTCCCCTACCACCACTACACTGTGGCAGCGAGGACACCTGAGACAGACGGGCGATGTTCGGACCGCGTCGACTAGTACAGTCGTGCAGCCGACGGCTTTTGTGGGATCGTTGACTTCATATTGATAGGGCTGTTTTGCCAGTAAAAATATACCGCATATACAAATCGAATGACACTCCGATGTATGGAATGTTTAGGAATCGAACATACGTGTTAAGTAAAGAATATTGTGATTTATTCCAAACTGAAATGTGATCACATTAGGGAGGAAAATTCAACTCTTTACCAATATGAACCTTGAGTGACTTTTGCTCCGTCGTTTTTACGAGCTTTTAGTTTTGGAGGAAACAATCTTCTCCAAATATTTCTGGACACAGCTATTCGTAAACAATTTCGCAAGTTTCTATCGCTCATCGTTGCACGATGTTTACTTTTGATAAGTTTAAGAACCGAAAAGAAACGCTCATAAATGAACGTTGAGCCAAAGATTGCTCACTTCGGCGCGGCGGCGGGCAGATCGTGCGCTCAACCAGCCAAGCTCCTCTCACCTTCCACCAAAGTGCTCGGAGCACTGGCTTAGAGCGCGGCCGGAGCGCTGAGTGGATAGCCCTGGCCTAGAGTGCTGGCCACTACGCAACGAGGCAAACATAAGTATTAACTTGTAAAGCGAGGTTCAGTGTACACGTAGATTGATTTACTTTGACTGAAATGATGTTCTGGGGATATTTTCAGGGAAGGAATAGCCCAAGGAAAGCTTGCTCACACTCACCTTGCTAATGGGTCGATGGTGAGGTCTGGCCTTCGTCTCTCTTATCCGGTCTTCTGGTACAAAGTGGTACGACCTCCGGCGTGCTCGCGAATTTGTCTATGGTGGTCTGTTCCGCCTGTCGTCTCGTCCTATGTTTTTATTTGTTACATGATTCTTGAGCCAAGGTGCAGCTCTGTTCTGGATTCCTTGGTGTGTTTGATTATTGTTACTTGCATGCAGTGTGACCGTCCCCAAGTCACAAGGGATCGAACCCTCACTTTCGAGACTTATGATTCAGATGAATCGAGCATATATTTCTATTTGATGCTTTTATCTGTATGATAATTTATTAGAGTGTATTATCCAATATGATTGATTCCCGTATAATTTGTTTAGCTTTAAGATGTTGATTTATATCAGGATCCAAGTCGGGTTGTAATGTGCACATTTGAAGAAGTATGTCTTGTCTGACAAGCATATTGCACCAGTTTTCCGGGTTGGAGGTACTGTATTCTGGGCGGCGGGTTTATCCAACGGCCGTGGCAGAGGTGACTTAGAGGTCGAAGCAGGTGATTACATCTGGCATCTAGGTAATGGAGGTGTGTTTTTGAATAAGTGTATATTGTTCTAATGGACTGGAATCTCACCATCCGTGATTTTGGTCGTGTGGACCAGACCTGGGGATGGGGTGACGTGATTGATATTACGGTTGACGGAGGCTAAGAAGATGATTACTCTTTCGATAGATTTCGTCTGGTGGGGATTGGTCTGGGACCGCGCTCATTCATTTTGGTAGGATGTTTGGATTTAGAAGTTGGAGGAGATCAAGTCTGGTTATGCTTGGTTATCCTTGGGAAATAGAGGTAGATCTGAACATTCACGATAGCGTGTTAAGAATTTCATACTGAGCCGCAGGTCGGGATACTCTTCAACTGAGGATATTCTGCCTAGTTTCAGGAAAGTCAGCAATGACTTACTGTCTCAAAAAGCGTAAGCTACTGAAAGTTCGAGTCTGATTACCAATATTCGAGGGCCATCACAATAGTTTTCTATTCGGTGAATACTGGTCAAATATGGCAGGTATTAGTAAATTCAGGTGCGGAATAGGTTCTGGAATTCACCAAACGGATTCAGAGCTCTATAATAAATTTAAATCAACGAGTACTAAATTAACTCGTATGATTGTAAATGAAGGCAAACTCAAGCCACCAATAGAATCCAACAGTACGAGGCGTGTGACACAATTTAGCTACTGCAATACCAAAGTAATTAGGACTGACTATATGGGAACAAAAACCCCTGAATCAGTAGTTATAGTCATGAAGCCAGCAGCACAAGTCAACATCATCTTCCAGGGTCCGTAAGTGTTCGTCATAAAAAGGATGCCATTGTATATTGTGCCCTTTTAGCAAGAAATATGCCAATCACAGTATACCAGCGTAGCTCAATTCGGAAATTTCGGGGCAGCGGTAAGTTCCCCCACTCTGTGACTCACATATTTTGGATTAATTAGAGGATACACTTGCAAAAATAACAACAAAATCAACTCCTATTTAAACACATTTAATTAATACAATTAATGGCGCTACAAACACTTTAACAATTTAATTACTGACCCATAATCATCTACTTGTTCCAAATGAACAAGGAATCACAAATATAATAAAACAAACATTGTATTTAAAACATGTGGTTTCCACATAAACCAACAATTCCTACTTAGTCTTACTTCCATACAGCATCACTGTAAGTTTTATATAACTCCGAGCTCTTTTGGCTCCATGCTTTACATTATAATGGTGTCATTCTTGTACACCTCAAATACTATCCTTTATATCTTCTTAATTCTCAAAAACAAATTTATAATTACATTTAAAATTTATGTTAATTATCTAACTCAATATTTTGGGCATGTCCACACCTTCAATTGTTATCATCTCTCTTTATTTTCACAAATATATTAAGGTAATCAGGAAATCAATTGTGTACTCCAGAGCATGAAGATACTTGACACAGTCAAAAAACTATAGTTACTCCCGAAACTTAGTTGCCTTCAGTTAACTCGTGGAATCCTACGTCCTTACATCATTACAATAGGGATTGTTATTTATCTCTTATATTTTATAAGACCATTATCATATAAGAAACTACGATCTGAACAGGCAAACGAAAATATCAATCTACAAGGACCTCGGTTCAACGCCCGGGTCGTTAACAACTTTAAACACTCCTGGTGTATTCATTTCTCTTTACAACATCTTACGAGACGGTTTCTGGCCACTCTCACTCTAAGAAAGCTAGACCCTTATACTCGGGCGCGATTTATGACACGTAGGGTGACGGCGACTCCCTGTCTAACCCACGTTAATAGCTTATTTCCAAGGCTTTCAAAACAGACCTTCACATTATATTCAGTTCTGGGGAGAGACCGGGCTTTACTGTACCGTACTCATTCAAACTACTATTCCTTGGGTTCAAAGACCACTTTCGTAACCTTGGCATTTATTAATTATGAGAGGGTCCTCATTGATTTGGAAGATTAATACACATTCGACGACGAAGAATTAAGGGGCTTTTATCATCAGAAGATTCTGCGTTCGAATCTCTTCACGTGCCTCGGGAACCATTCCCATACAGAGGACTTATACAAAATGCGATTTAAAGTCGGCCGTGGCCCATATGACATACGCTCAATAATACCATATATTAGCTCCCTTTCAAATACATACACAATGCCTCGTGATACTACGTCACAAATAGAGGACTTATACCATTATCAATTCACTGCAATCAACTACCCTCCATAAGTAATTTACCAAGTATTTAACCTCTACGCGTTCCTAGCGTGACATTTTAATATTATTGGCGCTCTTTTGCGCTATGCGTTATTTTAAGCCGAATTGTCTTCCCAAGAACTGATAAATCTCATTAGTAACAATTCATATTATTTTAATTCTTATATTAATCCTTTCCGTTGCCGATAAATCGCTCCCTTTTAAAATATTCCATTGAACATTATATCTTACACATATGTTAAGGCTTTAACGCTCTTATGTTCACATCAATTTATTTGATCTTTATTTAATATTTCCATATTTAGTTATTATTATTATCTTTATTCTTTACACAAGCTCAAAAGCTATTTCTTTCATATTTCAACTTTACTTTATTTGAATATCTTTCATGATAATTACTGATATTTCGCTTGCTCTTATGACATTTGTTAAATACATTAACATTTTATTCAATTATTTCCTCTACGGGATTTATTCTTTACATAATCATTTATAATTTCTCAAATTTCTATTATTGTTCAGACCGCGTTCTTGTTTATTCAGTATTTATTTATTAAAACACATCCCTTTTACTCGAAAACTCCGGTGGATTTGTACACAACCAATTTCTGACACCAAAATAGAATGAAATTCAGTACTCACATGTTATTAAGATCGTCCCATGATCTTTATTCTTGTGCGGTGCTTCATTTTGGGCCCACTTTGAACTTTTTACTCCATATTAAAAGAATTCATCTTATGGATAAACACTACTTGACATATATTTAAAACACTTAACATTGACGACATTTTTATACACTGATGTGTCCCTTTTGAACACATAATAAACACTAAAAAGATTAATTTAACACACAATCTTGATAATTTTTACACTTCACAATTCTTGATCACTAGGCCGTATTTCTGAGCCTATCACACGTGACCTTCTTAATTTCCCGTTTCCAAGGGTGAAATTTATTCGATGTCGGCTTCCTATCCTGCAGAATATGAAAGTCTCGAAACATCTATTGTTCCCTGGAACCCAAATTCTTCTACTCCTATCCTGGATGACCGGCTATTTATCTAGCTTGAACGGCTTCTTTGTAGATCTGTTTATCGATCCTAGTGAAAGTCTATTCGGATCGAGGTCTCCTCAATGACCTATAGATTTAGTTTATAGCAGCTAGTACTTCTCAAGTCTAGTACTTTTAGACTAATTCGCCTGATTTCTGGAGATAATGTTTATAGTCTCCTATCTCCTTTATTTGATCGGTTCTAGCACTCCTACGTTTCTGATATACGTTCCGAACCTTATTCTGTTCTTCCCTTTTTGGGTTCTTTAATTTAAATACCAGTTTATCTTTCTGGTACGGTACTTCCGTACGTTATGATCTATTCGTTCGTCTATTTAACGACCTATCGCCTTTAAGTCCGACGTTCGCAGCCTGCTCTGACTATATCTTACGAACTTTCACTATAACTTGTATACAGTCGGGCCTAAATCCTGTAACTAGGATTTTCCTACTCTTTCAATACGGCGATACTTTAAATTTCTTCTTGACCACTCCTTATGGAGGCAAGCAAGTCTTTAATACTGCGACGCCTATGGCTATCGGATATTACTTCTGCGGTGTAACACAGTATTTCTCCCCTCAAGGAGTACTGGTAACTGTCTTCGGTGTTACGCAGAGTTACGCCCCAAACGGCTGTCTGGATACTGATGTGCTGTGATGTAGTCTTACGCCCCTCACGGGCTGTCGGAACTGCGTGCGTAGTAACACCCTCACGGGTTGTCAGAATAACTGCATGTGCTGATGATCCAGCGTCACGTCCCCCTGGACGGATTTGTACTGCGTGATGCGTGATTATACCCCTCACGGGCTGTTCGAGACTGCATGATTGGCTTGGTGAAGCCCGAAGCTTTATACTATTTTACTACAAAAAAATAAGACTCTAGCCTTTTCTGTGGTCAACTTCTAAAATAATGGTGCCACAAATATAAAAATTATACCTTCCGAAAGCCCGTCTTCTCAATGTCAAATAATCTCATTGCCCCTAAGAATCGATCGTGCAATTCGGAGATATTAATTAATTTCTCGTCCTCAAATGTGTGGGTGTTGCATTTCTTTTGCTCTCTCCCCTCCACACAGGCTTTGGTACTTCCCCAATGACGTCGTCTTGCGTTGGCAGTTTTTTTCTGCGCAATTATTAAATGGTTTCTCTTTACTGAAAAATCTCTCATTCAAAATGATTCACTGTACTGTACTTGTTTACTCATTATTATACTTGTAAACGGGTTAATTTTAATTATTCCTCTCCTGGCGCATAAGCGGTGTTGTCAATTTCCAGCAACGTCAGCTCGAATTCCGATTCAGGTCTCCTTGTCTAATCGTTGGAAAGTTCCACTCGGTTATTAATACTCGTGACTCGCTCCCTTCAGAATGTCAAGAGGGATGATATCATCCTCTCGAACACCTGGTCCACGTTAGTTGCACAACCTTATACTGGCCTCCTAGCTTGATCTTTCTTAAAGTTACATTAGAAACTATATGCTCCTTTGATTTCTTCCTCAAATGCATGGATTCGACCATCCATGGACCTGATGGCACATGGGTTCATCTCTCCCCTCCTTAGGTAAATAAATTTTCGAAAAATTTTGAGGAAATTTATTTCAATTAATCATATCTGACTTTATTCGTCGAAGCCATCATAACGTTGTCCGTACCTTCCGTTGTTTTTACTTCTTTAAAGTCGTATCCGGTAATTGTGTAGGTCGGGTATGCTCTGTCCCTACCCTTTATTTCTTTCTTTCTTTATTTGTCTGGACTTTAAGTTCCCAGAACCTCATTCTTCCTTGCGGGTTTGGTCTATCCCTACCCGTTTCCTAATTTCATCATTTTCTTTTCTTAAATTGGAATTTTCTTCTTCAATAAATTCAATTATTTCTTTAATTTCCCAATATAATTTCTCCAATTCGCATTCGCACTCGAATGCTTGAGCTCTATTTTCTATTTCTTCCTTATTCTTGTTTATGTCAAAAGCGGATTCGTCTCTACATGTTTCCATAACCAGGGCTTGTTCATTTTCTTCATCAAAATCTTCGGGAGGGTAATATAATTTCAAATTTGCTGAATTCATGGTCACTTCGTGATCCGTTTCACAGTGCCGAATTCTATATGCGTTATTCCTCAAATCTCTGATTATTTGATACGGTCCGTGGTACATTTTCTGGAACTTCTTGTACACACGGTTCTCTGGATCCGAAATGGCTGGTCTTTTTACTAACACCATTTCTCCTGCTAATAATGGTCGATGATACCTCTTATGCATATTTCTTCTCTGCCTCCTGTCGGCTTGAGCTTTTAGGTGCTCAAAGGCTCTTCTAATTCGTACATCTCTTCCAGGCTGAGCGTCTGCTGGCCTAGGAATTACCTGACTCCAAGGTCTTTCTGGTTGCTCATTCAGATGTAACGTTATGGGTATCTCTCCTGTGGATTCATGGATTGTATTACTTATACAAAATTCGATAATATCCAAGATATTTATCCACTTCCAATTTTCTTCGGCACAGTATATTCTACAGTACTTGGCCGTCTCTCTCATAACTCTTTCTACAGGATTTGCCTCAGGATGGCGAATACTTGACAAAATCTGACGTATTCCAAGTCTTTCTAATTCTCGTCTGAACTCTACACTGGTGAAACAACTGCCGTGATCCGACAACAAATTCTCAGGTTTCCCCAGAATCGGTATCACTTTTTCTTTAAGTCGTTTTAACACCTGTTTGGTACTAGTCTTCTGTATGGGAGCAAGGACAACCATTTTAGTGAAGACATCCATAGCCACCATTATGTGTCGATTTCCTCTTCTTGCCTTTGGCAAAGGTCCAAAATTATCAATAGATATGATTTGGCCAGGCCTTTCGGGCAACAATGGTATAGGCTTCTGTCTCATCAGAAATGCATTAGGTTTGATCCTTTGACATAGATCACATGTCTTTAGTGTGTCCCTCACAGTTTCTCTCAGTCTCGGCCATACAAATGCTTCTTTCAGCATCGAGACTGTTTTGTCGACTCCCATATGTCCGAACGATCTATGGGCTAACCATACTATTTTCCTCTGCAAAATTGCAGGTACAACAATCCTTAATTTTGTATGGTCAGAGTCTACAAACTTATATAACAATCCATTATAAAACGTGTAGTCTTGAGCTATCTTCTCAGCTTCCGTGTATGCTGGTGTTCCTCTTATCAAGCTTCCCTCAAGAAAAGATATGAGCATGTTCATCCATGGATCCTCCCGTTGTCTTTGACTAATGCTTCTTAACTCATTAAGAGTACGCTGATCCCTGTCTTCCAAATCTATAGCCATTACTTCCTCTTCTGTGGACTCTGGCTGTCTACTTAAGTAGTCTGGAACTATATTTTCTTTTCCTGGGCAGTACTCTATCTTGACATCAAATTGTTGAATGTATAAAGCCCAACGCATCAACCTTTGACTGGATAAATCAGTCTTCATCAAAAAGGTTAAGGCTTTATGATCCGTCCTTAGAATGACCTGAAACCCATATACGATCTTCCGCCAATATTGCAACGCGTGCAATATCGCTAACAGCTCGATCTCGCTGATCGTATAATTTTTCTCGTGTGGTTTCAGTCTCCTACTTGTGAAAGCTAGATAGTTCTTCTTATCAGGGTTTTCCGGGTTCTCCTGATATAGCATTGCCCCTATTCCAATCTGGGATGCGTCTGTTTGAATAATAAATCTCTGATTAAAATCAGGATATCCTAGCTTCACGTAATTTAAGAGCATTTCCTTGGTCTCTACAAATGCTTTTTCTGCTTCCTCCGTCCATTTCCACCTGCCCCCCTTCTTCAGAAGGTCCTGTAGTGGTGCAACAGTTTTGGTGTATGATGGACAATGTCCTGAGAAGAACCCAATCAATCCCAAAAACTGGCGAACGTTCTTCACCTTCAAAGGCCTTGGAAAATCCCTTATCGATTCCAATTTGCATGGATTTGGTTTAACACCATCCTTGTCAATCACATGCCCTAAAAATGTCACTTGCCTTTGACAAAAATTCGACTTCTTTAAATTTATTTTAAAATTTGCCCTTCTTAAGTCTTCCAATAATTTCTTCAAATTTCCTAAATGTTCCTCAATGTTCTCCGAGGTAAGCAAAATGTCGTCCACGTAACGGATAGTGCAATCTTTCACTTCCTCGGACAGGTTTCGATCAAGCGCTCTTATTAATGCAGATCCTGCAGTCTTCAATCCAAACGGACATCTTCTAAAGCAGTATGTTTGTTGGTCGAACTGAAATCCAGTCAACAAGCTGGTTTTCTCTTCCAGTTCGAGATGATGATACGAAGAAGTCATGTCAATATTTGTAAAAATCTTCTTGCCTTTGAACTTCCTCAGTATTTCTTTTATGGGTGGTGCCGAATCATTTTCTGGTATGATTTTTGCATTTAAATTTCTGGCATCTAAACACACCCTTACTGAGCCATCCGGTTTACTCACAATCACTAATGGACTAACATATGGTGTCGCCATCTTTTCTATAACACCTGCATTCATCATCTCCTGCAGTGTTTTCTTGGTTTGTGGGTAATGTTTTTCCGCAACCGGGTATGGTTTTTGTTTGAACGGTGCCCAATCATTGACTTGGAACGCGTATTTAAAATTTTCAATCTTTCCTGGCTTGGAATCAAATACGTCCCTATAATCCAATAATAATTTCTTTAACTGTTCCTTAATTTCGAGGCTGACTTTAGCTTCCTCCACTTTTCCTGACAGGTTGGTCTCGAACTCATTTTCCACATTATCTTCGAGTTCTATGTTAAGGACTTCAAATATCTTTTCTATGTCCTTATAATCTTCCTTACTCACTTCCTCCATATGCCATACCTGTTCTTCTATTTTCGCATCCTGTTCCTGTAGGTTAATGTTTTGTTCATCCACATCCTCTCTTTGAATTCTAATGCAGTTTTGCGCTAGGTCTATGATGACCTTGTTCTCACGGATAAAATCAATACCTAATATGACATTATACGGTAATTGATTTACCAGCAAAAAGCACTGCGAAATTTCAGCGTTACCCATGATCAGATCAATGTATACCTGAAATTTACATGTCAAAGATTTTTCAGGGATAATTCCCTTAATCTTTACACTTGATGTGGGAATCTTTAGAACTCGGCCCCTTGTTTCCAATTCATTTAAAAGGGTTTGTGTAATTAGACTTATTGTGGATCCAGTATCAATCAATGCTCTGACCAGTAATCCTTCTATCCTAAGCATAATTATAGGTAGTTCTCTTTTAACAGGTGGGATTCCTTCCACATCCTCGTTAATTAGTTCATCTGGTCTGGCTATCCAATTTACAATTTCTACCTCCTCCCAGCTCCTGGTATGTTTCCACTTTTGACAATTTAAATTTGGAGTTTTTTTTATCCTGAGGGCTCCCTTTTCCCTTATCCTTTAACTGAGCTTGTAATTCCAAGCTTTGAGCTCCGTCTAGTCGGTCGGGTGATTTCCGGTTCTTGATTGCCTCACTCCAACGGACTTTTTGCCTATCAGGTTCATCTGGTCTTTCGTTCATATAACGAAGACTTTCCTGATATCTTTCTTCTATTTCGGCCCGATATTCATCATCCCTATCGTCTGGCCTTACATTCCTTCTGGGATAATTCTCCCATTTCTTCCTGTTTTCTTGCCTTTGATGGTTATTATTATAGGGTCGGCTTTCTTGTTGCCTATAACCCGTAGTTCTAGGATTTCTTCCTCGATATCCTCCCCTGTAATATGGCTGTATCCTTCTAGGCTCCTGGTGCCCATACTCTCGATCTAGTCCTTGAGTATCCGTGCTGGTGGACTGATTCCTGGTCGCTGGTTTTTCTCCAGTTTCCTGACTGCTGGCCATGTGTACTTGCTCCGTTTGTCTTTGATGCCGAGGAGTTACGTGCGAAGTCGTCATATCTAACTGACGTAATACACTTTCCACTTCCACAGCACTTCTGGCTTTGGATGAGATTAGCAGCCTCTGAATCTCATACGGAAGCTGTCTTGCAATGGCGGCACACAGGTCGTTTTCTGCCGGAGCAATATCCAGTTCGCGGAATTTACACAGCTGAGCGGTGAAAAATTCCGAGTATTTAGTAGGTGCATTGGTGCTATACTTCCTAGAGTACAGATCTAGCCTTAAATTCTCTTGGACGTCTGCTGCCCAATATCTTTTTAAAAATGCTTCCCTAAAGCCTTCCACCGTATCGAAGGTGTATCTGAAGCTTCTGAACCAGGTGAGACAATCACCTGCTAACAGCTTTTCAATAGCTCTCAGTCTCCGATCCTGAGGAACCTTCATTTCGTTTAGATACTCTGCCACTTCTTTTAGCCAGTATTTTGGAGTAATAGACATGTTATTACCCGTAAACTTTCCTGGTCTGTCCTCATTTGATTTAATAATGTTTATTATCTGGCCATTTGTCTGATTCATGTACGGGGTTGACATCGCCATCGGATATCCTGGGTTCTTATAAGGGCTCTCCCCTCCTAAGTCCCTCTCCGTATCTGTGCCTTGTTCACGAGAATCTACCCATCCTGTCTTTGGAAACTCCTCCTGATTTTCAAATTCTAACTTCCTTTCCCTCCGGGCACTTTCTTCATTAGCCATAAGTTGGATTTCTATTTGACTATTCTTATGTTCAGTCCTCTCTAATCGGGATCTTAATTCATTCTGAATTCTTTCTTGATTCCTTTTAATATCTTCCTCTACCTTTTTGAGTTGGAATTTCTCATCCCTGAAGCTATCCCTGAACTCATTTATTTGGTCTTCTACCTCTTTCTTAATGATCTTAGCCTGTTGGTCTGTAATTTCTGGTTTCCCGTCACCTATGGTATCCAGGTCTTCTCGTATTTCCTTTATCTTCTTCTCCACCTCTCCCTTAATTCCTTCCAGCTTTTCCTCAGTTTTCTTAGACACTTTCAATAAGTCATCTTTAATCAGTTTTACTTCATTATTAGTTTTTCCTACTCGTCCTTCTAATTTTTCGATAGTTCCCTGGACCTCATTAATACCCTTGCTTATTTCATCTATCTTATGGGTGTTATCCTTATTTTCTTTCTCTCGTTGTTTTCTTTCATCCTGGAGATGCTCCTCATATAGACCTAAACTTTTATCTATTTTCGTTTCGTACGTCTTCCAGTTATCATTTACCTGCCCGGTAAAAAGATCAATCTGCTCTTTCATATCCTTAACATCCTTTTGATTTTGATTTTTCAACTCAGTTACTTCGGTTTGAACTTCATTAACCTTTCCCTCAAGATTTCCTACTTTCTCCTCAACTCTTTCAAATCGGTTTCCTAGCTCACTGACACTTGTTTTTATCTCATCCCGAGATTTTTCACAAATACTCTTGTTCGATTCTATCTGAGCTTCTAAATTTTTCTGCACCTCTTGGATCTGGGTTACAAGTTCATTTTTACAATCGTCTACCTTCTTTTGACATGCTGTTTCCATAGAATTTAACTTAATTTTTATAGCCTTAAAATTACCTTCTAAATTTTCAAAGTTTTCTTTGCATTGAGTTTGGGAATTTACCATACTGTCTTTCAATATGTTTATTTGGCCTTGCAGTTCAGACTTAAGTGCCCCATTTTCATTTTCAATTTTACTTGTGATTTCCCCTTTTAACTCAGTTAACTTGTCCCCAAACGTAGTGTCAAAACCTTGGAACTTGTTATTTATTTTATCTATCTCAGCCTTTACTTCCTTATTCATATCTACACAGTTAGCTTCGATAGTTTCTAATTTAGTTCCCATATTATCACTTTTAACTTCGATAGCTTCTAATTTAGTGCCCATATTATCACTGTTAGTTTTTAGTGATTCTAAACTTTCAGTTATGGATCCTAACCTTTCTTTATTTTCAGTCTGTTGGCTATCCAACTTATTTAAACTCTCATTTATGGATTCGAACACTTCGTTATTTTCATCCTTTTGGAGGCCCAATGTATTGTCTATTGTTCCCAATTTATTGTTTATAGCCTCCAAAAGCCGTTGCATCTCTTCACTCAATGCCATCTTATGAGAATACAGTGGGCCACTAATGCCACCACACTAGTACATGCTTGAGAGATGATACTCTGAATTAGTGTGTCCCAATTTCTTTTAAAATATTACTTTGGTACGGGTATTCACCTACAACGTACCCTTTTGATACTTTTATTCAATTTCATAAACCTTTATGGAAGTCTTTAAAATTCAAAATTTCGAAAAACCATTTTTTTTCAAAAAAAATGAAAATTTTGATTTTTCGAGAAAAACTCGGGTTTTCCCTAGGAAAACTCAGCCCTGCGTACTGGGCGCCATGATTAATGTTTGCTAGGGGGTTGTATAATATAATATACAGGGCTGCTCGGTATGAGTTTCTAGGGACCCATGCGGTCAGTTAATATTTTACGTTGTAGCTACACCTATCCTTACTTTACTTTACATGAAATGACCGTCTTAAGTGTTCCTCTAGATATTAATCCAGCACATTACTTATATGACCCCCGTGTGCCCTTTTAGCAAGAAATATGCCAATCACAGTATACCAGCGCAGCTCAATTCGGAAATTTCGGGGCAGCGGTAAGTTCCCCCACTCTGTGACTCACATATTTTGGATTAATTAGAGGATACACTTGCAAAAATAACAACAAAATCAACTCCTATTTAAACACATTTAATTAATACAATTAATGGCGCTACAAACACTTTAACAATTTAATTACTGACCCATAATCATCTACTTGTTCCAAATGAACAAGGAATCACAAATATAATAAAACAAACATTGTATTTAAAACATGTGGTTTCCACATAAACCAACAATTCCTACTTAGTCTTACTTCCATACAGCATCACTGTAAATTTTATATAACTCCGAGCTCTTTTGGCTCCATGCTTTACATTATAATGGTGTCATTCTTGTACACCTCAAATACTATCCTTTATATCTTCTTAATTCTCAAAAACAAATTTATAATTACATTTAAAATTTATGTTAATTATCTAACTCAATATTTTGGGCATGTCCACACCTTCAATTGTTATCATCTCTCTTTATTTTCACAAATATATTAAGGTAATCAGGAAATCAATTGTGTACTCCAGAGCATGAAGATACTTGACACAGTCAAAAAACTATAGTTACTCCCGAAACTTAGTTGCCTTCAGTTAACTCGTGGAATCCTACGTCCTTACATCATTACAATAGGGATTGTTATTTATCTCTTATATTTTATAAGACCATTATCATATAAGAAACTACGATCTGAACAGGCAAACGAAAATATCAATCTACAAGGACCTCGGTTCAACGCCCGGGTCGTTAACAACTTTAAACACTCCTGGTGTATTCATTTCTCTTTACAACATCTTACGAGACGGTTTCTGGCCACTCTCACTCTAAGAAAGCTAGACCCTTATACTCGGGCGCGATTTATGACACGTAGGGTGACGGCGACTCCCTGTCTAACCCACGTTAATAGCTTATTTCCAAGGCTTTCAAAACAGACCTTCACATTATATTCAGTTCTGGGGAGAGACCGGGCTTTACTGTACCGTACTCATTCAAACTACTATTCCTTGGGTTCAAAGACCACTTTCGTAACCTTGGCATTTATTAATTATGAGAGGGTCCTCATTGATTTGGAAGATTAATACACATTCGACGACGAAGAATTAAGGGGCTTTTATCATCAGAAGATTCTGCGTTCGAATCTCTTCACGTGCCTCGGGAACCATTCCCATACAGAGGACTTATACAAAATGCGATTTAAAGTCGGCCGTGGCCCATATGACATACGCTCAATAATACCATATATTAGCTTCCTTTCAAATACATACACAATGCCTCGTGATACTACGTCACAAATAGAGGACTTATACCATTATCAATTCACTGCAATCAACTACCCTCCATAAGTAATTTACCAAGTATTTAACCTCTACGCGTTCCTAGCGTGACATTTTAATATTATTGGCGCTCTTTTGCGCTATGCGTTATTTTAAGCCGAATTGTCTTCCCAAGAACTGATAAATCTCATTAGTAACAATTCATATTATTTTAATTCTTATATTAATCCTTTCCGTTGCCGATAAATCGCTCCCTTTTAAAATATTCCATTGAACATTATATCTTACACATATGTTAAGGCTTTAACGCTCTTATGTTCACATCAATTTATTTGATCTTTATTTAATATTTCCATATTTAGTTATTATTATTATCTTTATTCTTTACACAAGCTCAAAAGCTATTTCTTTCATATTTCAACTTTACTTTATTTGAATATCTTTCATGATAATTACTGATATTTCGCTTGCTCTTATGACATTTGTTAAATACATTAACATTTTATTCAATTATTTCCTCTACGGGATTTATTCTTCACATAATCATTTATAATTTCTCAAATTTCTATTATTGTTCAGACCGCGTTCTTGTTTATTCAGTATTTATTTATTAAAACACATCCCTTTTACTCGAAAACTCCGGTGGATTTGTACACAACCAATTTCTGACACCAAAATAGAATGAAATTCAGTACTCACATGTTATTAAGATCGTCCCATGATCTTTATTCTTGTGCGGTGCTTCATTTTGGGCCCACTTTGAACTTTTTACTCCATATTAAAAGAATTCATCTTATGGATAAACACTACTTGACATATATTTAAAACACTTAACATTGACGACATTTTTATACACTGATGTGTCCCTTTTGAACACATAATAAACACTAAAAAGATTAATTTAACACACAATCTTGATAATTTTTACACTTCACAATTCTTGATCACTAGGCCGTATTTCTGAGCCTATCACACGTGACCTTCTTAATTTCCCGTTTCCAAGGGTGAAATTTATTCGATGTCGGCTTCCTATCCTGCAGAATATGAAAGTCTCGAAACATCTATTGTTCCCTGGAACCCAAATTCTTCTACTCCTATCCTGGATGACCGGCTATTTATCTAGCTTGAACGGCTTCTTTGTAGATCTGTTTATCGATGCTAGTGAAAGTCTATTCGGATCGAGGTCTCCTCAATGACCTATAGATTTAGTTTATAGCAGCTAGTACTTCTCAAGTCTAGTACTTTTAGACTAATTCGCCTGATTTCTGGAGATAATGTTTATAGTCTCCTATCTCCTTTATTTGATCGGTTCTAGCACTCCTACGTTTCTGATATACGTTCCGAACCTTATTCTGTTCTTCCCTTTTTGGGTTCTTTAATTTAAATACCAGTTTATCTTTCTGGTACGGTACTTCCGTACGTTATGATCTATTCGTTCGTCTATTTAACGACCTATCGCCTTTAAGTCCGACGTTCGCAGCCTGCTCTGACTATATCTTACGAACTTTCACTATAACTTGTATACAGTCGGGCCTAAATCCTGTAACTAGGATTTTCCTACTCTTTCAATACGGCGATACTTTAAATTTCTTCTTGACCACTCCTTATGGAGGCAAGCAAGTCTTTAATACTGCGACGCCTATGGCTATCGGATATTACTTCTGCGGTGTAACACAGTATTTCTCCCCTCAAGGAGTACTGGTAACTGTCTTCGGTGTTACGCAGAGTTACGCCCCAAACGGCTGTCTGGATACTGATGTGCTGTGATGTAGTCTTACGCCCCTCACGGGCTGTCGGAACTGCGTGCGTAGTAACACCCTCACGGGTTGTCAGAATAACTGCATGTGCTGATGATCCAGCGTCACGTCCCCCTGGACGGATTTGTACTGCGTGATGCGTGATTATACCCCTCACGGGCTGTTCGAGACTGCATGATTGGCTTGGTGAAGCCCGAAGCTTTATACTATTTTACTACAAAAAAATAAGACTCTAGCCTTTTCTGTGGTCAACTTCTAAAATAATGGTGCCACAAATATAAAAATTATACCTTCCGAAAGCCCGTCTTCTCAATGTCAAATAATCTCATTGCCCCTAAGAATCGATCGTGCAATTCGGAGATATTAATTAATTTCTCGTCCTCAAATGTGTGGGTGTTGCATTTCTTTTGCTCTCTCCCCTCCACACAGGCTTTGGTACTTCCCCAATGACGTCGTCTTGCGTTGGCAGTTTTTTTCTGCGCAATTATTAAATGGTTTCTCTTTACTGAAAAATCTCTCATTCAAAATGATTCACTGTACTGTACTTGTTTACTCATTATTATACTTGTAAACGGGTTAATTTTAATTATTCCTCTCCTGGCGCATAAGCGGTGTTGTCAATTTCCAGCAACGTCAGCTCGAATTCCGATTCAGGTCTCCTTGTCTAATCGTTGGAAAGTTCCACTCGGTTATTAATACTCGTGACTCGCTCCCTTCAGAATGTCAAGAGGGATGATATCATCCTCTCGAACACCTGGTCCACGTTAGTTGCACAACCTTATACTGGCCTCCTAGCTTGATCTTTCTTAAAGTTACATTAGAAACTATATGCTCCTTTGATTTCTTCCTCAAATGCATGGATTCGACCATCCATGGACCTGATGGCACATGGGTTCAATATATGATAGGGAACGTTAGGTCAGTCTGTAATCGGCGAGGATCCTGCAGAGTGTGTGTCATGTGTTATATCAGAATATAATGTTAATGTTTACCAGATATGAGGTTTTGTTATTTATGCAGTCACCGGTGTAGTTGGGTGTGAATGAGAATTTCTGTTATTATAATCGTACAGGTGCTTAATCCCCCACGAACCCCGATTATTTACTTATATGTTATTGAGAGGAGAGGTGGATTATTATTATTATTATTATTATTATTATTATTATTATTATTATTATCATTCAGTGAAAGGAGGTACAGTCACAGTTGTGCGCCAACAAGGGACTGGAAGGTTACAATCGGCGCCCAACGTGGGGAGATCTCGTCATTGTAACTTTGTACAGTTACAGCAGTGTTATGATGTTGTTGTGTAATACTCTCTCGGTTGCGCCTCGTATGCTGGCTGGTTTCTGTGGTTAATGTGGATTTCCTTCTATTTTTATAGGAATGTTGTTTTGTAGATTGGGGGTGTGACAATATACCAAGTGGTCCAATCTAGTTTTATTCAGCCCGTTGCGTATATCACAATTCTGAAAAAAAATCGGTCCCTCTTCTTAATCCGGGGTATTATAATGACATGTCTGGTTGTGGGCTAGAAGAGAGTAGGAATCGTGATATCACTTAGTGGTGTGGCGGCTAGCATTCCTGGCTGTCACTTTGGAGGTTACGAGTTAGATTCCCGGCTCTGTCAATAAATTTAACTCTGGTCTGAGGGCTGGAACGGGGTACTTTCAGCCTCGTGAGGCAAAACTGAGAAGAGATTCGTTCAATTATCATCCTAGAAGATGTTTTCTATGGTTTCCCTTTTCTACTCCAACCCTCAGACTAGAATTACATTCCTTGGCCGAGATGGGAATCAAACTCAAGACCTTAGAACCCGGAATTAGAAGGCAGCTTTCAATAATGGAGCTGATGACCTATGAACCATTAATCAAACAAATTGACCACCTCGTGGCGCAGTGACTAGCCTTCTTGGCTGCCACCCCTGATAAGACATTTAAGTCTGATCTCAGGGTTGAAACGGGATACACCCAGCCTCGTGAGGCAAAACTGAAAAGAGGTGGGTTCGATTCCAACCTCAGCCATCCAGGAAGTGGTTTTCCGCGCCTCCTTCCAAATCCTCACCTGAATAATTGTAAATACACACACTACTACTCTACTACATACATACATACATACATACATACATACATACACAATAACACAGGTTATCAGACAAATCATATTTATTTCAATATTTATATACACCCAAGTACACAGGGGTGAAATGACCACGATATCCAAACCCCTTAAATGAAACATCTCTAACAAGTCCTAACAATGCGCTGAATGCTCTCGTACGATAACGATTAATGAAGATTTCCTGCACTAGTTCATATCACAGTTAATGAAGTAATAAGGGGACTCCAACTCCTCTAAGAATGAGGGCATCGGGAAAGGAGTGAGAAGGACAATGAGAAGCAGGAGGGGGGGGGGGGGGACTCTAGCCCTTGAACGCTCTAATGGAGTTGAGGTTGGACGAGAACAGGGATTGATCGGAAGAGGTCGGGCATATTTGATGAGAAGCACAAGTAATAGATATGGTTGTTAATTAATTGACAAGCTTGGGACAACTTGGTCATCACCCCTGTGTGTTGGGTGTGTGTTCAATTTGACTGATAACCTATGATTCTGTGGTGACCGTAAATGCGTGTAACTGTAATTATTAGGGTCGAGGATGGGGTATGAGCTCTGGGAATTAAAATAAGGTGCTATCCCAATATTCACCTGGAGGAGGTGTGGGAAAATACGGGGTAAAACAGCACTCAGGATAGCTGGTGTCAGCGCCGGGATTCGAAACTCCGATCTCCGGACTTGCTACAGCCCATCCCTATCGTAGTCGTGGTGACCGATTTGACGCGCACGACAACCTCCCGAGGTACAAGTAGTACTGCTTGGGGTAAAGTGATCCTACAAGTTATGAGACCTATGGTGGCAGCCATTAGCATAAACCTTCTATGGACCCTCCTACAAGAGACGCAGATGGCAATGGTTATGTAACCCTCAAACGATCACATTCAGAACACGTGGATTGATGTTAATACGTAACTAAAGAGACCGAAACCTTCTAGTTCGAATAGTTTTTACCATCACGGAAAGAAAATAATTGGAATGAATGTTTTTATAGTGAGTCGCTGCTGTGCCAAGGCCACATACTAAAGCGGATGCACATGACGATGACAAGCTTTTTGTACCAATAAATCATGGTCAATAAAATACCATATCTCCTTCCTTTAATTACAGTATATTACAAAATATCGGCGTAGCATAACAGTCATATACCTTTAGGAATCTCCTCAAGTATTCCAACCTAAATTAGCTATTCGTGTACTCCCTTGGGAGACAACAAGGTTGTTACATTCAAGCAATAAATTGTGCTTCATGTCTCATATAACGTAAAAGCTACATGTTCCAAGCACGGGAATAGAGCTTTATAGTCCATGTCCCGGAATAGAACTACATCTTCCATGTCCCGTAATAGAGCAATATGTTTCATGTCCCAGAATAGAGCTTCATGTTCCATGTCCAGGCATTGAGCTACATGTTCCATGTCCCGTAACAGAGCTACATGATCCATGTCCCAGAATAGAGCTACATGATCCATGTCCTGGAATTGAGCTACACGTTCCATGTCCCGTAACAGAGCAACATGATCCATGTCCCAGAATAGAGCTACATGAACCATGTCCCAGAATAGAGCTTCATGTGTCATGTCCTGGAATTGAGCTACATGTTTCATGTCCCAGAATACAGCTACATGATCCATGTCCCGGAATAGAGCTTCATGTTCCATGTCCAGGAATAGGGCTAGGTGTTCCATGTCCCAGAATAGAGCTACATGTTCCAAGTCCAGAAATGGAGCTTTCGTCTTTCCTGTCGACCTCCTTTGGTCAACTCTTAGCCTCTTCTAACCTTAGCGGTGTTAGGGCATCCAAAGGCTAGGGAGTTTTTTATTTTCCCGGCGTTCAAGGAACTTCCGTTCCCTTTTCTCTATGCCTTCATTTTTCTAAAGGTTGGAACCCAATTTCTTTTCCTTCTTCAATGTACTCGTAATTTAGGAGGGACAGATAACCTCAATGTTCCACCTCTTAAAACAACAATCACCACCGTCATTCGTAGTTGTCACTAACACTCTACTTGACATAAGTGAAGGAATTATTATTATTATTATTAGTAGTAGTAGTAGTAGTAGTAGTAGTAGTAGTAGTAGTAGTAATATTAGTATTACTATTGAGCGGCTTGTAACATCGTGGTCATCATCTCCGATTACTTGGATGTTATTGAGATTACACCCACTGTAGCTGTGATTATTAGGACCTGGGGTTGGAGTAGGAGGGTCCTGGGAGACTTCCGACATTTGACTGAGAAGAGTATGAAATAATCCGGGCTAAACCACAATCAGGATGGCCACTCTCAACTTCGGGACTCGAACTTCAACGCTGGCTGCCCAATGAAGTCATAGGTCGTACATTAGTCCACTCTGCTACACTGGTGGGTTTGGAGATCTTGGTTATTATATATTTTAATCCTTTTAGGTTGACTTTCCTATTTTTGAAATTCATTAATATATTTATATTTGACCGACAGCGGTAGCTACGCTCGCTAACGCGCAGCTCTACGCCGTGGGGCCAAGCTCTCCACGGACTCGGTAGACGTGTGTTTGAGCCCCACCGTCGGCCGTCCTTAAATGGTTTTCCGTGGTTTTCCATTTTCAACTCCAGGCAAATGCTGGGACGGTACTTTCTGACAGGCCACGACCGCTTCCTCCCACATCCTTGCCCAGTTTCATTCACCATCATTCATTTTATCTTTCATTAACTCCTTTCATGAGGTTGGCGTCAGGAAGGGCACCCGGCCGGAAAAACCATCCGCCACAAAGACTTTTATCGGATCTCATCTCCGACCCCGCTGAAAACGGGAATAATAAGGGGCAGACATACATTAATACACTTTTATTTAATGGGAGGAGATTTTGCCTCCCTGGGTGAAACCATAACACTGAACTTGACCTCTTTCCACCAAAATTACTCCCTTTAGTGACGCATTACTTCACACCTTTGGAACTTGTATGACTTGAAAACTAACCTCACGATACTTACTGTATTTCAACTTCTATATTTCCCCACTCTGGGCACTATACCAGACCCAAAACAACTGTGAACATGGGCTCGCCCAGTAACGCGCGTCCAGCTGAGCGCTGTTGCCACAGTGAGACTGGCTGAGATGACACAGCTCTACACTCGCAGTATACGCACGACTTTCTCGGTGAACACAAGGCGCTCCGAATGCAAGAGCATGTGCGAGCTGGGGGGCCTAATCCTACGAATATCTATGCTCACAACGGATTGCAATGTGATATGAGGCATATATAAGATGCCACACAAACGTTATTCGTGCACTCCTGGTGTAGCGACCAGCATTCTTGGCTGTGACCCAGGAGGTCCGGGTTCGATTCCCGGCGCTGCCAAGCAATTTAAATCTAGTCTGAGGGCTGGAACAGGGTACACTGAGCCTCGTGAGGCAAAACTGGGAAGATGTGGGTTAGATTCCTACCTTAGCCATCCAGGAAGTGGTTTCTCTTTTATACTCCAGGCAAATGCCGGGATGGTTCCTAACATAAGGCCACGGACGCCTCCTTCCCAATCCTCAAAAGCATACAAATATACGCACTCCAAGACAGAAGCCACAGTAACCCAGATTTTCAGACAAGTACACGGGGCTAAAGAACCAAGATGTCCTAGCACCTCAAATGAAACAACAACAGCAACAACGTTATTATTTCACATGACGTAATCTATACCCCAAGTCATTCTGATTAACATTGCTTGTGGACTTTTATAAGGTAATAGAAATACATAAAATAATTTATTGGGATCAGTTTTTGTTTATTGGAGACCACCTGGTGGTAGCTTGCCACGGTGGGTGAGTGGATAGCGTGTTGGTCTACTAACCCCAAGATTGCAGGTTCGCTCCTGACCATGGTAAGTGATTTTTGAAAGGCTGCAAAAATACGATTCGCATGTCATACGATGTTGGTATGTCAAATAACCCATTTGAATTCAGTAGGCTGAGTTCATAATGGCAAAATTAATCTCGGGAGTTTCCGCCAACACAAAGTTCCTCATTTCTCTACTAGAAAGCGCTATAATGTTCAAGGAGCTTAGATATCTAACATCTAACCTCCTGACTTTCATAGTCAAGGAACAACGAAATTCGACATGCAAGCTACCCTCTGGGTGTCAAATAACAAAGCTAGCACCCGGCATCCGAGGCCACACGATATTATTATTACCTGGTGGTGTACTGGCTAGCACACTTGCTGTCCATTCTTGGCTGTCACCGCGGAAGCCCGAGTTCGATTCCCAAGAAATGTAATTCTGGTCTGAGGACTGGTACAGGGTACACTGAGCTTCGTGATGCAAAACTGGGAAGATGTGGATTGGATTCCTACCTCTGCCATCCTGGAAGTGTTTTTTCTGTGGATTCGCACTTCTACTACAGGCAAATGCCGGGATGGTACCTGATCACTTTCGTGATACTTTCAATGTTTAGCTTGGCCCATTTGTCGGTCAAATTTTGTTTTTTGTTACCGAGATCCCCGAATGGTAATTATTTCTTTGTAAATGTATTAATTGCTTAAACCAAATGCATAATCTTGTTATCAATCACCTATTCATAGATATCATAGTTCTCACCTTGAGTGTTCCAGTCGCTCGCTACCTCAAGCTTCCTCACTCCCGGCCTACACGGCGTCTACTGGTTCATCTGCTGTCTGCTGAGCAGGGTCGACTGACGTCACCCTGACTTTCGTTCGACCAATGGCAGGTCTTTGTCTGGTCGGGCAATCTCCAGCTTCGAGATTGTTCCATGATCACTATTTAAGACGCCACTTGCTGGCGTTCTTCACCACTTCTGATCAATCATCACTTCTGATCACTTCAACCTGCTGGTCACCGCTACTGCATCTCATGACACCATCGCTAGTCTCTACGCTACCTAGCAGTTACGTCACTAGATCTGCACCCTGACGTATTGCTCAAGATGACAAGAATAATTGCCAGATGTCGTACTCTTCAAGCCGTACCTTAGATGGGGTACTTTGATTCGTCTTTCGAAGTAGCTGCAGTCCTTCCGGCCGCCAACGAATTTTCAAAATGCTACTGGATCACCACTTGGACGCCATAAGTGTCATTCCTTCGCAAGAGAAGAAGAGAGAGTTGACCTTTTTATTAATTGTGTACTTATCTCTAGGCCATGTACGCCTCCTTCAGAAGAAACTGTGAGGACTTCTTAATCAACGCGTATGCTAGCTGGAACTTTTAAGGAGCTGGCTCTTCAACCCTTTGAGAAGATAAGTTCAATTTTATGAAGAATTTAAATCATACTAGTTATCTTACACTCTTAATCAGTTTTATGGTTCTTTTTTATAAGGTGCATTTTTTTATGTTAAGCTCAACTTCTCTCGCATTAAGCAAGCTTGTTTCATTGGCATTTCCTTAGTCTGGGTTTCTGTCATCAGGCCCTCACACTTTGTTCCATTTATAATTATTCATTTCTGTGATAAGCACTTAAGTGCAATTTGTTTATTGGTTATAAATTTATTATTAGAAATAAACATTGTTAATGTGTGGTTACCTACATTGGTTTTCTAGTGATGTATTTCATGCCCACTACCCCGCACCGCTTCAGTCTAATTCTCTTGACCAATTGTAGTTATTTTGTCCAGGCTCTCGCCTGATGCGTTCTCCCGTATGGGGAAGTTTTAGGGCAGAACTTTACTCCATATTTTTGGTGCCTCACCCCCGGGAAACATATCTGTTGCACCCTGGGAATGTTACAAGTTTCATATCTTGAATTTCACATTAACAATTTTTGTTCATTGTGTTTCAACACTAATTCACATTGTAAGTTTCAGCCTGAGGCGCATGTTCAGCAGAGGAGGAGAGAAACGTAAGCTAAGCCGGTTTCTTCCGCATCAGACTAAACCTTACTACCTAGCAAGCTGTCATCCTCTGGCTTCCAGTACTCGAAGTCACAATATTGACGTGAGTAACAAACAACTTTTAACATGCCTAACCTTGATGAAAAACTCAGCAACGCCAGAGCCTCTTGTAAGGGCAAGCTCACACGGTTTCGTACTTTCTTAACGGAGCTTGAACCCCAAGAGCGTAATCTTGACATAATTTCGCAGAGGCTTAAGAATTATGAACAAGCCTTTGAGAAATATGATGAGATACAATGCAGTATAGAAACTCAGCATCCAGACCAGCAAAGTGATAGGTTGGAAGTTGAAAAATTATACTATTACGGATTTGCTGAAGCTAAACAGCTTATTAGGGCTTTAACTTTAAAAGAAAAACAAGAAGATCAAACTTCTGCAGCATCTTCTACATCTTCTTCACGCATTATACTACCCAAATTAGAAATACCCAAATTCACTGGTAAGGACATAGAATGGGAGCCATTTTTTGAATTATTCAATTCTTTAGTACATGAGAATACTTCTATGCCAGTAATTCAAAAATTTCACTACTTGCGTCCGGCAGTTCAAGGCAACGCACTTAATCTGATTCAAGCACTTTCTTTGACCAGTGATAATTATGAAGTTGCTCTGAATCTTCTTAAGGATAGATATGGGAACATTCGTTTATCTATTCAACGCCATATACAAAGCTTATTCGAGTTACCTAACGTGCAAGCAGATAACAGTTTATCACTTCGTAAGTTGATTGACACTGCAGAGCTACACGTCAGAACATTGTCCAATTTAAACCAACCTGTAAATCACTGGGATTTATTTCTAGTTCACCTCATTTCTGCAAGATTGGATGCAAATACATTAAAAGCCTGGGAAACAGAACTTTCCCAAAATTTGCAATGCACTTATGAGGCGATTATCAACTTTTTGAAGGCTAGAAGCCAAGTCTTTTCCGCCATAGCTAATCAAAAAACTAGTAGTTCAGATTCAAAAGCCTTCTCAAAAGATAAGGTTAGCAGTTCTAATCAAAGAATTTTAAGATCACAGGCTCTTCTTGTTGATGCTCGGTCACCTAACCAAATGCAAACGTGCGGTCTGTGTCAGCAATCGCATAATTTATACAATTGTGATGAATTTAAATCTTTATCAGTAGATGAAAGACGAAAGTTCATTACGAACAAAAAACATTGTTTCAACTGTTTGTCAGGAACGCATATGTTAAACAATTGCCGTCCTCAACGTTTATGCTTTCATTGTAAGGCTAGACACCATATCCTTTTGCACAGACATGAAAGATCACGGTTATCAGGACCAAGCAGTTCCAATACCAAGTCTAATTCTGAGACTTCTCAAAATAGTGCGCAGTCGTATGCTCAAAGTTCTACCTCGCTTGGCAAAGTCCAGGTTTTATTATCTACCGTGCAAGTTCTATTGAAAAATTCTCACGGGAAATGGGTATCTGTCAGGGGATTATTAGACAATGCCGCTACCAACAATTTTATTAATGAATCTTTGGTACAAAAGTTAGGCCTCCCAAAACATCCTACCTCAATAGAGGTTACAGGAATAAACTGCTCTAAATCGCAATCCTTAAGCTTTGCTAAAGTGGATCTGAAGGACTCTAATAATCTTGGTACGCAGTTGCAATTAGATTGTTTGATTATCAAGTCTATAGGCAACAATATTCCTGGCACTTCTTATCCTATTCAAAGTTGGAATATCCCGAATTTTGTCCAGCTAGCTGACCCTCATTTCAACAGAGCTTCGCCCGTAGAGCTTCTTTTCAGCTCAAGCGTATTTTGGCAATGTCTTCATTCTAATAAAGTAAAAATTGCTCCTAATGTTTTCTTCCGCGAAACTGATATTGGTTGGATCGCTACTGGCCAAATATACCGTAATCCTATTCAAACTGTATCGAATTGTTATTTTGTTGGTACCGATTTGAGTCAAGAGCTAACCAAGTTCTGGGATCTTGAGAATGTTCAGGCTACTTCTTCTTCTTCTAACGAAATTTGTGAAAAGTTATACAAGGAAACCACTGTCCGTACTGCTGAAGGCAGATTTATAGTAACTCTTCCACGTATTCCTAATCCTCCCGCCATTACGGGCTCGCATTCCAGAGCACTTAGGGCACTATTTGCTATTGAAAATCGGTTCAAACAAGATGCTTCTGTTAAAACTCAGTATGCTTCCTTTATGGAAGAATACGAATCATCCAATCACATGGAGGTAATTTCTAAATCAGAAGAAATTGACCATCCTTTAAATGAAATAGTTTATCTAAATCATCACCCGGTATGGAAAAATTCCTTAACACAAGACAATATAAGAGTAGTTTTCAATGGCTCATCACCAGATTCCAATGGAGTCTCTTTAAATGATACCTTGCAATGTGGTCCCGCGATTCAAACAGATCTCACCTCTGTTTTGCTTAATTTTCAACGGTTTCCTATTGCTGTAATCTCAGATATTAAGCAGATGTACCGGCAGATTCTCGTAAATCCTGAGCAGCAAGATCTGCAAAGAATATTGTGGCGCGATGAGAGTTCCAAACCCATAAAGATATTTAGATTGAAGACTGTGACATATGGCCTGAAGCCTTCAGCCTTTCTTGCGATTCGGTCTCTCCACATGTTAGCCGAGCAAGATGGTCATCTGTATCATCCTTTGGCCTCTGAGTCATTAAAAACGGCATTTTATGTTGACGATTTCTTGTGCTCTTTCCCTAATATTCCTGAAGCACTCCTTGTGTGCGAAGATTTGAAATCCCTGCTCCTAGGAGGTGGTTTTCCGCTCCATAAATGGACTTCAAATTCTACTGAATTTATATCAAAATTTTCATCAGAGGTCCCAGTTGATGAATTTGTTGCTATTCCTTCTGATGAAGCAGCCGTAAAAGCATTGGGTGTTTTTTGGTGTCCTTCTTCTGATACCTTCTCTTATCAGGTACATTTCTCAGAATCTCCCCCTGTAACTAAGAGACAAGTTCTGTCAGAAATCGCAAAGATCTTTGATCCTTTGCAATATATTGCTCCTATAGTTATTGTTGCAAAAATGTTCTTGCAAAAGCTTTGGTCATTAAAATCAGACTGGGATGAAAATCTCCCCCTTCCTCTTGTAGAAGAATGGTTAGAGTATCGCAGCAGTTTGCTGGATCTCTCCAAGGTTTCTATACCCCGCCTTTTAATTTCTAATCCCTTATACCAGCAGTATGACCTGCATGTATTTTCTGATAGTTCAGAACGGGCTTATGGCTGTTGTGCATACATAGTAGGACGTTCCTCAGCCACTTTCCCTGGATTTTCTAATTTAGTGTGCGCTAAATCAAAAGTTGCTCCACTTTAAACGGTATCATTGCCGAGATTAGAATTATGCTCTGCTTTAATGGCAACAGAATTAGCTACTAAACTAAATGTCAGTTTAAAGTTAAAATTTTCCCGCACATTTTTTTTGGAGCGATTCTTCTATTGTATTAGCTTGGATTTCCAAGCCTTCTTCTCATTGGAATACCTTTGTGGCAAATCGCGTTTCTAAGATTCATGAAGTCTCTCATTCTGAACAATGGAGACATGTTCCTAGCCGTGAAAACCCCGCGGATATAATATCACGTGGTTGCACGCCTAAAAAATTGATTTCCTCAGACCTGTACTGGAATGGTCCTCCTTGGCTAAGTCAGGAATCATCTTGCTGGCCTCGCTTAGCTAATCAATTTGCAGAATAAATACCTGTTGCCCGTAATGACCCTGTCACGTCGCATCTTACTTCTACTTCTACTAGTCTTTTTCATAGATACTCTTCATTTGATAAATTGATTCGTGTAGTGTCTTATATCTTCCGATGGAAATATTTAGTAATTGATCAACCATTGAAGCCTCAACCCTTTCTCACCAGAGTAGAGTTAGAATTTGCTACTTGCAAGATTTTGTTACTTGTTCAGCAGGAAGTATTTGCTCCTGAAAAGCAAGCTCTTATAAGTGGTAAAGATTTGCCCAAGTCTAGCAGGCTTTCACCACTCACTCCTTTTCTAGACCAGGACGGCATAATACGTGTGGGTGGAAGATTAGCTATGTCTAGTTGTGAGGATGGGAAAAAGCATCCCATCATCCTTCCTTCAAAGCATCCTATCACTACCCTTATAATAAAAAAGTTTCATTATAAACACCTTCATGCTGGCACTCGCACCTTGCTCTGTCTAATTCGTGAACTCTACTGGATCATCAATGGCGTTCATGAGGTTTCTTCTGTTGTCAAAAAGTGTATACCTTGCTTTAAGGTTAAACCACGGCCCGCCACGCAGATTATGGGCAATTTACCTCCACTTCGTTCAGAACCTAGTAAGCCCTTCGCTCTTACTGGGATCGATTACGCTGGTCCTTACGTATATCAGACCAATCCCTCTTCATCTAAGCGCAAAATCTTAGGTAAACTTTACATCTCGTTATTTGTATGTATGGTGACGGGAACTATCCACCTTGAGTTGGTTACGAACGCTTCTGTATCTTACTTTTTGGCCGCCTTTTCTAGATTTGCTGCTAGAAGGGGTGTCCCATCTGAAGTTTTTTTAGATAATGCAAAAATGTTTGTAAGCGCTTCTGATCTCTGGAAAAAAGTGTTAAGTTCCCCTTCTGCTAAAGAAAACATTTCCAACTTTTCCTATTCTAAAGGTTTCAAATGGCATTTCACACCGCCTTATGCTCCCCATCATGGGGGCCGATGGGAGTCCTGCATCAAACTTACTAAAAGACAGCTTAAGAAAACTCTTGGTCCTACCATACTTTCATATGAGGAATTCAACTCTTTAATTATTCAAGTCGAAGGTATTGTAAATTCCAGACCTCTGAATCCTCTTTCAAACGATCCTAAGGATCTTTTACCTTTAACACCCAGTCACTTCCTGATTGGCTGTTCGCTTGCTGCTACTCCGCCTTTGCTGGTTCGACGCTGTGATCCTAACCTACCTATCTTTTGGAGAAAAGTAGAATCTTTGCGCTGTTCTTTTTGGCGCCGATGGAAGTTAGAATATCTCAGCTTGCTAAATAGGCGTGAGAAATGGCGGCTTCCTCAACCAGATGTACGAGTGGGGGACATGGTTCTTCTTCGAGACCCATCTCCGCCTCTCGTGTGGAACCTAGGCAGAGTTATTCACTGCCACTTTGGCCGTGATAAACGCGTCAGAGTTGTTGATGTTTTAACTAGTAAAGGTCTTTATACTAGACCCATCTCTGCTATCTCTGTTTTGCCTTTCGAGTCTTAGTTTCTCCTCGTCTGTTATCCGTGTTTTGCTTTGACTGATTCTTTTGTTTGTTTTCATTCGGAGTTCTCGGAGCATGATCACTTTCGTGATACTTTCAATGTTTAGCTTGGCCCATTTGTCGGTCAAATTTTGTTTTTTGTTACCGAGATCCCCGAATGGTAATTATTTCTTTGTAAATGTATTAATTGCTTAAACCAAATGCATAATCTTGTTATCAATCACCTATTCATTGATATCATAGTTCTCACCTTGAGTGTTCCAGTCGCTCGCTACCTCAAGCTTCCTCACTCCCGGCCTACACGGCATCTACTGGTTCATCTGCTGTCTGCTGAGCAGGGTCGACTGACGTCACCCTGACTTTCGTTCGACCAATGGCAGGTCTTTGTCTGGTCGGGCAATCTCCAGCTTCGAGATTGTTCCATGATCACTATTTAAGACGCCACTTGCTGGCGTTCTTCACCACTTCTGATCAATCATCACTTCTGATCACTTCAACCTGCTGGTCACCGCTACTGCATCTCATGACACCATCGCTAGTCTCT
The DNA here is from genome assembly GCA_946902985.2 of Meconema thalassinum. Classification (NCBI taxonomy): domain Eukaryota; kingdom Metazoa; phylum Arthropoda; class Insecta; order Orthoptera; family Tettigoniidae; genus Meconema; species Meconema thalassinum. The sequence goes on from OX336389.2 coordinate 318,940,383, forward strand.
ACGCTACCTAGCAGTTACGTCACTAGATCTGCACCCTGACGTATTGCTCAAGATGACAAGAATAATTGCCAGATGTCGTACTCTTCAAGCCGTACCTTAGATGGGGTACTTTGATTCGTCTTTCGAAGTAGCTGCAATCCTTCCGGCCGCCAACGAATTTTCAAAATGCTACTGGATCACCACTTGGACGCTATAAGTGTCATTCCTTCGCAAGAGAAGAAGAGAGAGTTGACCTTTTTTATTAATTGTGTACTTATCTCTAGGCCATGTACGCCTCCTTCAGAAGAAACTGTGAGGACTTCTTAATCAACGCTTATGCTAGCTGGAACTTTTAAGGAGCTGGCTCTTCAACCCTTTGAGAAGATAAGTTCAATTTTATGAAGAATTTAAATCATACTAGTTATCTTACACTCTTAATCAGTTTTATGGTTCTTTTTTTATAAGGTGCATTTTTTTATGTTAAGCTCAACTTCTCTCGCATTAAGCAAGCTTGTTTCATTGGCATTTCCTTAGTCTGGGTTTCTGTCATCAGGCCCTCACACTTTGTTCCATTTATAATTATTCATTTCTGTGATAAGCACTTAAGTGCAATTTGTTTATTGGTTATAAATTTATTATTAGAAATAAACATTGTTAATGTGTGGTTACCTACATTGGTTTTCTAGTGATGTATTTCATGCCCACTACCCCGCACCGCTTCAGTCTAATTTTCTTGACCAATTGTAGTTATTTTGTCCAGGCTCTCGCCTGATGCGTTCTCCCGTATGGGGAAGTTTTAGGGCAGAACTTTACTCCAGTACCTAACGTAAGGCCACGGCCGCTTCCTACCCAAATCCTACCTGAATTAAAAATACACATACTAGTCCAGACATCAAAGTGACACAGGTTATCAGACAAATTCCACACACACCCAAACGGGGCTACATGACCACGATGTCGCAAAGCCCCTAAGACAATCATCATCATCATCAACAACAACAACAACAACAACAACAACAACAACAACCCGTGAGGTCCGGATTCGATTCACGGCTCAATCAAGACATTTAGTTCTGGTCTCAGGGTTAGAACCGGGTACGCTATGCCTCGTGAGGTAAAACTGTGAAAAGGTGAGTTTTATTCGACTCAATTACAAAAAATAAAAACAATTGCTGACACTATAATAACATAGGTTATCAGATTTTGTGTTTTCACGTACTTCAGTATTCGAAAACTTCTTTTAAAGGCCATATACCGTGAAAATTATATTTCTTGCCTGGCTGTGTAAAACTGTTCGGCCGCCATTTGGCTTACTGAGGGACATTGTTATGAGTTCAAAACTTAGCTCACAGCACTTTTTAAAGCTCCACTACTGAATTGAAACAGCAATGCCGTCACTCTTCGTTATCTTCCCTAGCGAACCTAAATATTTCAACAGCTACTCATTCTCTCTCTAATTATCCCTTCAGTTCAAGGGCAGATGCTATCTCCCGGATGCCTGGTCGTAGCGTCACGGGGTTTGGACAGTCGGCTTCAAAATTTTTAGCTCTGTAACATAGGGTCACCGAAATAATTGAAGAATTAATTATTTTCTTGCGCGGAGAGAAATAACGATTTCGTACAACGCAGCGAGCCCTGTGTGTTGAGTTAACTGGGCAACGCCGCGCTATGCTATTGGCTGGTGCGAGTGAGCGAGGTAATCTGGCTCCTCCCTCATGTTCACAGTTGTTTTGGGCCTGGTATAGAGTACATTCTTTAGCCTATTTTCATCATCTGATCTATAGGCTTATCAGATCACCTTTTGTCCATGCAAATTGTGTATTTGTGTGCATATGATTGTGTGTCTCCTAATAAACTTTGATTAGATGGAGCAATTTCAATTAATCTTGGTAATAACTTACTATCCGTCCAACCTTGACTATGCATGTCAAATTTCAGAAAGTGGCACCAAACCTACATGGTGACCACGCGAAATAGTTCACCGTTTCTCAATATATCCTAAACTATTATAGCAATCAACCTGAAATTTTGTTTGGTGATAGAAAACTACAAAATTAGTTCACATATTTAACTTTCAAAAACATAATAAGCACAAAACTAACATGGCTGTCATGCGAATTTCAATTATAGTACTTAAATGATTTTTTCTGGCAGCTAAAGCACCCGAGCGCAGTGAAACATGGCACAGTAAATCTTTATTTAAAACTAAATATATTAGCATCTAATGTAATTCTATTGTTATGATGACATCAAAATTTTGTTTTATGAACCACTACTATAATATTTATTTACTGGTACATACATCTATGGCTTAAGTGTAATGAATTATAGATGGCACGCATGACAATTTCTGAAATATGAATTTCCCCAACTCATCAAGGACTATTCCGAAATCTGTGAAAATTGGTGTAGTGGACCACTACTATACAGTACCCGTATTCTAAACTTAAAGGTATATAAATCTATATCTTTTATAAATTGTAGATGATGTGCATGTTAATTTTTAATGCATTGTTCCACCTAACTGTTCATCGAATTATCTCCGAGTTATCTGGCATAGTGAACCATTATTATGTCCTTAACTTACATACACATAAATACAGTGCTTCTTTCCCACCAAATTATAGATGGTGCTCATATGAATCCATTAGGAATGAATGCCTATAACTCGTCACGGAATGATCCGACCTCTGTCAAACACTGCATAGTGTATAACTACTATAGTCTAAACCGGCAGATGTCAACCGATATCTTATTTACTATACTACTATACAATGGCACGTCGGCCCGTCTTCTGGTTGCTCTCCTCCAACCTTGTCGATATTGCGCTGCATCTCGTCAATTCTGGATCTTAAGGATATGTACTGCATCCTTTTGTAATCCAGACTCGCATCTATTATGCGGCCTTCAAATAGACCTTCCTCTTCCAAAATCTCATTTGAAAACCTTCTTTGGGATTCTATGTTCTTCCATCCTAATTAAATAACCTGCCCATTTAAGTATTATGACACGAATGCCGTGTGATAAAAGAGCTTCATCATATAAAGAATATAATTCGTTATTGTATCTTATTCTCCATTTTCCTTTTACGCATATAGGTCCATAAATTCTACTCAGGATGTAACGTGTTTTTCGAGGGTATTTTACGCCACTGACATAAGTCAGTAGGAAGCCATTCAATATTTATTTACGCGGCAAATTGTTCAGCCAAGAGAAGTTTTCATGTAACTTATTATTATTATTAAGGTATTTTTTGGAGCGTTTTTTTATAAGATTATAAGTATACAGATAGGTTTTCGATATTATAGAAAACACTATCAAGCGAATTATTACGAACAACATTATCGCGGAAAATTATATGATTACGGAATTTTACGGAGTTTTGTCATTTAGGGTATTGTGAGAGAGATGAGTCACCGGGTATTCGGCTACAGGCTTATTCTTGTCGAGAAGCGTGACGCAAGCGGGGTTGCTGCATCATGAAAAGGCGAAATGACCTGGATCGGTAATCGACATCTTCGTCGCGCCGAGTGTATTGACCCTGAGGTGGGGAGTATCGCGTGGTGGCTCAGCCAATCACAGGAGACCGGGCGACTTGGAGACGGCTCCAGAGAGGGGATGCAACGAGTGCATATATGGTTTGCGCGCCGAGGAGGCAGGGCGATTATCTTTGTAAAACTTGACCGTTGTGGTTGCTCGTGTGGTTGGTTCCGGTGTGACCGGACCATAATTTAACATTTCTACAAATATTTCTACAACTGACGAAGAAGATGACGACGTCCAGAAGGCTATGGGAAGCTCTTCAGCATCAAGTACGAGGGAAATGCTACGGCAATTTCCAATGGTAAGCGCGAATGACTCAGAACTACATAATCTCTCGTTTCTTTGTTTCATATTCAGTATTACAGTAACTTCTTAGCTTGGGAATACTAGTAAAATCAGTAATTCATCCGACTCCGTTTTCACGTAATTCTCTAGCGGTAATATTCAAATCGCAACGCTCCAATTTAAATTTATTAATATTAATTTTGCCATACTTGTTTTTATATAATAAATTCATTTCTTATAACCATGCAATCTTTGCTTTCAGTAGGTAGCATTAGATATAGACCAAATTCCTTCTCCTGATACAATTGTTAGTTGGGTTAATGATCAAATCATACCACAATCTGAGTGTAAAGATTCTTGAAGGTGTTCTACCAGAGCTAGGTGTTGTAAAATATAAATTTAGATTTCAACATAGCGTTGAGGTCTTGGCGCCCATTAATACAACATATCATAGAGTAAATATTACATTTGTACACCCAACAGTGAGGCCTAAAAAAACGTTTCACTTGTACGCTCAACGTGGAGCAAAGAGAACCGTTTCACTTGACGCCCAACGTGGGGACGAAAACCTAATAACATTTGTGGAAGGAGAAGGGTATATATTTCTGTGCCTGTATTTTGGGGGTTTTTCATTTATCGGTGTGTATCAGCATGGGTAGTGTTGAGGAAGAGATGAAGTTGCGTAGTGGTCATGAGTTGGATAGTGAAGATACGAGCAGTATGGCTAGTCTTGGAAATGAAAGCAGTACAGGGATGTCGGAGGTAAATCCCGATACTGAGGGGGGTAATCAAAACAGTCAAGCAGGGTTAGAGAGTTTGCTTCTTCAGTTTATGCAACAAAATACAATAAGTACAGACGCTTTAAACGCTAGACTCGAACAAAATAGTAGGGAAAATAAAGAGAGTAATAGGGAATTGAGCTATAGTTTAAACGCTAAACTTGAATAAAATAATGCTAAACTTGAACAAAATAGTAGGGAAAATAAAGAGAGTACTGAAGCTTTAAACGCTAAACGTGAAAAAAACAGTAGGGAAAATAGAGAGAGTACTGAAACTTTAAATGCTAAACTCGAACAAAATAATCCTAAACTTGAACAAAACAGTAGGGAAATTAGTGATAAATTTGAGCTGATTAGAGGTGAGATCAGAGGGGTGATGGAAGAGAAGGCTAAAGAGATTATTGCAGATGTAGACAGAAAATTAGGAAAAGTACAGGAGGTGTTAGAAATTAGAATCAGTACACAGGCTGAAAATTTAAAAGAACTAGTGCAACTTGAAACACAGCAGGTCAAAAAGCAATTGGGGGCAGAAATTGACAAAATTCAGGTAGCAACTAAAGAGATTAAAGAACAGCTGGGGGGAAGAATTGATAAAGTACATGCAGAAATAATCACTGAAGTTAATGCTTTAAGGGAGAGGAATAAGGAAAGCATTAATGAGATTAATGAGAAACAAGCTAAATTACGTGGTAAAGTTGAAGCATCGGAAGGGAGCATTAGGTTAACTGTAACTAATATTGAAAGAAAAGCTGAGGAGAAAATTGCTGAATTAGAACAGAAGTTGAAAGCTAGACTTAGGCAGGAAAATAGTCAGAGTAGGCCAGTTTATGTGAATAGCACACACAGGGAGATAGAACTAGGCAAATTCAGTAATCGGCAGAGTTGTCCAATGGAGTTCATGAATACAATAGAAAATAAATTCGGGGAGAGGTTGGAAGATGGTAGTATTGAGTGGTGCCAGGTAGTTGAGATTTTAGAGCAAGCGTTTGTAGGGGAGACAAGAAACTGGTTTGCTGTCTACAGAGACAATTTTGAGAATATTTCAGATTTTAAAGTTAAATTTTGTGAGAAATTTTGGAATGAGGTAATTCAGTCTCAGCATCGTGAGGGAATTGTGTGTGGGAAATATAACCCGAGAGGAAACTACACTATGACCGAGTACTTTTTAGGACAGGTGTAAATATCAGGATGGTTTGAAGGAGGAAGGTGATGTAGTCAGGCTATTACTAAGACATTTTCCATATAGAATCAAAGAAGCTGCCTGTATCCAAAATGTTAAATCTATTTCACAAGTGGAAAATTTATTAAGTACATTCGATGCTCTGGGAAGAGGTGGTTACGAGGAGAATTTCGGTAGGAACCAGGGTAACCATAATAACAGGCCTAATGAGAATAGGAATCAGGAAGTTCAAGGGAACAGTGGCGAAGGGGCCAACATCCAAAATAGGGGGAACCAAAATAATAATAATAATAATAATCAGCAAAACCAGTACAGAGGAAATGGGTATGGTACGAACTACCAAGGTAGAAATAATGATTTCAGGGGAAATCAAGGCCGAAATAATGATTTTAGGGGTAACCAAGGGAGGTATAATAACAATAATAATTATAACCAGAACAGGGGTCAAGGAGGGAATCAGCCCAATGGTAATAACGGACAGAGAGATACCGTTAAAACAACCCAGAACAACCACACCAGTGCAGTAGTGAGTAGTACTACACCAAGCGGTAGCAATGCTTTAAACACGAACCAGGCTGCGATGTAAGGTCAGAATCTCAGTCTGTAACATGCCCTGTCCATACACTTATACAGGAACCCTATGACCTAAATGTAAGAAATGAATTATTACGTGAACTAAATGATGAAGGTATTATTCAGGAGGTGGTTAGTAAGAGCCCCATAGTTAAATTTAACGTGTCCGAGGCGTACACAGATGTTTTAATTGATAGTGGTTGTATGAAGAGTTGCATAAGTAGTGCATTTTATGATAAAATGAAAGGAACTGGAGTAAATTTTGAGGAGATGCCAATTAAAAGCACTTTTGTTATCACAGCTGTTGGGAAGAGGTCTAAAGTAATTTCTAAGCAAGTTTTAGTAGACATTAAAATTAATAATCATGTAGAAAAGCAGATTTGTCTTGTAATTCCAGATGTAGTATTCAGTGTTATCTTGGGTTCAGAGTGGCTAAGTAGAGTGTCTGGTAACTTATGTTATGATGTAGGGAGTTTGAAATTTAAATGGGGTGATTCTGAAGTAGAAGTAGCGTTCAATGACCATATTCAGAGAAGTAGTGTTGTAGGTGTGATTTGTACTTTAAATGAGATATCGCCAGCCGTAGAGCGGGGTTCTCCATGTTTTGTGGGCAGTGTGATTACGAACGGTAGTCTAGAGGATTCGTTACGTGATGCTGCATTTCAGGGAAATATAGAGGTGGAACAATGTGTTCGGCTCTATGATGTGTTATTGTGTAATAGGAGAGTTTTTGAGGATCGCATTGGTATGGCCTGGAAAGGGGTGATTGAATAGCACCCCAACTGGGAAATAGAGGATTAGGTTTCGGGCACACACTGGAATTTAAATAGAGCGACGAGGAAGAGACCAAACATTGATAACTAAGGTTTAATACATTTATTTGATTTTTGAATAAATGACAAAGATTTTCATTTTGAATAATAATTAAAGGAAGGTAATTAAAAATGCAATGTTTCTCCAGGAAACTCAGAATAAATAGGAATTACAATAAAAATGCATAAAAAGGCCTTATAAAAGGCGATTAAAGAGTATTTTCAAGAAAAATATCCAAAAACCAAGCAAGAAGCAAGAAAAGGCTTAGCCATGAAGAATGTGTTGACCAAGTGAATGAAGTTCGCGTTACCAATGATTTGATACTTTTATACTTAGTATTTGGCCCGCAGGGAGCGGGTCGTAATCCAAACAAAGGCTTCCTCTAAGATGTCTCGGCATGCCTTCCGAGAAAGATAGATGGTGACTCCTTTGGCGAAGTGTACCCCGCAGGAACAGACCTCTTGGTAATGATCTGTTTGGCGGATTACAAGCAGTTATAGTTTCTCATCGCCGTGTTGTAGTGGGCTAGCGGGCTGACTGAGTTGCTGAGATGAAGGTCGTTGACTCATGCCTCGCCTAGCATGACAGAGTCCGAGCGATGAAGCATGCCACTTGGCAAGGTTTCAGCCACACGATGTTTACTAACAGGGCCTTCCCAAGAAGGGCCTGTTAGTGGGCAGGCAGGCAGCCGTGGTCAGACTGGTTCAGGCAGGTAGATGTAGACAGGCCGCAGGACGGCGAGGCGGAGAATATATAGTGGAAATGACGACAGCACGCCGAACATTCCAGAATGAAGGAGGGGTGTCAAACAGCCAATCAACGCACAGCCCCATGCACGTTGCGAGGGTTGCCGCTGAGGTGAGCACAGAACCTCATGAAAAAGTGTGACAGTATGGTGCGTCTAGAAAGACACTTCAGAAAAAAGGTGAGTTGACAAGAATAATAAAGAACAACAATTCAAATGAAACATAAGTTAAATAAATAATCAGAACACCGCGTTCATACTGCAATTATAACGAAAAAAAAATAATGGAGCAGAATAATTGAACGTGTGTTTCAAACCGTGCGGGAAACATAGCCTACAAAAAAACATTCGCAAAAGCGAACATGCTGGGAGGGGCGAGAAAAAATTGCAGTAAGAAAGTGCAGAAGTTAGGCCTCGCGTGGCAAAGTAGCAATCATAGTGATTGGCCTCAGAAAATGACCAGCAGAAGTCTGCAGTTTTACCACGCGAATCCTACCATCTCTGCCAGGAAAGCACTCAACAACCCTACCCAAATTCCAGACATGAGGGGGACTAGGGTCTTTCAAAAGGACCAAGTCCCCAATCTGAAGGTTAGAGCAGGAAACACGCCATTTACCACGCTGCTGAAGCAAACCGAGGTATTCCAACCTCCAGCGGCGCCAAAAATTGTTGCGCAAACTTTCAATTTTGCGCCAAGAAATGGCTAAAGAAGATTGAGAATTAGAATATAACAAAGGGGGAGAGGCAGTCAAAGGACCACCGATAAGAAAATGGCCTGGCGTTAATGGCAGAAGATCTGAAGGATCATTAGATAAGGGTGATAAAGGACGAGAATTAATTATGCCCTCAATAAAAATGATTAAGGAATTAAACTCTTCATGAGAAAGGGGGTGTGGCCACAAACACGTCTAAGGTGCTTCTTGGTGAGTTTCACACAAGACTCCCACCGCCCACCTTGATGAGGTGCATAAGGGGGGATGAAGTGCAACTTGAAATTTCTCTGGTGAGCATAATCAGTAATCCTTTCCAGCGCTGAATTTTGAGTAAGAGCTCTCTTAATTTGCTCAGAAGCTCCGATAAAATTTTTAGCATTGTCTGAGAATACTTCTGAAGGAAGATCTCTGCGAGCAGAAAATCTGGCAAAAGCTGCCAAAAAGTAAGCAGTAGAGGCGTTGGTAACTAGTTCTAAGTGAACTGCTCCGGTGACCATACATACAAACAGCGAAATATAGAGTTTTCCAGAAATACATTTTTTGGCCTCAGGAGAATTTCTTCTGTAAACAAAAGGCCCGGAATAATCCACCCCCGTAAAGGTAAAGGGTCTAGCAGGCGCAGATCTAAAGTTGGGAAGATCACCCATGAGCTGAGCGGTAACTTTAGGGTTGGATTTAAAACATGGAATGCACTTCCGGATAACAGAGGTAACTTCATGGACTCCGTTTATGGGCCAATACCTTTCACGAATGATAGAAAGTAATGTACGAGTTCCAGCATGAAGATGCTGGTAATGATACTGACGAATGGTTAAGGAAGTGACATGATGCTTTGAGGGAAGAATAATTGGATGTTTTTATCCTCAGAAAGATCAGCCAAAGATAAACGTCCTCCTACTCTTAGTAAACCATCAGTATCCAAAAAAGGGGCGAGTGAGGAAAGCCTACTCGATTTCTTAAGGGATTGACCTTCGGACAACACCTGGCATTCTTCAGAGAATATTTCTTGTTGAGTAAGCCATAAGATTTTTGTAGTGGCTAAACCTAATTCAGAAAGGGTTAAATATGGCTTAGGAAAAAGAGGTTGTTCTACCACAAAATATTTCCATCGAAGGAGATAAGCCATAACCCTCACCAATTTATGGAAAGTGGAATATCGCTGCAAGAGAAGGGGAGAGTCGGAAACGAGAAGAGAAGATCCAGTAATCTTACCAGAATCCGGCAAGTCTGATAACTCCGGAAGAGGAAAATTTGGCCAAGCGGAAGGTTCTTGCAGAAGCCAACGGGGACCGTGCCAGTATAATGTCAGGTTAGCCAACATAAGAGGGGAACATCCCCGAGAAATGACATCTGCAGGGTTCTCCTTGCCAGATACATGATGCCATTGTTCAAGGTTAGAAAATTGTTGAATTTTGGACACTCTATTAGCTACAAACACCTGCCAATGCGAGGGAGGTTTGGCAATCCATGCCAACGTGATGGCTGAGTCACTCCAAAAGTAAGTTTTAATAAATCGGATTTTCAAAGATTGACGGATTTTGACCGATAATTCAACCGCCAGAAGAGCAGCACAAAGTTCCAGTCGTGGCAAGGATAAAGATTTAAGAGGGGCCACCTTCGACTTAGCGCAAATTAAATTGGAAAAGAAATATGACTGGACAAAATTACGGCAAACAATATACGCACAACATCCATAAGCTTTCAATGAGCTATCGGCAAAGATGTGAAGTTCATATCCTCCAGAGGAGGGAAAGGGAATAATCACTCGCGGGATAATAACATTAGAAAGATCTTCCAAACTATTTCTATAAGAAATCCAATTTTTTTGCAACTCTGAAGGAACTGGTTCATCCCAACCAGTTTTCAAGGACCAAAGGTCTTGCATGAAAATCTTTGCTGTGACGATGATTGGCGCCAAAAATTGGAGAGGATCAAATATCTTTGCAATCTCAGACAAAATTTGCCGCTTAGTTTGCGGTTTGATGTCACTGAGATTAATTTTGAAAAAGAAAAAATCCTTTTGAGGACTCCAATAGATGCCTAGAGTTTTGATAGAATTATTTTCATGAAGAAGCTCTACTGAGTCGTTATAGACTGAAGTTAATGGAAATTTAGAAAGAAATTCTTCCGAATTAGAGTTCCACTTGCACAAGGAAAATCCGCCTCCCAAAAGCAAAGCTGTCAAATCTTTAGAGACTTGCAGTGCTTCAGATACTGACTCAAATGAATGAAGAAAATCGTCAACGTAAAATGATGATTTTAACACTTCAGAAGCCTTAGGAGAATACAACGGGCCATCCTGTTCAGCAAGTAATTTCAACGTACGTATGGCTAAAAAAGCAGAAGGCTTTAGTCCATAGGTTAATGTTTTTAGCCGAAAAATCTTGACGGGTTTAGTAGGCTCGTCGCGCCAAAGAATTCTCTGAAGGTCGCGCTGTTGTTGATCGACCAAAATCTGTCTATACATCTGCTTGATATCAGATATCACTGCGATAGGGAACAAGCGAAAATTCATCAAAACAGAAGAAATGTCAGATTGAATAGGAGGGCCTGATAATAATGTGTCATTCAGAGAAGTTCCATTGGCATCCAATACAGAGCCATTAAAGACCACTCTTATGTTTTCCATTAAAATTTCATTCTTCCAAACAGGATGATGATTGAGGTAAATGACTTCAGATGGAGTATAAGAAGCATCATCTTTCTTGGTAACAACCTCCATGTGATCGAGTGCCTCATATTCCTCCATAAATGTGGAGTATTGAGTTTTAACAACAGGGTCACGTTTAAATTTGCTTTCCACAGCATAGAGTGCTCTAAGAGCCCTAGGGTGTGTTTCAAATAAAAGAGGTGGATTATCCACTCGGGGCATTGTTACGACAAATCTACCCTCTGAATTGCGTTTGGTTGTTTCGCGAAACAGTTTTTCACACATTTCATTTTCAACTGAGGAAGGTGAAACTGAATCTATAGTTTCGATTTTCCAAAATCTTTCTAAGTTGTAATCGAGACTTGTATTGACAAAATGACATTGTGAGAAATTTTGAAACGACTTACGAGGGACCTGACCCGTTACTAACCAACCTAGCTCGGTATGATGAACAAACACTCCTGGTGATATTTTAACCTTAGAGCTAAGGAAACATTGCCAAAATACTTGGGCACTGAGAAGTATGTCTACTGGAGCGCTCGTATTAAATGTTGGATCTGCCAACTGAATGTTATGAGGAAATTGCCAATTTCTAATTTCAAAAGAAGTACTAGGGGTATTACTGCCAATAGTATCAATGGCAAGACAATTCAACTGAAATGTTGTGTTACAATTAACAGCATCTTTGATGTGAACACGAACAAAATGCAAAGATTTAACATTGCTATTGTTAATACCGGTAACCTGAATTAATGTAGGTTGCTTGAGAAGACCAAGTTTCTTAATGAGACGCTCACTTATGAAGTCATGGGTGGCGGCATTATCCAATAAGGCACGTGCTTCAAGCCATCTACCAGAGGAATCTTGAACTTTTAATAACACGGTTGATAGTAGCACCTGGGAACTACGAATAGAGCTAGAGCTCTGAGTATAAGATTGCGCATTGGCTCCTGGAGATGTATCTTTAGAACATCCAGGGGAAGGAGCCTGACGTGGCTTTTCAAACCTATGAAGCAAGGTATGATGTTGGGCCTTGCAATGGGAGCAAGTATTTTTAGATACGCAATCAGGCACCATATGCCTAGCTGACAAACAGTTGTAGCAATATCTTTTTTGAGCTATTAATTTGCGTCTTTCGTCGGTAGAAAGGGCTTTAAAGGCAACGCAGGAATATAACCTGTGAGGCGCTTTACAGAGAATACAATCTGTTGAATTATGTTGAACAGTAAAGACAGCAGATTTGTTTATTTTAGTACCGACTGGCTTCACAACATTAGATTTGTTATCTGCACTTCCTGACATATGACAGGCTACGGCTGATAAAACCTGACATCTATTATTTATAAACATAAGCAATGAACCATAGTTATATGAAGTGTCATTTGTTAGTTCCCTCTCCCATGCCTTTAAGGTTGATGAATCAAATTTAGAAGTAACCAAGTGAACTAAGAAGAGATCCCAATGCTCGACCGGTTGATTCAACCGTGCCAATGCTCTGACGTGTAGTTGGACCGTGTCACTTAAGGCTCGCAGTGTTGACAAGTTGTCAGCTCGCAATGCGGGCAGGTTAAATAAGGCTTGAATATGCCTCTGTAGGCATAATTTTTCGTTGCCATAACGGCCTTTAAGAAGCTCTATAGCAATTTTATAGTTTTCTCCTGTTAAGGGGAGTTCTCTTATAAGTTGAAGGGGTGGTCCCTGCAAAATGAATTTTAAGTAATGAAATTTCTGAATTTCTGGAAGTGTGGCATTATCATGTACTAATGAACTGAAAAATTCAAAGAATGATTGCCACATCTCTTCCTTTCCTGAAAAATGCGGAATTTCAATTTTAGGTAGCAATGGTTTGATACCATTCCCATGGTCGCTAATTCTTCCTTGAGTTTCCTCTACCTTCAACGCCAGGGTCAAAGTTCTAACTAATGCCACAGCCTGAGCGTGTGTATCAAAGTAATTACTCTCTACTTCTTCCCTATCTGACTGATGTTCTGGACTTTTGATTTCAATTTCAAGTTGCACGAGATCATATTTCTCGTACGCCTGTTCAAAAGCTTTTAAACGCTGATATATAATATCAAGGTTTTGTTCCTCTTTCGGTAGAGTAGCTAAATATTTTTGAAAACGGGTGAGTTGACCTTTGTAGGCCGCCCCAGAGTTTAACAGTTTATCATCTATTATTACTGGCATGGCTGGAAAGTTGGAATAACTCACTTACCAAAGCTGCTTGCGGCACCAGACAGACCTGCTTTCCAGAAAGAAACCAGTTGTGTAATATGCTGGGATTGTTTCCGCTTTCCCGCAGATCTCCTGCGCTAGCCACGATATACTGAAATGTATAAGACAAATATTAGATTGCACAAGTTTTTTTTTTGTTTTTTTTTAGAATAGAATTTGTGGTCTCAGAATGAAGGCTCTGGGTTCGATCCGGGGTTGAGGTACCATGGAAAGGGGTGATTGAATAGCACCCCAACTGGGAAATAGAGGATTAGGTTTCGGGCACACACTGGAATTTAAATAGAGCGACGAGGAAGAGACCAAACATTGATAACTAAGGTTTAATACATTTATTTGATTTTTGAATAAATAACGAAGATTTTCATTTTGAATAATAATTAAAGGAAGGTAATTAAAAATGCAATGTTTCTCCAGGAAACTCAGAATAAATAGGAATTACAATAAAAATGCATAAAAAGGCCTTATAAAATGCGATTAAAGAGTATTTTCAAGAAAAATATCCAAAAACCAAGCAAGAAGCAAGAAAAGGCTTAGCCTTGAAGAATGTGTTGACCAAGTGAATGAAGTTCGCGTTACCAATGATTTGATACTTTTATACTTAGTATTTGGCCCGCAGGGAGCGGGTCGTAATCCAAACAAAGGCTTCCTCTAAGATGTCTCGGCATGCCTTTCGAGAAAGATAGATGGTGACTCCTTTGACGAAGTGTACCCCGCAGGAACAGACCTCTTGGTAATGATCTGTTTGGCGGATTACAAGCAGTTATAGTTTCTCATCGCCGTGTTGTAGTGGGCTAGCGGGCTGACTGAGTTGCTGAGATGAAGGTCGTTGACTCATGCCTCGCCTAGCATGACAGAGTCCGAGCGATGAAGCATGCCACTTGGCAAGGTTTCAGCCACACGATGTTTACTAACAGGGCCTTCCCAAGAAGGGCCTGTTAGTGGGCAGGCAGGCAGCCGTGATCAGACTGGTTCAGGCAGGTAGATGTAGACAGGCCGCAGGACGGCGAAGCGGAGAATATATAGTGGAAATGACGACAGCACGCCGAACATTCCAGAATGAAGGAGGGGTGTCAAACAGCCAATCAACGCACAGCCCCATGCACGTTGCGAGGGTTGCCGCTGAGGTGAGCACAGAACCTCATGAAAAAGTGTGACAGTATGGTGCGTCTAGAAAGACACTTCAGAAAAAAGGTGAGTTGACAAGAATAATAAAGAACAACAATTCAAATGAAACATAAGTTAAATAAATAATCAGAACACCGCGTTCATACTGCAATTATAACGAAAAAAAATAATGGAGCAGAATAATTGAACGTGTGTTTCAAACCGTGCGGGAAACATAGCCTACAAAAAAACATTCGCAAAAGCGAACATGGCCAATTGCTATACACATTCATTGAACGTTATTGATAGGTCAGTATTCACAGGAGATAGATATCCTGTACCTTTCGCTTATCAGAGTGCAGTTGAGGCACAAATTAACCAGATGCTTGAAGATGGGATTATTGAGCACTCTAACAGTCCATATGTTAATTCTTTGATCACGGTACCCAAGACCGACGGCACAGTTCGTATTTGTTTAGACGCTCGTTTGGTTAACAGTAGAATTAGTTCAGATCAGCTGAAATCTATGTCAATAGAGGAATTAATGCAAACATTTGAGGGGAAGAAGTATTTCACTTGTGTAGATTTGGGATCCAGTTTTTGGCAAGTGCCACTAATGTACGAAGATAGACCATTTACAGCTTTTAGTCATAAATATAACCTTTATCAATTTTGTAGAACACCTTAAGGGTTAAAGAGTAGTTCAGCAGCTTTAATTAGGGTTTTAAACATCGCATTAGGGGATGACACAGGAGAGTTTGTAACCATTTACATTGATGATATGGTAATTAGTTCACGCAGTTTTGAGGAGCATCTACGTCATTTAGATATAGTTTTTCAGAAGTTAGATCAGGCAGGGTTCACTTTGAAGCTGTCTAAGTCGTCATTCTGTCAGTCAGAAGTGACATTTTTAGGTCATAGAGTGTCGAGTAGAGGTGTAACACCAGAAGCAAGTAGGGTTAATAAGATACTTAACGCAGAGGTGCCACAGAATGTTAAACAGTTAAAAACATACATGCGAATTTGCAACTTTTTCAGGAGGTTCGTTCTTAAATACTCAGGGTTGGTAGAACCATTCAGGGAATTGCTTAAAAGTGGGACTCGGTGGAGATGGGAGTCCAAGCATGATCAGGCTTTTAGAGCGCTAAAGGAAGATTTGAGAAAGCTGTAGTGCTGAAATATCCGTTAAAAGATAAGGAATATGTGGTTATGACAGATGCTTCACATATAGGCATTGCTGGAGTATTATGTCCGAAAGATGCTGAGGATAATTTGTGAATTGTGTCTTTAGCCTCGCGAGGACTGACAGCAGCAGAGAAAAGATACACGATTACTGAGTTAGAGCTTTTAGGTATTGTTTTCAGTTTGGGGAAATTTAGAATGTATTTAGTAGGGGGAAAAATTGAGATCCATACAGATCACCATGCATTACTGTATATGAGGACTTGTAAACTCAGTTCTAACAGAGTTAGTAGGTGGATTCTTGCTCTGCAGGAATACGAATTCACAGTAAAATATATTAAAGGTAAAGATAACATTCTTGCAGACATGCTATCAAGGGACACTAATTTATGTAGGGATTATCCTGTGGTTAAAGCAGAGGACGGTATTTTATTATGTGCATGTGTGGACAGTAGCAACAGGGCATCGTTACAGACACTGAGAAATATGCTAGTGGAGCAACGTGATGACGTTAAGTTAAGGGAGCCACTGGCTAGGTTGGAAATAAGTGAAGAAGAGTATGTGAAAGTAGGACGGTTCACGTACAAGATGCAGGATGGGCTTCTTGCACGAAATTGATGCCATACGAAGTTCACTTCGGAAAGAGACCACAAAATGAACTAGCGAGGGTGTTGGGTTTAAATGAGGGAAAGCAACCGGGGATGGATTACATTGTCCAGTTGGCGAAACAGAATTTATCTAAATCAGCACAAAAGAGAATTCGCCAACAAAAAGAAACTAAATTTGACCTATTCGAGCCGGGAGACAGAGTCTTACTTAGAGTGCCGAAACAGTCAAATAAGCTAGAGAAAGTCATGTCCAAGTTCTTCTATCTCTACGAGGGCCCATTTATAGTTTCCAAACGTATAGGCAAAACAGCATATGTGCTGGAGGATAGTAAGGGAAACAGATTATACGGGACGTATAATATACATCGTCTACGAAAGTATGTGTCATAAAGTAAGTGTATTTAGCTGGCGAGCCAGCCTATCAAATGAGTAGGTGTGGTATTTGGTGCGTGGAAGATCTGGTCTTCCAGGCAGGCGTATCAAAAGTCACACAGGGGGGTAGTATGTAAGTAATTGAGAGTTTTTAAGGTACAGGGAAATATGACGGGATTGTCGGATGCTCTTGAGCACTAAAATGTCTCGATACACCAAGGCCAGAATTTGGTAGCGCTGGTGAATTCCCATTTGTCTCCTAGAGATGGGTAAGCGCTTGAACAGGGTATTTTTGCTTAAGCCGTCCACGAGACAAAAGATGGGCCACCAGAAGGCGAGACAGTCCTTCATGAAACTCATACATAACAGAACACGTGATTTCTGTTTACGGCCTCGCCATGTAAGAGTTGTAGGTGTGTAATTTAAGGTAATTAGTACAAAGGTATTATTTGAGTGAGGAGAACTGGTCTGAGTTGTGAACTAGTATTTAGTAGAATATGGTCTACGGGAACTTAAGAAGACAGGGCGATTACGGCACAGAAATATTTGGTGTTATATGTAATGCGCACTTACTATTTTTTTTTTCAGAAGTCAATATTAATTTTGTCTAATATACAGAGAGATTAAGTATTATGGTCACGATGCGCTTCCACAATAGTGTGATCGTGTGCTCAGTGAGATCAGTGAGATTATGTTTCACCAGAAGGAAGCGACCTCCAGTGATATTAGGAAGTTCTGTGGTATATATATATCGGAACACCTTTGATGCGTGTGATGTGAAATCATATATACACAGTGCTCACACATTATTTATGTATATCTTTCCCAACATAGAGATATTTGAGAAGCGGAAATATCCGTGGAACATTAATCTAAATGAAAAACATTGGATTGATTGCACAGGGCAATCCAAAATGACAACCGGCTTTGACGCAAAGTGCGTAAAGAAAATTATGAGTGTATATATATGTAATTTAGGGTGATTTAATTTATGTCATATGTATTTTGGATGGGGATTTATTAACGTGTCTGGGATAATCGCATGATGGACCGTCGTCACGGTAAATCATCCGATGATCCGAGGCGAATATGTAAAGTGTTTTTCGAGGGTATTTTACGCCACTGACATAAGTCAGTAGGAAGCCATTCTATATTTATTTACGCGGCAAATTGTTCAGCCAAGAGAAGTTTTCATGTAACTTATTATTATTATTAAGGTATTTTTGGAGCGTTTTTTTATAAGATTATAAGTATACAGATAGGTTTTCGATATTATAGAAAACACTATCAAGCGAATTATTACGAACAACATTATCGCGGGAAATTATATGATTACGGAATTTTACGGAGTTTTGTCAGTTAGGGTATTGTGAGAGAGATGAGTCACTGGGAATTCGGCTACAGGCTTATTCTTGTCGAGAAGCGTGACGCAAGCGGGGTTGCTGCATCAAGAAAAGGCGAAATGACCTGGACCGGTAATCGACATCTTCGTCGCGCCGAGTGTATTGACCCTGAGGTGGGGAGTATCGCGTGGTGGCTCAGCCAATCACAGGAGACCGGGCGACTTGGAGACGGCTCCAGAGAGGGGATGCGACAAGTGCATATATGGTTTGCGCGCCGAGGAGGCAGGGCGATTATCTTTGTAAAACTTGACAGTTGTGGTTGCTCGTGTGGTTGGTTCCGGTGTGACCGGACCATAATTTAACATTTCTACAAATATTTCTACAACTGACGAAGAAGATGACGACGTCCAGAAGGCTATGGGAAGCTCTTCAGCATCAAGTACGAGGGAAATGCTACGGCAATTTCCAATGGTAAGCGCGAATGACTCAGAACTATATAATCTCTCGTTTCTTTGTTTCATATTCAGTATTTCAGTAACTTCTTAGCTTGGGAATACTAGTAAAATCAGTAATTCATCCGACTCCGTTTTCACGTAATTCTCTAGCGGTAATATTCAAATCGCAACGCTCCAATTTAAATTTATTAATATTAATTTTGCCATACTTGTTTTTTATATAATAAATTCATTTCTTATAACCATGCAATCTTTGCTTTCAGTCGGTAGCATTAGATATAGACCAAATTCCTTCTCCTGATACAATTGTTAGTTGGGTTAATGATCAAATCATACCTCGATCTGAGTGTAAAGATTCTTGAAGGTGTTCTACCAGAGCTAGGTGTTGTTAAATATAAATTTAGATTTCAACATAGCGTTGAGGTCTTGGCGCCCATTAATACAACATATCATAGTCAGAGTAAATATTACATTTGTACACCCAACAGTGAGGCCTAAAAAAAGGTTCACTTGTACGCTCAACGTGGAGCAAAGAGAACCGTTTCAAGGATTTTCCTTTCGAAGGAATCGATCTTTACCACGGCTTTCTTGGATAGGGTCAACGTTTCGCTTCCATATGTCACGATACTGCGTATGATATTTTTGCAGAGCATTATATTTAATCTCTGATTAATATATCTACAGTACTTCGAAGGAGAAGCAGTACCGGTACTGCAAAGTAGACACTATTGGCTGCCTATATTCTTGCCTGTGTTCCCATAATTCCCTTGTTTTTATTAGTTAGGTATTTAACAAACAAAGGTATTTAAACTCATTTACTGTCTCCACTTTCGATCCTTCAGGGACAAGCTGTTCATTTGTATAATCCCTTCTTCTGTACCATAACTTTCGTCTTTTGTTCATTGACTTTAAGACCAATCTCCTTACCTTCACTACTCAGATCTTCAAACACTTCCATAAATATCTTTGTTCTACTCATCAAATTAATAGCATCGGCCTATCCAACCAATTGAGCTGTTTTATACAGGAATGTTCCACTAGTGTCCACCCTCAGATTCCTGATCACTGCTTCTAATGCTAGATTGAATAGGAGTGGTGCCAGCCCATCTCCTTGTTTCAGCCCCTGCTTCACTTCAAAGAAACTACCTACTTCCATCTGCATTTTCACTCCTGCCATTGTCTTCCTCATGGTTAACTCCACGAGCCGTACCAACTTTACTGGTATCTTAAATTCTGTCAGGATCTGTACCAGCTTATCCCTGTCCATGGAATCATAAGCTTGTTGAAAGTCTGTAAACAATTGTACCACGTCTATCTGCCGCTCCCAGCATTTATCAAATACTTGTTTCACGGTGAATATCTGATCTATAGTGAACTTGCCTCTCCTAAAGCCTGCCTGATATTCGTCTAAGATTTCTTCTGCCAGGGCTAATAATCTCTTCTTCAAAATTGCAGTAATCAGCGTGTATACTCCACACAACATTGAGATCCCTCTATAAATACTGTACACCAGTTTATCCCCTTTCTTATAAATTGGGCAAATGAAGCCCTTTTTTCTTTTGCCAATTTTCAGGCATTTCTTCGCCATTCCACACACTCACGATTAATAATTCATGTACTGCTTCCTGTAGTGGCGTCCCCCAAGAGCTCTGCTGGGATTCCATCAATTCCTGGTACATTGTTCTTCTTAAGCTGTCGTCAAACTTGCTTCACTTCTTGTGCAGATGGTGGTTCGATGAAACCAATATCTTACTTTTCACAAATTATTTCGCGCAGATATTTTTCCTCGTACGTCATATCACCTAACTCGTCAATGCGCATCGGTTGACTACGAAATCTGTCATAGTAAATCACTTCTATAATACCGGGTGGCAGGGCCGTACATAGGGCAAGGTGAAGCAGTGCTAGCGAGAAATTTACTCGTGCTGGCGGAGCGCAGCCCTACTCTGTCCATTTCTGAGTAGTGCAGCACGACAGCACACTAGCACTGCAGCGCTTAGTCGCACAAGCACTGTCCATTTGACCGGGTACTGCAGCACGTTCAGTACTGAGCGCAGAGCCTGGACACTAGGTGCACTAGAGCCAACATTGTGTCATATGCGTGTGGTCTGCCGTGCTCATAGCGTCTTTTGTGCAGGGTCAGGACGAAATTAGCATAGTAGGAGAGTCACACATTAATGAAACAAACCGAAGACGTATAAAACATGATATTTGGACGCACATGAACCAGTTCTGCAGCAAGGATACAGGAATTTGCATACTTTTTGGGTGATGTAGCAGGTGCAGCGAGATATAATAGTCCGAAAATAGAATCAAGCATATTGGTGATCATGCATGTGACAGTAACAGGGGCCGGTATGGAATCAGGAGAGTTAAAATACATTTTTAGCCTACTTTTCACATTTTGCAAAAATGAGGAAAAAGTAGACTTATGAATTCGGGCAAATGTGTGTCTGTCTGGCTGTGTGTGTGTGTGTGTGTGTGTGTGTGTGTGTGTGTGTGTGTGTGTCCCTATCAACTCCTAAACGGCTGGAGCAATCGAAACAAAATTTGGTAGGAGTAAAGATCTATACCTCAATATCTCACGGCGATATTTGAAAATTATGTCAGTGCTACCAACTGCTGAAAAATCGCAATTGAAATTTGAGCTCCATGTTGGATATCTCGGAAGGTATAAATGGGAGCTATTTCAAAATTGGCACACGTATAGATAATAATATTGCAGTTTAATTTCCAGGAGGCTATACACGGCAGTGCTGCCAAAATGATTCTAAGCCTGCTGATAGGTTCAAAATTTAAATGCATATAACTTCTACACTATTAATTGGATTTCAACCAAATTTCGTATGTGCTATGTGTACAGAAACAGATATGATTGAGCATATTCTTAAGAGCCACCAGGGCTGCCAACTGTTAATAAAGCTCTCAATTTTTTAAAATCCAAATACCCATATATCAGAAAGTATTCAAGCCGACAGCTTTAAACTATGCACACGTATAGTACCTGATATTCCATATTAATATGGACTAACTTATATACGTCAGTGCTACCAACATGATTCTTAGCCTGCTGAGAGGTCCAACTTTAAATGCATGTAACTTCTATACTATCATTTGGATTTCAACCAAATTTCATGTGTGCTATGTGTACCATAACAGATATGACTATGCGTATTCTTAAGAGCAACCAGGGCTGCCAACTGTTAATACATTCTGTCTCTATTTTTGTTACCCAAATATCAATATATCAGAAAGTATGCAAGCCAATAGCTCTAAACATTGCACACGTGTAGTACCTGGCATTCTAGATTAATTTGGAATAACTAATATAGGCCTACGCCAGTGCTGCCAACATGATTCTAAGCCTGCTGATAAGTCCAATTTTAAAATGCATGTAACTTATATTCTAATTAATGGATTTCTTTCAAAATTGACACAACAATAGATCATATCATTTCAGATTATTTCTGACCAATACATGTATGTCATTGTTGCCAACATGATTTTACGCGCGCTGTTAGATCCAATGTTTAACTGCATGTAACGTCCATGCTATCCATTGGACTTCAACCAAATTTTGTATTCTGTACCTTAAGAGATGGAGCTAAGAATATATTCAGTCACCAGGGCTGCCAACTGTAGTTCTCTATTAGCCTATAGTATGCCATGTATACAGTATTTCGAACCAATTAGAAATTTCGATATTACCAACTTAATTTCGTAATTATTCTAGATAGATCCATATAGATTAATCTTTGGCATGAATCTTCAATTTAAAGAAAAGTAGGCTCTTTAGTTCGTCACGGAACTTCTTGTTTAATTTGTTGACATAAAAAAATGTTGACATAGAGCCTCCGTGGCTTAGGCGGTAGCACGCCGGCCTCTCACCACTGAGTCCGTGGTTCAAATCCCGGTCACTCCATGTGAGATCTGTGCTGGACAAAACGGAGGCAGACAGATTTTTCTCCGGGTACTCCGGTTTTCCCTGTCACAATTTCATTCCAGCAACACTCTCCACTATCATTTCATTGCATCTGTCATTCATTTAATCAATGCCCCAGGAGAGTGCGACAGGCTTCGGCAGCCGGCACAGTTCATACAGTATCCTCGCCGCTAGATGGGGGCTTCATTCATTCCATTCCTGACCCGGTCGGTTGACTGGAAGCAGGCTGTGGATTTTCATTTTCAATTTGTTGACATAATGTCACAAACCAGCCGAGGTAGCTAAACACGTTAACATGCATGGTCAGACTACTCAAAGCTCGAAAGACCACACACAGCCACTCCATACATTACCTCATTAATTTCATTCGTCATTAACTCCTCTCATGAGATTGGCGTCATGAAGGCATCTATCCGTAAACTCATTCCCACAAGGAAACTGTCTCACCGCATCCCCTACCTCATAGACACCGGAATAATTATGGGTAGAACCAAAAAAACTACATTAGGACTATAAACCTGTATTTCAATAACAAGATTCTGAATTCGCCAAATGACTAGATTGATGCTCTTCAGGGATATGTGAGTTCGAGAAAAATGCGTTAGTAAATTCACCAGGATTTTAAAATGAAAGATATTCCGTCGCAATCTAAGGTCATTTTTTGTATTTTATTCTTATATTCAAGTCGCCTCCGTGGTGCAGTGGTCAGCATGATTAGCTGCCGCCCAGGAGGTCCGCGGTTCGATTACCGACTCTGCCACGAAGTTTGAAAAGTGGTATGAGGACTGGATTGAGGTCTACTCAGCCTCGGGTGGTCCAAATGAGTAGAGGGGGTTCGACTCCCACCTCAACCATCCTCGAAGTGGTTTTCCGTGGTTTACCACTTCGTCATCGGTCAATTGCCGGGGTGGTACCTTCCGTAAGGCCACGGCCGCCTCCTTCCCTCTTCCTTGCCTAACCCTCCCACTCTTCCCATCTCTTCATCAGGCCCCTGTTCGCTTTGCAGGTGAGGCCACCTGGGTGACATGCTAGTCACACTCCCCAGTTGTATCCCCGATTCAGAGTCTCAAACTCCAGGACACTACTAGTGGCGGTAAAGGTGGGCTCCCTCGCTTAGGCCTGAAACAATACCTCGTGGAATTTACCTACACATAAGATATACGGCAAAATAAGCAAGAAGACACGAAATCGTTCAAACCTTTGAAGTTTTAGGACAATATTCATTATTTCAACGCTATCGAGACCAAGAGTGCTATTCATTATAAAACAATTATTTCGCTCTGAAAATTACAAAATATGTTGTCTGTCTCTCTACCAGCTTGTCTGTATTTCTTTCGGTGGAGTGCCTAGAACTGTTTTGTTTGTTAGTTCTTGAAACTATTCGACTTTAGGGTTATGGTACACGAACCGTCTTCCTAACTTACCAGGGCCTATGTATTGCCAAAAATAAGAAGAAATGTGTACTATTATAGTTCGTCCAGTGTAGAAATTACATGGTATCGTGCAATTGATTGTGCTGACAAAGAAAGAGACCACCTTGTGGTGTAGCGGCTAACATTCTTGGCTGTCGGCTGATTCCCTGCCCTGCCACGAAATTAAATTTCGGTTTGGGGTACTGAAATTGTATCGATGATACTTAAATCATCCAATCGGTGCTCATTTCTAGGACTTGCGCCAGGCCAGTGGGCACGAGTTCCTTTTTATCTACATTCTTATTCTGCAATTCGATTTGAGAGCACATCACTCCGTAGAGTTGTTAGAATAGCTTCCGTTAAATATTCTCAAAGGCCTATGCTACAAGTAGCCCTCATGAGTTAATCCAATTGCATATGTATATGTAGGCTAATCCAGATATGGTATTTAAGACTTTTGATTTTCATTGAATTGTAAGTTC
This sequence comes from Meconema thalassinum, assembly GCA_946902985.2. NCBI lineage: Eukaryota > Metazoa > Arthropoda > Insecta > Orthoptera > Tettigoniidae > Meconema > Meconema thalassinum. The sequence continues at coordinate 318,964,779 of OX336389.2, forward strand.
TGGGCATAGGAAAACCTCGAAGCTAATTTTACAATTTTCAGTGAATGAACATCCAAAGTATAGTAAGCATCATGTAGGGAAACTGTACCAGAGAGAACAAGAATTGCTTGAAGGCATGGCGACATAGTGCGTAATTTGTGCTCGTGCAACGAATGAGGTTGTCAGGACGGTGATGATGATGATGAAGATGGTGATAACGATGAAGACGGTGATTTACTAGTTAGGAACCAAGGGAATATAAATAGCTTATACTTAAGACTGAAGCGGATCTATGGTAAACACAATATGAACTTAAAAGTTGATTGAGAAAGTACAGAAACTACCCAATCACCATATTTTATGGAGATTGACTAATCCAGAAGTAGACATGAAATGGAGTAGCCTAGCACAAATAGGTGGAAGCAAAGGTTGCTCTTGTGTGAGACCTCCATGGGCGTAGCCAGGACTGTATGCTGCAAACACTGTGGAGTGCCAGATACCCTAGCTCACGTTCAAAAAAACATAATTAAGAAGGGGATTTACTACAAACGTTGGGAATCACCGAAGTAGATCTAAGATGCAGCTGTAACATTTCAGAAATGTTACGCGATCCATGTTTTCGTGTCTTTCTCGTGTTAGAAGCAAAAATACAATGGGCATAATATTTGTTATTGGCCATAAGAAGGATGCAAGATTTATGCTGGACCCCACCATCAGATGTGAAGTAACCTTCGGCATAACAAAACAGGTCGTTTAGAGAAAACGATAGGCTTCAAAGAGAAGAGAAAGCTTGTGGTACGTTTCGAATAAGCGAGAGGAACAACATCAACATTTTTAAATCACTCATCAAGTTTGGGTACCGTATGCCTAAGTATAAGGAAAAAGGAAGATTGTAGTTTTACGTGACCGTTAGTCACGAGATCATAAGCCACGGGACCTCCTTTTTACGTGGAATCCGAACCACGGGACATGGCATTTCACTTTGAAAATCTCACATGCATTGACCGGGAATCGAACCCGGTCTGCCGTGGTGAGAGACCAACAGCTTGACCGCTGCGCCACCACCCCCTCTATATGCCTAAGTATAAATGACCTAATTTTGCAATCAATGAATCCATTCAATAATAGAGAATTCATCTTCAATGTACTTAGGAACAGTATGAGACGTAGTCTATTGGTACCCAATAACATTTTATTGCTAATATTAATAGTGTTATAATAATAATAATAATAATAATAATAATAATAATAATAATAATAATAATAATAATAATAATATGAAGAGAAGAGAGGAACGGCTTTAGGAAGCCCTGTCGGGACGGGCTGGCCGTGCGCGCCTGAACTGACGAATTCCAGCGTAGACAGTGCTTACAGTGTGAGGCTAGGTCATACGGCCCTAAAAGCACTTGCCAGGCTTGCAAGGCACCACAGCTTGCTCGCACATGTAGCTAGCGGCAGGTGGGGGAGAGGCAAGCACCTGACGTCACGCACTTGTGGCTTACTTCTTAGACGGCCAGTAAGGGTGCAACAGGATAGAACAAAACATATTACAGGCACTAATTATGCAGGGCCCTGCCGGGTGGGTTAACCGTGGTCGTTACGGCGTGGCTGCAGGCAGTCACTCACATCCGGAAGGCGAGGAGGTTTGAATCCCCCCGCCGGCAACCTTGAAGATGGTCTTCTGTGGATTCCCATCTTCCTTCCAGGCAAATGCCGAGGTTGGTCCCTAACTATAGGCCACAGCCACTACCTTCCAATTTCTCGTCCTTACATTCACACATTCCTCCCCTCCACACGCGACGGTACTTGTAGCTCATCCCATGGATGTCCGCACAGAAGCAGCTACAAACTCTGGCGAGCCGAACATGTCATCGGACACTCCCGGCACTAAAAGCCATACGCAAAAAAGAAAAAACCTTCTATAATCTAAGCCTACAGGTAGGCTATATAAGTCTTTTGCTTCCTTTTCACAAATGTCGATGCATGTCAATTCCTGATGTACGGTACCATGAGACTTCATCTAACTCGACAAGGAATAATCCGATCTCTGTGAAACGTATCAGAGGAAATTAGTAGTGTGGGGTAATTGGAATACATACGGTTGGTAACTGTGTAAAGTTTCAGCCACCCACCAACTACAGTGCGAGTTGTATGTAAACAAATCGTTTTGGAAACTGGTCTCGAGAAGAGATCCGCTCAGTTATTCTATTTCCGTGGGCGAAACATGTAACCGCGGACAGGACTTCTAACCAAGGGCGTCATTTTCCTACATGGCAACGAGCGACCTCATACAGACCAGAAGACCACCGCGCTGTTGAAGCAGTTCGCGAGGATATCATTGAACATCCTCCCTACGGCCTCGACCTCGCTCCAAACGACTTTCATCTTTTTCCTCACTTGAAGGAGCGCCTAGGAGGTCGACTATTCACTTCAGACGAGGAGGTGAAATACTTCTTGACAACGTGGCTGAACACGCAGGGACAGGATTTTTACCATGAAGAAATATCCAAACTCATCCCACGAAGCGACAAGTCCCTAAGCCGATATGGAGACTATGTCGAAAAATAACCTAATGTATGCACTGTCAGTTGACTGTATTGGTTGTATGGAATAAAATGTACACGCTTCGCTGCAGGCTTTGTAACCTTAGTGTGTAATCACTTCTCGTACGATGGCGAATCACAAAGGAAGTTATACTTCCTAGTTATTGCCCTCTATTAAACCACATACACATAGGCAACACGGCTATGACAACATACAATGTGAATTCACTCTTCCACATAGTCCCCAAGAAACTGTAAAAAATTCTCGGAACGGGCAACCAACTTTTCGATTCCGGATGCGTAGAAATCACTTCCAGTGCCATTTACCCTCCTGGATACAGCCGTTTTCACCTCCTCATCGTTTTGGAATCGTCGTTTTTGTTGCACGATGAAACAACACCTCACATGGCCCGCCAAACGTCAGAACTGCTGCAGCGATTCAAGTGGGAGGTATGGCAACATCCTCCATACACTCCAGACCTAGCCCCATGCGATTATCATGTGTTCGGTAAGATGAAAAAGGATCTCGGTGAACATAGTCTCCTGCCGTGAGATGACGCCTTTCTCTAACGAGTCACGAGAGTTAATTTTAAGAAAAATTAAATGCACGGCTTCTATTCTTTCCGAAAATTAAGCTACAGAATTCAGTACCATTAGATAATGATTAAAACAGTAACAAGTATCAAATGGAAATGTATTTATGTATGTATGATAATGATTAGTATAATAGTCCAGCATACGAACCTTCTTTTCAATCGCTTGAATAGAATAAATGAGGTTAAATTTCGAACTGATGACATCTTGAATTTTGAAAACAATTGAACATCATTAGAAGTCTCTATACTAATTTCTGAAGAAACATTCGCCGTGCTAAGTTTCATTGCTCTCAGATAATTTGGTAGCGAAAAATGTCATTTGAAATACTTGAAGAATCACTTGGCCTCCATGTTGTTTTTCTTGGATTTTGGAAATCACAAACATGTACTTCCTTAATACTCCTCTACGAAATATCACCATACAAAATTTCAGTTTGATTGCTTAATTAGTTTCCAAGATATTGCGAACCGGTGAAATATATCGCATGGATGCTATGTTAGATTGTTTTATAAATAGGCTATATAAGTACAGGGTCTTTCACTCAAAGTGCGGCCGACAGCGCGGCGCGTTGAGGCAGCTCGCTGAGCTTAGGGTCGAGAGTCCGAAGCATCAATCCAACAGCACTCCCTCCCTTACCTTAATTATGACATATGCTGTGACAGCAGCGCGCTGCGATATGCTCGTCTGACCTTTATAGCTGCACGTTCTACCTAGAGTGCTGGGCCGGCCGCACTTTGAGTGAAAGACCCTGTATATGCCAGAAGATCAATATTATAATGGTGGTTCATTATACCAACTTTCATTTCGATCGCTTGTTTAGGACACGAGAAATGAAAACGAGATTATAAACATTTTGCACAGCCACCATTTTTAAGTTCTCACAAAATTGAACTATTAATTTAAATATTTAAATTACCTGCCACCATGTTGGTTTTGTGCTCATCAGGTTATTGAAATTCCCGTAAGTGAACTTATTGGCCTGTATGAACATACAAAATTTCTGATTGCTGTAATGGATTCGTAGATGTTGAGAACCGGTGTAATATTTCGGATGATCGCCATGTTGGATTGTTTTATTATGTAAGTCATAGAGTTATACCAGTAGATGAAGATTATTATTTTTGGTCATTATATAAACGTTCACTTTGATCGCATGATTTGGACTCAAAATATAAAATATAATTTTAAAATATCGCACATCTGCCATCTTGAGTTTGTGATGAATTGAATTACATTAGATGCCAGAAGATACAATTTGTATAAACCTTTACCGTGCCAAGTTTCACTACGCTGGGATGATTAAATCGCGACAAAGTTCTATGAAAATATTGTAACTTTGCTTGGCCATTGTGTTGGTTTTGTACTTAACAGGTTTAGAAACGTTACATAGGCGAGAGTATCATAGTATTCTCTGTCACAATACAAAATTTCAGGGTGATATCAGTAACAGTTTCGAAGGTATAGAATGTCGGCGAAGTATTTCGCGTGACCACCATGTTGATTCGTGAAACGTATTAAGATGTGAAAGGCGTGGTTGAGGTAGTAGTATGCCCCTTACCGAGTTTTATTGAAATCGCTCTAGCCGTTTAGATTTTATTAAGGGGGGGGGGGCACACACATACGGTACACACATACGCATGCTCACACACACGCACGGACGAACGGTGATTTCTTAAGCCTAATTTCATATGATGAAAATGGGCTGAGATTATGACTGTGAAATATTTTGCGAGTCTGTAATTGAGTTGTTTCATTAAAGGGGCTTGGACATCGTGGCCATTTTGCCCCGTGTACTTGGGTGAGTGTGGAATTATGTCTGATAACCTGTATTATTGTGATGGTTGCATTAGTGTGTGTGTTTTTGTAATTCAGGTGAGGATAGGGAAAGAATCGGCCGTAGCCTCAGGTTAGGAACCATCCCGGCTTCTGTCTGGAGTAGAAGTGGGAAACCACGGAATACCACTTCCAGGATGGCTGAGGTGGGAATCGATCCCACTTCTTCTCAGATTTCGTCTCACGAGGCTGAGTGTACCCTGTTCCAGCCCTCAGACCAGAATTTCTTGGCAGAGCCGCAAATCGAACACGGAACTCTGGGGGTGACAGCCAAGAACGCTAGCCGCTACACCATGAGGTGGTCTCTGAAATTGAACACAAAACACTGTGTCCATGTAAATCACTAAAAACAATATTGTTTTATATTCCAATTATAGATAGAACTTAAAAATGGGACTCAAAATCTGCATATCAGATTGGCGCGCATGGTCCACGCCCGAAGACATAGACGTAACACTTCTGAGTCTTTAGACGAAGTAGGGAATGCGGAGTAAAAAAAAAAAACCTCATCTGATAAAGATGACGTCTTATGTACCCACAGACCATTTAATTTTAACGCATATGTCCATGTTTGTTTCAAGACAAGGAACCCAGTGATGCCAGCCCCTAATGCATTAATCCTTCCCTGGCAATGAGAGGGAATATTACGTTCTCTCCTTCACAAAGTGGAACATGATATGGTTTTCAGAGTATAGCGAGACGTCTGGTCACGGTATGGCTAATACAAGCAATGCACAGTGACATAACACATCTGTATTGATTTCAAAGCAGTCTTGTGCAACATGCAAAAAAGAATCAATACGCCACATGATATGGTTGTGGAAGTATTCACGTAACATGTATATTGTCTACTTGAGCTCTCAACTGTTCTTGTACAGTAATACAAACGTTAGAGGTTCGATATCGATACCCTTTGATTCCGAGAACTACTGTAATTAACAAAATACGGTATTTACTTTTGACTGATATTATTATGAATTATAAAATGATAAATAATAGTATTTAATTTACAGTAAGAGCTGTCCAGCTCCGTGGCCAAGTGAATAGAGCGCTAATCATTCGTGCAAAGGGGCTCCCGGTTTGACTCCTGTCCGTTTCGTATAATTTTAACTTCGTACTGTTAATTCCCCGGACTGGGAGACTGGGTAATTGTGTCATCGTCACAATTCATTTCATCCTCATCATGACACGTGGACCATCTACGGGAGTCAACTCCAAAAACCTGTGCTAGGCCTTTCTAGAGGACACAAGCCATTATTATTATTAATAATAATAATATTATTTCTATTATTATTAATATTATTATTACCGACAGCGGCAGCTACGATCGCTAACGCGCAGTGCTAGGCCATGGAGCCAAGCTTTGTGCGGACTCGGTAGACGTGGGTTAGAACCCCACCGTCAGCCGTTCTTGAAATGATATTCCGTGGTTTCCCATTTTCAACTCCAGGCAAATGCTGCAACCGTACCTTCTGACAGGCCACGGCCGCTTCCTTCCACATCCTTGCCCAGTTTCATTCACCATCATTCATTTCATCTCTCATTGACTCCTATCATGAGGTTGGCGTCAGGAAGGGCATCTAGCCGTAAAAGCCACTCACCACTTACCCTTTCATCGCATCTCATCCCTGACCCCGTTAAAAACGGGAATAATAAGGGTTAGATATTCATATTATTACTATTATTATTATTACTAGCAGTAGTGCCTGGCTTCGCCCGGTGGATTTATTTGTTTTATGGATGATAATGAATACTACTACAGAACTGGCACATGATACTTAAACTACCAGGAAAAAAAATATCTAAATATAACTTTTTGTGGTGGTGGTGGTGGTGGTGGTGGTGGTGGTGGTGGTTGTAGTGAGGGTGATAAGCAGTACAGTATGATGGACGTAACATTTAGATCTTTTTCCCCTAATGATAATAATGAATAGGGAAACGGCTATTTACTAACTACAGCACTGACACCTGTAATTTACAAACACATTTCTAAAAAATGATTAGAAAGAGGAGTAAGTTAAATAAAAGATACTGCCTAGGGCCTATATCCCATTGTCTGTTAGAAATGTAGAGACCAATAGTGTCGTCTTTTGTCGCATAGCGCCGTAGGAAAATAATCAGAACACTTTGGAAAACTTCGGCTGTCCCGAGCTCCTGAGGTAGCAATAGTATAATTTATGGCCACATAGCGCTCAGCGATAAGTTTCGGAATAAATTACGGTAAATTTGAAAGCACCAACGCTTATTACAGCTGATAAGCTCAATGTATTGCACCAACACCATTGCACTTATACAGATGCATAATAAGTTCATGATGATAACTGTTTTAAGGGGCAAAATAAATCATTTTGCACTAATTACTCCCCGTGACTGCAATTTATAAGTAGCGCAAGATTTAACTATTTTCGCAATTCTGGACCAGAACACTGGCAGGGGCGACGTGATGAAGCCCGAATTGCCAGTCAACAATAGACTTATTAAAATACTCTTATAGTTACACTACTACGGACATGAATGATTCTAGGGCCTTAATACATGGTTATCAAGTTCAGTTTGTTTATTATTTTAAATGCAGGGAATGGAGAGCGTTGTGGACAGTGGACAGTAGACAGTGTTACCAGCATGGTTTCAAAGTGTATGTATAATTTGGGGCAATTAGGAGGAACGGTGTAGATTTGTGATAAAGGGCCTAAATGCAGGAAATGGAGTGGTCTGTCCGAAATTTAAAATGGACAGTGTCACCCGCAGGGTTCCAAACGGTAAGTGTACAAAATGTGATTCAGATCGGTGAAACGGTGTAGATTTGTGCCAATGGACCTAAATGCAGGGAATGGAGTGGGCTGTCTGAAATTTCAAGCAGACAGTGTTACTCGTCGGGTTCCAAAGTGTAAGTATGTGAAATTTGGTTCAGATCGGTGAAACGGTGTAGACTTGTGCCAAAGGCCTAAATGCAGGGAATGGAGTGGTCTGTCCGAAATTTCACGTAGACTGTGTTACTCGCAGGGTTCCAAAGGGTAAGTATACACATTTTAGTTCAGATCGGTGAAACGGTATAGATTTGTGCCAAAGGGCATAAATGCAGGGAATGGAGTGGTCTGTCCGAAATTTCATGTAAGCAGTGTTACTCGTAGGGTTCCAAAGGCTAAGTATACACATTTTGGTTCAGATCGGTGAAAAGGTGTAGATTTGTGCCAAAGGGCCTAAATGCAGGGAATGGACCGGTCTGTCATAAATTTCATGCAGACAATGTTACTCGCAGGGTTCCAAAGGGTATGTATACGAATTTTGGTTCTGATGGGTGCAACGGTGTAGATTTGAACCAAAGGGCCTAAATGCAGGGAATCGGGTGGTCTGTCCGAAATTTAACATAGCCTAAACTATTCCTCTTGAATCTGGCTATCATATAAAAAATAATTTTTCGAATCCGACTGGTAGTTCCAGAGATTAGCGCGTTTAAACACACAAACACACAAACTCTTCAGCTTTGTTATATTAGTATGGATATAATGCGTTTGGCCCTCTAAGGAGCACGTTGAACCATTAGTTAGCATTGACCTTCTTATTCTTCTTCCCAAAAACGTTATCATCCTTTCGCTGTCTTCTTCTTGTGTCCACGCAGCTTTGAGTTTCAAATTCCTTTCCGTCGGAAACTTGGGTGAAAAATTATATGAGTTTATTTTCTTTCTATATGCAGTCCGTGTCGTAGTTAGTGGATCAATATTGATTTCTGTAAGGTCCTTTTGGTTGTCTGCTAGCCAGTATGTTTTGGTCTGTCGGGTTCCGTTGATTATAAGGAGATTTTCTTCGTCAATCGAGAGTTGTCCATTTGTGCTATATGTCCGTAGCATTTCATGCGCTTTTATGTGCACTTGAGGTGAATCGTTCAGTCAGTGAGTACAGTTTTTCTGAGCTTCTCTTCGTCCAGATACAGTCTTGAAACTTTGGTCCAAATATTTTCCTCAGTACTGTATCTGCCGTTCTATCTTCACAATGTATTTGATGTTGATGGTCAACTATGACGTCTCAATCGCATAGAGTGCCTCTTGGAGTATGGCAGTCTGGTAGTGATGGAATTTGGCTTTAGTGAAAAGTGATTTCTCGTTATAAATATTCCAAGTGATTGTGTAGGCTTTGCTTAATCTTTCTAAACGTGTTTTGTTAGTAATTCTTCCGGTGCCAGTACTTAACTTGCGTGATGTCGCGACATTTGTTTGTAAGTTATACCAGGTTTGGGTTCTTGGAATCCATGTACTGTATTTTCTCGTAAGAGATCTGGAGCCCGGTTCTGATGGATATCTCATGAAGCTCCTCGACGGCATGTCTGGCTTCTTCAGGAGTCTGGGTAACTATTGCTAGGTCGTCAGCAAAGGCGAAGAGCACTTTATGTTAATTCGTCGATCTTTTGTCCCCATACTTATTCCAGGTATTTCGTTCCCCCATGTTTTGATAATCGTATCCAGTACCAGGTTGAACAGGGGTGGGGACAACCCATCACCCCGTCTTACGCCTGTTCTAATGTGAAAAGGTTCAGTACGTCACCCACAAATTTAACTTTAGAGGTTGTGTCAGTCAAGGTCTGTTGGACTAACTTGGTTGTTTTGTTGTCCATTACGTAGCCTATTCACGAAGTATATTAAGCCGGGTGGTACGGTCGATTAAATTGTATGCTTTTTAATTATACGAAGGTGACAACTGTGCGATTTTACTGGCGATGTCGGAGTGCCATCTTGAAGTACCAGATCTGTTCTGCGCACGATCAACAGGGTAAAAATCCCACCTGATAACCACCGATCATGTCTTCGGTCTGTTGCTCCAATCTGGTGATTAGGGCACGTCAGAGCACTTTGTAGGCAATTGGCAAGAGTGAAATGCCCCAATAATTATTCGGATCCGTCTTGTCGCCCTTTTTTGTGTAGTGGGCGAATCAAAGCTGTTTTCCAATCGACCGGTATGATGCCACACTCCCATAAATTTGCAATGATGTGTTACAGTCTGTCAGTCAAAAGTTCGCCTCATATCTTGAGCATTTCGGCAATTACACCGTCTTCTTCGGCACTTTATAATTGTCTCTTAGATGTAATGTGATTTCTTGTTTCTCATCATATGTAGGTGGAACTCAGTCCTGATATGGGGTAGTTATGGAATTGGAGATTCGCTGCAGGTGGTTCACAGTATGTTGTGGAGCTCCTCGAAGAACTGCTTCAGGATGTCACAGTTGGCCTGTGTGTTGGTCTTACGTTTGCCGTCAGAACGTCGGAAACTAAGGCTAGGTGGCTTGTAGTCTATCAATTCTTCCCTAAATGTCCCGTGGATTGGGGATTTCTATGTAGTCATTTTTCGTGGTGGCTTTCTAAAGTATGTGGACATTAGTTCTAGGTCGACCATACAACATATATTGATTAAGCGATGTCTATTCGCATTTGTCCTTTTGTGTGCCGAGAAATGTCCAATGATGTGTCTGCGTTCCCGTTCTCTGCGATTTGAGAATTGAAATCTCCGAGAAGGATCTTGATTTGATGTTGAGGAATCTTAGTAAGTGCCCGTTCAATTTGAGACCATAACTCCTCAACAATGTTTATATCAGGTTCATTGTTAACTGGAGCATGTGTGTTTATCAATGTATAGGCCTTATTGGCGCATTTAACTGTGAGTAGACACAGACGATTCGAAGTGGATGTGGAATCTATCACTGATTTCAGATAATGTTGTGCACAAGGAATACTGTTCCGAACACATGTACTGTAAATTACTATTTCTCAGTTTGGTTGCAGGCATTTCTTTGTAGATACGATATTCACCGGAGTCGAAGTGATCAGATTCACGGAGTCGTGTTTCTTGTACTGCAAGTATGAGGATTCCGAATCTGTCGCAGGTATCCGTCAGTATCTTGAGTTTCCTTGTTTTGGATAGCGTCTGTACGTTGAGTGTACTGTACCAGTATTTTGGCTAGTAATAGAACACTGGTACGTTTAAGAATCGTATTTTGCATTTTTATGACAAGATTCCAACTTGCAGTGTAGACGCTCGGTTAGGGAAAATGGATTGGCAACCCTGCAACGCATCGCAGAACATATGTTTTGGAGAGGTACAGTTAGTTCACAAGATGGCTGCCTTAAAAGCATGGCATTGATACATACAATTATTAACCATTACAGAGATTACAGAGGGGATCGATGACATGGAAATACAATGAAATATAAGAAGGAATGATTTGAAGATATTTATGGAATTACCAATGCTTATATAATGCTATCAGATGTTTATCGCAATTATGGTATGCCAACTTCGATTCATATGTCGACCGGACAGAGTTGTATTATGGGTAAGATTAGTCCAGCTGAAAGCAGCACGGGTTTGAGAGAGAGACTTGCTTGTTGGCTCGGTCAGAGCAATAATCTCCAGTATCTTTAATATATTTGTGCGATCTGTGACAGTACGGGACAGGGGCGGATCCAGACACTGATCTTGGAGGGGGCGGTCATGATATCTGTCCTCAAAATGGAGGGGGGGGGGGGTAATTTACCATAATGCAAATTTAAAAGTTAACAATAAACATCGAATTATTTGCGCATACTTTTACCAAAATGTCAATTTTTTCGAAATGTGAAATTTATCGTTACTTTCCTACTTTCTGTGTGGTCACTAAACAATATTTTGTTTGCTCATACTTAGGCCTACCTATACTTACGTACACTCTATCAGTATCGGAATGGCCCCAAGAGCCCTCGGCGGGAGCGGGAGACTAGGGGCTTGCTCCAATTTTTACGCTGAAAAATATTTTTATGCGGAGTTTACTGTCACGGGGATCGCGCGCATTGAAATACTGTGATCGTAATGAGCCCCCTTCAGAACTTACCCCCCCCCCCCCCTTACCCCATTTTTAGATACAATATAATAAGCTGATGTTAGAGGCCTACTCGCACAAGGGCCGAGGTCATTAATTTTAAGGCCCCGAGGCCCCTTGATGCCTTGAATGGTCCGAGGGGGGTCAAAAGTCCCCCGGACCTCCTCATAGGTAATGATTGACTTTGTCCCCTTTGCGAGTAGCCCTCCCTCTCTTAAGTTGTAAACAAAGACGCAGACTATCTTAGCTAGCTAATAACTGGGGTCACAGGCCTATTTGCGCAAGGGCCTAGGGGCGGGCCTCGGCACTCATAGTCTCCTGGCCCGAGGCCTCGATGGGAACTCCCGTTCTTCCCAAATGGCCAGTCCGACACTGCTCTCTATATTATCATTTGCCATGCCAATAATATCGCTGGAGCGCTTTCGTAAAGATAGACTTTTAATTTTATCCAAAACGCTATCATACCGGGTTCATAGTTTATAGTTACTGTATTAATGTAATTAAAGTGTAGGAGAGTAAAATCAGAGTTATATAGTTTGATGACTGACAACCGTAAAAAAATAATTATATAGCTTAGACAATAGCTTCAAGATTAAATAAAAACCCGGCTCGAAGCCCGAGGAATTTTAATCAATCGACGAGAAAAAGATCGTTCAAGACACGATTTAATCAGATTTACGGGAGTCTAAAACTATATTTAACCTTTATTTTAGGGGTATAGGTTGAGCGAAATAAGAACAAGGCTACCCGAAATTATGACAGGTACATGTGTATTGCTAATTGTACGTAAATATTACAAATACAGCAATTTTGTTCATAAAAACAATTTTAAGCTAAACAACAAGCTCTAGTCGCCGGTTTGGATTTTTCGCGTACCGATCAATCACGCGAGATGGGTCAACATAAACATCGTAGTGGATGTGCAACAAAGCAAGTCCGTTTAAACGTTCATCGGTCATAGTTGACCGCAACCATGTCTTCAGCTTTCTCAAAGAAGAATATGACCTTTCCGATGAAGCGGCGCTGACGGGTAAAGTAGCATAAATCTTGAGACATCGATGAATACTGGGGTACAACTCTTTATCGCAGGCAATTAAAGCTTCCATAGCTTTCTTTGGGATGGTTGATCCCGATTCAAGCTCCCGGGACCACTTCACCTTCCACATACGAAGTTCAGCCTGTAGAAGCCTTGCCGCCGACGCGGCAGAATGTTGATTGAGAAGTTTGACGTACTTTGCAGCGATTGTGTCCACATCCGCTGACGTCCATGATGATATTGGCATCATTGCTGATAGGCTGTGTAACTCTTGCGTTGCTTTAGGGAAGCGAGTGTTTAGGTCTTCTAGGACGTAGTCTAAAATGGGTATGAAAGTGGCCCGGCGATAGTAGTCTTATACGGTTGACGCTGGATGATTTTCGCGGTGCTTTTGCCGTTGTGCGATGCGTGGGAGCAGACGTTCGGTTCCAAGTTGTTTTGCCAGAGCTCTGGTTCTTGGAAGAGCTCAGCAAATTGTGTTTCGCACTCTTCGAGCCTCTTGCTCAACACAGTAGTAGTGTCGTCTAGCGCATCCTGGGCTTCCTTCAAGTCTATTTGCCCTTTTTTGAAACAAAATGCTGAATGTTTAAGTGTCTCCAAGGATTTCTGACAAGCAAATGACGATAACTATAAAATCACTCTCACAAAGAGCAGCTATGAGCGTTTTTGCCTTAGAAGCACTTTCTGAGTCTTTCCATAAAGTAATCGAGTCTAAACTCTCGACTATGTTCCGGAGTAAAGAGCGAAATTGTACAAAACTGTCGTGCCGTTCGATCCACCGCGTCTCACAAAGTCCGCATAAAAGTTCACCTAGAGTTGCTTTAAATACATAGGAGCGTTTTGAGGACGAATCAATGACGTAATAGTGGCCTTCATAACTCCTATTGCATTCCGCACGGCGACGACTTTCGAAATAGACAAATTCAGAGTGTGCTTATAACAAGGGCATCTAACGGCATGCTCTTCTTCGGTTTGCACCTCAGCGACAGCACCACAAGCTACTGACGCCACGATAGCGCACCTGTCAGTACCAACGCCAACACACCGACATAGGACAAGACTGTGATGCTTGAGAATACTCAACACAGTTTTACCCACGTCTCTGCCGGTTGCGGTAGGCTCTGGGACTCCTTTGGTTTCTTGTTTCTTGCTGGTTCTCTCTTCGGTTTGCGTTTTCTTTTTCTCCTCTATAGTTCATGCATCTGCATCTTCATCTCTTGTTTGTTGGTCGTATTCATCTTCATCCTCAGGTTCTGCTACATTTTTCTTCTTTTTCTTGATAGTAGGCTCTGCAACTGGTTTTTTGGCTTTATTTTTGGCTTTAAATTTTCTCTTCGAATCCTCCTTAGTTTCTTCTCCATCTTTATCTCTTGCTTGTGGATTTCTTCTTCGGTTTCTGCTATCTTTGGTTCTTTTCCTTCCTGTAGTTCTCACTCGGTTTCTGTATCCGTCACGCTGTTTGCTTTTTCAATATTGTCATCATTTAGCATCTCTTCTCCAGTTTTCGGATTTGGCGATTCTTGCGCTAGCCCTTTAGTATTAATTTTATTTCTCTATCGACATTCCCTTCGTTTTGGGCGATATTTTCCTGTTCGGATACTGGGATTTCGTCTTTTTTCTTCCTTTTACTTTGCCTTTAATTACGTCTTTTCCCTTTTAAACGGTTGTGCACTGTTTCTCGGAGATTTATAAAGCTTGTGAAGTCTTCATACAATTTACCTCGATAGCATATCTCAGGCGCGGGTGGAGCGGGCCGAAGGGGATTATTCGTTTGTACTCGGCTCCGTTCGGACAGGCGGCGCGTCGGCTGCGCTGTGCTCAGTCAGCTCGGCTCGTCACAACAATAGCAACAGTGCTGGAAAATAAGCGAGCGGGGTAGCGAGAAGAGAGCGTCGCGGCTAGGTAATTTAATATACTGTATATTGCACGATTATTAACTGAATTCTAGTTAGGTTAAAATCGTTATTTATAGTTCGTTTGATGCGTCTCCTCCTTCGCTTCTATCCTCCCTCTTCTCTCCTCTCCTTCGCTTTCCCCTTTTTCCTTTCTCTTTTTCCCTATTTTCTTTTCTCTTAGGGGGGGCGATCGCCCCCCATCGCCCCCCCCCCCCTTGGATCCGCCCCTGGTACGGGATGGTACAAGTGCGTCTCTGCTTTCAAGCAGACGCGGGTGAGACACTTGGGACGACCGTATACCCAGTGTATGAATATAGAGAGATATGACAGTGCCACGATTGAACTTCGTGTTTCGCATAGACAGTTCTTTAGCTCACTAGCTATCACGAAATGACTTGTAATTTTATCCAGTGATCATTCTACATTTCATCATGGATTTTAGTACTGCTATGAAAGAAAGAATGAACCAGTATTACACGAGAGAAGCAATGATTTGCTAAACACTGAAAAGGAATGCAGCACTCAAGCAGATTTGAACATCTAGAAATCATCAATGCTGAATGATGGAATTCATAAGCAGAAGGCTATTTAAACGGAAACTAAAGGCAGTTCATATCATGACACTGAGATAATTACCTCTACGATATGGATCTTCAAAGAAGAGAGGAGGTGGCATTAATCTCTTCGCTACTAAAGCAACCGAGGCAGTTACCGAGAGATGAACATTGCGTTCCGGACAGCTGTTTCGAGCCGACGGGAGATGGGTTCGAGTACGTGCAGTCCTGACCAATATTTCAACTACTCAACGCTATGGATGACGGTTCGATATCTACAAGGGATGTATGTGCTGACATACATTTTACGTACATCAAGACGACTAAGGTAGCTGGAAATCTTTTTATCTGTAGACGGTATGATTCATGTCATATCTATAGAATGCCCCATTTCACCAATTTTTATTAAGTAGTTTGAAAATGGACTTGAGAATTAGACCTGACGTTTCTGTCATTACTGTTCGATGGTCTATTTTAGGTTTTTATCCAACTAAAGGATGCACCTATATAGTCATTTTTCAGTAGTTAATCTTTAACGTAGTGTTATTTTTGCAAAATTACTTTTTTAATTTTGGTAATAAATACGAGCATGATAATTAGTTGAGAAGAAGCATATTTCAAGAAGAATTTAGGACCACGACTACGATATCATTATATAAGTACACGAGATAGGAAGATGATGTCCTACCACGATTATATGAACTTTTTCTACATTAATTCTGATTAATACTGACCATCGAAACAGAATTTCTTCGACGGTTCAAACAGCATTAAATATTAGATGACTGTATATTGTTCCTCAAGCTAGTTATAGACATTGCAATCTAGCAACGTATTTAAAGTGAACAATTTCAGTTTTTGAATTAGGCAATTATAGCCAATTTTTGAATCACGTTTTGAGTATTGATATTATTTTTGGAGACACAGTTCGTTCAGTTATCGACTTTTATAATTCATTTTTGGAATACTCCTGTTCTGATTCCGTATGATTCTAATGGTCTATTTGTATTCTACTCATACTAGGCATTTTTCCATGGTGTAGACTCATACGACTTTCTTAAGGGGAGGACCCATTTTTGAATTTGTTTTTGCGAATCTGAATTAATTCTCAAACAATAGTACGTTATAATATCTTGTGAGATATGTTTGTGAATATGGAGATTTTGTTGAAATGAAGTATAAGTGA
This sequence comes from Meconema thalassinum, assembly GCA_946902985.2. NCBI lineage: Eukaryota > Metazoa > Arthropoda > Insecta > Orthoptera > Tettigoniidae > Meconema > Meconema thalassinum. Next base: position 318,981,246 of record OX336389.2, read on the forward strand.
AATATAAAGCTCAATTTTGTGTAAAATATATTCCGTCATAAACCAGAATGGCATTTTTGGGAATTTACAAATGTAATGATTTGATCGTGTAATTATGCAATTATTATTACATTTTTTATGAAAATAGACTAACACTTTGATATTTGTGTTAATTATAAACCATGATATATTTAGGTGACTGTTTGAAACATACATGAATTTTATAAAGGTGTGGAAAATTATTTACAGCCATTAAGAGCTACTTTTCGTATTGGATAAAATAAAAATTGGGTTATTGAAATATTTTTGAAGTACATTTAGACATCAGTGGATGGTCAGAAATAACTTAAGGTGGATATTAGGAGTCTCATATGTGGAGAGATTGCCGTATTTGTTATGAATTTTGAGGATTGTGCGAGCTATTGAGCTATCGCTAAATTATAATATGATGAAGTATATTTAAAAGTGAAATGGTCACGAACATCGAAACTATAATGAAAGTATTGAAATAAACCCACCATTTAAATATTGTTTGAGCAGAAAACAATTCATTTAGATTTGATTGCCAATAATAACATATATCTAGTGTGAAGCTATGATCTGAAAACATAAAATAATTTGTAAAATATTGGTGAAATAATGGAAACATTAATTGGAGAAACTATTCGTTCGATAAGCTTAATTGATCGTCCATTAAGACAAACTATGACTATAAGAAATGTTTAAATACTTGTCAATGGAAAATGATAGAAAATCATGGCGAAATTCGGCAAGCGAAATAAATTGTATATTCTTGTAAATAATATATTACTAACAAATCTTTAGGGTACTTGTATAAAATAAGATGTGATATAGTTAATCATACATCACGTGTTCATGATTTGAACGTTGCTTGATAATGCAATTTCATGCTGTATATTCTCGCCGAGATTAAGGCGATTTTCATATTTATTTGTGATATGCTACGGTGGATAATAATCTACATTTTGCTTAGTAGATTTAGATCTTCGGTTCTTCGTCTTCAGTGAATAAACTGATTATTTAATTTTAAATTCAAAATGATTTAGTGATTTATATTAGAAACATGATGTGCTAGGAGAACCAGTGGGCATAATTTTTCCAACGTTTAGCCATATGCCCGAGATTAATTTTAAGAGTTTTCGAGTTCACTTTGAGCTAGTTTTTCATTGTTTTCTTCTACCACTGGCATTTTCTTATCACATTATTTTATATTGAGATGTCCTTATCCCAGGTTGATCCTTGTTGGTAGAATTTTGGGGGTTATTTCAGCCGGGTACTTCCAGATTCTACGATCCAGTTTTGCCATCGAATATCAACAGGAAAGACCATGTGGATACGGGTACAGTACCAATGAATTGCGTTCTCTTGGGTTTGAGGTGCTCAGGGAAACTACGATTCTTCCTGGCATGATGTCCTGGTCCCCTAGAAGTTCTGGCCTTTAGTGGTTGCTTTCTTGCTTGCGTTTCTATCATGCTAAGTGCAGGATTGATTTTAGCTGGTGAGCGTGAGCCCATGGCGAGTGAATCGCTGATCATCCATTAAATTCACTCTCATCGTAAGTGGTCCCCCTCGTTGCGTAGTTAGGGGCCGATAACCTAGATGTTAGGATACTCAAAGCAACAATTATCATCATCGCTTCGTAGTGGCTAGCATTCTCGGCTGGCGCCGCGGAGCCCTGGTTCGATTCCCGGCTCTGCCAAGAAATGTAATTCTGGTCTGAGGACTGAAACTGGGTACGCTCATCCTCGTGAGGCAAAACTGACAAGAGGTGGGTTCGATTTCTACCTCAGACATCCTGGAAGTGGTTTTCCATGGTTTCCCCACTTCTACTCCATGCAAATGCTGGGATGGTACTGTACCCGTAAAAATCAAGGAGGTGCTCGCTGGTCATCCAAAACGTAGCTGGATTTTTGAAACGTGAACGTCCCGGCTAAAGATCATATCACAGTCCTGCCAGTGAGTTCTCCGAGATTATACACAGCAAGCTTTAAACATTTTATGGATAAAATGAACTAGCCTTTTTACGTAAGTGTGTAAACTAAACTTACCTGCTTTTCTCGGGGCTTTGTTTAAAGGGAAAAAGACATCCGATCTATTTTAGGCTGTTCCATAACATGTCTCATTTATAGAAATAAAGGAACCCCGAACAAACGTGCAGAAAACTATAAATTTGTTAATAAAACTAAATAACAATTCAAAATCTATATAACACCCTAAATTTAAATATTCATTTACGCCACTGTCATTCAAATAAAAATTCCCTACATTTATACATGCGTAAACTGTTGAAATTTAAAGACGCTTTGCCGTCTACAAGTGTTGAAAATAAATCTAAACATCATACTGTTGCTCCTACACAGCGAACATTCCATTTAAATAATTGGCATACTTCAGTCGCGTGTCTGAGAACGCATCTGGACTGGTTATATCATAGCCTTCTCGCCTGTCCTTCCACACCGCAGGTGCGAGACTTTCATTCATTTGTTTCTCGACCCTCGCACAGTAACGGGTCTGCTTGCTTGTCAGCTGTTGTGGTCGATACTGGACTCACAATGCTAGCAAAGAACGCTAAACGCAGCTCTTGCGTTTGATAAAATAGGCTTTACAAAAACTGTAGTATCTCGGCTAATTTTAGTTGAAATTCATTCATAATTTAAACACTCATTCTTACAATTGCGATCGTTGTTCTTGACCAACGATGCTGGCATACACACTGTTTTCACTCATTTAAAAAACATTCGCTCCTTCTGGCTATAACCTAAGTCAAAAACATTTAAAAATTATTATTATTATCGAAAATAAACAACCCTTAATATTAACAAAATAAAATATTTACACACTATATAAAAGTGTCTATCGCCTCTAAGACTGGTTCTTGAGCGATACGACCGCGTTAGTTTCATTATCAACGCTCCTTTTTCATGATAGTATTAATTTACTATAGCCTTCCATATACAATACTAGACCACTTTCTTGTCATATCAAGTTTAAAGACATTATCGGTATCTCAATGACCGATCATTCAAGATGAGTACATTGTCGTTAAAATTCCAGTTTAATAAAGTTAATAATGATTTAGAGAGCAGGGACATTATATCTTTTCCTAATGGAGTTCCGCCAATAAACGGCATCTGTGTCGCAGATCTAATCACATGAGAAGTCTTCACTGACTCTCTTTAAAATACAACAGCGCTACTTTTATACAATCCTCAGTACTTCATGACAATAAATACGGTAATCCCCTTCGTATTACAAACAACTATTTATGGCAAAAACCTCCATAACTCCACTATAAAAATGTCACTAACACTCTTGTTCTCAACAATGGTTCCACTGTACTGGTATAGCTTTCTCCTAGCTTAGATCGTATTGTTGTCTCAACAATACAATATATCAATGAACAGCGATGTCTGTTCTACAATTACATTGATCGTTTCCAAACGATGGTATTAATAGATCTTTCGTGGTTTACTAAACAAAATTACTCAGACATAAAATACCATGTCTCCAAATATTTAATAAAAATATACATGTTTCCTCATACTGGTCATTTCAAAAGTGCACGGTTGTAAAACTACATTGACACATAACGTAGTGTTACACGTGTGCCTTGATAACATCTTGTGTTATCTTATCGCTCAATAAGGATCGATCATAACCGGAAAAAGTTTTAACTAACCTTTCCTAGGATCGAATGAATTATCTTTCAAAAGATATGTCTCAAATCATATTTATTTAATGAAGAGCAAAGTCTTCCTTCAATGCAATATAGTTTGTCATTAGCTGAATGAAACTTCATTCAACACAAATAATGTTCATAACTATTCACTTTCACGTTGTATTCATAACGAATGTAACTTGCTTAGATCGTCGAATTGATTCTAATATTAGTGATATTTCACATTATACCACTCGTCGGTTTCTTCTTCTAATTATATATTTCTTCTTACAAAAAGAACACCCAAGTTCATTTTAAACAAAATGAATTTAATGAATGTTCTAGACTAAATGTCTGAAGTCTTGAATAAAAATCGAAATCGTAGAATAATGACTTCCTTAAAGATTTTCCCAATGGAAAATAAATTTCTCAAACCATGACTTCAGTTCAGAAACTGAACCAAATATTTTAATAAGCATAGATGATAATTGACTTTCATCTTAAACAGTCCTGAATAATAAAATTTACTAAACATCGTAGTGAAAGTACATAAGACAAATATGGAGAATTGCTGTTCCGAAATGCCATCAACACACTCAAACAAGAATAATAATGGAAAACATCTACCTTGATCTTGTAGAAAATTGAAGTTCATGGTCGGGTATCAGAAAATACCCAACTGGATAGTCATCCAGGTATGATTTGTTGAAATCAAACCCAGTCCCCTCCATCGGATATGATCTGCTTCCTCGAGAATGGAAAGGATTCCTTCTCGGCATATTCGTCTCCTCCTGGTATCGAACTTCGTTCTTCGGACTCGAGTTCCATCTCAAACAATCATCGGGCTAATATATTTTGACCTCCGGTGATGCTTCTTCAATCGCCGACATCTCTACTTCTTCAATCGCCGACATCTCTAGAAGTTCCTCCATCATCATTGAGCAATATATTCTGGATAGCATCATCGTTACAAAATAAATTCGTAAGTTGAATGTCGATTCACTATCGTAGATGGTAAAGTTCATTTGGTTGGTCAATGAAAGATTATACAGTATATGCTCATAGTCGAGAATGAATGTACATGGAAATACATTAAATGTACTGGATGGAAGTGTACATAATGTATCATGTTGTCTCGGCATTCTATTTATCTAGATGTTATAGATCTTCTAATTGTTTCTTAACGTTTTTCCATTGTTGCTATCACAACTATGCCTTGATATGTCCCTAACGCGTAATAGTTTAATACATCATCACACACATACTTAAAAAGTCATAAACTATTTCCTCTTCATAATTGTCTGTAGCCATCATAATGTTCATACACAATAAAGTCACAATGTTTATACAATATCACTGTACTTACTTCGAGCTGCAACGTGGACTTGCTTGGGTTGAAGTCGCACTGCACTAAAATGATATTCTCCGCTTGGAGTTGAGTAACTTTGTCTGACAACACAAAGTCTCAAATATCTCGTAAAATAATCGGTGGATTTTACTGAATCTTCTTGTGGCGAAGCCTTATCTCTGGATAAGTAAAATGATAACTCTTATATTTCGACAAAGTCGAACCCTTGTCAGCTATTAAGCAAATTGTTCGCCGCTCAACTTCACCTAGATTGAAGCGGGGCTCTCGGAAAATGTTGGCCGGTAACACCGCTGCCTATAGTGTCGCGTAGGACCTCACACTGTATCGCGTCTACGGGAATGAACTATCTCCGGACGTACGTCTTGTCGCTATGAAGTCAGTCGAGAGAAGAACGCTCTTGGCTGTCGTTCCTCCTTCAACTCGTCTGAAATTCGCGCCATTGCTCATCCCACGCAGTTAGTGGAGCGTACTTGTAATAATGCGTATTACGGTTAAATTCTTCCGTTTAACGTCATTCAAAGTAGTAGTAATATCTTCTTTAAATTTTCTTCATGTTTTCGCTGGAGTAAAATTGTTACATAGGGATTAAATGACATAGTTAATCACATTAACTAGGTAAAAATCCATGTCTGCTTCCATAAACCCTCCTCTCATTGGCTGAAAGCATATATTCAATTATATATTTTATAACAATTAACTGGTAATATTTCGCGCAATTTCCTTGTTGCTATGCACTTTCCAATGATAGAGAATATTCTGGGCGTCTCTGATCACGTGATGGGTTTCTCCCATAGCTTGCGTTCGCTAACAAATCTCGCCTTGAGTCAACTTCCAAGATTTATGTTCCAGTGTTAAATTTTATCATGGGCTCGGATAATAACATCATTTTCATCATAAATCATCCAAATTTCGGGCGCAGTACCTAACATAAGGCCACGACCGCTTACTTGCGAAAGCATACGTCAATTACAAGTACACACATTAATACAGCCACCACAGTGACACAGGTTATGAGACTAATTCTACATATACCCAAGTGCCAGAGGCTATATGACCACGATGTCGTAAAGCCCTTAAAAGAATCAACAGCACCACACCTACATCTCATCGTAAGGATTGTTAATTCATACGGCAGCTGATGTTATGCTGTGGTTTACAGATGCCTATTGGTGTTCTGGGCTAAATTTTATTTCATCCTCCTCCTTTACCCTAGCTTGGGATTGGCAACAAGAACTATTGAGCTACTCAATCTATCCAATTATTATTATTATTATTATTATTATTAGTAGTAGTAGTAGTAGTAGTAGTAGTAGTAGTAGTAGTAGTATCATATTGTGCCCGTCAGACAGGATTATCTGGGTATCATCAGCCGAAGATGGCATTCCAGACGCCCCCATCCTCCAAACACACACTCAGAGAGGATTGGATGTGTTCCTCAGACCAGCTCCGGCACGAGACTGATAACCAAGGGGTATCAGGTATAACGGGGGAAAAGTCATAGACATGCCCAAGGAAACACACTCCCTAAACACAAAGCTAGTAATAAAATGATCCAGGCTTAAGTAAAATTCGTATAAATATATTCAGTAAAGGGACAAACCCCTATCCTAATTCGGAGGGTTTAAAATCGGCTAGTCCTAAATTGATGTTAAGTTATACCCTCGCAAAAGTCCTTTTTACAAAAGTCGAACAGCAAGCAAGCTTGGAATGTGGCACGAAAATGAAATCCCTATGCAAATACAAAAAGTTGTTAAGAATATGAATAATCACAAAGCAAGAATACTAATCGTCCACATACCACAAGGGTAAATTTACATTTAACAGCACCAATGAGAATAAGCTAAGTTACTATGGTGCCACTCCCAACATTTTACATTACGTGAGTTATTAAGCTAAATCCTAATTTACATTAACGTACGATAGAAGCCTCCGTGGCTTAGGCGGCAGCACGCCGGCCTCTCACCGCTGGGTCCGTGGTTCAAATCCCGGTCACTCCATGTGAGATCTGTGCTGGACAGAACGGAGGCAGACAGGTTTTTCTCCGGGTACTCCGGTTTTCCCTGTCAAAATTCCATTCCAGCAACACTCTCCACTATCATTTCATTTCATCTGTCATTCATTTAATCATTGCCCCAGAGGAGTGCGTCAGGCCTCGGCAGCCGGCACAGTTCATATCCTCGCCGCTAGATGGGGGCTTCATTCATTCCATTCCTGACCCGGTCGGAGACTGGAAGCAGGCTGTGGATTTTCATTTTCACATTAACGTACGATAGAAGCATCCGTACCAAAGAAAATAACAAAGCTATAATATCAACCATTCCCTAGCATGACAAACAAAAACAAGTCTGAATAATACACACAATAGTACAGGGAACATAGATAAATGCATCAATAATGAAATGTACACTCTATTATTTACCAAACCTACCTGCACCTAATCGTCATCTAAATGCATGGAAATTAGGCTGGCGATAGCGCAGTAAAAACTGAGTCTGATATCGCATTAGTCACTACGGCCCACAAGTTACAAACTATAATGGTGCCAGTGACCTTCGTCGTCTCAAAGTAGTATCAGCTAGTCCTTAGTAATGTCTGTTCCACCATAAATAAACTCGGCTCCAAGCGTCGGTCAACTATAAATATATTATAAGGTGCGTTCAAAAAGTAACGAGCCGGAGGCTGGAATGCGCAAACCAGTGAAGACATCGGCTAATCGTGGCGTGTGTAACGAGGTGTGGTTCCGACCAGAGCGTGGACGGTCACAGCCCGTCGCTAGAGGGCACGCATGCACGTCACGTGACGATACAAAGCGAGCAGCAGCAAGCATCAATCGTCCAAATTGCTGCCAGTCGCATTTCAAACAGTGACATGGAGGCATCAAACGAAGAGCAAAGAGGTGTTGTTCGGTTTCTGACAGCGGAAGGAGTAGGGGGAACGGACATTCATCGCCGAATGTCACAAGTGTACGGCGAACACTGCATGTCCCTTGCAAGGTTCAAGGCGTGGCACAAGCGCTTCAGGGAAGGACGGGTGTAGTTAGCCGATGATGCCCGGTCTGGGGCACCCCCCTGCATTACCGATGAAAGCGTCCAGCTGGTTGATACACTCATTACCCAGGACCACCGAGTGACAGTGAACGCCATAGCCGCCGTGGTCGGATTGAGCGTCGGAAGTGTGCACACCATCATGAAGGAACGACTGCACTTGCGCAAAGTGTGTTCCCAATGGGAGGTTCTCGGCCACCCTCCATACAGTCCAGACCTCTCTCCCTGTGATTACGCCATGTTTGGTCTCCTGAAAAGGGCTCTGCGAGGCCAACGATTCACCTCGGACGCTGATGTCCAGCTGTCCGTGCGGAACTGGTTCACATCGCAGCCCAGGGGATTTTATGAGACAGCCATTCACCGCCTCGTGTCACAGTGGGACAAGTGCCTCAACAGCCAGGGCCAATACTTCTAACATAGAGGTACTTGTTTCTGTAATTATGCCTCCGGCTCGTTACTTTTTGAACGCACCTTATAGATGAAATTTAGCATAATTCTCAAATTATATAAGATTTATTTAAGTAGTCGGTTTACAATAATTAGGTTGCATGATTTAGTTACATTTTAGTTCATCGTTTAAAATCCCTTACTGTGTGGTTTAGATTCCTAGTTGACCATGAAGACACATGCCGATAACGAGCACACACTCCTAGAGTGTTGTCCGTCACAATAATACATCTGACTCCTACCTCACAGGTAGTATAATAACACTGGCTATAAAAAGCTCAATGCACGGCTCTCAAGCACGCAACACCTCGGCTAATGTGATTCAAAAGACAATCATCATTACCGGAAAACATCCATATAATAATGTGGGTGCATAAACTCTATCTATCATTAGCCTCCAATAGGTACGACAATAACACAAGTTGCTACTTTTATACATGGTATGGTCATGTTCTAAAACAGGGATAAACTTCCCTTCATACTTCACCAATTCACAGTGGCGGCCGGTGGTAAGTAAAGCTGGGTGTTGTTCCAAAATTTCTGATGTCGCAATTTTATATGGGAAGTTTACACATGTAACAAAAATTAATTAACGTTAGATAAACTACAGTTCTATAAAAACTGAAATACATGGGTTTTCCAAAATAACTGTACGTTCGACAAATAGACAAATGTTAATGGCTCTTTTGGGCTTCTTCCTATAGGAATTCATTTAAAAAATCAGATTTATGTATTTAAGCCCTATGCCTGAGTTCATGGGAAGAATTTTAAACACAGCAGGTTGTCTAAGGTTGGGTCTCAATCTCCAGGATAATAAACATTCTCAACATAAAAACATGGCAACCGAAAAGTTTGTACGTTAACGAAAAATGTTATTACCAACAAAGACGGGCACATATTCTGCATAAGGATAGGATTTTTATCATTTTAAATGATCTTGTCGACTTCGTAGTCACGCTGGGGTCTGGCGTTACGTTACGGTGACGGGACGAAATGTACCGAGCATGCACTGAGGTGTGTGACGTCATAATACTGCTTGAGCTTCGTCCTTTCCCCGCGCGCTCCGGTGAGCGTGACGTCATCCAGCCAGCTACCTCCTTTGACCTTGGTTTGCACTTGCTAACGGACTTTGAGTTCACGCAGCATTTGTAGCATTTAAAATGATATAAAGTCTAGTCTTTCAGACTGACTGTCAGTCTTTTTTTTACTATAGCTTGAACCCCATCAGAGGAACCAGCCATGAAGTGCGCTCTGTCATACGTCGGCGCAATTCATTTTTGCGGAGTTTCGTTCAATTTCTGCTTCTTTAATTAATCCAGTAAACACGCTGCTAATGTGTGTGCATCATGTTTTGTTTGCCTCTTACTACGTATCGGTACACAACAGCCATCTGAAATATGTTTGAAATATCACTAGTTTCATCTGCTATAATGGCAAAAATTTCCGATTCCTTTATTTGCTTTGATTCTTCTTCTTGGCAAACCTCCAACATAATATGTAAAAATTAATTTTGAATTGTTTTGGACGTTCCTTTGAAAACAGTTGCCCTTACCAAATGACCTTTAACACAGCATCCAACTCAGGGGTAAAATTAATTAGTTCTCTCAAAACACCTGGATTTGTTAATGTTACACTTTCATCATGATCACGCAAGGCCAGTCCTAAAGAACCACAGAAACGAATACAGTTTATTACAATATTTAACACATATCTATTGTGCCTAACATCTTCGTTATATTCCGCAATTTACCTTCTATAGGCACTGTCCAATTGTGCAGCTTCGTTAACAGTTCCAAAAAGTGTCAATTTCAAACAGCTGAAGATTGGTTGGTTGGCTCCTCAGTTTAGGAGCTGCGACAACGCAGTCATGTAGCCCCCTGTACTTTGGGTGTGTGGAGAAACTGTCTGATAACCGGTGTTAATTGTGATGGCTGTATTAGTGAGTGTTATCTGTTTTTAATTCAAGTGAGGACTACAGACATTGAATTTCAAGCAGTTCCTACTTTTGCCGCCAAAGGCCACCGTAAACGACTACTAGTTCAGAACTTGGTTACTACACGCCACCGCAGTGGGCTCCTTGCGACGAACGTTGGAACCTAAGAGCGTTGTTCAAATTTTTAACCTATAATTTACCTTCACGCAGGTGTAATAAGTGGAAGGTTCTTGAACATGCCATAAATCTATGACATGGGACCGCCGGCTTTACTTCTCCTCCGAAGGAATGCATACTGAGGGATTTTAACGCTCTTAAAAAATCCGATGACTTCGGCCGGGTTTGAACCCGCGATCTTGGGCATAGAGGCTCAGCATGCTACCAACTACGGCACCGAAGCCGCTCAGCTGAAGATTCATGTTTCTTTATTTTAGGGATAATTTTCCGTAACTCCTATTTTGGTTCACGCGAATTCTCCACCAACAAACATGTAAAACAGAATAAAGCGTTTTTAAATATCGCATTCACATAACCAATTATTATTGCCTTAAATATCTCCTTTAAACGCCCTCGTATACTTATATTTTGGACAATACTTATCCGGTAATGGTATACCGAGTGTTTTTACTGTAAGTTTATCGTCATCAGGGAGCTGGAAAAACTGTCTGACTAGCAAATTACTTACTCTATTCATTTTCACTCACACTCCACAATACAATTAATGTTTCAAACTAAACATTCCGTTAAAATAAAATACTACGGTAACTTAAAAGATGCACAGATGATAAATCTGGGTGCTACATCGGAAAGTGGCGCGAAAAGCAAACTAACAAAACACTGAATTTTGCTAGCCAAAAAAATTCGTAGTGAATGCATAGGTCTTACTCACAATCAACCAAACAATAATAATAATAATAATAATAATAATAATAATAATAATTGAGACGTGTACGGCGAGCGTGGATGGGCCAACTTACCTGTATTCAGGGGTCCGGGTCACCTCCGCAGCAAAATCACCTCCAGATGACATGTCCCAACAGAAGAGCTCCAAAAGGAGTGGAAGGAAGATGGAGAAGGGGACAACACACACAGGCCATTCAACAGACACCCCCCCAAAAACCGACAGAACAGCCGTCGGTGAAATAATGCCACAACAAAAGATTAAAAATTTTACGTAAAATTTAATGTTAAAATATAAGGAACACATCCACCAGAGTAAGAACATGCATCAGCCACCATAATTTACAATGAATGCAAGAGACCGCCAAACATGCTTGCTTGCAAGGCCAAGAAAAGGAAAGACTTAAATTAAAATTTAAAATGTAAAACAACCCAAAGGTTAAAATAAAAAATTACATGCATAACACAATGAAAAAGGGCTTGATAATTTGCAAGGGAATGCAATAGCGATCCGGCATGCGTAGATCCATGTTAAAATATAAAAAACACCTTCACCAGAAACGGAAAAAAGTTAAATTAACTAAATTAAACTGAAATTGGAAACAATCTATTAATTTGCATGATGGAGGTAAACACAGGAACAATTACGAAAAACACAATGTTAAACCGATAAGGTTAAATAAAAGAAACATCTTAAGTTAACACAACACGTTTGAGCTTCGCGGAGGACGCCTAGAGACTGACCTTGAGACCATAATGCATCTCTTCATAACATGGGCACAAAACACAAGGAAACCGCATGCCTGATCGAAAATTACGGCAAACAATTAATAAAATAAATATAAACATTAGCAGAAGGAAATGAACGGCGGAAAACAATTACATCTAAAAACTATTGATGCAAGTCGTTTTAAAACTCGACGGATCTTACATAGATTTAAAAAAAAAGACAATCCCAAGTTTGCCCAATGAAAATAAATAATAATTTAAACGTGAAATAAACTAGAAATGTGTCTCCAGGAGGAACGAAGAAAGATAACAAGGTTCAAATAAAACAGGAAACGTAATTAAAACAGAAATAAAATTAGGCCTATAAAACAAATGAGGAACAGAATTAAAATGTTACTAAAAGATGATATCGGATCTCCATAACAATAATAAAATTCAAGATATAATGTAACGTACCTTACATCCTTCTCAGTGGAGACACACTAATAATAAAATAATTAACACACAATATAAATAAATAATACGGCACTAATTGCCTTGAAAATGGCTAACACGCCCATGCGCCGTTTCGATGTCACAAGCACTCCTGTTGTATCCAGATGCGATTTACTTTGCATATTTCCTCTTCACGTCGGAACGATGAAAATAAACCTTATGTAGCACAGGCGTTCCCTTTTTCTCTTGAATACATTAATATTTCGTAGAGAATGGGGGCTAGGCCCCCATTAGCGGTAACACCTTTCACGACCAGTCGGCTTGATGTCTTGTTTACTTCACGATGGCTAATGGACTCCACAAAATGGCGGAGAATGTTTGCGTGTCAAATCCGAACTGTATACATGTAAATAATATTGTCCAATCACGGAGTGACACCTCAAAACAACAATGTCATAAATAAGTACATAATTTGGCGGTATCATGAATACACTAGCATTTGTTTCATGACGAAGAATGTAATTGTCTTTCAATTATGTCATGCGTATGAGGAGTTTTATAAGGCGCAGCCCACACTACCTATCGGAGAGAAACAGGAACCACGTGCAGACTTTCCAAAGTCCGACTGCCGCTACCATCTCGTGTTCAAAATGGGAAGCAAGTCACCAGGCGGTCGTTTCAAATGTCGAGATGCTACGATCCAAGGGTATATACATGTTTGAAAGCGTAGGGACGTGCCCTTGCACGTATCAATAATAATAATAATAATAATAATCTTAATAATAATAATAATAATAATGCACAGTTAAGTATCTGCCTGGAACCAAAATACTCAAATCAACTAAATACAGAGCTAATCGCAACTCAAATCCCGCAAGAAAAAGAGTGGTAAAAGCAAACATAAACCGCTACAGTACACCAACAATACGTCGCTAAATAGTTCAGCCACTTATCTACTGTACTTATAGCAATGGGGGCGTTCTTAGGCTCGCTTCACAGAACAATTGGCAAAAATATTAAATGAAGTTATGATGAGAAAACATCTAAAAATAATTGGGTGTGAACCAACTAATGTCTCCCTATGAAATTCCGATATTTGTACCGTTGTGGGTGGTGTAGCATTCTCTAGTGGTGTGGGAAAGAAACTACCCTTCAGGGGCAGATGACCTCGTAGTTCCGCCCCTTAAAACAACAATAACTAACTAACTAAACTACCCTTCGCGGGGTAAAAGAAATCGAGGGTGTTATAATTTCCAAAGAGTGGTGCAGTCTAACGGGGCCATTTGGAACTGAGTGTTGCCAGGGGGCTGGCAGCTCCTCTGCAACTCCCTACTACCCATGCTGGTCGGCATGCTATGCACAAGCTTGGCCTCGTCCCTGCCGGCCGCGCTGTCTACTTGGGAGTCGCCACAAGAGAGCTAACCCCCTGGAGTTTGATTTGAAGGCGGCAGCTTTTATAGGTACAGTGTGAAGCATTAGGATAAATAATATCAAAATATAGATGATTTTAACACATTTTTGAGTGCATTAGATCTATAAAACTAAAACATTAAAGGAAAAGAAACTACGAATTAGGTGTAAAATTATTGGGAGTTGTGCAACGCTGCAACAATGTCACCAGCCGCCAATGCCAATTCATGAAACAACATCAAAATAAAGTGTCGTAAGCATACAAGATTTCTCAAACATGTGACGTAACAGTCTTGTAATGGATTCCAGCGATCAGCTGTGACCTAAATCTGTACCATAACTTAGCAATGAGTCTCGTATTTTATGTGGAACAGTTCGTCATGCGTCAATAACATTTGTGTCGTCTCACACAAGATCACCGTTGAATGCTGGGTAAGCAGCTCGTAACAGGCAACTCGGCGTTGAGCCAACAAGTCCATACACTTTGGTTCGGCGCTATAACTATGTTCATAATGCAGCCTCTCTTTTACCACAATCAAAAATGCACATCAATGTATTTGAGCTCACAATCTACAGTCCTATCTGTGGCTCGTCATGTTCCAAACACACATCTATTTACATGTCCATTAACACAATGATCAGTCTTACAAGTAACTCTGCCTCAAATCAAAAATTAAGAAAATAATCAAAAGAATAAAAGCACAGATATTCCTATACAGCAAGTGCTTTGAAATTTGAAAGATATGCCTATCACCCACGTGCGATGTTCTGAAGCTAACCTACACCTTCTCCACTCCTTAACACACTTCATGGTAAGTTTTGAAAAATGTCAGTGGTGTCCTCGACACAAATTAAACATAACCAACAACACATAAATATACTTCCACGTGTTGTAAACATTATACGATGGTCTTAGAGCGTAGAAAGAGACACGGTTTCTGAAACCTAGTGTATCAGCCCTGGTATTTCCCAAACTCGGGATAAATGTGGCCTCTGAGCTTCACAAAAATCGAAATAAACCATTCTAAAGGCAACGGGTGACTCCTCACTCCGATAAATGATACATCATGAATTAAGGGTGTGTAAGACATATACGTGAGTGCTTCTGCATTCCACAAAATCAAATATTAGTCATATCGAAAGCAGAGAATAGGCGTATAGCTCGTGGGACTATGGACATTTATGTGCACTTTCTCCAAATTACAGTGGCGCACAATAGTTGTGCCACAGGGTGTCTCAAAAAGTAGTGAATCACGACATTTTAATAAACAGTATTGACGAGGCGGAACCATTTGGAACTTTGTTCTTAATATAATTCAGTCAATACGGAAAAAATGTGCGACTCTCAGAGTCAAAAATAAAAATAGTGAATGAGACCAGGCTGTCGGCAAAGCTATAAATTATTAAAAATAGCATGTTAAAAATGGGCCCTACCAAAATGGTTGCTATTGAGTGCGGCTCTGCATCTACTCAACTGAAGCATAGGCCTGAACAGATAAGAATTACTGGACTCACATGGTCGACGTACTGGATCTCATGATTACCTTGGGGATCATAAGGTCATCTCCCAGTCCTGATTTCGATCCTTCCTCGTCCTTTAAATCCATGGTTTCCTCTTTTTCTTCCTCATAATTAAATAACCGCTCTCAGCTTCCCCCTCATAAGGTAGTTTACTCTATTATGGACATCATATTGACGCTGATGAAAGTCTCGTCCACGTGGTAATGAAAGAATTTCATATTGGCGTCTCGTAGAATAATCGTGGCACAGAATTTACCATAAATTGTACTGAAATCTAGCCAAACACTGGCTTTACAATATTGCAGACTGGTAATAAATTGGCTCTGTGTCTGCTACTGGCTTTAACGAACACGCGGGTGGTGTTCAACTCACTGACGTTATTACTGTGACCAAAAATCGTTGATAATCGTTGACATCGCACACCAATGTAAATTCCAAGAAAATTGTTTCTGCACTGTTTTCGGTTCACTGTTACTGCAAATCGTTTAGGATACTTACACAGTTCCTTTCATATATTCTGGTACCTCGTGGCTTAATTACGTTAAAAATCGGACCATGCGGTCGCACAAAAATTCACTGTTTTTGACAAAACTCACTCTTTCAGAATTCCAATGTGCTTCCTTCGCACACCAAACAGCCAGTACAGCATTTAGCCCATGCAACGAAGGCCGAATTTCAGCAAATAAAAATAATAAATACGAAAGTTTTGAAATTCGGTGAAAATGTTTATTAGAGATTACTATTGAACCTGTCAAAAGCCCTGACAAATTAAAGGTTCGCAATCGCCGCCATCTTGGAAAAAGGGTGCACTTTTATGGTTTTTAGTCTGTAACTCTTTATTTATTAACTTTATCGAAAAGGTTGTACTGATCAAATTTTGAGAACATTTAATTCTCTACAAAAAAAGGTTCAATTCGGTTGTTTTATAAAACCAACATTTACCGAGTAAATGGACGACGAACTTGAAGCAGATCGGAGAATTGCTCCAAACAACCAATCTACGCACAGCTTAAGAATCATAACAGTGTGTCCAGTGTAAATATTGATAGTTTTGTGTCAGGTATACTACTGTTACAGCCTGTCGAGAGTATAGTCGTATGTTTTTTCAAAGAATAGCCATTTCAAAAAAAACGACAAAGAACTAGAAGACCATTTGGAATACGAGATAGCTGCATACCCATTGTCGCTTTTTAAAGAAGCTGGCATGCGAAAAACGAAAAAATCCGCGATGTATGAAATATTTCCATTATCAAACGAAAACATTACCCTTCAAGACTGTGTTAACATTGTTGACGGCGGATTCCTCTTACATCGAGTCATTTGGAAACCAAACTTAAGTTATTCAACCATTTGCGCAAGCTACACTACTTATACTCAGAGACATTACGGTAAAAATTGCACACTAGTATTCGATGGTTATTCCAATACCAATGACAGTACAAAGAAAACGGAGCAAAATCGCCGATCTGCTGCTAAAAAGTCTATGGACATCAATTTTGAAGAAACTATGAGTATCACCGTTCAGCAGGATCAATTTCTTTCAAATTACAAAAACAAAAGCAGGTTAATTGACATGCTATCAACCAAGCTAAACGATCAGGGAATAGGATGTCGACAGAGCACAGATGATGCAGATTTTTTGATCGTTAACACTGCAATCCAATAAAATTATCTTCATCAAAAAGTAACGTGGCTATTATTGGCGAAGATGTTGATCTTTTAGTTTTGCTGGTTGCATTGGCTCCATCGGGAAAAAGCATCTTTTTTGTCAACCCGAGAAAGGGAAAAATCGCGAGAAGAGTGTATTCATCACAGCAGTCACAATCATCAGGACTTGCGAACAACATTATTTTCTTACATGCCTTTAGTGGCTGCGACAATACTTCAGCGATTTTCAATAAAGGAAAAGTTAGGTGCGTAAAGTTATTTAACAAACAACCGTGATTCTTCTCACGACGTTATCGCTGAAGCTGGAGAACGTTTTTTCCTTGCAATCTACGGTGCACGTTCTACAGACAATTCTTTGAATAAACATCGGTATCATTGTTTCACGAAATCTGTGACGAAAATAATGCCCGACATTGCCTCACTACCACCAACAGAAGGAACATCCAGGCAACATTCTTTTCGAGTGTACAATCAAGTGGAAAAATTGTTGAATTATGGGGTTGGAAACTAGTCCAAGGATACTTCAGTCTGATTACAACAATGAACTCCATTGCACCCGAGGCTTTATTAAATCTGATTTTATGCAAATGTACAACTGGCTGTGCAGGGTTGTGTGGGTGTAGAAAAGCAGAGATTGATTGTACAACGGTTTTCAATAATTGTCATGGAGACTGCTTCAATGGATCGAAAATAGTCGATGAAGAAAATGAAGACGGAGACGAAGTTGATAACGCGCATGAAGAAAGGGCAGTGTCAACCAAAAGCTCGAGACGATCTTCCTATGCGGGGAGCATTGATTTATCGGATTATGCTGATGTAGTCGATAATAATAGCCCCAGTACCAGTCAGACTGCAAACACAAACGGTGCACTCAAACGTAATAATAAAGTGAGTAAATAAAAAACATGTGGAAAATGAAAAAATAATAACAATGATTGAATTTTACGTAACGAATATAAATTTCTGTTTGAAGAATTCCCACAGAGATTTATATGGACCGATATGCGCCATTGAATTCATATTTTGCTGCTGAAGCCTACAGTGAGAGCGATTCCCCGATCTGCATCAAGTTTGTCGTCCATTCACAAAATATTAGTTTTATGAAAAAAAAAATTGAACCTTTCTTGTAGAGAATTGAATGTTCTCAAATTTTGATCACTACATTCTTTTCGATACAGTTAATAAATAAGGAGTTACCGTCCAAAAACCATTAAAGTGCACCCTTTTTCCAAGATGGCGGCGATTGCGGACCTTTAATTGGTCAGGACTTTTGACAGGTTCAAGAATATAAACATTTTCACCAAATTTTAAAACTTTCGGATTTATTATTTTTATTTTCGCTTCGTTGCCTGAGCTAATTGTACAATAATATTAGCAATGTTACGAAGATGCAACTCACGATTGTGTCCTTCAATTTCAAATTCACAGGAAAACTTTCCCGAACTTGCGTCTCCACAATAGTCCAGCAGACTCGGTTGTGACGTCAGTTTAGACGAGCTCCCCGGTACATGAAGTAACTCAGTAAGTCGTGTAGCGACTATTCGATCCTCGTTCGCATATCTGCGATGAAATTATAATCCGATATGTCCAGAAACTCGTAAAGATGTGGAAAATATGCACAATAACGTTGAAAAAATCGTAGAATACAGTATTTGACGGTACAAATCATTCTCTTCAGTCTAATGATTGGAATGCAATACAAGAGCCAAAATAAGGGTAGGAGCTAGCTCGAAGCTTCCACGGTGCGTTCTATCCATCAGTGGATGTATTACCAACATATGCTCTTGGAAATTATCACCAACATGAGCCATGCTGGCTCAATATATAAAACACTGAAGTGAATGTTTCACAAAACTCATGCTCTTAAACCAGAGAGAGTTAAAAGGTGGGTTTGTACTGTACTCGAATTTGTGGTTTGAGTACAGTTATTAAAGCCCATGAAGAAAGCAAGAGTTTGTAAATTTATTGTAGCTGGATTTTGGCAGACGAGCAGTGTCTAGCACAAAGCAGTGAGGGGACAGTGTCTCTGTAAAACGCCGAACGAATCAGAAAATTACTACGGGAAAATTATATTCGAGGCGGGGAAAGCCAGTCTTGATTGATGTATCGCCCGACTCGACACTGCAGGTAGACTAGTGGAAGGGGCAAGTAGGCAATCCGCAGAGAAAAGAAGGGTAAGTTGGTATAAAATAACACGCGACTTGTAACCTCGACGCGAGCCAGAAGTGCGCCAGAAGTGCGCCAGAAGTATCACGTGGCAGTCCGAAAGGCTACAGGAAAATTCCATTGAATTAATTAGCAATTCTCATGATCTAATTGCAGATCATTTTTAAGGTATTTAATGTATTGAGAATTTATACTTTAATATTTGAAGATTTCTCCGAGATACCATTTTTTAGAAAGAA
Organism: Meconema thalassinum; assembly: GCA_946902985.2. Taxonomy (NCBI): domain Eukaryota; kingdom Metazoa; phylum Arthropoda; class Insecta; order Orthoptera; family Tettigoniidae; genus Meconema; species Meconema thalassinum. Next base: position 319,000,765 of record OX336389.2, read on the forward strand.
GTCTCAATAAGGCAGAAATTGGATAAGAAAGAATCCCGCCTAAGACACGCGTGGATGTTCATGATGACGTCAATATTTGCGTGGAGAAGGGGAAACGAGCGAGGGATCCGTGGCTTCTTGTTTGGAAGGCGTGATTGAGGAAGAACGTGTCGAACCGCAGTCTCTAAGTGCGCGCTTTTTAAATATAGCAGAAATAAATTGGTAAACTGGCGCAATATACGGCAGAAATGCACTTGCTAGTGTAAATAAGCGTGTGAGTATTAGTATACACGTGAAAGTGACGAAATGTAGTGGAACATACTTATACATACCCACACACGCACGCACTCCCATTCACACACAAAGTTACATTATATTCGTATATGAATTCAATTTACATGGGGTTTTAGTCCCTGTAGAGCCTTCACTTTGCGGCAAAATTGTCGTGGAGGAAGATCTTTTATTTCATGAGGCAGGTCATTCCAGAGTCGAGTAGAGCGATTGTAGAACCCAGATTGATAATCTGTTGTCCTAGCGAATGGAGGAACGAGGGTGACACCCTGTGCTCGACGGACTGAGCGAAATGATAACTGAAGGCGGTGACATGGGGACAGTTTAATGGTGTCAGCTAGAGATTTTCGGAGAAAGGTGGGATCTATTTGGTTACATGGACGCGCTATGACACAACAGCTGATAAATGTTACACGTGTGGAATTATTTTTAAGCTCATTATTTCTCAGCTCCAGGAATATGCTTGCTAAGGTATGGTGTAAGATGTCCTAAGACGATAAGATCATTACTTGAACTGTTGGCTTGAAATTAAAACTAAATCGAACGAAAAATTTCACCATGTAAGTTAACTTTTCGGCCTACACAACAACTTATATTTTAGACCTAATTTTTCGCACAAATCATGCCATGTGAAAATAATTCACCTGGCCACTGTCCTTGGGGGAATCTTCAAGAGTTCTGTTGCCTTTTCTTTGATCGAACACTTAACTCTCCCCACAATATCCACATTATTAGACCCCTGACTGCATTTATTATGTCCGCTTGCCTCGGACGATTCGTTGGAGGGTTTCCTGATCCGGCACGATCCATAAATATTAATTACAAATAAAAGCAAAACAGGAATAACGCACAGTTACCTTCCACGAGAGAGAAATAGAATACATACCTTGAACAAGAAAGAGCCTCCGTGGCTTAGGCGGCAGCACGCCGGCCTCTCACCGCTGGGTCCATGGTTCAAATCCCGGTCACTCCATGTGAGATTTGTGCTGGACAAAGCGGAGGCAGACGGTTCTTTCTCCGGGTACTCCGGTTTTTCCTGTCACAAATTTCATTCCAGCAACACTCTCCACTGTCATTTCATTTCATCTGTCATTCATTTAATCATTTCCCCAGGGGAGTGCGACAGGCTTCGGCAGCTGGCACAGTTTATATCCTCGCCGCTAGATGGGGGCTTCATTCATTCCATTCCCTGACCCGGTCGGTCGACTGGAAGCAATCTGTGGATTTTCATGTTCATCTTGAACAAGAAATTCCGTATCTGTTTCCGATTCATTACAAAAATGTCCGACCTGGGGACAGACAGACACCCCTGCCTGCTCAGGCTACATATTAACTCAACATTTAAGATATTAACCACTATATATTTATCTGAAAAGTGAACACGCGTTCAAATTAAAATAATACTTTCAGACGACTTTGCGCAATATTATCAATTGTAATTATTATAATTTAAGATAATAATCACGTTAATTGCACAGGCGGATGAACACGGTAATGCGTCCATAACCATCCGCACACCCATGCCACGAGCACGTGGTAACCTGAAAAAACGTACATGTGATTAAAACATGTATATATTTGTTATGGACTACAGGTTATAAATTGAGTCTTTCCTTAGGAAAGTTGGCAACCCTAGCTGTCAAGAAAAGCCAAGTTACAGTAAACGAACTCTTACACTGAGTAAACACACATATATTGGCGTGAGTGTTTCCGAAAACAGAATAGAACATAACGTCCGCTAAATCCACACATAAATATCACAACCAAAGGATAAATATTATCATACCATGTGCTGTCAATTCCAGATAAGTTAATAATAAAATGTTTTATTGTACCTCAATACCCCCAGAAACTGAACCCTCGTCTTGCTGCTTTGTTCACTGGCGTCATTGATGCGCCTAGAAAAACTATTTATAACTATTCTAAAAATCTTACAGACTGCCTTTGATATTAAATCGTTCATATTTTGTCCACAGATACACTATTATAGTCATAATAAGCATAATTGATCTCCAAGCTTATAGTGTTGACAGTCTTACAAGAATGATCACCTGGACACTTAATTTGAAAAATGCACTTGCCAACTGAGTAGAGTTCATAATATACCAGAATATAGAGATCACTTGAAGATATATACCCAAAACTAAATTACTAGGCGCTGAAAGTCCTCAATGCTTTAAATCAGGGGTCTCCAAACTACGGCCCGAGGGCCACATCCGGTCCGCGGACAGATTTTGTCCGGCCCGCGGAGAGCTAGAATACTTGAAAACACCTTTTAGAGAACATTTTTTTTATAGCAAATTAAATTTAGTTTACTGAAGTATTCTAATTTTATGTTGAATAATTATTAATATGACATCTACATTGATATGGTCATGGGCTAACTACTCATAACATTGTTGTAGGCTTATTGTTATTGTTTTTGTGATAAGTTGGATAAAGAAACACAGAATTGTAATGAGTAAAGACATGTATAACATGCAGACATATGAAATACTAATGAGATTTATGTAATTGAGATTTTCCACTGACAATAGTTTGTAGTTGTGGACTAATTTTACTTGTACCAATTATTAAAAGAGATTTAAGATGCTCATCAGTTAATTTAGATCTGTAAACATTTTTTGTGTACTTCATTTTGGAGAAGGTCTTCTCACACAAATAAGTAGTACCAAAAACAGAAAACAGCCCACGAGCAAATTTATGCAAATTATCAAATTGTGTCAGTGGAAGACTCTTATAAAATTCCAACAAAGATGAGTTTTGATATTTGTTCTTAATTATATCACTGCACTGTAGTTCAATCATTTCCATTTGAAGTTCCGGGGCTAGGGTTTCAATGTCAGTATCAAAAGGATCCTGAAAAATCTTAATTTGATTCGCAAAGGCATCGAAGTCCGAGAAACGAGTATCAAAATTTATTTTCAAAGCACTCAAAGTTTCGAATGCAAAATCGATAGGAAACTCAGTCTCAGTGGTGTGGCTGAATATTTCACATGTTTTAAAATGTGAAAAACATTTACTTCGTAGTTGTGATTGAAACAGTATCAATTTCTTCCGGAATGATTTGATATTAGTGTATAAATCAGGAAGATGCTGGTTTTCTCCTTGCAATCTCAAATTCAGTTCGTTCACATGTTTTGTCAAATCAACATAGAATGCTAACTTCCACAGCCATGCGTTGTTTTGTAATTCAGTAAGAGGGCGATGCTTTTCATTCAAAAAAATTTCGATCACTGCTTGAAGTTCAAAAAAGCGCTGAAGGACTTTCCCACAACTAAGCCAACGTACGGCAGTATGATAAGGTAAGTCATTTTCTCCAATCTCTTCAATAAATTGTCGGAATTGTCGGTGATTCAGCCCAAAAGATCTCATAAAATTAACAGTTGATATGACTGGTTTCAGAACTTCAGACATATCTAAACATTTTCCGCACAAAGACTGTTGATGAATGATACAATGTAAGACTAATGGTTTTGAACCACCGTCATTTTCTACAGCCTTTGACACAAGAGCGACCACTCCTTTATCTTTCCCACTCATGTTTTTGCCTCCATCAGTTGTAATACATTTCAAGTTTTTCCATCGAAGGTTCTTTTGATTAATGGCCATTTCAACTCCTTTAAAAATATCTGTACCAGTAGTTGTGCCATGAATACTATACATATCAAGAAGTTCTTCATGCACTTCATAGCTTTTATCTACTCCTCGAATCTAAATCAACACCTGAGCAGTATCTGACACATCCGTTGACTCATCCAAGGCTAAAGAAAACCACTCAACATCTCCATTTTTGTCGAACAGTTGAGAGGATATATTTTCAGCGATGTTTTCTACCCTTCGAGCCACAGTGTTTGCTGACATACTGACAGTTTTTAATAAATTTACCTTTTCAGGGCACATTTCTTCGGCTGCTGCAATTATGCATTCTTTGATCATTTCTCCATCGGTGAATGGTTTTCCACGTTTTGCAATTTCAAGAGCCACACGAAAGCTGGCACGAGTTGCAGCCTCTTGTTCGGTTTTGAGTTTTGTAAATGAAGATTGCTGCGATTTCAATCCGCGCTTCATAGCTTCGAATTTTTCTGTCCGCAAACTTCCTGTATATTTTGAGTAATTTTGAAAATGTTTTGTTTCATAATGACGTTTAATGTTATATTCCTTGAGAACGGCTATGCTTTCATTGCAAATCAAACATAGCGCCTTGTTACTGGACTCAATTACGAAATACTGAATGTTCCACTCATCTTTGAATTTTCTGCATTCACTATCAATTTTTCGCTTCTTTTCCATACTACTAAATCACACACAAAAGCAACAATTCAAATCAAAATACTGTTACAAAGATGTCTTAAACTTAAACACACACAAACACGTTTTAAGGAGGTACGCACTATTTTATTTCACAACAGTGTCATAGGAACTGACTTGTGGTTGCGCAACTAGCCTTCTTATATATTCCAATTACTGCCATCTAGAAGTGAGTGGAAGACACCAGAACTCTCTCGAACCAACGAGATTTCTCTGTACGTGCTATTAGCGCCATCTGTTAGCGATAGAAGGTACTACCTATTTCCGCTTGTGTCCACCAGATGTCGTGTCACGTTACTCCTCATGGCTCGTACTCTACGACTAATCTAGAAATTACAGATAATGACAGGAAAATTAATAATATGCAGTGTTGCCGTTTTGCGGACTTTAGTCCGATTTGCAGCCTTTTTTCAACGTTGCGTACTTTTTCGGACTTTTTTTTTTCATCAGTGGACTTTTTCACTTTTTACCACCGGCAACAATGATAATATGGTTTTGGCCCTCGGAACTTACTGGAGTAATCAGTATGGCCCTAAGGCTGGAAAGTTTGGAGACCCCTGCTTTAAATGATTAAAATATGCTTGTCTACACATCACCAACTTCCATTCCCCTTCCCTTTCCATCGCCGTCTGCTATCCTCTTAGTCTTAGAACATAGCAGACGGCGAATCCCTTTCTCGACAAACCAATGCAAATATTAGAATTTAAAATCTTACCTACACTGTGTGAATATTAACCACATACACACAATATTATTTCTGAGCTCAATTTGTGCATTATTACAGAGGTAGGAAGAGATATTCGGAAACACCCAGGACACTGCATCTTCTGTTAATTTGGGAGATCTCGGAGCCAGTTTTGTACAACGAGAACACAGAAGAATAGAGTGGACAAGGTGTAGCGAGAGACTGTGCGGCGCGTGAAGCAGCGAGTAGGCTGCTTCCTCCACCACTATAAGACCAAACAGCAAAGCGCTAGCCACATTCTGTATAGTCCGCGATCAAGTTTATGCTGTATTACTTCTAAGATTGCTGTTATACACACATCAAAAGAGTATTGCATCACCTTGGTGTGAAGAGGTCCTGCACCTTGACAATACAAATGACTTGGAGATATGTATAGACAAACAACGTTTCAGCTCTCTTTATTGCTCATGAAAACCACACATAGCCAGTTGTACAATCATACAGTGAGCCTTTCGGAAGTTGTGGTCCAGATTGTAGCATAGACCAGTACCGCTTAATACCGAGTAGCACGCCCTCTTGCATTGATGCATGCCTGTATCCGTCGTGGCATACTATCCACGAGTTCATCAAAGCACTGTTGGTCCAGATCGTCCCAGTCCTCAACGGCGATTCGGCGTAGATCTCTCAGATTTGTTGGCGAGTCATCTCGTCCAAAAACAGCTCTTTTCAATGTACCCCAGGCATGTTCGATGGGGTTCATGTCTGGAGAACATGCTGGCCACTCTAGGCGAGCGATGGCGTTATCATGAAGGAACACATTCACAAGATGTGCACGATCCGAGCGAGAATTGTCGTCCATGAAGACGAATGCCTCCCCGAAATTATGCCGATATGGTTGCATTATGGGTCGGAGGATGTAATTCGTGTATCGTAGAGCCGTTTCGGCGCCTTCCATGACCACCGGTGGCGTACATCGCCCCACATGAAGCAACCCCAAAACATCAGGGAACCACCACCTTGCTGCACTTGCTGGGCAGTGTGCCTAAGACGTTCAGCCTGGCCAGACTGACTCCAAACACGTCTCGGACGATTGTCTGGTTTAAGGCATATACGACACTCATATGTGAAGAGAACGTGATACCAATTTTGGCGGGTGCATTCAGCATGTTGTAGGGCCCATCTGTACCGCGCTGCATGGTATCGGGATTGCAAAGGTGGACCTCGCCATGGACGTCGGGAGTGAAGGTGCGCATCATGCAGCCTATTGCGTACAGTTCGAGTCGAAACACGACGTCTTGTGGCAGCACGAAACGCACTATTCAGCATTGTGGCGTTGCTTTCAGGGTTCCTCAAAGCTGATATTCGTAAGTAGCGGTCATCCACTGCCGTCGTGGCCCTTGGAAAGCCTGAGCGAGGCATGTCGCCGACAGTTCCTGTATCTCCTTATCTCTGTATCTCCTCCATGTCCGAACAACATCGCTTTGGTTCACTAGGAGACATCTGGAAACTTCCCTTGACGAGAGCCCTTCCTGACACAACGTAACAATGTGGATACGATCAAACGGTGGTATTGACCTTCTAGGCATCGCAGAGCTACAGAAACACGTGCAGTGTACCTCCTTCCTGGCGGAATGACTGGACCTGATCGGCTGTCGTACACCCTCCGTCTAATAGGCCCTGCTCATGCATGGTTGTGTACAGCTTTGGGCAGGTTTAGTCGCATACTGTATAGGAACAGTCAAAGGGACTGTGTTCATGATGCTATATCGACATTCAGCGTCTGTGGTCAGGCGATCCTGGAACCGAGGTGATGCAACACTTTTTTGATGTCTGTATATTAACTGTATTGCCACTAATCACTGCTTCATATGTAAGGCTGAAGCCATTGGGTTTGAATAGAGAGAGAAGCAAAAAGCATTAAGCTCTAAGTGATGTATTTTTCATTTAGTAATCTCTGACTTAGATTCCATGGATATTAGGGAGTACAGTAATACGTATATATCTGTACCTTGGAGGTATAGGACACTATGTCACATTTGCTAAATTTTACAGGAGAGCAAATTGTAGATGTTTTACTCAGCTCTCCCTTAATTTTCTCGCCTGTTAGTAGCATTTTCGTAACAAAATTTTAACTTTGTTTCGTTAGCTCACCTGAATGTGCCGAAGTGCGGAATATAACGCTATGACCAGATGGTGTTGTATACCTCTAAGTCAGGGGCGGCCGGGCTTTGCACCCTCGGTGTGCCAACTGCGCTGCGCCGCACTCCGCAGCACTCCGACATGCCTCTTTTGGCTGGGCTGCCTGCCCTGACTGCCGGTGCGTTGGACCCAGTCAAGTTGGGATCGCCTTCGCACCGGACGTAAAACACACGAACTGTTCTTCCAATGTGTTTGTTGTCCGAAACATCTACATTTTGTTCGCGTGTTTCTGGACGTACCGGCACTTAAAGATTACGTGCTTAGCATTAAAACATGTTGTGGTTGTTGATTGATGTAGTGGCTTTGCGACATCATGGTCATGTAGCCCCGTGTACTTGCGTGTGTGTATAGAATTTTTCTGATAAACGGTGTAATTATGGTGGCTGTATTAGTATTGTAATCCAGGTGAGGACTGGGAGGGAGGCAGCCGTGGCCTTAATTTAGGAGCCATCCCGGCATTTGCCTGGAGTAGAAGTGGGAAACCACGGAAAACTACTTCCAAGGTGGCTGAGATGGGAATCAAACCCACCTTTTCTAAGTTTTGCCTCATGAGGCGGAGTGTACCCTGTTCCAACCCTCAGACCAGAATTAAATTTCTTGGCAGTGCCGGGATTGTAACCCGGACCTCCGTGGCAACATCCAAGAATGCTAGCCGCTACACCACGAGGTGGCCAGAATTAAAACAATTAGAAATATTGATAAGGTGTCATGGGACTCATATGTTATGACAATGCAATTCTGGCCATATTTTTATTTTCCTTGTTTTCAATTTGTTTTCATATTCACAATGTTCAATGTTCGGTACGATAGCTTGTGAGACAATCAACCGGAGGCTGTTCCGCAGGTTATCGTCAGACATCACAGCGCGATGCCGTGATTTTGTTAGTTTCAATGCAGAGAAAAACGTTTCACGAACATACGTTGCTCCAAACATGGATAACACTTGTGCGGCCTGCATGTGCAATTTTGGATATTCTTGCTGCGGTAATTTTGAGTAGAAATCGGCCAAAATTTTCACAGAGCTAAAAATATCCATAAATCTTGTGCAAACATTGCAAATTTATAAGCTCCATTTCTAACTCATGTGGAACCTCAGTTACAGAGATTGAAAATGGCTTGACAAACAAATCAAAAATAGGCTGAAGTTTTGCAAGTTCTAGAAATCTGGTAGAAAACTCTTTCAGCAAGTCCTCAATAACGCTCACGTACTGGTCAAAGTCGGTGTTTCTTCGCGGACGGATTCAAGGTTTGGAAAATGCACTGTATTTCTGATTTCTAATTGGGCTTTCCACAACTGCAGCTTCATTTTAAAAGCCATAACTTTGTCACAGAAGTCCGTAATCAGGTGATCCCTACCTTGCATTGACACATTCAAATCGTTGAGGTGTCCTGTAATACAAGGCCGCACTAGATAGACAGGCCATAAAGCTCCCCCTCCACTTTGGTCCTTACGTCATACATGTGGCCGGACGCTTCACTTCTCGCCAGTGATTTGTAGGCTGAGCTGAACCTCGCAGCAGTGACGCATTTAATGGTATTTAATGATTGAAACGTGTGTGAACATAGTGAATTATGCCCACGTCGTGTTGTGTACCTGGTTGTAGAAGCAACTACAGTTCAAACCAACTTAATATTTCAGTGTTAAATTCCCTACTAACTTGGTTCGGAAACAAAAGTGGGTCTTAGTCATCCATCGATCCGAATTTGTCCCTTCAGCAAGCTCTGTTGTGTGCATAAAACACTTCGACGAAAGGTTCATAATTAGAGAGGATTCTGTTAAAAGACCCGATGGGTCCATTTTAACTGTAAAACGTGACCATTTGAAACTCGCAAACGATGCTATTCCTACTAAGTTTGAAAATGTGCCAGCCTATCTGTCAAAAAAATCTTCCAACACCGAGAAAAACTCCTATTCAAAGACAAAAAGAAATTGAAAAACGGGAAGAAGAAAGAAAAAATGCTGAGGAAGAAGATGATAGGATCAAGAACTTCGACGACGTTAAGGGTAATTTCAGTATTAAATGCAAATTAGATTTTGACAAAGTTTTTGTCAATTTTGACAGCCAAAGACTCTGTATTTTCAAAATATATATGACTCAGGAAAATGTTCCGAAAATTGGTACTTCTTTAACATTAAACGAGACTCTTGATTTTAAAGCCGTAAAGCATGATATTTTGATCAAGGGTAATCCTATACGTGCATTAGGTGACAGAGGCAAGATGTTAAAATGGTCGAATTTGCGAAGTATCTGTAACTTCCTGTTTAGTCCTGCTTGTGACTCTAAAGTGACAGTCCACGACAAAATAGAAACTGTGAACAAAATAATCGACGAAATTAAAAGAGAAGTTGATGACTGTGTAATTACTGATAAAATAGAATTTTGCAAGGAACAGTTGAACTTAGCCTTTGCAAAGAAAGTGTCTTACTCCTGTATACTCATAACATGGTTCACTTCAATATTTTTCGCATTCCCTGGGGCATATAAGAAGATAAGACAGTCAACGTTCCTTACAATGCCTCTCCCTGTGTATTTACAGTCTATTACTGCAAAACTAGGCACGGAAAATTCGGGTTTAGACGATTCGCATTGGAATGACTTGAAAAAGAAACTAAAATTGTTAAGTCAACATGAAAGATTTTGTAACTTGTTGCTGGATGAAGTCTATGTAAAACCTGAGCTTAACTATAAAGGAGGAAAGGTAAAGGGAGTTGCTTTTAGTAGTAAAAGTGGAGAAAATAACACTACATTAGCTACAACTGTACAAACTTTATGTTGTCATCCATTCTTTAAAAAAATAAAGATGTTGTTGGTTTGTTTCCGTGTAAGAACCTAACGTCACATTTCTAAGAAGAACTAACTTTGCAAGTCCTTAAAGTATTAACAGATACAGGTTATAAGACAGTATGCATAATTTCGGATAATAACGGTGTTAACAGGAAAATGTTTGAAAAGCTATGCAAAGGCAATTTACAAACCACTTTTCAAAAGATTTTTGTAATGTTTCATTCTGTTCATTTATTTAAAATCTTAAGAAATAACTGGCTTAACCAAGCTGATAACTTACAAACTTGTGTGTTCCCTGACTTTGACAACCCTGAGTCAGCCAAAATATGTTTTGCTAGTGTTGGTCACCTTAAACAGCTGCATAAAGGAGAAGAGAATAATGTAGTTAAGCCTGCTCCTGCCCTGAACCAAAAAGTTTTGTACCCAACGTCTTTAAAGCGACAAAATGTAAACCTTTGATGTAAACTGTTCGACGAGAAAAATGTCGCCGCTTTAAAACACTTTAACAAAATAAAAAATACAAATGATTTTAAAAGCACAGCTGTATTTTTAGAAATAATTCTTCAGTGGTGGAAGATTGTTAATGTTAAGCATACTTTCAAAGGCGATAGATTTAACGACCCTCATTTTAATGCAATATTTTCATATCATGACGACAATGATTTATTTCTGCGCAAGTTTTAACCTGGTTAATTAGGTAGGATAATCTGCCTGTTCAAGGGGAAATCAGACCAAAAAAAGAGACTCGTCATGGAAAACTTACTAATGAAACTCAAACAGCTGTAGTTCACACTGTAAAACTATTTTGGAGTTGGTAAATTTCTTGAAAACAAGTTTAGGATTCAAGTATGTATTGTTAGGAAAATTTGAGAAAGGTGAATTAGAAGCAAGATTTGGGCAGTACAGGCAAATGAGTGGTGCCTGCTACCATATTTCAGTGAAACAAGTCCTTGAGTCAGAACGAAAATTAAAAGCCCTAATGGTAATAAATGCATACTCTTCTAAACACGCAGATATCCCTATTAGTGTTATTTCATTAAGTACGTATGTGGATTGTAAGAGCTCAGATTGTAAAAGCTTCAAAACTAGAGAAATTTCACAGTTTGAAAGTGTGGAGGTTGAGTTTAATGATGTTATTGTATCTGAGAATATTTTGTTATGTCTAGTTTATAATGGCGGATATATTTGTAAAATAATTATGAAGAACTGTACATATAGAAGTTGACAAGATGTTTTATTGTTAAATAATGATAATGTAACGTCAGATGTGTTAAAGCCAGAAGAAAATTATTATTTCAATGTAATCGACAGGGGAGCTTTGAAGTATCCATCAGATTCTATTGTTAACATTTTGATCACACAATTAAAACAAGTAGTT